>CM040124.1:154904507-155504507 GCA_022559845.1 Amorphophallus konjac
AATTGACGACCTGAAGATGATTGTTATTTCTTTGTCATATGATACGCACCGGGCAGGTACAATCATAGACACATGATTTCTGGAGTGTGTCCAATCAAGAAACTAGAGACATGTATAGGCAAATAAAAATAGCAGGAATGTAACAGTATACTCATGCACTAAATTAGATATCATGGTTCACAGTTATTAAATTTTGAACATGTGTAATTATTAATTAACCAACTAATCTGATGACAGTTTGCACGGTCGTTATATCAAATAGCGCCCTAGCGGAAGGCGCGATTTTACTGAAACTCCCAGAAACATATCAAGCTCTACGGAAATCAATCTAACAAGCCTAGATGCATGCTTATGACCTTGTAGCAATTATATTGGGCTTGTACTTGCGAACACCTACCTTGGTGATGATTTAGTTGTCAGAACTGTGAAGAGTTTGAAGAACAACAAGAGTTTTAACCCCTGAACGATACTCTGTTTGCAATAGAGTAATTGGATAGAAGGAGTACAACAGTAGAGTATCAGCAACAGTAGCTTCTTGGGTTGGAGGAAGATGAAGGATGATGAGCTTCTTTTCGTGATAATAGAGCCGCCACAAGTAGCGGGTGCGGTCGGATAGAAGTAGCCGACTTCTACTACGGAAATCACCATGGAAGAAGAAAAGTAGCAGCCACAAGCCATCCTCCAGGAAGATGTAGAGAAGAGAATAGAATTCTCTCCCCCACGTACAGCCAAAGAAGAACAATCTTCCAACGAACAGTAGGACGTCTTCGAAAATAGGATCAACAGAGGGTTCGATGGAGGGGGTTTGATATTTATAGAGAAGAGGTTCGATTGCGGGTTAGAGTTTGATTATGATGAAAGTTTCCATGGAAGAATCCTATTGTTATATAGACTTCCCTACGTGTTAATCCTTCTAGATATTATCCTTCCTAAATCGGCAACTGCTTCCTTGTTCGAACAAAACACAACATCGGTTTCCGTTTTTGACTCTACAGGGAAATAGCGCCTAGAATAGAGGCGCCCTTTTGGTAAATAGCACCCATGATAGAGGCATCATTCATGTAATTGACGCCTTCGTAAAGGGTCTTCAATTTACGAAATGGCGCCTTAAGAGGAGGCGCTATTCAATTTTGGCCTATTTATTCTATGATGTAAGCCCCAATATATATATATATATATATGAGTTAGGCCTTGAACCTTGGTTTAACTTTTCAATCTATTTACATTCCTTCCATTTACCAGGGTTGCTACACCCAGTTTATAGGGTTCTACCAACGTGAAGAAATAACCCCCAGGATGCTGGGTGTCGACCCCAAGGGTCGACACTTGCAGTGGGGAAAGGGTAAACTGCCCAAGGCAATCTAGTGCAAGCCAAAAACCTAAAAACCCTTTCAACCCCACTCAAGGCATCATGATTCAAATTCAAAAATGAATTATTACCATTCATCCAATAATCTGAGCATGCACTATTTGAGACACAATTTTGTCATCCTTTGATCAATTCAAATAAGCAGCTCACTTACCTTGTCTTTAGTCAAGTAAATAAATCTTTTAACCTGCATTTGAAACACTGTGAGTCATCCATATATTAAGATGATTCAAAAATTTTCAATCCAATTACCACACAAGCCTTCATGTCAAAATGGTTCAAACATGGAAGATCCATGTTCAACTCAATCAAACAAATACAAATGAGATGCACAATCATATTGATATTGTTTGTTCAACCTGTATGTTCATATATTGAAATGCAACCATGCATATGAATTTGATTCATATCCATCCAGCCAATTTAATGCACAAGCTTCGCAATCTAAAACTTTCTCCATACATGTAAGAATCATTTCCAGTTCAAATCTTGACTTGACCACTTTGATACTGAATCAATTCAGACATGAGTATCACATGCTTCTAACCAATTTTATATACAATCTCACATGAAATTTAGATATAGTCCAAGGCATGTAGACCAAAGTTGATGCAGATAGAGGAATATGTAACACGAAGGTCTATGCATATAAAAGACAAGTCTAAGCATATGAAGACTAAGGTCAGTGCATCTTCAACACAGGTCGATGCACATTCTGAAGGTTAGTGCACATCTGTAGCATAGTCAAGGTCTGTGCATAGTGCACAGGGTCTGAGCATAGCACGGACAAGGTCTGTGCATGGTGCACAGGGTTTGTGCACATTATATAACATGGACAAAGGTCTGTGCATAGTATGCACAAGGTCTGAGCATAGCACGTCTGTGCATAGTGCACAGGGTCTATGCACAGCACGTCTGTGCATATGTAGCACAGAGTCTGAGCAGACAAGGTCTGTGCATATTTTTAAAACAACACTGAACAAGGTCATGTAGCACAGGGTCTGAGCGGACAAGGTCTGTGCATATTTTTAAAACAACACTGAACACGGTCATGTAGCACAGGGTCTGAGCGGACAAGGTCTGTGCATATTTTTAAAATCTTCAAAGACAGGTCGGTGCATGTTCTTTAAAACAACAAGGAAGGTCGGTGCACTTAAGTCCAGAGACAATTAAGACCAATCCAATGCAAACCTGAACTCTTAAACATAGTTAAAGTAAATGAAACCCATTTATCATTTGATAATATCCATCTCAGTTCATTGAAACCCATTGAACAAAACTTTCAAATAGAATTCAATCAGACTTCCATGAAAACCAAGTTCAGTCCAAAGCAAAACCAACTAGAAGAAGGTCCTTAAACCCAATTGAAAAACATTCAAAGACATGCTTTACCATGTCTTAGAACTATCATTTAAAATAGGTTGAAACCCAAACAGAAAGAGAATAGTGTAAGATTCACTTACAAACTTAATCAAGTTTCTACATGAAGAGACCCACACAAAAACATGCATTTAACTCAACAAGATGAACTTGGTGTAAGCACCAACAATACAGAGCACACCAGCAACCCATATAACAGTTCTTTGAAAAACACATTGTTTTACATGTTAGCTCCAAAGTCTCATACATAGTACGTATGAGTCAACATCAAAAATGTATTCATGAAGGACCATGAATTTCAACCTGCAAAATAAGATAATAACAGTGCGCACCATAATTCCAAAATGATCAATGAGCATCTTCCACAATACTTACACATAATATATTGTTATCATCAAAACCATCTCCAAAGACAGAGAGGGAGCGCCATGAACCCAACAATCTCTCCCTTTTTGTTGATGACAATATATTGTGGTAATGCGGAACTCTCTCCCCCTTTGGCATTATCAAAAAGTGGGGGACGAGGAGCAAGCAAATATGAAATGAGATAGACAAGCGCACGAACCCAACAATTCACCTACCATTAGAGGAAGGTATGTAAAATCTTGAACAAGTATAAAACTAAGAACATGTATGAAACTATGAACATGTATTTAGAACTGAAATTTGAAATATGTGCAGATGCTTGATTTTTGAACAATGTGCAGAATGTAAAACTAAACTATATGCAAATGTTATGCTAAAGAGCACATTATTCTCCCCCTATTGTCATGAACAAAAATCGACTGACAATGGGATTATTTAACCTGTTATTTACATGTATAACATAAAGATGTATGAAATTTCAAGCAAGCAAGCAGACATGCATGTGGTAAGCATGTAGTAAGCTATAGCTCCCCCTCAATGGCGTAAAAATGATAAAGAGAGAACATTTGATTCAATCATGTTGTGGCACATGAAGCATAATCAAAAAAGGTAGTGCATGCATATGCTAAAGGTATTGCATAACCCATGATAAGAACAAATTCAAGATATATAGTCATCACAATAATACCCAAAATTGAAATTTGTGTAAATGAGCAATGAACTTCAAAATTATATGGATATAAATAAAATTTCTAGAAAATACTAGATGGTTATTTCCTTCCTACACTTCTATTTCGATCCTCGACTTTTGGTAGCTTCACACAACCCCTTTTTGTTTGCTTTTCTTTTATTGGAATTCACTGTTCGACGCGAGTCACCTCATATGTCTCAATAGGGTTTCTCGGCTATTTGGATTCATCACACAATGTGGATTATATTTCACCTTTCGATGCAAGTGTCCTCATTTATTTTAGTGGGGATTCCTGGCTACTTGGTTAGACATTCCACTTATTGAAACTTGCAGGGTAGGCAGCTTTTTCCTCACGATTCTCTTAATTTCCATGTAGAAATTTGTTTCCTGAGAAGTGTTAAAAGGAATTTCTAAAATCTTTATCAATCAAAGGCATATGCATCATTTTTTAAATAAGGTATGGGTAATTGCTTTGTTTGTAGAAAATGAATTTGACTAGACATGGTTATGACTCCCCCTAAATGTATGCACAGTTAGAAATAAATCATCGTCCTTTGTATATGTCATGGTTCACAAAAGATCAAGAACATTGTGTTTTATATAACAAGGAGGTGAGGTCTTAGAAGATTTTCAAGAAAAGGTTGTATATAGTATATACATGCAATCAACCAGGGATCTTTCAATGACTTCAAGCAAATTGATTATTGATACTTGGCGGAGAATGTAGGTCCGAAGACCACCTCACGTGTAGCAACCCTGATAAATTTAAATGAAATAAAATAAATTGAAAGATTTAATAAATAAACGAAAGAGTTTGGAATAAAAATAATTAAACCCTGATAAAAATAACGCCTCATGAAAAGGCGCTAATTTACAATAAAACGCCCTCATTAAAGGCGTGTTTTGAGAAAGGACGCCCACATGTCAAGGCGTCAAATTCCAAGCGACCAAAATAAATAAAAAGGGTAAGTTAGCATAACGTCCCTGGAATGGACGCGTTTCAACAAGAAACGACGCTTGACAAGGCGTCAATTTAAATTCAACGCCCTGACCAAGGTCGCTAATTCAGTTGGAGTTTCGTTCGACCCAGGAGTCTATCCAGGGTAAGTTGATAACTATGAGAAAGAGTTCGAATGTAGTAATAACTCTAATATGGAAGTATTACTTCCAATCAAACACTAACCCTATTAGGGTTATAAGGATCCTATAAAAACCCTTGCCGATCGAACCCTAAAGCTATTTGGTCGATCTGCTGCTGCTACGGTACGTGAAGAACAGCAGTTCTTCTTATTTTTTTTCATTACTTCGATACATGAAGAATCACTGATCCTTCATCTTCTTCTCTTCTTACAGGTTAAGAAGATTAACGCTGTGAAGAGCAAAAAAAGGGGTAAGTTCTTCTTTCCTCTGCCTTCAGTCAAATATTATGAAGAAAAACTAATGTTTCTTCATCTTAGTTCTCTGTAGGGAAGTCATCTTAACCTACTGAAGAACGTGGATTCTTCATCAGCAACGTCTGCATCTGATCGTGCCGAAGAGAGAACTTGTCTACACCAAGACCTCTGCCCTTTCATCCTACTCTGTTCGAAACAGAGTATCGTTCTTCACCCACTACACCGTGAAATCTTCCAAAAAGGTAGGTTTTCTCAAGGAACTGTAGCCCAAATCACCATAATAATTATGTTAAAACCATATACATTAATTCATGCATATAGTTTTCGTGAGTTTTAAATGTTTCTATTGTTGGAAAGAAACGCCCTTTCCAAAGGCGCTAATTGTATACGCGACCCAGACCAGGGCGCTAATTAAAGAAACGACTCTGACAAGGTCGTCAACTTCAAAGATTTGACGCCCTGTACACAGACGTCAATATAACTAACTGTTAATTACCCATGTTAATTAGTCCATATTCACTTAAACATGATTCTAAATCAGTGCATAATCATATTTACTGAAATCCCTATATTCTTTCCTGTCATGACCATGTCTCTTGTTTCTGGAAATTATAATACTTGAAATCTGGAGAAGTCTTGAATTCACGACCCTGTATAGGTCGTTTCTCACTTAACTAACGCCCCTGTTCAGGGCGTGAATTGAAAAGTAACGCCCCTGTGCAGGGCGTGTTTTGGATAAATTTCTGAAGATATATATTCTGCAAAAATAGAATTAAAGAATGGAAGCCCAATGAATACGTCGTCAGATTGTAAATAAACGCCCCTCTCCAGGGTGCTTTTTTGGAAAATTACTGAATTATTGAAATTCATGCAAAATAGGAAAAATAGATAAACGCCCCTATCTAAGGCATTAATTACTTGAGTAGTGACTTTACTTAAGTCGTTATTTTTCTGTAAAAATGTTGTTCCTGTTTCTGATAACCGATGGTTTCAATGTATCTATATATATGTATATCGGCACTATATCTCCACTCCGTGAGTATAGTCCCATGTTTTTATGATGTTTCATCGATCACCCTCAACTCTCATTGACATACAAGCTCTCCATTGGACATTCCGTTCCTTTGGACTAGCGAGTTAGTCATAGAGACCTCCGTAAGACTCCTCGTACCTTGGATTCCCTCAAGGTCGACTGAGCGGGTTGTACTCTAAAAATCCATTACATTATTGCATGCCATGTCACTCTAAAGAAACATGGTATACCAGCCCTTATGATATGCAAAGAGTATATCATGAGAATTCTTAATGGGATGATGATATCATGCCATTTGTTGATGTTCTTGTGGACCTCAATTCTATAATAAGAATGAGGGTATCATACCTTTGGTATACTGTTCATGTGGACCTCAATTCTATAAAAAGAATGTCCATACTTGTTTGTCATGGTACCCGAGTTAAGGGAACCTAATTCCACCTAGTTTCATCGATAAATCGTGTTTATACCGTTATTATCGCCTCTCTATGTCTAATGTTATATTTTTGGACTCTATTCTATCAAAGTTATCCTACGTGTCTACAAGCTTAAATTATTGAAATTACTTATTGACTATAAACTATTGTGGATGTCTAGATCTATCGTGAATGCCGTGCATATAGGGCCCGATCTGGTCCTGGGAGGAGCGCCCGAAAGTACTTGTGCCCATGGGAGTTTTAATGATAACGGTGTCTAGCATTGCACCGGAGTACTCTTTATCTTGATCTTTGGCATTCCACAAACTCTCTTTTTCTTGCGTGCGTGACTCGACTTGCGTGACTTGACTTGCGTGGCCCGACTCGGGTAAAGTACTTGGGTGAAATAGCCAATAATCTATAAAGTCTCTCGTGAAAGATTCTTGTTTAATATTCGCTTGAATGTTTTGCACGATGTGTTATTCTTGATTAGTTACCTGTCCAGTTATTTCTACATGCATAGCCTTATTACATTTACAGGTGAGAAATTGTAATTACTTAAACCCATTGCTAGTTCTTGAGATATAATTTCCTACTGAGCATTCGCTCACTCCGTGTTTGTCCCTTACTTTTCAGGTAAGTCCGATGACGAGACTCAAATGGATGGGGAAGGTCAAGAGTGAAAGAGCTAGAGCTTTTCCAAGTGTCATCTAGTCTTTTTCCTATTTTCTTGAGTCAACTATGTACTTTTCCTTTTATTTTGAATGGAGTATTGGATTTGTAATAGTCTATCTATTAAGAAATAAAGGATTGGGTTATCTTTACTTTTGCGCATCTCTGTCTTTGTGTCGAATACACTACTACTCTGATTGACATGATTGATATAAACTCGTCGCGCACCTCCGGGTATCTTCCGCGCTCGGGGCGTGACAGTTTTTGTGGTATCAGAGCCTAAGGTATTCAATTCCTAGGAAAAACCTAAGTCCAAGGATAAGTTTTGACCTTTAACCAGTGAGATTGGGTAGAACCAAGGATTGAGTTAACATAAAAACGTAAAAGCCCTTAACGTGAGTATATACTAATATAGTTATTGTAATTGTAGGATAATGGCTGCCGAACGTGCTCAATGGCGCAACATGCAGCGTACCCTTCAAGGCATGACTCAAGTGCTGCAACAAGTAGCACAAGGAGGTGGACAACGAGCAGGAAGTCTCCACCAGACTTTCAAGAACATGAACCCGCCCAAGTTCATGGGTTCTACTGATCCGAACGATGCTGAACACTGGATCAGGGAAATAGAACGTATATTCCGTGTTATGCAATGCACGGATCAAGATAAGGTCTTATTGGCCACTTTCCAGTTAGAAAGGGATGCTAGATGCTGGTGGGAATCAATAGAGGCAACTCTAGATCAAGACCAAGTCACGTGGGAGGAATTCGTTGAACACTTCAACGCCAAATATTTTTCAGACCGAGTGCAGGAAAAGAAAGCTGCAGAATTTGCTGCACTAAAGCAACGATCCTTGTCAGTGGCCGAGTATGAGGCCCAATTCTCTAGATTGTCTCGGTATGCTAAGCACTTAGTTAGCACTGAGAAAATGAAAGCTAGGAGGTTTCTTAATGGGCTCAGGCCCCAAGCCATTACCCAACTGGCACCGATGGACATTCAAGTCTACTCGGAGATTGTACGCCGCGCACAGTTATTAGAAGATGCTACGGAACTATCTGATAGAATTCGTGGTAAGGATAAGAAGGAACAAGTTACAGGTTCGGGTTCCTTTAAACCCAACTTCAAGAAAAGGTCCAGCAATGGAGGTACGTCCTCACAAGATCAGAAATTTAAGAAGACCAAGCCCTTCTCTATCACCACTACCCCTTCAAATACAGTGTGCAAACATTATGATAAGGCGGGTCATAGAGCAGAAGAATGCTGGAGGAAACTAGGAGCATGTCTCCGTTGTGGGAGTCATGAGCATCGGATTCCCGATTGCCCATTATTAAATGACCAAGCCGGTGACGGGAAACGCCCGGTAACAAAGAATGCTCGTCTTCATGCAATCAAGGAGACCGAGCAAGAAGAAGAAGGCGGACTGGTAGAAGGTACATTGAAAGTTTGTTCCAAGAATGCATATGTTTTAATTGATACTGGTGCATCACATTCTATTATTTCTAAGAAGTTCGCTGACCCATTACCCCTAGAACTGGAATGGATGAAGTTAGTGTTGTCTACTCCTCTTGGTAACGAAACTGATATCACACACTATTACCAGAACTGTGAAGTATTGATTCATGGTAAAAATCTCCCGATTGATCTCATATGTTTAGATCTAAAGGAGTATGATGTTATACTAGGAGCGGATTGGTTATCCAAATACCAGGCAACGGTTGATTGTCACAATAGCAAGGTTACTTTCAAGGAGTTTCCGGAATTAGTATTTCTTAGCCCCAAGAGTCGGAACAAACCCCCTCTTATTTCAGCTCTCTGAGCTAGCAAGCTCATCAGGAAAGGATGTGCATCTTTCCTTGCCTTCGTCACAGTTAAAGAAGCTAAGGAAACCAAGCTAGAAGACATTCCAGTAGTGCAGGAATTTCCGGACTTGTTTCCGGAAGATTTGCCGGGATCACCCCCGCAAAGAGAAGTGGCCTTCACCATTGACTTAGTCCCTGGTGCTGGTCCAGTTTCAAAGGCACCTTATAGAATGTCACCTACTGAACTCAAGGAGTTAAAGGAGCAATTAATGAAACTCATTAAGAAAGGATTCATTAGACTAAGTACTTCCCCGTGGGGAGCACCTATATTATTTGTGAAGAAGAAAGATGGATCCATGAGGTTGTGCATCGACTATCGACAGTTGAATCATCTCACTATCAAGAACAAGTATCCACTGCCGAGAATCGATGAATTATTTGATCAAATATCTGGATCCAAGTATTTCTCAAAGATTGATCTCAGGTCGGGATATCATCAGTTAAGGATCAAAGACGATGACATTCATAAGACCGCATTCAGAAGCAGGTATGGCCATTATGAATTCGTTGTTATGCCTTTCGGACTAACAAATGCCCCTGCTGCCTTTATGCAGTTAATGAATAGCATATACAGGCCTTATTTGGATCAATTCGTGGTGGTCTTTATCGATGATATATTGATTTATTCTAAGACCAAGGAAGAGCATGAGGAGCATTTAAGGATTTCATTACAAATATTGAGGACAAACCAATTATATGCAAAAATTAGCAAGTGTGAATTCTGGCTTGAAGAAGTAACTTTTCTCGGGCATGTTATATCAAAGGATGGCTTGTCTGTAGACCCATCAAAAGTTGAAGCTGTAAGGAATTGGGAAAGACCAACCAATGCTAGCGAGATCCGAAGTTTCTTAGGTCTTGCCGGCTATTACAGGCGATTCATCAAGGATTTCTCTAAGATCGCCGTGCCACTTACGAGGTTAACTCACAAGGAGATCCGTTATGAATGGAGTGAGGAATGTGAAAGAAGCTTCCAAACTCTCAAGGATCATCTTACTACAGCTCCTATCTTAGCATTACCAATTGAAGGAGAAAAGTTCGAGGTATACACTGATGCTTCTGGCATTGGCCTCGGATGTGTTCTAATGCAACAAGGAAAGGTTATATCCTACTCTTCTCGTAAATTAAAGAAGCATGAGGAGAACTACCCCGTCCATGACTTAGAATTGGCTGCGGTAGTATTTGCACTGAAGATATGGAGACATTATCTATATGGAGTGCAGTTCACTGTATACTCCGACCACAAGAGTCTCAAATATCTTTTCTCACAGAAGGAGTTAAATATGAGGCAAAGACGTTGGCTAGAATATCTCAAGGACTTTGACTTCAATATACAATATCATCCCGGAAAAGGTAATCATGTAGCAGATGCACTTAGTCGAAAGCCAAGAGCTCTCTTAGCCAATTGTATGGTTCAAGAATAGAAGTTGCTGGAGGAATTCTCTGAACTCAATATAAGCATGGATACGGACTCTAAGTGCGTCATATTATCTCATATAAGTATTCAGTCAGACCTACTAACTGAAATACAAGGACTTCAGGGTGACGACCCAACATTTGTGGAGATCAAGGGCAGATTGGAAGGACAATCTGATTTCCAATTAACTTCTGATGAAAGGTTGTTATTCAAGAATAGAACTTGTATACCGGACTGCCCAGAATTGAAGAAGAAGATCTTAGATGAAGCTCACAGATCAAGGTACACGATTCATCCAGGATCTACCAAAATGTACCAAGATATAAAAAGAAACTTTTGGTGGCCCAACATGAAAAGAGAAATAGCGGACTATGTATCACGCTGTCTCACATGCCAACAAGTCAAGGCAGAACACCAAAAGCCTGCTGGAAAACTACATCCTCTGGATATTCCCAAATGGAAGTGGGAAGACATCGGTATGGATTTCATCATGGGTTTATCTAAATCAAAAGGAGGACATGATGGAATATGGGTTATCATTGACCGATTGACTAAATCGGCGCATTTCTTGCCAATTAAAAGTCGATGGTCAATTGATATTTTGGCTGCACTATACATCAAGGAAATAGTCAGATTACATGGTATTCCTGTTTCGATAGTGTCTGACAGAGATCCCCGTTTTACTTCTCATTTTTGGAAAGGACTACAACATTCGTTGGGGACGAGACTTAATTTTAGTACAGTTTTTCATCCTCAAACGGATGGTCAGACCGAGAGAACCAATCAGGTAGTCGAGGATATGCTTAGAGCTTGCATCATTGACTTTGGAGGAAACTGGCATGACCACTTGCCTCTAATTGAGTTTGCATATAATAATAGCTACCAAGCTAGTATCCAAATGGCACCTTTCGAAGCCTTATACGGAAGGAGTTGCCGATCACCCTTATGCTGGGACGAAGTTGGAGAGAAACAATTGTTAGGTCCAGACATGGTAAGGGATACTACTGAGAAGATACAATTAATTAGAGAAAGACTACAAGCTGCTCAAACAAGGCAAAAGGCTTATGCTGATACAAGAAGGAGAGATCTTGAATTCTAAATCGGAGATCATGTATTTCTCAAGATATCACCTGGACGTGGCATACGGAGATTTGGTGTTAAGGGTAAGCTTACACCAAGATACATCGGACCTTTTGAGATACTAGAAAGAGTTGGCGATGTTGCTTATCGCGTCGCATTGCCACCCCAATTGTCTGAAGTACACAATGTGTTTCACATATCTATGTTGAAGAAGTATGTGCACGATCCATCACATATTATCGAACATGGAGACCTGGTAATCCAGAAGGATCTCACATATGAACAGAAGCCTATGAAGATATTAGATCATGAAATACGTGCTCTAAGGAATAAGGTTATTCCCATGCTTAAGGTGCAATGGAATAAGAATTCCGAACATGAAGCTACATGGGAGACCGAGGAATCTATGAGGAAGCAACTTCCGGACTTATTTTAGAAGGTACATACTCTACACTCTCCATATGTAAAAATGTGATATGAAATTTAGGGACCAAATTCTTTTTAAGTGGGGGAGGGTGTAGCAACCCTGATAAATGTAAAAGAAATAAAATAAATTGAAAGATTTAATAAATAAACGAAAGAGTTTGGAATAAAAATAATTAAACCCTGATAAAAATAACGCCTCATGAAAAGGCGCTAATTTACAATAAAACGCCCTCATTAAAGGCGTGTTTTGAGAAAGGACGCCCACATGTCAAGGCGTCAAATTCCAAGCGACCAAAATAAATTAAAAGGGTAAGTTAGCATAACGTCCCTGGAATGGACGCGTTTCAACAAGAAACGACGCTTGACAAGGCATCAATTTAAATTTGACGCCCTGACCAAGGTCGCTAATTCAGTTGGAGTTTCGTTCGACCCAGGAGTCTATCCAGGGTATGTTGATAACTATGAGAAAGAGTTCGAATGTAGTAATAACTCTAATATGGAAGTATTACTTCCAATCAAACACTAACCCTATTAGGGTTATAAGGATCCTATAAAAACCCTTGCCGATCGAACCCTAAAGCTATTTGGTCGATCTGCTGCTGCTACGGTACGTGAAGAACATCAGTTCTTCTTATTTTTTTTTCATTTCTTCGATACATGAAGAATCACTGATCCTTCATCTTCTTCTCTTCTTACAGGTTAAGAAGATTAACGCTGTGAAGAGCAAAAAAAGGGGTAAGTTCTTCTTTCCTCTGCCTTCAGTCAAATATTATGAAGAAAAACTAATGTTTCTTCATCTTAGTTCTCTGTAGGGAAGTCATCTTAACCTACTGAAGAACGTGGATTCTTCATCAGCAACGTCTGCATCTGATCGTGCCGAAGAGAGAACTTGTCTACACCAAGACCTCTGCCCTTTCATCCTACTATGTTCGAAACAGAGTATCGTTCTTCACCCACTACACCGTGAAATCTTCCAAAAAGGTAGGTTTTCTCAAGGAACTGTAGCCCAAATCACCATAATAATTATGTTAAAACCATATACATTAATTCATGCATATAGTTTTCGCGAGTTTTAAATATTTCTATTGTTGGAAAGAAACGCCCTTTCCAAAGGCGCTAATTGTATACGCGACCCAGACCAGGGCGCTAATTAAAGAAACGACTCTGACAAGGTCGTCAACTTCAAAGATTTGACGCCCTGTACACAGACGTCAATATAACTAACTGTTAATTACCCATGTTAATTAGTCCATATTCACTTAAACATGATTCTAAATCAGTGCATAATCATATTTACTGAAATCCCGATATTCTTTCCTGTCATGACCATGTCTCTTGTTTCTGGAAATTATAATACTTGAAATCTGGAAAAGTCTTGAATTCACGACCCTGTATAGGTCGTTTCTCACTTAACTAACGCCCCTGTTTAGGGCGTGAATTGAAAAGTAACGCCCCTGTGCAGGGCGTGTTTTGGATAAATTTCTGAAGATATATATTCTACAAAAATAGAATTAAAGAATGGACGCCCAATGAATACGTCGTCAGATTGTAAATAAACGCCCCTCTCCAGGGTGCTTTTTTGGAAAATTACTGAATTATTGAAATTCATGCAAAATAGGAAAAATAGATAAACGCCCCTATCTAAGGCGTTAATTACTTGAGTAGTGACTTTACTTAAGTCGTTATTTTCCTGTAAAAATGTTGTTCCTGTTTCTGATAACCGATGGTTTCAATGTATCTATATATATGTATATCGGCACTATATCTCCACTCCATGAGTATAGTCCCATGTTTTCATGATGTTTCATCGATCACTCTCAACTCTCATTGACATACAAGCTCTCCATTGGACATTCCGTTCCTTTGGACTAGCGAGTTAGTCATAGAGACCTCCGTAAGACTCCTCGTACCTTGGATTCCCTCAAGGTCGACTGAGTGGGTTGTACCCTAAAAACCCATTGCATTATTGCATGCCATGTCACTCTAAAGAAACATGGTATACCGGCCCTTATTATATGCAAAGAGTATATCATGAGAATTCTTAATGGGATGATGATATCATGCCATTTGTTGATGTTCTTGTGGACCTCAATTCTATAATAAGAATGAGGGTATCATACCTTTGGTATACTGTTCATGTGGACCTCAATTCTATAAAAAGAATGTCCATACTTGTTTGTCATGGTACCCGAGTTAAGGGAACCTAATTCCACCTAGTTTCATCGATAAATCGTGTTTATACCGTTATTATCGCCTCTCTATGTCCAATGTTATATTTTTGGACTCTATTCTCTCAAAGTTATCCTACGTGTCTACAAGCTTAAATTATTGAAATTCCTTATTGGCTATAAACTATTGTGGATGTCTAGATCTATCGTGAATGCCGTGCATATAGGGCCCGATCTGGTCCTGGGAGGAGCGCCCGAAAGTACTTGTGCCCATGGGAGTTTTAATGATAACGGTGTCTAGCATTGCACCGGAGTACTCTTTATCTTGATCTTTGGCATTCCACAAACTCTCTTTTTCTTGCGTGCGTGACTCGACTTGCGTGACTTGACTTGCGTGGCCCGACTCGGGCAAAGTACTTGCGTGAAATAGCCAATAATCTATAAAGTCTCTCGTGAAAGATTCTTGTTTAATATTCGCTTGAATGTTTTGCACGATGTGTTATTCTTGATTAGTTACCTGTCCAGTTATTTCTACATGCATAGCCTTATTACATTTACAGGTGAGAAATTGTAATTACTTAAACCCATTGCTAGTTCTTGAGATATAATTTCCTACTGAGCGTTCGCTCACTCCGTGTTTGTCCCTTACTTTTCAGGTAAGTCCGATGACGAGACTCAAATGGATGGGGAAGGTCAAGAGTGAAAGAGCTAGAGCTTTTCCAAGTGTCATCTAGTCTTTTTCCTATTTTCTTGAGTCAACTATGTACTTTTCCTTTTATTTTGAATAGAGTATTGGATTTGTAATAGTCTATCTATTAAGGAATAAAGGATTGGGTTATCTTTACTTTTGCACATCTCTGTCTTTGTGTCGAATACACCACTACTCTGATTGACATGATTGATATAAACTCGTCGCGCACCTCCGGGTATCTTCCGTGCTCGGGGCGTGACATCACGCGTATTGAAAGCTTCCGTCTTGAAAAAATCTAACCTTCAACTAACACCATTTTATATACCGAAAGATCATGACATTCAAGCACGCAAGTATGTCACGTATATGCAAGTGTATGCATGTAAACTAAAGGATGATTGAAAATCATTTCTATCTACAAACATGCATGGGCATGCATGATATGAGCATGAAAATACATATGTGAACTATATATGCACATGTGAACTGTTATGTACAAAAAGGTGATTGAAAGTGTGAAGAATTTTATGTTCAAACTGAAGCATTCAAGAACTGAATTGTTATTTGTACAATATGAGCAAAAGTGTGAAAGACTTTATGCACAATGTAAAGCATTTAAAAACTGATATTATTCACAAGTTGTGTAAGAGAAGTGTTCAAGTTAACTGTTCATCAGACTTAATAGATCTCATGGTTTCAAAAGATGTCAAAATCAGTGAACCAAAATTGTAACTGTTTAATTGCAAACATTTTCCTCCAAACATAATTTTTACATTTGCAAATTTTTCAAGGAAAACCTAAGCAGAATAAGGTTCAAATCCAAACCATTTTGTTTCTTGCCTTGAGAAACCTTTATTTATTCTTGGCCTCAAGGCGCCCCTACAAAATAGATTCTCATTTTTGATATTTGGATACCCAAGCCATCTTGAGTCCCGAGAGGTTAGTTTCATTTCGAACAAAAGATTTTTTGTTCTTCCTCTCATACCATTCATCATCGAATCTCATAGTGGCACAGTCATCCATTGAATGACCGGCTTGGCCACAATAAAAGCAGTAAGAAGATTTTCTTCTCATAGACCATTATTGATCATTTATCATCACACAACAATTATTCATTAGATGTCCAAATCTACCACAATAATGACAAGAAAAGTTTATTTTGATAGACCACTCATCATCACTTTTCTTTGTAAAATAATCTTCAAAAATATGACCATTTAATCCACAACAAAAGCAATGGACATTGAGATTTTTCTTTGTGGGTTTGTCGTAATTTTGGAACTAGCATAGCATTTTCACTCTTGGTTTTAATGCCTCATTATCATCAAATTTCATTTAGAAGCAATCATACATATCATGTCCATATTCACCACATTAAAAGTATGAACCATTCATTCTTCTTATTGATGCATGATCATATTTAACAGTTGGGGGTTTTACATGCACACAAGAATAATCAACAACATTTTTCAATTTTTGATTTTTCTTATCACACGAGAACAAAAACTCCTTCAACCTCTTGATTTCATTTTCAAGAGAAATGATATGCATTTCAGAGCTGATTAATTCTTCTTCACATGATGTGATTTTCTCATTCAACAAAATATTAACACTTTTGTGATTTTCAATTCTTCTTCAATACCATGCAATTTATCACATTCATCAACAATCACACATTTTTCTTTTTCAAACATATGGAGTTTATCAATCAACAAATTGTTTTGATCTTTTAATTTCTCAACTTCTTGAGCAAGCTTTCATTCACAAGAAATTCATCAAGCAAACATTGATCAATTGACATGGAGTTTAATTTGTCTCTCATTTCCCTTTCATTTATCTCAAGTTCTGAGATCTTAGCCATTAAGGTTTCATTTTCGATTTTCAGAATTGAAATTGTTTCTTTTTGACTTTCAACCTCAATCACGTGTGACTCAACTAATTTTTCAAGCTCAGTGCATTTTTCACACGAGAAATCATCAACACATTGATTTTCAATTTTCTTTTTCAATCTTCTATTTTCAGATTTCTTTGTTTTATATCTATCAAACAAGTCATCATAGGCATTCATCAACTCATCATAACTAAGCTCATCCTCTTCATCAGAGTCAGAACTTACCTTTGAACCCTCCTTGCTTTGACGGTCACTGTTGCTTGCCATAAGGCATTCGTCATTCAATATTTATCTTTGAGCTTCGTTCAACCGATCCCAGATCTCTTTGGCTGACCTGCAAGATGAAACAAAAGGAAATATATCAGTGCTCACTGCAGCCTTAAGAGCATTCAGAACAAAGAGATTATCGGAGTTCATTTTCTTATGCTCATCAGTCCACTTTAATTTGTTTCTTGGTAAAATGTAAGGACCATGAGTGATCATATCCATAAGCTTCGGATCAATATGAGCAATCCAAATACATAATTTTACAAGCCATGAAGTATAATCAAAACCATCAAAGACAGGGACAGAATCCACATTAGCCATCATGAAATTATCTTTTCTCCTAGACCGCAAGGTCCTTGAATAAAAAATCAGAGACTGGGCTCTGATACCAATTGTTGGCCCAAACTAGATGGCAGACAAGAAGGGGGGTTGAATTGTCCCCTTTGCCGAGATAGCGGATTTTAAAAACTTTCCAAACTAATCACAGTGGAATTAAATTTAAGTACATTGATTAGCCTAAATAGATGTGAGATTAAAATGTTCTCTCAAGCTTTCCGATCTCACTCGAATAAACTATGCAAAGAACGATTAAATCTAAGCCTAAGACAGATAGAAGATGTAGCAATGTGCAGTGGTGCAGTGAGTAAAAATCTATTAGGTTGGCCTATGAAGGGAGGTAGATGAAATGAATAATCACACAGGCATTCACACGAGACACAAAGATTTTTAGGTGGTTCAGGACCACGACAGGCTCCCTACGTCCACCCCTCATCGAAACCCGTTGAGGCTTCACTACACACTACGAATCGTAGCAGAACGGGGATGAACCCCAACACCACACACGCTACTTCCGCAGCAATGCATACACACGGGGCCTGGCCCCAAGACGCTGCCACTACAGCACACACACACGCAGTCGGGGAACACAACCTGGATGTAAAAACCACATGGAGACGCAGCTCCGTCTACACTCATAAACTCGGGGAACCTTGCCCCACAATAAAACCAACCACTCGGAGACGCAGCTCCGCCCACACACAATGTTCTGCATTTAACAAAAAGAAAGGATATGCAATGAACGCCCAAACTTTCAATCTTTTTTGAAATAAAAGAGTAGAAATAAGAGAAGAAAGATTCCCCCTCAAATCTGCAATCAATCCCGTCCACAGGAGTGGTAGGGTGCGTTGGAGATGATGATTCATGGAGTGGGAGGCGGCCAGCCTTGTAGTTAGACGCCCAAGATAGCATACCATGGGGAGCAGCGACAGCGGCCTTCATCACAACTTAGGCTCGCGATTGCATCGTCCAGTGGCCTCCTTCTTCCTCCTCCTTCAAGGTGCATCGCCCCTTTCTCCTTTCCCTGCATGAGTAGAAGTCGATTAGCGCAAGGGGGTGTCTCCTTCGATAGAGATCACAACATATATATACGATGGAAAAAGAAAGCAGAAGTACAATATAGCCCATGCCAAAACCCTCTCAAAAATACAGGGTTCTGCTAACGTGAAGAAATAACCCCCAGGGTGCTGGGTATCTACCCCAGGGGTTGACACTTGCAGTGGGGAAAGGGTAAATTGCCCAAGGCTGTCTAGTGCAAGCCAAAAATCTAAAAACCCTTTCAACCCCACTCAAGGCATCATGATTCAAATTCAAAAATGAATTATTACCATTCATCCAATAATCTGAGCCTGCACTATTTGAGACACAATTTAGTCATCCTTTGATCAATTCAAATAAGCAGCTCACTTACCTTGTCTTTAGTCAAGTAAATAGGTCTTTCAACCTGCATTTGAAACAGTGTGAGTCATCCACATATTAAGATGATTCAAATATTTTAAATCCAATTACCACACAAGCCTTCATGTCAAAATGGTTCAAACATGGAAGAGCTATGTTCAACTCAATCAAACAAATACAAATGAGATGTACAATCATATTGATATTGTTTGTTCAACCTGTATGTTCATATATTGAAATGCAACCATGTATATGAATTTGATTCATATCCATCCAACCAATTAATGCACAAGCTTCGTAATCTAAAACATTCTTCATACATGTAAGAATCATTTCCAGTTCAAATCTTGCCTTGACCACTTTGATACTGAATCAATTCACACATGAGTATCACATGCTTCTAGCCAATTTTATACACAATCTCACATGAAATTCAGATGCAGTCCAAGGCATGTAGACCAAAGTTGATGCAGTCCACGCATGAAGTCCCGTGATTAATGACACCCAAGAGGGGGATGAATTGGGTGTTTACCAATTTTAAGAAAACTTTTGACCTTTTTGAAATATGTGATATTGTGCTAGTTAAGAGATTCTAAACTATATGATCACAAATCGAATGTATCAAACTTAATTAGATGATGATGAGAGATTATGCAAGATATACGTGGATAAATCCGGAATCGTAATTATACTAATCACTCACGTAGAATGGAGGTAGATGAAATGGATCAAACCACACAAATTAAATCATAGTGCACAACGGATTTTAAGGTGGTTCGGATGCAACGACAGCAATCCTACGTCCACCCCTCACCAAACCCGGTGAGGCTTCACTCGGGGATGAATCCCCAAACAGAGACGAAGCGCCAACCGCACACGCAGGACGACACCTACCCACACACACGGGGACGCACCCCAACACACACACACAGAGAGAGAGAGAGATGAGGTCTCCAACACGATCCAACAAGCGGATTAACGAAACACACACACACTGCGACAAGTGCAGCACTCCACACACACAAACACTAAGATCTAGATAAAACCACACACACACACGCAGATCTATGAAGACCTACGAACACACACGAATCAAATACAACACACACACATACGACCATGGATCCAACAACGATCCACACACACACAAGTTTTCACAGATTATACAAAACTTGAATATGAACTTGAAACACAATAAGTTACAGTTTAGAAATCCCCTGATTTGGCTTCCTTTTCAACGTATGCTACTGATCTTGAGTGTTGCCTTCCCTCTTGCTTGAATGACTTGAAGTGGATTGTGAAAACCTTACTCTTTTCACCCTTGTACAACCTTCTTCTTAGATCCGTGCTTGCTTGCTTCTTCTTCTTTCTTCCTTGGACAATCTTCCTTTGAATCTTTGCTTCCTTGCTTGCTTCTTTTCCCTGGAGGATGTTGGCTTCAGATCAACCTTCAATAGGCTGAGGATGGATGAAGAACACTTGCTGCACAGAGTACTGTTCATGGCTACAGTACTTCTCCTCTTCCTCCACTTGGATAGCCTCTCCTTTCATCTCCCTTGAAGCCCTCTTGGTTGGTTAGGGTTTTTGGCTCCAAATGAGATGTTTTATAGCCCTTTCATTGGTCATAGACAAGCTCCAGACTAGATCCACAAATCATGGTGTAATTGGGGTCATTTGGATTAAACAAATGGGTGGAAAGACCTGTCCTCGAGCTTGAAACAAAAGTCAACAAAAGGGGGCCTTGGGGCTGGCGGTCGACCAGAAGGCATGGGGCGGTCGACCAGAATTTTACAGTCGGTTGATTTTTCATTTCTAGAAAAATTGATCGACCGGACGCCTAGGGGCGGTCGACCGAAACCTGTAAAACTGCCATCTTTTTGGTTCTGGCAATTCTGGTCGACCGGCCCTATGGTCTTGGTCGACCGGAATAACCCATACCTACAAAAATGAAGTGTTAGGCCACAGAAACATATCCATAAGTCAAGATATTCATGTCCTCATCTATTCCATGCATTTTGGGATTGGATTCAACTTGGTTTATGCATTAGACCATTTGAGCATTTCTAAATTTTATTTCGGGGGCTCCGCCCCCGGAAACCCTTGCAAGGGGCGCTGCCCCCTTGACCCCCACGACCTGACCGGGCAGGTTGATCCCCGCGACCTGACTACGCAGGTCGATCCGCGGGTGAGGGCGCACGATGGCCAGAAGGGTTTCATGTTTAATATGCATGAATGAGGTGTATTAAGGAGAGGTATATGAGATACGCATAGTGAGATTGATGCTAAGACAAGGTAAGAGCCTCACCAATGGTTCTTTGACAGTTCATGACATATACCACCTGTCTTGGATTGTAGAGGAGTAGGGTGAGTATCCACACGTTTGGTTCACCAGGTGACTGCCATGAGTTTAATCCTGCAAGCATGATAGTCAGGGTTAATACCTTGCTTGTTCACATTAAAGAGGTTATGAAACCTCTTGCCTCTTTTAAAACCAACATATGCAAACCAATGATCAAGACCAAGTAACTGTTGCCATTTGACATCTCAGCCATACATAGATAACATGAGCATGAGCAATCAACCAAAAGTTTAGTTATCATCACTTAATCACACATTAAGTTTAGTTATCATCAAAACCATAACTTAACAATCACAACAATCATCAAAACCATAACTCAACATTTTATACACAATCTCACATGAAATTCAGATGCAGTCCAAGGCATGTAGACCAAAGTTGATGCAGATAGAGGAATATGTAACACAAAGGTCTATGCATATAAAAGACAAGTCTAAGCATATGAAGACTAAGATCAGTGCATCTTCAACACAGGTCGATGCACATTGTGAAGGTCAGTGCACATCTGTAGCATAGAGAAGGTCTGTACATAGTGCACAGGGTCTGAGCATAGCATGGACAAGGTCTGTGCATGGTGCACAGGGTCTGTGCACATTGTATAGCATAGACAAAGGTCTGTGCATAGTATGTACATGGTCTGAGCATAGCACGTCTGTGCATAGTGCACAGGGTCTGTGCACAGCACGTCTGTGCATATGTAGCATAGGGTCTGAGCGGACAAGGTCTGTGCATATTCTTAAAACAACACTGAACAAGGTCATGTAGCACAGGGTCTGAGCGGATAAGGTCTATGCATATTTTTAAAATCTTCAAAGACAGGTCGGTGCATGTTCTTTAAAACAACAAGGAAGGTCGGTGCACTTAAGTCCAGAGACAATTAAGACCAATCCAATGCAAACCTGAACTCTTACACATAGTTAAAGCAAATGAAACCCATTTATCATTTGATAATATCCAGCTCAGTTCATTGAAAGCCATTGAACAAACCTTTCAAACAGAATTCAATCAGACTTCCTTGAAAACCAAGTTCAGTCCAAAGCAAAACCAACCAAAAGAGGGTCCTTAAACCCCGTTCAAAAACATTCAAAGACATGCTTTACCATGTCTTAGAACTATCATTTAAACCAGGTTCAAACCCAAACACAAAGAGAATAGTGTAAGATTCACTTACAAACTTAATCAAGTTTCTGCATGAAGAGACCCACACAAAAACATGCATTTAACTCAACAAGACCAACTTGGTGTAAGCACCAACAATACAGAGCACACCAGCAACCCATATAACAGTTCACTAAAACACACATTGTTTTACATGTTAGCTCGAAAGTCTCATGCACAATATGCATGAGTCAACATCAAAAATGTATTCATGAAGGGTCATGAATTTCAACCTGCAAAACAAGATAATAATAGTGAGCACCATAATTCCAAAATGATCAATGAGTATCTTCCACAATACTTACACACAATATATTGTTATCATCAAAACCATCACCAAAGATAGAGTGGGAGTGCCATGAACCCAACATATTCCCGGAGTTCAAAGAAGAACAGGGAGAGGGCAACCAACAACAGCCCATAGAGCAAGAGACAAGTTAGTCGACCGAAGTCCCTGCACACTCTCTCCTACCTAGTGAGTCTTCCACAAATATTTGAACCTTAAAAGATCATCATGTCCAAAATGTCATAGGAAACCTGCATGACCCTCCTAAGAGCAGATCATTTCATAAAGATATGCATAATGAAGACCTTACTGCATTAGTGTAATGCCTTGGATTCTTATCGGATTCTTATTAGGTCTGTCGGATCTTCTTCGGAGAGTTTCAGATCACTTTTATGGGTCCTGAGTTGAGTTTTACGATCCGTGTGAGTTTTTCTCTCGTACAGGTTACAGAACTCTACGGTGAGTTTATTTCTTAATTCATCGACTCGTGGATGCCGTAGTCGCCTTGTACTCTTCCTGTGGATCGTTTCAGCTATTTTTGCATATTTTTCTAAATTAGTGGATTTTCGGGCCAATTATCAATTTTTTTGAAAATTAGGAAAATTTCCCAATTTCTTCTATTTAACCCTCAACCCACTCATTTCTCTCATCTCTTTCCCTCTCTCGTTCTCTCTCATCTCTGTGCCGTTCGACGAGGGGCGCGCGACCGTGGAGAGCTGGCCGAGGCGGGGACGCGATGGAGTGAGTGATCAGGATGCGGGATGGAGCGACGGTTGGAGCGTGGCGCGATGCGATCCCTCGGTGGATTCAAAGCCGGCACGGTTTCATTTGTGTGACGTTTTTGGTGCGGATTAGTCGCTTTGGTGCACGGTTTCTTCGGTGGAGGTAGGGAGATAGATAACCTACTTCGCCTCTGCATTTTTCCTACAATTTCATGTTATTCGGTGCTAGAACGAGCAAGTTTGGGCCCGTTTAGGTAAAACAGTGATTTTAGGAGTTCGTAGGGTCCACCGAAAAATGGCGACCATTCTTAGTAAAATTGGTATCAAATGAACCCTCGGGATGTCTGGATCTCGTTCCCGCAAGTTTCATTGTGATTGGTCATCATTCGGGGCCAGTAGGAGTCCGGGAACCCTGGTGACCCAATTTGGGTCGATTCGTCAAAATTGCCCGTTTCTCGCAAACGATTCATTGCATGTGCCCCTTTCGGCTTGTGGAAGGTGAGTTTCATTGTCTAGGCTTGTTTCCCCTACATTTCGACGTGAATGGGGTGTGGAACGGATGAGATTGGCCTTTTCATTGATTTTCCTACCGTGATGATTTGGCAGCCGTTCCAGTGACCGCTACAGGTCTCTAGCGTCCCCGCGATAGACCATCACATCCTTTAGTGTGTCGGTAGGTTCGAGGTTAGTTTAGGTTGGGGGACCAACCTCTGACCGCCACTTGCCTTTGGCGGCCCTATAGTGGTACGCCAAGGCTTGTTGTTTCTCTATGTTCGTGTCAGTCAGTTCTCTGTGGCGACCCTTTCTTAAAGTGCCAGGAGTCGTTGACTAGAGTCAACGGTCTATATCGGTTCATGTTGGTGGCCTAGTGTATGACCGCCGTTTTACTGTAGCGCGCCTACTATAGGCCGCCACAGTGTGTTTTGATCGGGTCAGAGGTCTATGTCGGTTGGCCTTGGCGGTCCAACCTTCATGCGTCTCTTTGTCGTAGCACACCTTCCTTTGGCTGCTACAATCCGTGTGTCTTAGGTCAGTATTTTAGGGTGGTTAGTATGGCGGTTCACTCTTAGACCGCCACGTCCGTGTAGCGCGTCTATCTTAGACCACTACGGGTGGTTTGACTAGATAGGTCAGTTCAGGGTGACTGAGCCTAGCGGCCTAATCCTTGACCGCTATAGTCCCCTAGCGTCCCAGTCTAGGACCGCCAGATTCTTGTCTCTGTTGGCGTGTAGCAGCCCTGCCCTTGACCGCTTCTTCCATTTTGCGGCCTAGAGGTGGACCACCATATTCCCAGGGTGTTGTTTTCTGGGGTTTTGATTTCTAAGGGTCTTGGCTTGACCTTGTGGTTTGCCCGCTGACCCGTGGATGTCTCTTGACATCCTATGAGAGCTATGACCATGTTATAAGGTAGCCATGCCTGTCTGTTTCTGTATTGCTTCCAAGTCATTGTTCGGTTCCGGTCAACCCGGGGTGACCCAGTGGTTGATAGGCGACCTTGTGTGCATCTCAGCGGTTCTGTCTAGCCCGAGACATGGTTCTAGATGCCTTGAGGTGTTGTCTCACCTTGATTTACATGTCCAGATGTGCTGAGGGTCTTGGTGTCCACTCATGTCCCCGTGTGTCATTTTACGTGGTCATGTCGTTTCCTCTGGCTTAGGATTAGACCGATTGGCGGCTTGTTCCACTTTGTACGACGATCTTGACTCCGAGCTGTGAGACTCAAGGATCGTTGAAGTAGTAGGTCAAGTTGCCTTGCCCTAAGTCTGTCAACAGTTGTCATGCTACCTCGGTGCTTCGTAGTACGTGCGATAGTGCTTCCTTGCCTATCAGTACTATAGCACTCGTGTTTCAGAGTTTCTGTGTCTAGTGAGACTCCACTAGTCATAACCAGGTTACCCGTTACGGCGTGTCGACCCACCTGGAAGCGGTGGCATGGCAGTTCCCTAAATACGGTTTTTAGGCTAGTTGCCATGGGCTCCCTTGCCTTACAGTAGCATCCTACTGGGGGAGAAAACTAGCAAGAGGCCTAGCTCAAGGCATTGAGCCTATATGTGCACACGTGGTCAGGGGCGTTTTGGATGAACGCCGACGGGTGTGACCCTGACTAGTCACTCGCGACTATAGTTCCTGTTCTGTTCAGACAGTGTCCTCATCTCTGTCGTCTTGTAGGCAGCGTAGACAGACACTTGTAGGCGTAACATAAGACATCAGTGGACGTAGCTAGCTATTCTTCTAGTGAGAGGGTGTCACGCCCCGAACAAGACAGAATTATCAAGGCGTGAACAGTTATACGGGCAGGTCGATCAAGAGACTCAGATGATGAGTATGAATTATAAATGGATAAAATCACATCTTTATTTCATAATCTGACATTTTCAACAAATATCCTTCAAGGACTTACAATACTATTCAAACTCGATACATTAATTTATAAGTAGACAGACTGGGAAAAGAAACTTATTAAAAACTATCATCACTCTCATCACTCCAGCCCATTCCCGTCATCTTTAGGATTTCCTGAAAATTAACAACAATACACAGGGTGAGCTAGAAAGCTCAGTAGGACTTATATCTCTTTACTAGGTCACTTTAAGTAATTAGCATTTTGGATCTTCTATATACTTTTGAATAAAACAAGTAATAAAATAAATGACAATTAGAGAACAAGATCAGGAAGTCAAGAATTTCATGAATAGATATTGTAGAGCTCAAGTATAAGCATGAAGATCAATAACAAGTATAGAATTGTAAATATGGCCATGTAACAAGGATATTAACCACTCCGGTCAAAAATGTCATGTATGGATGTTAAGCATGTAACGAGTCAAGCATGTAATAAGTGAATTGCCTAGTTCAATCTTGCATGTCAGTTGGTGCAATGCCACACTTGATCATTCAACTCCCTCGGGCACAAGTACTTTCAGGCTTTACTCGCCTAGAACCAGATCAGGGCCCTCATGTTTGCCAGGCATTGAGTATCGGGTGGACCAAAGTCCCATGTAATTTTTAGAATAATTCATTTATAATTATGGCCAATTAGAGTTTCAAGAAAAGCTTAAGAAGCATAGTATAGCGTATAACTAGTCATTTAGTTATGGAGGACTCTAGAGGTGGCCCCTACAGGCTCAAGAGGTGGCTCTCATTATGTAGCACTTTACACCATTCCGACCTCAAGAGGTGGCTCACATAACGTAGCACTTTGCCCTGCATGGCACTTAGCTCTTACACTCCCAAATGATAGTTTATGGCTAAAGTACAGATCTAGTAAAATTTCCATTTCCAAAGACATATAATATGAAGAAAAGGCATGTAGCATAAAGAATGAATGAAGTTTATATTAGAAGTTTAAAGATGATTTAAAGCATCATGTTTAACGACATTAAGATAATAAAGAGAATGAATTTCCGGTCAAGGCGCGATCAATTCTCGCGAAAAATCTTGTAAAATAAGTTTAGATCGGAGTTCTCTTAGTCGGGTAATTAGTAAAAAACTAAAGAAAACCTGGCCAGGTAAGAGGTGGGATAGTGGGAGGCTCCCCTCGTATTCACGAGGTTCTAATTAAGTAACCACTTATCCACTTAAAGCGTTTGCCCGTGGACCTCTAGCCTTAGACACCGGTTCTTCTTGGTGAACTTGCTAGCTACTCGATTTTTCGGAGGCATGAAAACACATAAATCAAACGGAAATCATTTTTGTATTTTCTACCATTTTCATTTGTGAAAGAATTTCAATGAAAGTAAAGACATTGAAAAAAGATGTCAAGATTCTAATTGCATAATATGTTCATGTATGAAGAGAAGTTTGAAAGAAGATGTCAAACTTTTAGATAGAGTTTAAATCAAATAGATAGGGTCAATCATGTATAGAAATTATACGGAAATTAGAGCATAATTGTTTGATCAATTAACAATAGCTTTACGAGTTCATTCACCTAATCATTTCTTTGTTAATAGAATTCTTAAGGGAAGAACATGATTTTAAAATTCATGATTTAAGTTTGAAATAACACACATAAACGATGTAAATCGAGCATGGTTACCGTATTCAAATCATGGTATATATGTGATCCATGTTATGATAATAAAAACTCCATATTTGAACTTTAAATCTCAAAATAAACTTTAAATACATGATCATGAAAAATTTACATAGAATCAAAATACTCATGCAAAGAAATATATATGGAGACCTAATTAAGTTTTTGCCTGCGAGAAAACCTACCTCGTTGAAGATCAAAGAAAAAAAAATTTAAGAACGAAGAACGCTTTCGAACACTCCTCTAACTTCGAGCTTTCTCCCTCTCTCCAACCAGCAATTCCTCCTAAGAGATTTGTGCTTTGAGTAGGGAAGAGCCTGACCCTATTTATAGGTCAAAATCTCCCACCTACTTTCCCTATTAAACCAACTTCATTCCACCATGTCACTATTACACCAACCTTGTTCCACTATTAGACTAACCCCATTATACCAACTTTGTTCCACTATTACACCAACCCCATTACACCAACTTTATTCCACTATGCGGATGACATAATCTATGAACTCATTTATTCAATTATGTAAGAATGACCTCATCTATTAATTAGGATTAAATTAAAGTTAATAATTCTCTCTTAAATCCATGCTATAATACTGCTACAGTACCGACGTCTTCATCTTCTCAGAATCGTATCACGAATCTCACCGTTCGTGTTATTTTATTTTCATCTTTCATTATTTCCTTTTTTTAATATAAACACATATAAAAATTTTCGAGTTGCTACATCCTCCCCCACTTAAAAGAATTTGGTCCTCCAAATTCACATCACGTAATAGTAATTTAAAATTCAAATGGAGGGTTCAAAATTCTAACTTGAGATCAAATCTGGATACTTCTTCTTGATTGACTCTTCTAATTCCCAAGCAACCTCCTCGAATCCACGCTTACTCCATTGGACTTTTACCATCGGTATAGCCCTATTCCTTAGCTGGTGAAATTTTCGATCTAAGATCTTGATCGGTCTTTCTTCATAAGATAAATCCTTCTGTAGCTTCAAGTCATCGAATTATATCACATGCGAAGGCTCATACACATATTTCCTTAGCATGGATACATGAAATACATCATGGACACCTGCCAATTGTGGAGGTAAAGCCTGCTTGTATGCCACTTTGCCGATTCGTTCTAGAATCTCAAAAGGGCCAATAAATCTTGGACTCAGTTTTCCATTGATACCAAACCTCTTAATTCCTCGCGTGGGTGAAATTTTCAAGAAGACATACTCCCCCACTTGAAATTCAAGGTCTCTTTTTTGATTATCTGCATAACTCTTTTGCCGTGATTGAGCAATTTTCAGCCTTTCACGGATCAACTGAATATTATGAGTTGTATCTTGAATAATATCGGGACCCATCAATCCCTTTTCTCCAACCTCACTCCAGCATAGAGTTGATCTACAACTCCTACCATATAGTGCTTCAAAAGGTGCCATCTGGATGCTAGACTGATAACTGTTGTTATATGCAAATTCAATCAATGGCAAATGTTCATGCCAACTTCCCCCAAAATCTATCATACAAGTTCTTAACATATCTTCGATAAATTTATTCGTCCTCTCGATTTGTCCATCTGTCTGAGGGTGGAAAGATGTACTAAAATTCAGCCTAGTACCCAAGGATGATTGCAAACCTTTCCAGAAGTGAGAGGTGAATCTTGGATCTCTATCCGAAATAATAGAGGTTGGAATACCATGCAGCCTTACAACCTCCTTGATATATAGGGCAGCTAGAACATCCACGGTCTATTTGGTTTTGATGGGCAAGAGGTGAGCAGACTTAGTTAGTCGATCCATATAGCATCAAATCCACTTTGGGTCTTTGGCAACCCAACTATAAAATCCATGCCAATACTATCCCATTTCCATTCCGGTATCTCTAGAGGTTTTAGCTTACCGGCAGGTTTGAGATGTTCGACTTTAACTTGTTGGCAGACCAAACATCGGCTCACGAACTTGGCTACCTCTTTTTTCATGTTAGGCCACCAAAAGGTTCTTTTGAGATCTTGGTACATTTTTGTAGCACCAGGATGAATAGTGTACATGGATTGGTGCGCTTCTTCCATTATCTTCTTCTTGATTTTGTTAGTATCAGGCACACAAGTTCTTCCTCAAAATAATAATCTCCCATCATTTGCCATTTGAAAATTAGGCCTTTGGCTCAAATTTCTAGAAATTTCAACTAATAAAGGATCGTTACCTTATTGCTCTTTTATTTCAGAAAATATTTCAGGTTGTACCCTTATATTATCAATCAAGACTCATTCCTCCTTTGGTTCCATATTTAAATTTAATCTTATAAATTGCTCCAACAATTGCCATTCATTAATCATCAAACTTGATAATAGAACCCTTGGCTTTCTACTAAGAGCATCAGCCATAACATTACCCTTTCCAGGATGGTATTGAATAGAAAAGTCAAAATCTTTCAAATATTCTAACCATCTTCTTTGTCTCATGTTGAGCTCCTTATGAGAAAATAGATATTTTAAACTCTTATGGTCAGAATAGATAGTGAACTGCTCCCCATATAAATAATGCCTCCAGATTTTAAGAGCAAAGACCACTGTAGCTAATTCTAAATGATGTACAGGGTAGTTAACTTCGTGGGTCTTCAGTTGCCTAGATGCATAAGCTATCACCTTGCCTTGTTGCATTAATACACAACCTAGGCCAATTCCCGAAGCATCAGTATATATCTCGAATCCTCCTCTCCCAATAGGTAGAGTAAGAACATGTGTAGTTGTCAAGCGCTCCTTTAGAGTTTGAAAACTCTTCTCACATTCCACAGCCCATATATAAGAATTTTCCTTCCTTGTTAGTCTAGTTAATGGCACGACAATTTTAGAGAAGTCTTTGATGAATCTCCTATAGTAACCGGCCAATCCTAGAAAACTTTAGATTTCGGTCACATTTGTAGGCCTTTCCCAATTATTGATAGCTTCTACCTTTGAAGGGTCAACTGAAATACCTTCCTTAGAGATCACATGACCGAGAAATGAAACTTCTTCTAACCAGAACTCACATTTGCTCAATTTAGCATATAACTGATTTTCTTTTAATATCTGTAAGACAATCCTCAAACGTGCTTCATGTTCTTCCTTGGTTTTGGAGTAGATCAATATATCATCAATAAATACCACCATAAATTGATCTAAATAGGGTCAAAACACATTATTCATCAGTTGCATAAAAGCTACAGGGGCATTAGTCAGCCTAAAAGGCATGACAAAAAACTCATAGTGTCCATATCTACTCTTGAATGCCGTCTTATAAATATCTTCTTCCTTGATTCTCACTTGATGATAACCCGACCAGAGGTCAATCTTAGAGAAATAATGAGCTCTAGAGATTTGATCAAATAGTTCATCAATTCTTGGCAGAGGATACTTATTCTTGATAGTCAATTGGTTCAACTGCCTATAATCAATGCATAACCTCATAGATCCATCTTTCTTCTTCATAAAAAGAACAGGTGCTCCCCAAGGTGATGTACTAGGTCTAATGAATCCCTTCTCTAATAATTCCATCAATTTCTCTTTTAGTTCCTGTACCTCAATAGGTGACATTCTATAAGGAGTTTTGGATAATGGGGCTGCTCCAGGTATCAAATCGATTGAGAATGAAACTTCTCTCTCAGGTGGTATGCCAGGTAATTCCTCAGGAAATACATCCTGATATTCCTTAACAACATATATTTCTTCCAGAATGGGTTTCTTGGGTTCAATTATAAGGACAGAAGCCAAAAATGCAATACATCCTTTCTTCATCATTTTTCGAGCTTGAAGGGCAGAGATGAGAAGAGGGTGTCTATGATGGCTATTTCCAGAGAATGATAATTCAAGGTATCCTAGTTCACCAAAGGTTACACTTCCTCATTTGCAATCCACCTTAACATTATACTTGGCCAACCAGTCAGCACCTAAGATTACATTATGACCCTCCATGTTCATACATATAAAATTAGTGGCTAAGTTATGACCACTAATCAACACTTCACTAGAGGGAAAATAATGTTTAAGCTCAGTGCTTGCTCCTAAAGGTGTGGAAATAACAAGTTCAGTTTTCAAAGGAACATGTTTGTCATATAAGGTGGTAGCAAAATTTTGGGATATGAATGAATGGGTAGCTCTAGTATTAAATAGAACAAAAGCAGTTCTAGAATTGATGGTAAGAGTACCTTCCACAACTCCTCCTTCTTCAATAGGTGTAGGTTCTATCAGAGCTTGGAGTCTTCCTTGACGCCTTGGTCCTTCTTGTGTTTTCTTCTCCGATGGAGATTCCTTTATAAGGCGACAATCAGAAATGCGATGATTCCCACTTGCACAGCGCAAACATGCTCCCTTCTTTCTCCAGCACTCTTCAGTCTTGTGGCCAGCCTTGTCACAATACTTGCATATATCTTTTGAAGATATATAAGGGATGACTTGTCTATTTCCATCTCGAGGCTTTTTATCTTGTTGAGGGGTTCTTCCTTCATTTGGCCTCTTCTTTCCAAAAGTCGGTTTAAAGTTTCCGACGCCAATAACTTATTCTTTCACGACTCTTCCCTTAATTCTATCTGCCATCTCCATGGCATCTTCTAGCAGTTGGGCCTTCCGGACCATCTCGACATATGTTTGGATGTCCATAGGCGCCAGTTGGGGAATGTATTGGGGCCTTAGCCCATTCATGAATCGCTTGGCCTTCATTCTCTCTGTATTAATGAGGTGTGGAGCATAACGGGTCAGTCGAGAAAACTGGGTCTCGTATTCAGCTACAGAGAGACTTCTTTATTTAAGGGTGGTAAATTCTACTGCTTTCTTTTCTTGGACTCTCTCCGAGAAATACTTGCCGTTGAAATATTCTAGAAATTCCTTCTAAGTGATATGGGGATCGGGTAAGGTCGTCTCCACGGATTCCCACCAAGCTCTTGCATCCCTTTCCAGTTGAAAAGTTACAAGTAAAACTCTCTCTTGATCCGAGCATTGCATGACTCGGAATATTCTTTCTATCTCCTTGACCTAATGTTCGGCTTCATCTGGGTCAGTGGAACCATTGAACCTCGGAGGATTCATGTTCCTAAACTTGCGGTGTAGGTCTCCCACACCATGGTGATTAACTCCTCTTTGAGCCACTTGTTGTAGGGCTTGAGTTAGCCCTTAGACGGTCCTTTGCATTTCTCTCTATTGAGCACGCTCAGCAGCCATTTTCAACAGCTAAGAATTTCTGCAACTAGATCCTATCTTAATATATCTTGATCGACATATCTTGATGGGAATTAAATGTATTATCTCTACATATCTTAATATCTAGCCCAACTCTCTACCCAATCTCACGGGTCAAGTATAGCTATCGTTTGTCCTATAGTGTGAAGAACCTAGGGTTCTCAATAACTAAGCCTTGATGCCCTAGACTCTTTTTAACCATAGGCTCTGATACCAACTAAACTGTCACGCCCCGAACAAGGCGGAATTATCAAGGCGTGAACAGTTATACAGGCAGGTCGATCAAGAGACTCAGATGATGAGTATGAATAACAAATGGACAAAATCACATCTTTATTTCATAATCTAACATTTCTAACAAATATCCTTCAATGACTTACAATACTATTCAAACTCGATACATTAATTTATAAGTAGACAGATTGGGAAAAGAAACTTATTAAAAACTATCATTACTCTCATCACTCAAGCCCATTCCTGTCATCTTCAGGAATTTCTGAAAATTAACAACAATACACAGGGTGAGCTAGAAAGCTCAGCAGGACTTATATCTCTTTACCAGGTCACTTTAAGTAATTAGCATTTTGGATCATCTATATGCTTTCGAATAAAATAAGTAATAAAATAAATGACAATTAGAGAACAAGATCAGGAAGTCAAGAATTTCAACAATAGATATTGTAGAGCTCAAGTATAAGCATGAAGATCAATAACAAGTATAGAATTGTAAATATGGCCATGTAACAAGGATATTAACCACTCTGGTAAAAAAATTCATGTATAGGATGTTAAGGATGTAACGAGTCAAGTATGTAATAAGTGAATTGCCTAGTTCAATCTTGCATGTCAGTTAGTGCAATGCCACACCTGATCATTCAACTCCCTCGGGCACAAGTACTTTCAGCCTTTACCCGCCTAGGACCAGATCAGGGCCCCCATGTTTGCCAGACATTGAGTATCAGGTGGACTAAAGTCTCATGTAATTTCCAGAACAATTCACTTATAATTATGGCCAATTCGAGTTTCAAGAAAAGCTTAAGAAGCATAGTATAGTACATCACTAGTCATTTAGTTATGGAGGACTCTAGAGGTGGCCCCTACAGGCTCAAGAGGTGGCTCCCATTATGTAGCACTTTACACCATTCCGGCCTCAAGAGGTGGCTCCCAAAACATAGCACTTTATCCTACATGGCACTTAGCTCCTACACTCTCAAATGGTAGTTTATGGCTAAAGTATAGATCTAGCAAAATTTTCATTTCCAAAGACATGTAGTATGAAGAAAAGGCATGTAGTATGAAGAATGAATGAAGTTTATATGAGAAGTTCAATGATGATTTAAAGCATCATGTTTAACGACATTAAGATAATAAAGAGAATGAATTTCTGGTCAAGGCGCGATCAATTCTCGCGAAAAATCTTGTAAAATAAGTTTAGATCAAGTTTCTCTTAGTAGGGTAATTAGCAAAAAACTAAAGAAAACCCGGCCAGGTAAGAGGTGAGATAGTGGGAGGCTCCCCTCGTATTCATGAGATCCTAATTAAGTAACCACTTATCTACTTAAAGCATTTGCCCGTGGACCTCTAGTCTTAGACACCGATTATTCTTGGTGAACTTGCTAGCTACTCGATTTTTCGGAGACATGAAAACACTTAAATCAAATAGAAATCATTTTTGTATTTTCTAACATTTTCATTTGTGAAAGAATTTCAATGAAGGTAAAGACATTCAAAAAAGATGTCAAGATTCCAATTGCATAATGTGTTCCTGTATGAAGAGAAGTTTGAAATAAGATGTCAAGTTTTCAGATAGAGTTTAAATCAAATAGATAGGGTCAATCATGTAGAAATTCTACAGAAATTAGAGCATAATTGTTTGATCAATTAACAATAGCTTTACAAGTTCATTCACCTAGTCATTTCTTTGTTAATAGAATTATTAAGGCAAGAACATGATTTTAAAATTCAAGATTTAAGTTTGAAATAACACACATAAACGATGTAAATCGGGGATGGTTACCATATTCAAATCATGGTCTATATGTGATCTACGTTATTGAAACACGTTATGATAATAAAAACTCCATATTTGAACTTTAAATCTCAAAATAAATTATAAATATGTGATCATGAAAAATTTACATAGAATCAAAATACTCATGCAAAGAAACATATATGGAGACCTAATTAAGTTTTTGTCTGAGAGAAAACATACATCGTTGAAGATCAAAGAAAAAGAAATTTAAGAACGAAGAATGCTTTCAAGCACTCCTCCAACTTCGAACTCTCTCTCTCTCTCCAACCAGCAATTCCTCCTAAGAGACTTGTGCTTTGAGTAGGGAAGAGCCTAGCCCTATTTATAGGTCAAAACCTCCCACCTACTTTCCCTATTACACTAACTTCAGTCCACCATATCACTATTACACCAACCTTGTTCCACTATTACACTAACCCCATTATACCAACTTTGTTCCACTATGTGGATGACATAATCTATGACCTCATTTATTCAATGATGTAAGAATGACCTCATCCATTTATTAGGATTAGATTAAAGCTAATAATTCTCTCTTAAATCGGATGCTATAGTATTGCTACAGTACCGATGTCTTCATCTTCTCAGAATCGTATCACGAATCTCACCATTTGTGTTATTTTATTTTCATCTTTCATTATTTCCCTTTTTTAAATATAAATGCATATAAAAATTTTCGAGTTTTTATAGAGGGTGCTTCCGTCAGTGACACGTGACTCTCGCGTTTCTCATGCGTTGTTTACTTTCCGAGTTAGCCTTCTTGTGGCCTTACCCGATGTCAGTGTTGTGTCGTGTGCACGACGCTCTAGTCATGTGTTTGTGGTTGTGTCTGGAGGAGTGTGCATGGCAATCGAGTCTTGTATGCTTTAGAGTCTGTCTCATCAGTCTAGGTCTTTTCCTAGGCTTGTGTGTCTGGTCTCGTAGGCTTTGTCTTGGGCCTCGTGCTTGTCGATAGATCGGTAACTCCTGACCTTTCGAGTTTAGGTTTAGCCTTTCTGTCATTGCTTGGAGTAGCTTAGGGGCTGTGGTTGTCACGCCCCGACGCGGAATACCGAGACGTACAGTCAGAAACACGCTAGCACTAGAATTATGTTCTAAAACTGCACAATTAGATAGGAAGATTCTCATTCTCTTATTACAACAATCAACAGATTAAACATAAGTTCCAAAACTCAATAATACAACAACTGGTCTAAAACAGAACTTAGAACACTAATACAACGCTAAAGGTACAAACTGGAAATACAACTGTGCCAACACGGCAATCTAGATAAAGGCACACTTCAGTAACCCTTAAATCACTCCCCGTCCGAGTGAACATCACCAGCTAAATAACCTGGAAAGGGTGGAACAACACTGTGAGCTAACGCTCAGTAGGTAATAACAGGCAAGTGTAAGTGATTAATGATTTAATTACATGTTATATGAAATGATAACAAGGAGAAAGATAACAAGAGCAAGAACAATGTAATAAGATCTGGCAAGGTCAAGAATCAAGAGATAACAATTTATGCAAGAACAAGAACTTCAATATGAACAAGTAATAACAAGTAGGAACAAGTAAGAACAAGTACGAGTACAAGTGTAGTTATAATTTGGCCAATCAAGCAAGTATATCACGCATGTAACATTTCCACTTTCAAGTAATAGCAAGTAGAGTAACCACAAGTAAATCATAGAACAGGAAAAAGTGGAAAGTGCAAACTAGTAGAGAGTAGTGGACAGCCCTAGATTAATCACATGTCAAGTACTGGTGCCAATGCCACACCTAGTCAATCACCTCCATGGGGATACAAGTAGTGTTCGGGTGCTCCTCCCAGGACTAGACCAAGCCCTTATTTGTTTGCCAGGCATTGATTTATTTGGATCACAAGATCCCACGAATCTAGACTTCCACATTTCATGGCCAATAAATTTCAAAGAACAAGCTATCAAGTAATAAGCACAGATCTGATTGAATATCGAAATAACAAGAAGTATAGAGAATTCAACTTTGGCATAATGTTTAACGACATATCGAGTCGTGGAAACCAAGAACGAAAGGGTAAGTAGGAAAATGCAATAATTAGATCATTCTTAGTTCCATAGTTAAACATTTTATTCTGTTGGTTAACAAGTTTTCAGGCTGTTAAGAATTCAAGCTAAATTTAACCCGATTACATTTTCATAAACTCAAATGTTTAACATGATAGTTATACGTTCAAGTTCAATCGCATGATTATACTTATAACAGAACCAATTACATGCTGTGGGTAGCTAATCAGTTGATAAAAACACTAAGGATTCCATCAAGGACTCAGTACGTGGCGGAGATAATCGATCCGAAGATCACTCGCGCAAGCGTGCGACCATCCCGATAGGCGTAGCCTAACGTTCGGACAACACCTTTTGATATACTGGAGCCTTGAGGGATAAAAATTAACTTACTGCATTCAGAAATAAGAATATACAATAATCTGATAGAAATAAGATAGCTAACGGCTCAAAATGAAATTCTGTGTATTAACGCGCTATACCCAGGTAGCGCGTTTATCAAGAACGGGCTATAGAAGTATAGCTCGTTCAAGATAGGGCCAGAAACCATTTTAATTTGAAAACTGGATAAACACAGGGCCTCTAAGAGTTCATGTATGCATAACACAACTTATAAGTAACTATAGGGACTTAATGTAGCTTGAAAAACATGTCAGAAACGATCTGTTTTAACCCCTGGAAGATCGGGGTCATCTGGCAGAAGGCGCTATATGTCCCTAGCGCGACATGAAGAACGCGCTAGGTGAACATAGCGCGATAAGGACCAGGAAACTAAGTTTATAAAATTTGAAATCTAGATTAACAGGTGGGGTACTAACTATTAGTACTACTCAATTAACATCTTAACTACGTAAAAATATTATAAGTATATTGGAAAAAAACGTTCAGAAGCTAACATTATAATTGTGGAATCAAAGAATATCGGAACTAAAAAGAACATGAAAACCCTTTTGATTAATTTGAAAACTGGACAAAGATGTTTTCTAACTGAACATACGTCTTATATAGCATCTTACAGAAACCATATAACATCTTACAGAATTATAATTTGCATCAGAGGGCTTACGACTCGACCCCTCAAGCGATTGGGGTAAGAAGCATGTCGCGCTATAGGGCCATAGCGCCTTAATGAAGAACGCGCTATGTAAAGATAGCGCGATCCCAAAAATTTGAATATATTAAAATTTTAAGGTTTGAACGTGTTCTGTCAGGGCTGGGGGTCCACCAGATCGCGCTGTATCGGGCTAGCGCAATAAGATCGCGCTCCTGGTACATAGCGCGTTAACGAGCAGAGAACGGGATTCAAGATCCCATGATTAGAATCAACATAACTCCTCTGTTTCTTCATGGAATTAAGCAAACGAGATATCAATGGAAAGGCAGGAAAGAGATAAACAAGATGCCATGCTCAATTTTATGTTTAGCCTGTGATTAGTCATGGGGATTCAAGCTTAAACTAAAAGGGCTCACTTAAACCTAACAAGAACATAAGCTTGCTAAAACGAGAAATTAACCTAACATGATTGATAAGAATTAGGGCTTTCTACGTGAAAAGGAAGCTAACACGATGAGGATTCCATTCATATATAACAATAAGGTTTAGGTCTGTTAGAACCTACCTCAATTGAAGATCTAAACTTCAGCAAATAAGAAAACCCACGAACTAGAAGAATATCCTCCAAAGATCGCTTGATATCTCCCTCAATACTCTATAAAATTTAGGGCTTTCAGTCTCAAACGATAGATCTCGTCAAGCTGATCAAGATACTATATTTACATGCTTCATTTGGTGAAGGGTACCTACCTTAATCAAGGATCAAAGAGTTGGATGAAGAAGAACCCAGAACGTAGAACACCTTCCACCAAATCGCCGAATACTCCCAGATCTGGACTCCTCGTCGATTGACCCAGCTACCAAATGAAACTAGACTCTTTAAGCTTTCTTTTAATACCTAATACACCTTCTGGATCCTTCCAGGAAGGGTGAATTTCGAGCTAGAAGAGACGTGTAACTTACGCCGCCGAAATGCTTGACCTCGATCAAACTCATCTAATCACTTCTATCCTGGTTAATTTTACACGAAATTGGTTAAGGGTTATGAAACTACCAATCAATACCTTTCATTTGCCTCTAACCTCATCAAATTTAGTTAAGGAATGAGTTCTAATTTCGTGTTTTAAGGTGTAGGTTACTATAGAAGTTACTATTGGGGGTTGGTGGATTCTAATCCCAATTAAACTCTAGATTTGACCAGGTTAACGATTTTATTAGGGTTAATCATAGGAGAAAAGTTTGTTAAGCAAATGATCAACTACCAAATTACCATTTTTTGGGATTTTAATATGGTCAACTAAATTCCACTTCACTATTCATTTATTAATAAAATATTAAATTCGAAATTCAAATTTCAAATTCCCTCTTTTAATTTCATTTTCATTCCAAATCAATTGCATTAATGTTCCATTTCATTTATACCTTATTTTAATTTGGATTACATTTCATTTTCATTTCAAATTAAATTTTTAATGGTTTATTTCCATTTCTATTCATTTATTAATTCAACTTAATTCAAATAAATTCTTAAAAATTCTAATTTGAACATGAAATATTAATTAAAATTACTAATTAAATACGTGGTATTACATTCTCCCCTACTTAAAATAATTTGGTCCTCCAAATTCACTGCATTATGATGCGAAAATAAAAGAATCTGCTCACCTAGAAAAGGTCGGGATACCGCTTCCTCATCACCTCTTCGGATTCCCAGGTAGCTTCTTCCGCTCCACGCCGACTCCATTGTACCTTGACCATAGGTATAGCTCGACTCCGGAGTTGCTGCTGCTTCCGGTCCAAAATCTTTATTGGTCTTTCCTCATAGGTCAGATCCTCCTTCAGTTCAAAGTCCACATGTTGAATAACATGAGTGGGGTCGTACACATACTTCCGCAACATAGAAATATGGAAGACGTTGTGCACGCTAGACAATTGAGGCGGTAAGGCTAGTCTGTATGCCACCTCTCCCACTCTATCTAGAATCTCGAATGGACCGATGTATCTCGGACTCAGCTTGCCATGAATGCCAAATCTTCGGATCCCTCTCGTAGGAGAGACCTTTAGAAACACATGGTCACCTACTTGGAATTCCAATGCCCTTCTTCTGTTGTCGGCATAACTTTTCTGTCTCGACTGGGCCACTTGTAACCGGTCTCGGATAATGCGGATGTTCTGTGAAGATTCCGAGACAAGATCCGGTCCAAGCCATTGTTTCTCACCTACCTCGTCCCAACACAACGGGGATCGACAACTTCTGCCATACAAGGCTTCAAATGGGGCCATCTGAATACTAGACTGATAGCTGTTATTGTAGGCGAATTTAATTAATGCCAAATGCTCATTCCAATTACCACCAAAGTCAATCATACATGCTCTCAGCATATCCTCCACTATCTGGTTGGTTCTCTCTGTCTGCCCATCTGTCTGCGGATGGAATGCTGTGCTGAAATTCAGACGAGTACCTAAAGACTCTTGCAGTCCCTTCCAGAAATGAGAAGTGAATCTAGGGTCTCGATCAGATATTATATTCACTAGGATACCATGCAATCTCACCACTTCCTTCATATATAGAGCCGCTAGAACATCAACTATCCATTTAGATTTAATGGACAAGAAATGGGCTGACTTTGTCAGTCTGTCGACGATTACCCAAATTGCATCAAAACCACCACGAGTTCTAGGCAGTCCCATGATAAAATCCATGCCAATACTCTCCCACTTCCATTGGGGTATATCGAGTGGTTTCAATTTCCCTGCCGGCCTGAAGTGCTCAGCCTTAACTTGCTGACATACCAGGCATCTACTCACAAAATCTGCCACTTCTCTTTTCATATTCGGCCACCAAAAAAATCTTTTCAAGTCTTTGAACATCTTGGTGCCTCCAGGATGAATCGTGTATCTAGATCTATGAGCTTCGTCCAGAATCTTGTTCTTGATCTCAGCTACGTCAGGGACACACGTTCGTCCTTGAAATAGAAGTCTTCCATCATCAGAAATTAAGAAATCTGGTCTGCTGCTCAAATCTCCCTTGATCTCCACCAGTTCCGGATCATTATCTTGCAAAGACTTGATCTCCATCAATAATTCAGGCTTAAGTTGCATCTGCGCAACAATGACCCGATCATCATTGACATTCAAATCCAAACTAGCCATCTGTTCCAGTAGCTTCCATTCTTGCATCATCATACTGGATAACTTCGCTACAGGCTTCCGACTCAATGCGTCTGCCACCACATTACCTTTGCCAGGATGATACTCAATAGAAAAGTCAAAGTCCTTCAAATATTCCAGCCATCTGCGCTGCCGTATATTGAGTTCTTTCTGAGAGAACAAATACTTCAAACTCTTGTGATCTGAGAATACCGTGAAAGATTCTCCATACAGGTAATGCCTCCAAATCTTCAAAGCAAAGACAACAGCTGCCAATTCCAAATGATGAACATGATAGTTCTCTTCATGCTTCCTCAACTGCCTGGAAGAATAAGCAATTACCTTCCCATGCTGCATAAGCACACAGCCTAAGCCAATTCCAGATGCATCGGTATAGACCACAAAACCTCCTTCACCAGAAGGTAAAGTCAAAATAGGTGCCGTAGTCAAGCAGTCCTTCAAAATCTGAAAACTTCGTTGACAATCTTCTGACCATTCGAACTTGTTCTCCTTGCGGGTTAATCTAGTAAGAGGTACCGCAATCTTGGAGAAATCTTGAATGAATCTGCGATAGTAACCTGCCAGGCCTAAGAAACTTCTGATCTCGGTCACACTAGTAGGCTGTTCCCAATTCTTCACTGCTTCCACTTTCGAAGGATCAACAGAAATATCTTCCTTGGTAATAATATGTCCTAAAAAGACACCTCTGGCAACCAGAAATCACACTTACTGAACTTGGCATATAACTGATGGTCTCTTAATAACTGCAGTGCCATTCTCAGGTGTTCAGCATGTTCTCCTTCACTCTTGGAATAAATCAAGATATCATCAATGAATACCACGACCCATTGATCAAGATAGGGTCTAAACACACTGTTCATCAACTGCATGAAAGCTGCAGGTGCGTTCGTTAACCCAAAGGGCATAACGACAAATTCAAAGTGACCATACCTGCTGCGGAAAGCCGTCTTAAGGATATCCTCCTCCTTAATCCGCAACTGGTGATATCCCGATCGAAGATCGATCTTAGAAAAGAATTGAGCTCCCGCTATCTGGTCAAATAATTCATCAATCCTCAACAATGGGTACTTATTCTTGATAGTCAACTGATTCAACTGCCGATAATCGATGCACAGTCTCATCGAACCATCCTTCTTCCGAACAAATAATACAGGGGCTCCCCAAGGGGAAGTACTAGGGCGAATGAAACCCTTCTCAAGTAACTCCATCAATTGCTGCTTCAATTCCCTCAGCTCCGCAGAAGACATACGATAAGGAGCTTTAGAGACAGGGGAAGAACCCGGAATAACATCAATGGAGAAGATAACTTCCCGCTCAGGCAGAAGTCCAGGTAGTTCCTCAGGAAATATATCGAGAAATTCACGGACAACAGGGATATCCTGAATCTCCACTTGCTTCTCAGGAGTAGCATAGACAAAGGCTAGGAATGCCTCGCAACCTCGCCTCATCAGTTTATCAGCACGAAGGGTCGAAATAAGTGAGACAGAGCGATGGTATCTAATTCCCATAAATGAAAGACCCGGATGTTTATTAAAAGACACCGAGCTAGAACTGCAGTGAACATTGGCCTCATGCTTGGCCAACCAATCTACTCCTAGGATTACATCATAATCCTTCATGTCCATGCAAACTAAATCAACTGGGAAATTCTGATCATCAATCATAACCTTACTAGAAGGATAGAAATGCTGAATTGCTAATCTAGAGCCAATAGGTGTAGAAATTTTTAATGGAGAATTCAACAAAGTAGGTTCCACAGCTAAAGACTTAGCAAATCTCCGAGAAATAAAGGAATGCGTTGCACCAGTATCAAAAAGGACAAAGGCTGGTTTGTCGAGTATAACGAGAGTACCTTCGACGAGTCCACCTTCTTCGGCCGTATCTGCTTCATCTACCTGAAGTGCTTGAAGCTTGCCTTGCGGCTTCTTGAAGAATTGAGGCTTTGCCGGTGTAGCTTGCTCCGATACCAACGGACAATCCGGGATACGGTGCTCCCTACTCCCGCAACGCAGACAGGCGCCCAACTTGCGCCAGCACTCTTCAATCCTATGACCAGGATGGTCACAATATCTGCACACACCCTTAAAGGGTACAATAGGGCCGGGCTTCTTTTCCTCTTACTTCGGCATCTTTCCCTTCCATGATCCTGCTCCGGTCCACGAACTCGACCCACTCGCGGGCCTCTTCTTGCTAAAACTAGGTCTGATGTTGCTTTTCTTGTAATCCTTTGGCTGCTCTTTCTTCATGCCTTGGCCACAGATCCTCTCCGTCATCTCGAGAGTATCCTCCAGAACTTGCGCCTTTCTTACCATCTCAGAATAAGTCGATATCTCCATAGGTGCTAATTGGTTGATGTAATGAAGCTTCAACCCATTAAGAAAGCGCTTCGCCTTCATCTGCTCAGTGGAAATGAGATGAGTAGCATATCTAGACAGTCTGGAGAATTGTGCTTCATACTCTGCTACTGATAAGCTCTGCTGTTTCAGAGCCGCAAACTCGGCCGCCTTCTTCTCTTGCACTCGATCAGAAAAATACTTGCTGTTGAAATGTTCCTCGAACTCTCCCCAAGTAATCGGCTGATCTCCGAGTACTGCCTTAATAGAATCCCACCATGCACGTGCATCACGTTCCAGTTGGAAAGTCGATAATAGGACACGTTCTTGATCGGTGCATTGTATGACCTCAAAAATCCTCGCCATATCATCAAGCCAATGCTCGGCTTCATCGGGATCGGTCGATCCAGCAAATCTGGGTGGATTCATTCCACGAAAGTTCCGGTATAAATCACCGGTGCCATGATGTGCTACTCTTGCCTGAGCCACTTGCTGCAATGCTTGCGTAAGGCCTTGAACAGTGCGCTGCAAATTCCTCCACTCCGCACGATCGGCTGCCATTTCAAAAGCCTACACGAAGAACAGATCACTTAGGGTCAAGAAAGCAGATGACAACACGATTAAGGTATGAACTTAACCCAATTGCTACCCAATCTCACCAGGTCGGGTTCTAGACTTTACAGGGTTAGGGATCCTAAGACACGCTTAGAACCTTAGAATTTAGAAAACCTAGGAATATTAGACCTAGGCTCTGATACCACCTAAACTGTCACGCCCCGACGCGGAATACCGAGACGTACAGTCAGAAACACGCTAGCACTAGAATTATGTTCTAAAACTGCACAATGAGATAGGAAGATTCTCATTCTCTTATTACAACAATCAACAGATTAAACATAAGTTCCAAAACTCAATAATACAACAACTGGTCTAAAACAGAACTTAGAACACTAATACAACGCTAAAGGTACAAACTGGAAATACAACTGTGCCAACACGGCAATCTAGATAAAGGCACACTCTAGTAACCCTTAAATCACTCCCCGTCCGAGTGAACATCACCAACTGAATAACCTGGAAAGGGTGGAACAACACTGTGAGCTAACGCTCAGTAGGTAATAACAGGCAAGTGTAAGTGATTAATGATTTAATTACATGTTATATGAAATGATAACAAGGAAAAAGATAACAAGAGCAAGAACAATGTAATAAGATCTTGCAAGGTCAAGAATCAAGAGATAACAATTTATGCAAGAACAAGAACTTCAATATGAACAAGTAATAACAAGTAGGAACAAGTAAGAACAAGTACGAGTACAAGTGTAGTTATAATTTGGCCAATCAAGCAAGTATATCACACATGTAACATTTCCACTTTCAAGTAATAGCAAGTAGAGTAATCACAAGTAAATCATAGAACAAGAAAAAGTGGAAAGTGCAAACTAGTAGAGAGTAGTGGACAGCCCTAGATTAATCACATGTCAAGTACTGGTGCCAATGCCACACCTAGTCAATCACCTCCATGGGGATACAAGTAGTGTTCGGGTGCTCCTCCCAGGACTAGACCAAGCCCTTATTTGTTTGCCAGGCATTGATTTATTTGGATCACAAGATCCCACGAATCTAGACTTCCACATTTCATGGCCAATAAATTTCAAAGAACAAGCTATCAAGTAATAAGCACAGATCTGATTGAATATCGAAATAACAAGAAGTATAGAGAATTCAACTTTGGCATAATGTTTAACGACATATCGAGTCGTGGAAACCAAGAACGAAAGGGTAAGTAGGAAAATGCAATAATTAGATCATTCTTAGTTCCATAGTTAAACATTTTATTCTGTTGGTTAACAAGTTTTTAGGCTGTTAAGAATTCAAGCTAAATTTAACCCGATTACATTTTCATAAACTCAAATGTTTAACATGATAGTTATATGTTCAAGTTCAATCGCATGATTATACTTATAATAGAACCAATTACATGCTGTGGGTAGCTAATCAGTTGATAAAAACACTAAGGATTCCAACAAGGACTCAGTACGTGGCGGAGATAATCGATCCGAAGATCACTCGCGCAAGCGTGCGACCATCCCGATAGGCGTAGCCTAACGTTCGGACAACACCTTTTGATATACTGGAGCCTTGAGGGATAAAAATTAACTTACTGCATTCAGAAATAAGAATATACAATAATCTGATAGAAATAAGATAGCTAACAGCTCAAAACAAAATTCTGTGTATTAACGCGCTATACCCAGGTAGCGCGTTTATCAAGAACGCGCTATAGAAGTATAGCTCGTTCAAGACAGGGCCAGAAACCATTTTAATTTGAAAACTGGATAAACACAGGGCCTCTAAGAGTTCATGTATGCATAACACAACTTATAAGTAACTGTAGGGACTTAATGTAGCTTGAAAAACATGTCAGAAATGATCTGTTTTAACCCCTAGAAGATCGGGGTCATCTGGCAGAAGGCGCTATATGTCCCTAGCGCGACATGAAGAACGCGCTAGGTGAACATAGCGCGATAAGGACCAGGAAACTAAGTTTATAAAATTTGAAATCTAGATTAACAGGTGGGGTACTAACTATTAGTACTACTCAATTAACATCTTAACTACGTAAAAATATTATAAGTATATTGGGAAAAACGTTCAGAAGCTAACATTATAATTCTGGAATCAAAGAATATCGGAACTAAAAAGAACATGAAAACCCTTTTGATTAATTTGAAAACTGGACAAAGATGTTTTCTAACTGAACATACGTCTTATATAGCATCTTACAGAAACCATATAACATCTTACAGAATTATAATTTGCATCAGAGGGCTTACGACTCGACCCCTCAAGCGATTGGGGTAAGAAGCATGTCGCGCTATAGGGCCATAGCGCCTTAATGAAGAACGCGCTATGTAAAGATATCGCGATCCCAAAAATTTGAATATATTAAAATTTTAAGGTTTGAACGTGTTCTGTCAGGGCTGGGGGTTCACCAGATCGCGCTGTATCGGGCTTGCGCAATAAGATCGCGCTCCTGGTACATAGCACGTTAACGAGCAGAGAACGGGATTCAAGATCCCTTGATTAGAATCAACATAACTCCTCTGTTTCTTCATGGAATTAAGCAAATGAGATATCAATGGAAAGGCAGGAAAGAGATAAACAAGATGCCATGCTCAATTTTATGTTTAGCCTGTGATTAGTCATGGGGATTCAAGCTTAAACTAAAAGGGCTCACTTAAACCTAACAAGAACATAAGCTTGTTAAAACGAGAAATTAACCTAACATGATTGATAAGAATTAGGGCTTTCTACGTGAAAAGGAAGCTAACACGATGAGGATTCCATTCATATATAACAATAAGGTTTAGGTCTGTTAGAACCTACCTCAATTGAAGATCTAAACTTCAGCAAATAAGAAAACCCACGAACTAGAAGAATATCCTCCAAAGATCGCTTGATATCTCCCTCAATACTCTATAAAATTTAGGGCTTTCAGTCTCAAACGATAGATCTCGTCAAGCTGATCAAGATACTATATTTACATGCTTCATTTGGTGAAGGGTACCTACCTTAATCAAGGATCAAAGAGTTGGATGAAGAAGAACCAAGAACGTAGAACACCTTCCACCAAATCGCCGAATACTCCCAGATCTGGACTCCTCGTCGATTGACCCAGCTACCAAATGAAACTAGACTCTTTAAGATTTCTTTTAATACCTAATACACCTTCTGGATCCTTCCAGGAAGGGTGAATTTCAATCTAGAAGAGACGTGTAACTTACGCCGCCGAAATGCTTGACCTCGATCAAACTCATCTAATCACTTCTATCCTGGTTAATTTTACACGAAATTGGTTAAGGGTTATGAAACTACCAATCAATACCTTTCATTTGCCTCTAACCTCATCGAATTTAGTTAATGAATGAGTTCTAATTTCGTGTTTTAAGGTGTAGGTTACTATAGAAGTTACTATTGGGGGTTGGTGGATTCTAATCCCAATTAAACTCTAGATTTGACCAGGTTAACGATTTTATTAGGGTTAATCATAGAAGAAAAATTTGTTAAGCAAATGATCAACTACCAAATTACCATTTTTCGGGATTTTAATATGGTCAACTAAATTCCACTTCACTATTCATTTATTAATAAAATATTAAATTCGAAATTCAAATTTTAAATTTTAAATTCCCTCTTTTAATTTCATTTTCATTCCAAATCAATTGCATTAATGTTCCATTTCATTTATACCTTATTTTAATTTGGATTACATTTCATTTTCATTTCAAATTAAATTTTTAATGGTTTATTTCCATTTCTATTCATTTATTAATTCAACTTAATTCAAATAAATTCTTAAAAATTCTAATTTGAACATGAAATATTAATTAAAATTACTAATTAAATACGGGGTATTACAGTGGTCCTCTCGGTGGCCGTGTTTTTAGGTATGGCTTCTTCCCTCTTCCCTTACATGTTCCCTACTCCTGCTTCCTCCTCTTTACAGCTTTGTAGTTTAGTTTTCTTGTTTTACTACTGCTATTTTAGTTGTTGTTCCGCGTTACTGCATTATTTTTCGGTGGTGATCCGCGTGACCCCTACTGGGCTAGTGACACGAGACTCACCTCTGCTTTTCAGGTGGGGTCGTCTCTGCTTCTTTGGCGGTTCCTAGTGTGGCGAGTTCATAGTTGCCAGCGGTACCTGCGTCGGGCTTCCCCCGACCTCACTGTACGTCTTTCTTTCCTGTCGACCGTACTTGTCTTTCTTTTGGACTGAACTCTGGTATAATTGTTAAATTTGAATTGTTAATTAAAAAGTAATTTTTTTTCTGCTACTTTAGCAAATCGATCTAATGAAATTTAATTGCTTACTATTATATCTCTGTGGCTTCAATGTACTACACGACACTCCTTTTTCCCTTCGGAGCTTTATAGCTCTTGGGAGGTTTCACGGGTTCCAAGTGGTATCGGGTATATCTGGTATCCGGAGTCTGGGTTGTCACAATTAGTTTCTCAATTTGAACCTAAAAATATTGAAGAAGCTTTAAAAGATGAAAATTGGGTTAATACCATGCATGAGGAACTTAATCAATTTGAAAGAAATCAAGTGTGGAATCTGGTCCCCAGGCCCACAGACCAACATGTCATTTGGACTAGATGGGTATTTAAAAACAAATTAAATGACGATGGGGTCATAACAAGAAATAAAGCCAGACTAGTGGCTAAGGGGTATAATCAAGAATTTGGAATTGATTTTGAAGAATCATATGCCCCTGTAGCAAGATTGAAAGCCACCATAATCCTCTTAGCATTTATATGTTCTCTAGGTATTAAGCTATAAAAAATGGATGTCAAAAGTGCTTTTCTGAATGGTCTGTTAAAAGAGGAAGTTTTTTGTTGAACAATTGCCTGGTTTTGAACATGTTGACTTGGCTAATCATGTCTACAAATTGAATAAGGAACTATATGGATTAAAGTAGGCTCCACGGGCCTGGTATGATAGACTCAGTACACATCTGACCGACAAAGGCTACAATAGAGGTAAGATTGACCAAACCATGTTCACAAAGATTATGAATGGCCATATCATCCTTGTGCATGTATATGTAGATGATATAGTGTTTGGTTCAACTGATTCCAATATGTGCAAATAATTTGCTGATCTTATGACAAAAGAATTTGAAATGAGTCTCACGGGGGAACTTTAATTCTTCCTTGGACTGCAGGTCACACAGACTAGAGAAGGCTTCTTGATAAACCAGTCCAAGTATACACTGGAGATCTTGAAGAGGTTTGGAATGAAGGATGTCAAGCACATATCCATGCCTATGGGAACTAATGCATCCCTAGATGCGGATGAGAATGGTAAATTTGTAGATTCTAAAATATACCGAGATATGATCGGGTCTATTTTATATCTCATTACTGCTAGGCCTGATATTCAGTTTAGTGTTTGCATGTGTGATCGATTTCAAGCCAATCCTAAGGAATCCCATCTAATTGATGTACAAAGAATTCTGAGATATGTTGGTAGCACACATGACTTAGGGCTATGGTACCCAACACCATGTTCTTTTCATTTAATCTCGTATACTAATGTTGATTATGCTGGATGCAAACTTGATAGAAAAAGTACTAGTGGCTACTGCCAATTCTTAGGTGGATGCTTAGTTTCATGGGCTTCCAAGAAGCAGCACTCTGTTGCACTTTCCACTACAGAAGCTGAGTACATTACTATACTTTTTTGTGGAACCCGGGTGCTATGGATAAAGCACAAACTCTAGGACTATGGAGTAGATCTTGGATGCACACTCATCATGTGTGATAATACCAGTGCCATTAACTTAACCAAGAATCACATTCAACATTCCTGCATAAAGCACATTGAAATGAGGCATCACTTCCTCCTGCATGAGGTAAGCAAGAAAAACATTGAATTAAAATTTGTTGAATCTAAAAAACAAATTGTAGATATCTTAACAAAACCTCTGAGTAATGACAGATTAAGAATATGCACTAAAAAACCTCAAGTGGAGTCGACGCAATGGAAATGGAGTCGACGCAGTCACGTTGAGCTCTCAGAGAATAATAAAGCTGACAAAAGGCGACAACTCCTAGCAACTAAGGGTGAAAAATTGCTGTTATCAGTGACAAATGGGCTATAAGGGTGAAAAATAACTTCGTAAGGGTGAAAAATGGGCGGCAAAGTTGGAAGAGTGAAAAATGAAGAAGCAGAGTCGACTCTACAAGGCTTTGGAGTTGACTCCAGTTACGTTGAAATCGCATGGATGACAAATGGACCAAATGCGACGGCTATTGAGGAATAAGGGTGACAAATAGATGGTTAAGGTAGAAAAATGGACTTTACGGGTGAAAAATGTCTCGTAAGGCTGACAAATAGCTCGTAGAAGGAATACATGGAGAAAACAACTACCCAACCTTCTACAACTTTCGAAGGTCATGCAGGAGATTAAAATATGCACTGTAAACCTCCAAAAACACATCTTTTGAGGTCTAGAGGAGGTTCCTAGGACTGACCAGTGTCTTTGTCATCATGAGGCTACCAGATCAGCCCTTTGAACAAAAGATTTGTCAACTTACAAATGTAAGAAAAGTCACCTTTCATGGTAACCTACTTTTTTGCATCCAACCAATCAAAAATGGACCTACAAACCTTGAAGGATAGAAGGACGCCGCTTCTTCTGCAAGCCAATGAAGATTAAGATGCTGCAGGTGCTTTCAGTCAAATTTCACTTATTTATTCTAGCCAATCAGATTACAAATCTTTGGAGGGAAATTTCTTTGCCTTTGTGCCTATAAATAAGACCAGCATGGTTTGCATGAAGTCATTGCTGGAGCTGCTAAAAAATCTAGAGAAGGCCTGAACGTGAGAGTCTAAGAGAGGGAAAGAAAAGAGTGCAATCCTGAGAGAAGAAGGAAAAGAAGAGAGTGTCCAACCAGCCAGCTAGCCAGCCACGATGTTTCTGGAGGAGTGATTTTTATTGATGTTCATACTAAGTTCTCCTTTTGGCAGCAGTGTATTATTCCTCCATGCATTTGTGCTTTCGTTTTGAGTTTCTCTTTTTACCTCTACCCTTTTATGTGTGGTGCGTCATCCCCATCGTGAAGCTGTGAATCAGCGGTAGCAAGCTGTGAGGCTCAGCTGTGGTAAGGGATTTGTTCCCTCGAAGCTGTGGATCAGTAGTTAAGCTGTGTATCAGTAGTATTTCAAGTTGTTTGTTAGCAGGAAGCCTCACCGGGTTTGTGAGGGGTGGACGTAGGTGTGCTAGGTAGCAGCCGAACAACCTTAAAAATTTCTGATGTTGTGGTTTGAGTGCACTCCATTTGTTCTGTCCCCTTCATAGGTGTTTTTATCTTGATTGAGCTTCCTTGCAGCCTTGTGTTTCTTGTGACGTCATGCACTAGAATGGGACCATGTCTGAATCTTGGTTTCACTGTCTTACTAGTAACTATTCGTCTTCTCTTGCATCAAAAAATTAGGTGCCGGATCTATTCACCCCCCCTCCAGATCCTCTCATATCACCCAACACACCATTTGTCCCAGATTCATGAGTGTTTGGTTTTCATGTGAGATTTATCGCCATGTCATCCTTACACAAGGTGTTGTCCTTGAATTCTCTATTCTGTAAATCAACCTTAATGTTCATCCAATGGCTTGATTCTTGAATATCTTTTGGCCATTAATTGATGTGGAATTGGTCTATAACTTAAAAGGGGCTATGGGTACAAAAACTTGACACTCAATGCTTGAACAAAAGGTGATGGGGTCCAGATCTGATCCCATGGGCGAGGTAAAGTCCAAACGTATGCCAATATTATGATTGATCGGGTGTGACATTGCACCAATGAAAAGCAAGATTGATCCATTACATTTCCATAAATAATTGACATGTTGACGACTCGAATATTTGAATTCCTATATACATATGGCCAATCCAACAATGATATTCTCATGTTATGCACTTGTGAAAGCAAGCACCTTATTGAAATACTTGTCATTATCTCATCGTGATTGTTCTTGAATTTATCTCCTAATTGTTGATCTGTCTCTTGCCATTATAGTTCTTGATTATTGTGTACCTTTGCATGATCTGCATATGCATGTTAAATTGTTAATTACTTTAAGCAAGCTTGGTCCAAGAGATATAAGACCTATTAAGCATTCATTTACCTAGTGTTTTTTCATGTTTTTCAGGTAATAATAATGAAGATGAATGCAACGCTGATGGGAAAGGGCATGAGTGAAGAGAGCTTCTGTAACTTAGACAAGCTCTATAGTCTTGTGTCTTGTATCTAGGCTAGATAATGAAGGGTCTTTTGTAATTTTCTTTTATTTTGAGTCTATTAGTATGAGTATGATTCCAAATTGTAATAAACTTATATTTTAAATTTCAATGAATTATATTTTGTCAAAGTTATTTTGCTTTATGGTTTGCTCTAATTGACATGACTATATCGCTGAACGTTCCGAACAATGCGTTCCACTGCTATCGGTTCTGCAATACCCCAAAAATTTATGTAAGGTATTTTAGAATTTTCTAGAATTTTTATAAGATTTTCTGAGATTTCCTAGAAATAAAAGGACCATTAAATGAAACTAAATTAAGTAAAGCCAAATATTAAGGCCTTATATTAATTAATGGACCAAGCCTATTTAAATAGGCCCACGTGACCTAAAAAGCCCTAGCCCATATTCTAGAAGCATCATTTTTGGATTTTTAAAGGAAAATAGGCTAATAATAGAGATAATATCCAAAGAGTTTGAAATATTTCAAATTCGACGCCCAAAGTTAAAAACGGTCTATCGGGCGACCGCTTGGGAATTAAAAATGGTCTAGACATGACCGTTACTCTCTCTAGATTCCGTGAATGGGAGAAGGCATGAAAAGTTGGGATCTTTGCCATCCAAATCACCTAGGATCGATGCTATCCCTTTGTTAGAAGAGTCTAGAGTGCTTGAGGATTGAATTAGAACCCTAAATAGGACTCTAGGTTCGTTCCAATCCTCAAAACCCTAGTTAACCCTATAAATAGACCTAAGGTTTCACATGCGCGACCCTTACTTTTGGCTCGCTTGGAACTATGTTAAGGAGACATTATTTCAAGTAGGTTCTTTAGAGTATTTTATTCATAATAGTAAGGACTAACTACTTTCAAAATTTCATCTTAGGAGGTCAAGCCATCAGAAAGATTGAAGCTTGCAAAGTCGCTGGTTTGATACAAGCAACCTAGGAACCTATGCGATAGAGACAGTTCGTACATCAAATTAGAAGCCCTAAACAAGGTAATTAGATATAGGTTCTTTAGAGTTATTTATTCCTGTTAGTACCATCTTCTTACCCTCCAAATTTCATGGTGTTAAGTGAAGGGGATCAAAAGTTAGAAGGCCATGAAGTTGCTAGTACGGTTCAGAATGAGTAGGAACTAGACTCAACTTCCAGCCCTAAATTTGAAGTTTAGAGCTCTGTCCAGAGGTAGGTTATCTCGTGAACAGCTTAAACTTGATGTTAGGAGTAAAAGCCCTCAATTTCCTGTTGTTTCCATGCATTATACGTAGAGAATTTGATGTTTTATTGTGACTGTGCAAACAAACTTATTTTGCATGCATGAGCCTAGCCTTTAATGAATAAGATATAATTCTTACCTAAATCTTATTCTCCTATTAATATTCTTGGCCCAATATTGTTCTAGCATGCTTTACTACATGTTTTTCGTTGTTCCCATGAATAACATGACTTAGATTAGCCCTTTAGTTTAATGTTTCAAGGCTTCTGTCTGAAGATAGAAAGCGGTCTTATAGAAACCGCATAGATAATCAAAAGACCATTTAAAGGACCGTTTTCACCCCATTACAGCGGTTTATCGCGAGACCGTTTTACTCTTCTAGCGGCTATTTCATGACCACTTTATGCCAGTCCGAACTTAATATGATTTCTTATGATATTTGCATTAAATTTGTAATTCTATTATGTTTAATTTCCTGTTAAACACCCTATTACACCGTGATCCTGTTTAAAACTTTATTTTTCTATTATTATCCAATTTTTATGCCAAAATTATTTTTGTTTTGTAATTAAATATTCCCTTTTATGAAACATGATTCATGATGGTATTTAGAACGCCATTTTGATCGCTGTTTTCACACGATCCACTCTCACCTCTTGAGTCATTTTCATAAGTAAATGGCGTTTACTCCTTTTGCACTTATAGCACACTCTCTTGGACTTGTGAACCTCTCCGCCGGATATTCCTTCTGTCGGACTAGGGATCATGTTTTAAGGCCTTCGTAAGACTCCGGAGCTTGGGATTCCCACTAGGACACTGAGCTGGTTGTACCCTTAAAATCCAAATTGTGTAGAAAGCACACACATGATCGGTGTTTTATTTTCTGAACTCTGGTTAATTGTGGGCTATAGGAGACCGTCTCTGTTACTTAGTGGTCTTTCTCAGACCATTTTGTTCATAAAACGGCCCCCTGGTGACTGTTATTCTCAAGAAAAAATTAAAGTGTCGATCTTCTTTTCATTCTGGTTGACATAGTATAGTTGCCACCTTAACTAGACCGTTATAATGAAATTAGTTGCCTATCAGTGACCGTTTTATTCTTGAAACGGCCCAGTAGATGACCGTCTATTTCTGTCTTATTCTTAACCTGAGGTTTGACCTAGGGGTTATCTAAATTTTGTTCTTGGGTGATCTTAGAATTATCTGGATTCCAAACTTATGAATAACAAGTTAATGTTAAGATATGGAACTTAATTAATGAATGGTTATGCTGCCGGAATGCCGCCGTAGCATAATGTTCTATAATTCTTCTTTGAAATCTCATGTTCTTAATTGAAGCATTCTTACCTTGATATTGTATCATGAAACTATCATTGAACTCGTTACATTATTGGTCATATATTATAATTATATCTCGTGGGAGTAGCTGGATTTATAACTTGAAGATGTAAGATCAGGCATGGATTATGCCCAAGGGCTCCATGCTAGCCCCCACGGTCAATGGTCGGAAATGTGCTATAAACCATGAGGTACGATGATATTGGCGTCGCATTGCGTCGGGAGTACTTTCTTTTATGAATGAGTGAAAACCACGAGTCTCGTTATATAAATTGCATGCTTATTAATGACTTTCTAGTACATAGCCTTTATAAGGTTGTGTAAGTACTTTCTCGATACATGCTCGTACTTTCTTGTTCATGAAAGGCCAAAAGTATATCTACATGATTAAATAATGCTTGGTCATCTACTCGACTATGTCTCTTTGCTCAGATATCTCGTGACTCTATATTCTTGGTTACTTGGTTTATAACGTATGATTTACCGCATTCTCATTTTTACCTTAATTCTAGAGCTAAAGCATTAATCACTTAAGTATTATCTTCATGTTGATATGAAGATACCTACTGGGCATGTGTGGTCATACCTATTTTCTTGTCTTTTTCAAGAAATACTAGTGAGTCGGATTCTGATTATGCAAGTTGTTGGTCCGATTCAGATTAGAGCGATTGAAGGTCTATTGGAATGAGAGAAGCTAGTTATCAAGTGTCTAGTCAAGTCAGATTCTAATTTTTGATTTCTTGAGTCATATGGTAGAAGGTTGTCAAACATTAATGGTCTTATGTACTTTTGATTATTATTATGAAATAAATTTGGAGTTTTGAGAAAATTACTTGTGCAATTACTATGTGCGATTGTCTTGCACTCTGATTACTCGCTTGCGAGAGGCTTATCATGCCAGCTGTTCACTTTCTCGAAATTCCTTCCACTGTATTAAAAAGCTCGGGGCGTGACAGTTAGAGTGGTATCAAAGCGTTAGGTCTTAGAACTTACTTATTTCTCGAAAAGATGTCATGTCATAGGTTAAGTCCAAGCTTAAGGACCCATGTCCATGAAACAAGGAAAGAAATTGCACACCCAAGAGAGGAATTGGGTAGAGACTGGGATGAGATAGTAATTAGAAATTATCTCTAAGATTAACCCCACCAATTCAATTAGAATTTACAAATTTATTATTTTTCTCAGGTACCTTATTTTTAAAATTGCTCATCGTGTCGATTGGAACAGAATTGAAAACCTATTTCCCCAATAGTGAAGTTAATGTAGAAGGTCGTAACCTTCCTGCTAATCTCGTATGTCTTAATATGGAAGGCTATGATGCCATATTAGGAGTTGACTGGCTTGTAGACCATGATGCCTATATCAATTGTCGAACTAGGATAATCTCTTTTAGGAAACCAGGGCTTTCGTGATTCTCCTTTCTTGGCATCAAATATAGGAAGCATCATGCTCTTATCTCTTCTCTTCGTGCTTGCAAACTCATTTCGCAAGGTTGTGAAGCTTTCCTTGCCTCCGTAGTCGTTACCGAGTCTAAAGAAATTATGATAGATGAAATCCCCGTAGTTAAGGAGCTTCCAGATATTTTTCCTTATGAATTACCCGATTTACCATCCGAGAGGGAGGTTAACTTCACCATCGAACTAATGTGACACCACCTTGGGGTGGTAGTCACAAGGTCAATGCACCTTGGACCTATGACTCGCAAGCAAACAACTTTGACAATGAAATTACTCGGGTGGGCTCACTCGCGTAGCGGTCACTATTGCCCGTGGGCAAATTGGCGATGGAGGGGAGGGTCCAAAGTGGGACCTTGGCATTCCGAGGCTTGGCTTTGCTATGGCTGACCACTTAAGGGTCTGTGATACCCAATTTTGTAGGCGGCCAGCATGCCAAAGGCGTGGGTTGTAGGGTCGTTCTCACCTCACTCCGCTGTGGCCACTCAATTGGAGGGAAATTTTGATCGGGCGCTCGCTTACCGTCCGATGGAACTAAAAGACAATACTAAATAAGCAAAAGTAAACCAGCGATAGATGTGTCCCAGAGCTCACCCGATTGGTGTGAGAACACCAATCCCGGCCGAAGACGAGGGCGAGCGGGGAGGCGTGGGTACGCACCCGCACGCCGCATCAATGTAGCTTGAACCTGTTCAAAGTTTTACACCACTACGCCCCATGCAAGGGGGTTGAACTTGGGGAAGGGAAGCCAAAATTACATTCACACACTATCTCCCGCATGGAGGGGCTTTAAGCCGGCAAGGCGGGGAGGGGAAGAGATGAAATAGAAACTGAACGGATGGAAGACGTCGGTTCTACCGCTCTCTGCAACAGGGAACAAACAGTTGAAGTTGATGCTACTGCGGCCACTCCCGAATTTTGTTATTGATGAGACCAGTGGGGAAATCTTCGGGGTTGGGTCAGGATGACGTCCAATGTTTATGGAATTTCTTGGTTGATGGTGCTGGTCGGGGAAGGGCCGTGAAAGTGGACCCTGAGTTAAGGTTTGGACTGCTACGGTACCACAACAGCAAAAAGATGAGGCCACCACGAGCGCTACCGATCTCTGAATCAAGCGTGGCTGGAGTCGTTGGAATCGTTGTCAAGTCCTCTTCGAAACGAGACTTATGAGGATGCCAGAGCATGTCGAAACAGATTGGGAGAGCCAGAACAGTAGACAGGGGTCGGTTCAGTCCCAGAGGGGATATAACTACGCACATGGGGAAGAAAAACGAGAAAACACAGCTCCGGAGGGCGAACGGGGTTCCGCTTCTTGATACTGGAAGTAGACTCGGTGTAGAAACTCTCAGCCAAGTGGCGCTCCAGGAATCACAGGATTCAGACCGTGGGAGTCTCTACAATCCTTCTTTGGTTGTCCGCCTGGGAGGAGCTACGTAGGTCGCCGAGATTTGCTCCCCCGGACAGCTTCGAGGTCGGACGGTGGCGGGGCTGCTATCGTTGCAAAGCTGACTAGACGACGATTCGAACAGTGTATGAAGAGCCTTCAGAAGCCTCAAGATGACGCCGTGGCACCCTCTATTAGCCACTGGTCTTCTGCTACCTACGACTTGAACCTGAACTCCTTGTGGAAGGGGGTATTATGGAGGGGGAAATGGGTTGGGTTGGCAAGGGAAGGAGGGTTAATGGTATTGGGAGAGGGAGGGGACGTGGTTGGGGTCTCTTGGGGGGTTTGAGGGGGCAGAGATGGGGTTGAGCTTGCTGGAGTGGCAGGGATGGTGAAGGGGGATGGTTGGGTGCGCCCAAGGGAGCGGGGGTTGGAATGGAGGAGGAAGGGGGCTACCTAAGGACTATGGAGGAGAGGGGAAAATATCCAGATTTGGGAGAGTGATGGGGAAGGTGAGAGGGGGTGTCAAGCAGGGAGGGAGATTTGAATTTGGCCTAGGGAGGAGTCACTTCAACCTTGGGAAGGCGGTGGGGTGCTTGGGGAAGGGAAAGGGGTAGTTGGTGGTTGGTAGGTGGAGTGGGGAGTGGTGGAAGCTACCTTGGGGTTGGGAAGGAGTTATGGAGAGGTGTGGGGACTTGGGAGAGAGTTATTAAGGAGGGGAAGTGAGAGAAAGTGGTTGGGAGGGGGAGGAGAGAGAGTAAGGGGCGCACCCTTTCCTTTGAAGAGAGAGAGAGAGGGAGGTAATGAGAGAGAGAGAGAAGAGAAACTTTGTGGAGGAGAGAAAGACTTGGGATTTTCTTATATTCAAATGATTCATCAATAGTTGTTACATATGTGGGGAGTGTAGGCCTGTTTATAGACTTACATAATTCCTTATGACCAAGCTAACCTTGACCAAATGCACTAATGACAAGACAAGTCCAAGGGAGGGGCGCCCCTGGGCCTAGCCCACTAGTTCGGCCCAATTGATTATCAAACTGACCCATTAACCTATTAACTGACTCAAATAAAGAAAGATTACACATCTATGACTCAAATAAAATGAAAATTACATGCTAGTGCTCAAAATTAAGTGATGGAGATGATGATACGCCGATGGCGAGCAACCAGAGTCTCGAAAAAGATGGAGTGGCTGGGGATGTCCCCATCATACCCTCGGGGTTGGGAGAACTCGACCCTATCGAGTGTGGGTCCTCTGGGGTAGCAGTGCACTAAAGCAGATCTAGGCGAAGAACGTCTTCCCAACTCAACCCTGCGTCCGTAGCCTAGGGATGGCTCTTCCACTTCTCAGGATAGCACGGGCACACCGTCTTCCTGGCAATGGTACCTTGCTTATCTAGTATCGCCTCCATGTGTTCACGTCGGGCTCTCGTGCTGATATGTGGAGGCTCTCCGGTGGTGTCACTCACAAAGGTAAGTGTAGGCTCAAGATGCTTACTAGGTTCCACCGTGGGGCTCTCATAGGGTGCTAGATCTGCCACACGAAAAGTTGGGTGTGTCCCAGAATCCTTTGGTAAGTTCAGACCAAAAGTATGTTTGCTAATGCCACTTAGAACTCGGGAAGGTCCAAGTCCTTGTGCCCTCGGTTTGGAGATAGCCCTAGGGTAGAGCCACTCCAATGTCACCATTATCAAGTTGCCTACTTGGAATCCCAAGTGGGGCTTACGAGCTGTTGCCCGCTCTTTGTGATCCTCACCGTTCGTTGCTAGATGCTTGTGTGAATGCGTATGCCATGCACTACGATGCGGTGTTGGTGTGAAAAGTATGGTGTGCAAAGGTGGGCTGGGGTAGCCAAATGTAGACCGATCATACTTTGATGCCATGAAGACTGTGAAAGACTTAGGAGGGCCGGGACATCCATAGATGAACCTATCATGCATGGGTGTGACAAATGTCGGGGGACTCGGACATCCACGTATGCTCCTTTCATGCTTAAGACTCATGATGAATGAAGGTGGACCATTACATCCGAATATGGTCCACTTATGCTTCCTACTTGACATGTGGGTGATGTGAATGAATGTACCCGACTTATGAATCATGCCAAGTGGTATGGTACGCCAAGGTTCATGCATTCCTATCCCAATGATGACTTTCATATGCGACGTTTTGGGATGACCTTTGAGCTTCCACTCAAAAGGGTCGAAGGGGTCTAGGAAGGTGGAGTGGGGTACTTCCTCAATCCGTAGGCGTATGTTGCCCAAGGTTATGGCTTCCATGATATAACCTGCATTTAGGAAGGGGTGGTCTTGTTCCACTATGCTAGGTGAGGGTAGGGAGTAGTGGGTGGTGAGTAAGGCAGGTGGGTCACATGGGCAACTAGGCTCCCATAGGAAGGGGTCAAAGGGATCAATGACAAGTTCATCCCCAATAGGTTCCCACATCATAATTCTCTCACCGGGTAATGGGTCTTCTCCAAGAGTGATGGGAGATGGGGAGTTGGCTTTGAGGGGAAGGTTTGGCTGTCTACCTGAGATAAGGGTCTCCAATTCAAAGATCAGGTTGGGCTCATCGGGTGTAGGGTGGAATAGAAGAAGGTCGCTAGTGTAGCAACCAATGGTGCAAATTGAGGTGATAGACCCGACACATGGGTGTAGGAGGTCAAGGCTCCAAGGCCGGTCGGCCATGGGGGTCAACATGCCAATCAACTCTAATTGCCCTGCTAAGCCCTCGAGAAGGTCCCCTAGTGTCTCCACTTGGTAAGATGATTGGATGGTGATGCGATAGGAGATGAAGGGCACTATAAGGAGGTGTCGCTCCAATGAAGGGTGGGCCATGATCGGGTGAGCTGGGCTCTCTTTTAACCATCTAGCCAAGGACCCACTTATGATGAGTTCACTCCCAACAAGAGGAGAGGGCATAGAGTGAAGATCGTAATGCGAGGCTTTGTCCTCATCTTGGGCATGTGTTTCTTTCAAAGTGGGGGTTGGACCCGGGGTGTTCACCACTATAGGGTCGGGTGTCAGGATTATGGGTTCCTCTACCAAGGAGGTGAGAAGGTCCTTTCTGGGTGGGGTGATGATGATCGACGCATGGTGCATCTAGGGTGGTGAGCGAGGTCAGACTTGGGTTGGGGTTGGGAGTAGTGGAGGCCTAGGTTGGGGTAGGATTGGGGTTGGAAGTAGAAGGTGGGTTGGGTGAAGGGGTATGGGTTGATTGGGTTTGGGGGGGTGTTCTTTTGAGGGGACAATGGAGGGGTAGTGGTGGGGGCCATGGGGGCTTGTGGGATACAGGTTTGGTGGGGAATTTTGGGTTGGGGGGTGGTGGTCATCATGGGGGAATCGGGTTGGTTAGGGGTCTCTTGCCCCTAGGATCCGTCGGTTGTGGTGGGGTGGACGTGAGGGTCATAGGGACTTGAGTAAGGTGGGTTGTGGAATTGGATTTTGGTTGCATTGTGGGGAATTAGGGAATTGAAGTCTTGGGTTGGCAGGGTGGGGATGGTCGAGTTGAACTGCTCCTTGGGCTTTGGTGATCCGAGTAGACAGGAGAAGGTCGGGGAGTGTAGACTTTCCTAAGTTCGGATTTCATGTTTTCCCATGTGTTAATAGGCTCTTGCCTCATAACCTTCCTTAAGCGTTCAATGAGCTGCCACCTATCCTTGGCATGGCGCACAAGCCGACTCTTGGCAAGGTAGATTCTCATGGTTTCAGTCATTGAATTCCTCTTAAAGTATTTGTCCATGTTTTCTGCCGACTCTAAATATGCACTAGGGTGGTACCCGTCCAAGATAAGGTCCTCAAGTAGGACTATGTCCAAAGGGGTGTCAATCGGGCCCTTGTGGAGGGCCAAGTGGGACAGATGTGACCAATATGAAGTAGCCATGCTAGTGTGCAAGGTTGATGCACCGGGAGATGAATGCAAATGCGCCCTAGGACCAACTTATGGAGAGACAAATTGTGAACTTGATCTGATACCACTTGATGTGACACCACCTTGGGGTGATAGTCACAAGGTCAATGCACCTTGGACCTATGACTCGGAAGCAAACAACTTTGCCGATGAAATTACTCGGGTGGGCTCACTCGCGTAACGGTCACTATTGCCCGTGGGCAAATTGGCGATGGAGGGGAGGGTCCAAAGTGGGACCTTGACATTCCGAGGCTTGGCTTCGCTATGGATGACCCCCTAAGGGGCTGGGATACCCAATTTTATGGGTGGCCAGCATGCCAAAGGCATGGGTTGTAGGGTCGTTCTCACCTCACTCCACGGTGGCCACTCAATTGGAGGGAAATTTGGATCGGGCACTGGCTTACCGTCCGACGGAACTAAAAGACAATGCTAAATAAGCAAAAGTAAACCAGTGACGGAAGTGTCCCGGAGCTCACCTAATCGGTGTGAGAACACCTATCCCGGCCAAAGACGAGGGCAAGCGGGGAGGCATGGGTACGCACCCGCATGCCTCATCGATGTAGCTTGAACCTGTTCAAAGTTTTACACCACTACGCCCCATGCAAGGGGGTTGAACTTGGGGAAGGGAAGTCAAAATTACATTCAAACACTACCTCCCTCAGGGAGGGACTTTAAGCCTGCCAGGCGGGGAGGGGAAGAGCTGAAATAGAAATCGAACGGATGGAAGACATCGGTTCTGCCCACTCTCTAGAACAGGGAATAGATGGTTGAAGTTGATGCTGCTGCGGCCACTCCCGAATTTTGTTATTAATGAGACCAGTGGGGAAATCTTCGGGGTTGGATCAGGATGACGTCTAATTTTTGTGGAATTTTCTGGTTGACGGTGCTGGTTGAGGAAGGGCTGCGAACAGGGACACTGGGTTCTGGTTTGGACTGCTACGGTACCACAGCAGTAGAAAGACGAGGCAACCACGAGCGCTCCCAATCTCTAAATCAAGCGTGGCTGGAGTCGTTGGAATCGTTGTCAAGTCCTCTTCAAAACGAGACTTACGAGGATGACAGAGAATGTCGGAATAGATTGGGAGAGCCTGAACAGAAGATAGGGGTCAGTTCACTCCGAGATGGGACATAACTGCGCACATGGGGAAGAAAAATGAGAAAACATAGCTCCGGAGGCTGAACGGGGTTCCACTTATTGATACCTGAAGTAGATTCGGTGTAGAAACTCTCAGCCAAGTGGCGCTCCAGGAATTACAGGATTCAGACTGTGGGAGCCTCTACAATCCTTCTCTGGTTGTCTGCCTAGGAGGAGCTGTGCAGGTTGTCGAGATTTGCTCCCCCGGACAGCTTTGAGGTCAGACAGTGGTAGGGCTGCTATCATTGCGAAGCTGACTGGATGAAAATTCCATCGGCGTATGAAGCGCCTTCAGAAGCCTTAGGATGACACTGTGGCACCCTCTATAAGCCACTGGTCTTCTACTACCTGCGACCTGAACCTGAACTCCTTGTGGAAGGGGGTATTATGGAGGGGGAAATGGGTTGGGTTGGCAAGGGAAGGAGGGCTAATGGTATTGGGAGAGGGAGGGGACATGGTTGGGGTCTCTTGGGGGGTTTGAGGGGGAAGAGATGGGGTTGAGCTTGCTGGAGTGGCAGGGATGGTGAAGGGGGATGGCTGGGTGCGCCCAAGGGAGGGGGGTTGGAATGGAGGAGGAAGGGGGCGACCTAAGGACTATGGAGGAGAGGGGAAAATCTCCAAATTTGGGAGAGTGATGGGGAAGGTGAGAGGGGGTGTCCAGCAGGGAGGGAGACTTGAATTTGGTCTAGGGAGGAGTCACTTCAGCCTTGGGAAGGTGGTGGGGTGCTTGGGGAAGGGAAAGGGGTAGTTGGTGGTTGGAAGGTGGAGTGGGGAGTGGTGGAAGCTACCTTGGGGTTGGGAAGGAGTTATGGAGAGGTGTGGGGACTTGGGAGAGAGTTATTAGGGAGGGGAAGTGAGAGAAAGTGGTTAGGAGGGGGAGGAGAGAGAGTAAGGGGCCCACCCCTTCCCTTGAAGAGAGAGAGAGAGAGGGAGGTAATGAGAGAGAGAGAAGAGAAACTTTGTGGAGGAGAGAAAGACTTGGGATTTTCTTCTATTCAAATGATTCATCAAAAGTTGTTACATATGGGGGGAGTGGGGGCCTATTTATAGGCTTACATAATTCCAGATGACCAAACTAACCCTGACCAAATACACTAATGACAAGACAAGTCCAAGAGAGGGGCGCCCCTGGGCCTAGCCCACTAGTTGGGCCCAATTGACTATCAAACTGACCCATTAACCTTTTAATTGACTCAAATAAAGAAAGATTACACATCTATGACTCAAATAAAATGAAAATTACATGCTAGTGCTCAAAATTAAGTGATGGAGATGATGATGCGCCAATGGCGAGCAACCGGAGTCTCGAAAAAGATGGAGTGGCTAGGGATGTCCCCATCACGAACTCACACCCGGAGCAGCGCCTGTGTCAATAGCTCCCTACAGGATGTCCCCCACAGAGTTGAAAGAATTAAAGAAGCAACTTCAAGAGCTGCTAGAGAAACGTTTTATTCGACCTAGTAAATCCCCTTGGGGTGCACTGGTCTTATTTGTCAAGAAGAAGGACGGTTCCCTCAGGTTATGCATCGACTACCGGCAGTTGAATCAACTTACCATCAAGAATAAATACCCACTGCCACGTATCGATGAGCTATTTGTTCAACTTTCTGGCGTGAAGTACTTCTCCAAGATTGACCTCTGGTCGGGTTATCATCAATTGAGGATCAAGGAGGAAGACATTTACAAGACCGCTTTCTGAAGTAGATATGGTCACTCTGAATTCATGGTAATGCTGTTCAGGTTAGCTAATGCCCCGACAATATTTAAGTAAGTAATGAACGATGTGTTCTACAAATGGCACCTTTCGAAACTTTATACGGAAGGAGTTACCGATCGCCTTTGTGTTGGGACGAAGTTGGCGAGAAACAACTATTAGGTCGAGACATGGTAAGGGATACCACTGAAAAGATTCAGTTGATTAGAGAAAGACTTCAAGTTGCTTAGTCTAGACAGAAGGCTTATGCTGACACAAGAAGAAGAGATCTCGAATTCCACATCGGAGATCACGTATTTCTCAAGATATCACCTAGACGTGGAATAAGGAGATTTGGTGTTAAGGGCAAGCTTACACCAAGGTTTATCGGACCTTTTGAGATACTAGAACGAGTTGGCGAGGTTGCTTACCGCATCGCTTTACCACCTCAATTGTCCGAAGTTCATAATGTATTCCACATATCAATGTTGAAGAAATATGTGCACGATCCGTCACATATCATTAATCATGGACACCTGGTGATTCAAAAGGATCTTACTTATGAATAAAAACCCATGAAAATCCTCGATCACGAGGTACGAACATTAAGGAACAAAGTTATTCCCATGGTTAAGGTGCAATAGAGTAAATACTAGGAACACGAAGCCACATGGGAGACCGAGGAATCTATAAGGAAACGATTCCCAAAATTATTCTTAAGAGGGTATGTACTTTACACTCTCCATGTTTATATACGATTGAATTTGGGGACCAAATTCTTTTAAGTGGGGGAGGGTGTAAGACCCCGGATAAATAATCAAGAATAAGATATTCAAAAAAAATGAATGAAATAATCAAGTTGTATACTATATATATATATATATATATATATAATTTTCATCCAATTACATATCAAAAATGAGCCAAAAAGAAATAGCGCCTCCTATCAGGTCATTAATTTTAAAAGCAGACGCCAATTTAAAAAGAGACGCCTCCTTCCAAGGCGTCATATTCAGAATTAACGTCCACCAGAAGTGGCGTCATTTTCATATATTAATAAGGCAACCGTGTCTTTACGATAAGCAAATAATGGCAATAGAAATTAACACCCCATTTTAGGGCGCCATTTTATAAATTAAAGACCCTTGGGCAGGCGTCATTTTTAATTAACGCCCTAACCTAAGGTGTTATTTACAAAAGGTAGTGTTTGCTTCGAACAGGGAAGCTAAAGGGAGAAAGGATCCATATGTGTGATGTTTAAGTTTCATAAGGACTCTGAAAAGGGAGTTTTAATTCCCAATCAAACTCCAACCCTCTAGGGTCTCCTGAACCCTATAAATACCCATCTCCTTTCCACCGAAACCTCGTCAATACTATTTGCCAAAGACATTCTGCTGCTCTTCTGATGTGAAGTTCTTTATCTTCCTACTGATTGCTGTACTTCACCAAGGTCTTCATCTTCCTCTTGCTGAAGAACATGAGGGTTCTTCATCATCATCTTCTTCCTTACTGCACGAAGCACTGATCTTCTGCTGCTCTGTAGAGTGTTTTATGTAAAGAACTTAAAGGGGTTCTTCATCGTCTTCCTCTTCCTTCTACAAAGAAGTCTGCAATAAGAAGGGAGCAAAGAGCCTTCTTCTTCTCACTAAAGGAAGGCTGATGTCTTATTACCATCATCAACGTACTACTACTGTTGATATTATCAATCAGCTGCCTTAGCGTCTTCATCCTACAACTTCTTAAATTGGTTTTTCGTTGTGCTGATCAAAACAGAGAATCGACTCTCCAATCCCTTCATTGATCTTCATCAACCAGATCGACACCAAGGTACGTTATCTTAAGATTTCATAGCCCAAACTATTATAAATCATGATATTACTATATAAATAGTTCATGCATATAGTTTCATTGAGATTTGAAGAAGTTTTGTGAAATTTTGTAAGAGGCGACCCTCATCAGGGCGCCAATTTTATTTCTGACACCCGGGAGAAGGGTCGTCAATTTCGAATGAATTAATAAATACACATGTTAAAAATTTAATATCTATCTGAACAGTAATCTGATTTAATGCATGAACATAGATCTCGAATCCTGCTATTTTTCTTGACATGTCCATATACTTGTTCGCTGAAATTATTTATATTGGAAAAATGTTACTATTGATGTAAAATTCTAGAAAAAGGGAAAATGATGACCTTCACTGTGTCGTTTTTACTGTATATGACGCCCCTGACTAGGGCGCCATTTAATGAATTGAAGACTTAAGATAAGTCGCCATATTGAAATGCAGACATTTCAGTAACAGAAATATGAATTGAACGACTGTTCTGGTAGTCGTCAATTATTGAAATGACGACCCAATAAAGGGCGTCAATTCTTGAAATGAAGACTCTGGCTAAGGCACCAATTTCCTATCTTCTTATTTTCCTATGTTTTCCTGTAACCGTGGATTTATAAGAATATATATATATAACTATATGTATATCTGGAACTATATTCCAATCTCTGAGTATAGTCCCACGTTCTTCGACGTTTTATCGATTGCCCCTTAATTCTCGGTGATAGATGAACTCTCCGTGGGACATTCCGTTCCTTCGGACTATTGACTTTATCATAGATACCTCCGTAAGACTCTACAAGCTTTGGATTCCCTTAAAGCAGCCAAGCTGGTTGTACCATTAAAACCCATGAGACTACTTGATTGCCATGTCACTCTAAAGAAACATGGTAAACCGGCCCTTATGACATTCATGATGATTATGTCATGAGAATATCCATGAATTAATGGAATGGGAAACCATGCCATTAGTGTCCTTATGAATTAGGTGTCGTACTTGTGGACCTCAATTCTATCCATCTTATCTTGTCTAAAAAGAACGAGTGACCCTCTCCATGTGGGCACTTACTCTTATTGTCATGGCACCCAAGCTAGGGAGCCAATTCCACCTAGTTTTATCGGTAATCGTGATTATATTGTTACTATCGTCATGATACTACATGTTCAAATCCTTGAAATGATATCCACCTTAAAAGTTATACAAGTTTGTTCCTTGAAACTCCATATTGGCTATACTTTAGTGGATGTCGAAAATTGATGACCAATGCCTGTGCATATAGGGCCCAATCTGGTCCTGGGAGGAGCACCCAAAAGTACTTGTGTCTATGGGAGTTGTAATGATTACGGTATGACATTATACTGAAGTGCATGACTAGCTTGATTAAGACATTCCACAAATCTCGTACTTGACATGACATGACTTGCGTGGCCCAAAAAAGGGTATTTATATACTTGCTTGAATGTGATAGCCAAATTCCCTACACGACATGATGAAATATATACTTGCTTGAATCTCTTGACATTTATTGATATACGTTCTTGAAAGACATGATAGTTCTCTCAATTACCTCTTATTATACTGTCTATCTCTTGTTGTTTTACGCAACATGCATAATCTTATTGCATTCATGAAAACATGTAATTACTTAAACCAATTACTAGTTCTTGAGATATAATTCCTACTGAGCGTTCGCTTATTCAGTGCTTTTCCCTACTTTTCAGGTAAGTCCGATGACGAGACTCAATCGGATGGAGAAGGTCAAGAGTGAAGAGATTAGTGCTACCGTCAACCCAAGCGTCTACTAGTCTTATTTTCTACATTGTGAGTCAATCATTGTACTTTTCCCTTTATTTGAGTCTTAGCATTTTCCTTTAAAAAGGATTGTAATGGAAGTACCTTTTAAGGTTATGATTGAATAAAGGATTGGGTTATCTTTACTTTTGTGCGCTCTGATTGACATGATTGATATAAACTCGTCACGCGTCTTCGGGTATCTTCCGCGCTCGGGACGTTACATAGGTAATTATGACCCATCTCAAAACTTCTCCCCCTTTGCCATTAGCAAAGAGGGCCTAGATGAAGGCCAACATCCAAGTCAGAAAATAAGCACATGGAATTTCATGAGATCAAAAGATTATAATTGAATTCCGCTCAGCAAGCAATAAAGGAAATTAGCATGATAAGTAGCATGTCAAGATGCAAATGCCAGTTTTACCGATTGAGAATATCACAGGCAGATAAAAGTAAGAGTAGAGCCTACTATTGAGAGGGAGAGCAATTGTTGGGTCATTTTAGGTCCCTTTGGGTCCCTTGTCTTTATCATAAGCAAACCACACAAATTAGCATTGAATGCCAAGAAGTCACAGAAGAGTAGTATAGTCTGAAGCATGAAAGGCAAATTGTAGAAATGTCCAAGGTTAGATGAAGCAGATATATGTAGAATATTTGGACATAGCAAAAAGTGTTGTGTCTCCTCTGGTTTTGATGCTGGCAATAGTGTGATTGATCTTGATTGATGCTGGCAAAATTATTTGGATTTAATAATGTGTGCTATATTATCTTTTCTCTAAGTTAGAATTAGTTCCTATTCACCATCAGGTCAATGCATATTCATGCAATTGTAAGGTCGATGCATCTCCTAGTGCATAGAACATCAGGTCAATGAATATATGCATTCTGGTCTAGAAGGTCAATGTGGCTACAGAAGTCATGCACTATCAGGTCGATGCACATTATACACAGGTCAATGTCCCGATGCACTACATGCTATCTGTTGCATCATCAGGTCGATGCACACTAGAGACTGGTTGTTGATGTTGTTCAATAATGAGCCAACGATTGCTGTATAAGGTCGATGCAATAAAGGCTATCAGTCATAAGGTCGGTGCACCTTGTGCATCTGCTTGGAAGCAAGGTTGATGCAGTAAGGCCTTGCATCGATGCATTTAAGCATTTCATTATTCATCACCAAGACAAGTCGACACGTCTCAGTGGCATGTCGATGTTGTAGTACATGATGTGCGGGTCTGTGCATTGACAGGTCGATGCACTATGCATAAGCATCAAAGAAGATATAGTCTTTCTGACTGAATGAGGTCTACCTGTATGATATACAGGTCGATGCTTTAGTAAAATACTACTGCATTCTTTTCTTCACATCAGTAAGACAGGTTGATGTACTTTGTTTGTGCATCGATGCATGGGCAAATCTTCACACATCCATTCATATGATTTGCCTAATTTTATGAAATATCTGAGCTTGCATTTCTTAGAATCCTACTACTTGTTTCATGACAAGATTGTTAATGAATTTCTATATTTGGTTTGGCAGGAGAAAATAAGATGAAGATCAACAAGTAATAGTTCAGATTCATTCTCAAACACCTTAGATGTGTAAAGGTATGAGAGGAGAGGCCAAGTCCAAAATTTAGTTAAAAGTTAATTGTTAAGCTTCATGCAAAGCAACCTCATTGATCAACTGGAGGTAGAAATTCTGATTGTCATGTGGGTTCGAAAGTACAACCGTTGGGGGCATAGGATCCGAGACTATCTCACAGCACTTTGGAGATTCTTAACGAAATAACCTTTCCACGTGGCCGTTTCTTAAAGAACCTTCACCTTTTCATCTGACACGTGGCCAAGCATTTTTTTATAAGGCCTTGGGCAGGAGCGTTCCTTCCATGCGCCCAAATTGAATCTTGTGGGGACCACAAGAACTTACGTTCGCAAGGATAAATAGAGGCCAGAGCACGAGTGGCAGAAGGAATTGGAGAATAATGAAAGAGAGAGGGGCTATAGTAGATCAGAGAAAAGAAGATCGAGAAAAGGAGAAGTAGAAGAGAGTTGCGAGAGCTATTGCGAACCTGAGAGTGAGAGAGTGTTGATGCTGAAAATAGCTTGAAAGAGAGAGAGACAGAGAGAGAGAGAGAGAGAGAGCTCAGCACAGAAAAGAAAAAGAGAGAGAAAATAGAGTGTCAGAAGAAGGAGAAAAAGTCTGAGAGAAGAGAGAGTCAGACAAAAGGCGGTGTTGGTCTTGACTTCTAGATCAAATCTAGAGTCGATTGCTCGAGTAAGAGCTATATTTGTCATTCTCTCTTTGTTATTTCTTTGTTTTTCTGGGTTTGTTCTTGAACAATTGTAAGCTGTGTAATGAGCAGTCCAAGCCGTGAGGCAGCGGCGAGGAGTTCCCTTCGGACAGCAAGCTGTGAAGCTCAACCGTGTGCAAGTTATGAGGTAGCAGCGAGGAGTTTTCCTCGGACAGCAAGCTGTGAAGCTCAACAGTTTGTAAGCTGTGGTATCAGCGGTTCTAAGATGTGTGTTCAGCGGAATCCTCACTCGATTGAGTGAGGGGTGGATGTAGATCTCAAGATTAAGATCGAACCACCTTAAAATTGCTTTGTCTCTTGTGTGTGATTGCTTGTTGTATCTTGATCCATTCAGTAGTTTCTCTATCGTATTTCTACCTGCCCATAGAAATCTCAGTGCTATATCAAAGAACATAGTCGGAAGGATAGGTTACACCTATCTGGAAAACTGCCTTCTACGTGAGGAGATTTGTGAATCAAACCTCCACCTAGTACCAGACTGAGGTGTCAATTTGAATGCTTATCTGTAGATCATTATATCATCTAGTAGTATGAGTGTTTCATAGGAGAACTTTCATTCTGCATTTTATTTGCTACTATAGAATTAAAAATTGGGGTAGATCTATTCACCCCCCTATAGATCTGTAGTTCATCCATCCTCCATCACTTGGTATTAGAGCCTAACTCTCCTTAAGGGCTTAACATCCCAGAGAGATTTGGTGAAATGGATGCTAGAGGACTTACAGCTGAAGGTCATTCCGTAAGTAAGCGACCATTCTTTGATGGAACTAACTATGCATACTGGAAGAATCGACTGCAGGTCTTCCTACGAGCTAAAGACTATGAGATTTGGAAGGTGATCAGCCGAGGTCCATTCGAGCTTCCCGAAGATGAAGATGTCTGGACTCGAGAGTAAATTCGAATATCAACTCTAAATTGGAGTGTGATTAACGCTATGCAATGTGCTCTACATCCCATCGAGTTTTCTAGAGTGTCCTACTACTCCACAGCATAGGAAATGTGGGACAAGTTGGAGGTAATATATGAGGGAACTTCTCAAGTAAGAGAAACCAAAGCGAATATGCTAGTCTCTGAGTATGAAGCATTTAAGATGAAATTTGATGAAATAATATCTCATATGTATGCTAGGTTAATGGTGCTTATTAACAGTTTGAGAAGTTTAGCTAAGATCTATAGTGAGTATCAGCTGGTCAAGAAGATCCTCCCGTCCTTGACACCGATATGGCATACAAAGGCCACTGTAGTGGAGGAGTCCAGGAACCTGGAAACTACCACTGTCGATGAACTCATTGGTTCTCTTATGACTTACGAATTGAATCTCAAGAGAGTCGATGATTCTGAGAAGAAGAAAAAGCCCCTAGCGCTTAAGGTAAATTCTAGTAGCAAAGGGTCTTCGAGTGAGCACAATTCTTCTAGTTCCGAAGAAGACTCAGGTGAGTTTGCAATGCTAACTAGAAAGTTTAATAAATTTTTGAGGAAAGAAGGTAAGAGTTTCAGACAAAGATACTCCTCAAGGAAGAGACAATCGAAATATAAATCTGATACTGCCAAAAAGACTGATGGCATTGTATGTTACAATTCAGGAAGTCAGGGCACCTGAAGGCAGACTGTCCTGAACTGCAGAAAGAGAAACAACTAAGGTGTAAGAACAAGAAGGGCAAGGGCATGGTATGCACTTGGAGTGATGAAGAAGAAGACAGTCAGACCAGCTCATCTGCTAGTGAGGATGAGGACAAGCTGTGTCTGATGGCCAGAAGAGAAGAAGAAGAAAAGGAAGATGATGAGGTAACTTCCCCATTCGAAAACTACACTCATAGTGATTGGGAAGAAGCATATGCTAAAATTTTAGATAAATATGATGATATTCGTCGGGAGAATAGACACTTGAAAAAGAAGATAAACTCCCTTGTTAATGATACCACTTTGAATAATAGGATTGTATATCTAGAAATTGAAAACATTGATTTGAAAAACTCTCTTGCTATAATAGATGAATATAGAATTCTTCTGAATGAATCAAGATGTGAAAATGAAAACTTGAAAAATATCATTGATGAATTGAAAATCAGAATACAAAAATTTGAAGAAGAAACAAAAACTGCAAATGAAAAATATGAGGCTATAAAATGTGTGAATGAGGAATTGAAGAAAATCATTGATTGTTTGGAAAAGGAAGCTAATGATAAACAAAACTCACTTGAGGCTATGACTCAAGGTAAGGAAAATATGAATGCACTTCTAGGAACCAAAGTGAATTTTGGAAGAGAAGGGTTAGGTTGTGATCCAACCAATAAGAAGAGTTTTGAGGTTAGAACTATTTCATTCATTGCTGAGAAAGGAAAAACAAAATTCAATCCACTAATAAAAATGAATGGAGAAGATGAAAATCTTGAAAAATCAGTAAAAAATGACAAACAAAGTAAAGTGAGTGCCAAGGACAAGGGCAAAGGGAAGATGAATACACCTATAGAACGTAGCACATACACCATTACACCTAAGCCTAAGGGCCAGGTTAGGGGTCAACCAGTTAGAACCCAAGTCCAAGGAAGTCCCAAGAACAAAACAATCTAGTCACAAAAGGTAGGTAGATGCAACAACTACACTACACCGATGCACATCTCATATGGGTTCTAGTCCTTTAGAAGCCAAGGTCTGAGCAAGAAGACTTCAGGTCAAAGCTACTACTCTTTTTATCTTAATGTGGGTAGGACATGTCGAGGCGGCCACTTTGTCAGGTCGAAGCAATAGAACATCCAGAAAACTAATCCTTATTGGGTGCATTGATGCTACCCTTGGAGTGTCTCTGTCCAGCCTAAGTTCAGGTCAATTATAAACCAAAACTGCTACGGCTTTGGTTATCCCAAGACTACCCAACCTAGATTCCTTAGTGCACCTATACATCTTAATGCTTCTTGATTCCAAAATTGGCACACAAATTCTTATGTCTTTAAAAACCACCAAACTGTGAAAAATCAGAAGCCAATAACAAATCAGAATGTGCACAACAAATAGAATAATCAAAATAGTAATAAATCCACAACCCAAGTGAAATCACAAAAATAAATGGAATACCAAAACAATTGTTATCTTGTTTACATGAGTTGACTGTTGAAATGGGGCTCAAACAGTATTGGGTCCAAAACTCTCTGCTTAATTATGTGTGCAGGTATGCCTGGCAGCCACACATAATAGATGGTACCTCGACAATGGCTGTACTAGGCACATGACCGGGGAGAAAAGAAAATTCTGTATGCTGACTGAGAAAGTTGCTAGTCATGTCACTTTTGGAGGGAATAGGAAAGGAAAGATAATTGGAGCAGGTAAGGTCGGTAAGTGTGTATCATGCTGCATTGAAGATGTTTTACTAGTTGAAGGACTTGCATATAATATTCTTAGCATTAGTCAACTATGTGATAATGGCCATAAAGTAGTTTTTGACTCTTTTGCATGCACCATTTATGAACCTAATTAAGAAACTGTAAAATTCAATGGAAAAAGAGTCAATAACATCTATATGGTTGATCTAGATGATGCAACACACATTAATCTATATTTGTCAGTAAACAAAGATGACCTCGCATATCTGTGGCATCATAGATTAGGTCATGCTAGCTATAATATGTTGCATAAGTTGACTAAATTTAGTATGATAAAGGGTTTACCTGAAATTTCATTTAATAATAATAATAAAATTTGTGAGCCATGCACCCAATGCAAATAGACAAGGAAGTCTTTTAAATCCATAACTGAAAGCATGTCTTCTAAACCCTTTGAGCTCATTCACATGGATTTGCTTGGACCTACTAGGTCAGCCAGTTTGAATGGTAGAAGATATGGATTTGTCTTAGTAGATGACTTTTATAGATATATATGGGTTTTCTTTTTGACTCACAAAAACGATGCCTTCAGTGAATTTTAGGAATTTTTCTATAGAATAAATCCGGATGGTAGGTATTCTATATTCAGTATTTTGTCAGATCATGGTGGTGAGTTTGAGAACTCACAGTTTGATGACTTTTGTAGGAATAATGGGATAATCCATAGATTCTCTTGACCAAGAACTCTTGAACAAAATGGAGTAGTTGAACGAAGTCATAGAACCTTGGTGGAGATGACTCGAACTATGCTGGTGGAAAATAACTTACCTAGAAGGTTTTGGGTTGAAGCAGTGAACATATCTTGCTACATTATCAATAGGGCTTTGGTAAGACCTTCTACTCAAAAGACCCATTATGAAATATGGAAAGGTAAGAAACCTTCACTAGCTCATTCCAAGATTTTTGGATGTAAATGTTTTATGCATGTTAACTCTAAAAGAGACCTTGATAAGTTTGAGGCCAAAAGTGAACCAGAAATTTTTCTGGGATATTCTGAGACTTCTAGAGCTTATAGGATCTATAATGTTAAATCTGAAACTGTTGAAGAATCACCACACATTGTATTTGATGTGACAACTAACGGATCTGAAATTGATTTCAGCAGGAATAAGAATGAAGGAGAGTTTCTGGAAAATGAAGAAGATCAAAATGCAGAACAAGGAGATGAAGGAGAGACTGAAGGGTCAGGAGTTCATGGGAAGGTAAATGAGAGCTCAGGTAATCATCTTACCAATATAAGAGTACTTAGAGATCATCCATTAGAAAAAGTTATTGGTAATCTACATGAACCCCCTAGAACTATATCTCACCTTAGAATTGAAAATGAACTTAATTCATTTGCTCTTGTCTCACAAGTAGAACCCAAAAATATTGAAAATACCTTAAAACATGAACATTGGATTAATGGCATGCATAATGAACTTAGTCAGTTTGAGAGGAACAAGGTATGGCACTTAGTTCCTAAACCAACACATGGCTCCATTATAGGCACAAATGGGTTTTCAGGAATAAAATTGGTGAACAAGGAAAGATTGTTTGAAATAAGGCTAGGCTAGTGACACAGGGGTATAATCAGGAATTTGGGATAGATTTTGAAGTGTCCTTTGCTCCTATAGCCAGGCTAGAAGCCATTAGAATTCTCCTTGCATTTGCATGTAGCCTAGGAATAAAACTTCAACAGATGGATGTCAAATCTGCATTCTTGAATGATTTAATAAAAGAAGATGTTTTCGTCAAACAACCCCCTGGTTTTGAGTGTATTAATTTTTCTGATCATGTGTACACATTGGACAAGGCATTGTATGGACTGAAGCAAGCTCCCAGAGCTTGGTACGACAGGTTAAGCTCTTTCCTCACAGGTAAAGGCTTCTCAAGAGGTGAGGTTGACCAAACTCTATTTACTAAAATAGATAACAAGGATATTCTTGTTGTTCAGATTTATGTAGATGACATAGTGTTTAGGTCAACTAAACCATCCATGTGTGAGGAATTCTCAAATTTAGTGACTGATAATTTGAAATGAGTTCAATGGGAGAATTAAAGTTTTTCCTTGGTTTATAGATCTGTCAAACCTCAGAGGGAAGCTTCATCACTTAGGCAAAGTACATCAATGATTTGTTGAAGAAATAGAAGTTGGAAAATCTCAAGGCCATCACTGCACCAATGGGTACATCAACTAGTCTTGATGCTGACCCAGAAGGTAAATTGGTTGATTCCAAAATATATAGATGTATGATTGGATCCTTGCTTTATCTTACTGCATCTCATCCAGATATTCAATTTTCTATGTGTTTATGTGCTAGATTTTAGTCTAGTCCTAAGCAAGCTCACATGAGTGCAGTGAAAAGGATTTTTAGATATCTATCTAGCACCCTTTACTAAGGTCTATGGTATCCTGCTAGGTGTGAGTTTGAACTAATGGCTTACACTGATGCAAACTATGCAGGGTGTAGGATAGATAGAAAAAGCACTAGTTGGTATTGTCAATACCTAGGTGGTTGTCTAGTATCTTGGGCATCTAAGAAGCAACACACTGTTGCTCTTTCCACTGTTGAAGCTGAGTATGTTACAGCAGGAAATTGTGCAGCCCAGGTTCTCTGGATCAAACATTGGCTCATTTACTATCACATCAAACTTGGATATATTTCTGTCCTTTCTGATAATACTAGTGCTATATCCTTGACTAAAAATCATGTTCATCATTCCCGGACTAAGCACATTGAGATAAAACACCATTTCTTGAGAGATGAAGTAAATAAGAATGAAATTGAATTGAGCTTTGTAGAATCAGAAAAACAGATTGCTGATATATTTACTAAACCTCTTGGAAATGAAAGATTTAAGTTCTTAAGAAGAGAACTTGGTTTATGTAAATTTTAGCATGATAACCGATTGCTTGAGTTTTCTCACATGGAATAAATGCCTTCTATATTTCATATTAAAAATACACATGTTTCATGTTATTAGTACAAATAAAATGTAGTTGTCATTGCATACATTGCATTGCATTCTGATCATCTTGGCCCTAAAGGTATATCAAAAGGTATGTTGGGAGAAGGGCAGATCTCTTCTGTATGGAAACCCACGCCTTATGTAGAGGCAAGTCCTCCACCAGGTACCATGGGTCAAGGGTGTGTCTAGAGTCTGCATCCTATTTTGGTTATGACAGTCGAAATTCATACATGTGCTATAAATGTTGTGTCAAGCAATAGTGCATATAGATAGGGGGAGTTTGTGTCAAAAACGTCATGTGTCCATCTTATTTCTTGCATATTAATGGGGGGAGTTCATGGTAGGATGTTCAAAGGTTAAGTCAGATCAGGTCCATGTTGTTGCATCAAGGCAAATGTGAGTGTCTCTTAAGGAATGTCGACAGCCAAAGTCGACACCTTTTTGAATAAGTTTTGTCTTATACTTCCTGTGTCTTTGATTCTGACTCTGTCATTTCTCGGTCAACTGAAATCTTCACTGTTCTTGGTTTGAATAATCTCAGTTGGACCAATGTCTTTTCCTTTATATCTATCTTATCACTTGGCATTTTATCACTTGGAATCAAATTCTTGTCCAATGAAATGTCTTGCAAAATCTTGTACTTCTCTTGAGCTGAAATGATGACAATCTAATCTTCAGCTCCTTACTCTAAGCTACTAAAAAGTCAGAAATCTTTCATATAAGATTCAATAATGCACCATGAAAAATTGATGGTTTAGGTATAATGAATTAAAGAGTCTAAGGATTGAACTCAATGAAAAGGCTGCAGTTTTTCACTTAATAGCCTTCAACCAAATTCAACATGGTATGCTTTATAAAGTCTCTCAGAATCTTAAAGTTTTAAAGTTCATAAGAATCTTAGTTGAGAAACTTGAGTTGTGCATTATTTTTAAAGATAAATCTTTCTAAAAACCTAAGTGTAGCCATGTCAAAATTATGAGTCAAAATCCTGAAGACAGAATAATGGCTAAGTGCACTGAGAAACTAGGTCTTTCCTTAAAGAAATGAAAAGAACCTATGTCATGAAGTGCTTTAGTTAACTCTGTTCAAAAATTGAAACAGAATGGTAAATTCTACTGAGTAATTAGAGGTACTGGTGTCTAATCAACATGCATCCTTATGTTAAAAGGTATGGATTATACTTGACAGTTCTGAAAAGTAAAAGAAGATCATGTTGTAACCCTGTAGTGAAAAATCAGAACCGTCAAAAATGTTTAATCTCAATACATGTCATCAGTCACTCCTAAGATCATCATGGAGCTTGAATGAGTAAGATAAAGTGAGATTGAACCTAACATCACTATGTAGTTCTGGTTTATTGCTATTAACTGTTCATGCAAAATTATTCAAAGAGCTTAATTACTAAACTCTAGATTCATCACTCATAAACCAAATCTTTATCAGGGTTGCACTACATGAAGTCTTATACCAGAACAATCTGACGTGTATGCTTGGTTAATGATAGTTGAATCAGATTGTAAGCATGTTCATTCCTGTGCTTTCACCACTTTGAACTTGTCATACATACTTCTTCTCACCTATCTGTCACTTCCCTGTCTAGCTCAAATTATCTCCACTTTTTATTGATGGCAAAGGGGGAGAGAAAGTCTGTCTGCATGGGCTAAGTTGATATAGGGGGAGAGAATGTTGTTTTTGGAGAGTTTGATCTGAATTGTGAGTTTGGTCTTTAATTTATATGGGGGAGAGATGAGATATAGGGGGAGAGAAAACTTATAGGAGGAGAGATAGCTGAACTCTTCCAAATATGTCTCTCATTGCATTTGATCTGCATATTCTGACTCACAATTTTCTCAGTATTGTCATTAATGTATAGCAGTGTTGCCATCATCAAAAAGGGTGAGAATGTTATGTCTCCTCTAGTTTTGATGCTGGCAATACTGTGATTGATCTTGATTGATGCTGGCAAAACTGTTTAGATTTAATAATGTGTTCTATATTATCTTTTCTCTAAGTCAGAATTAGTTCCTATTCACCATCAGGTCGATACTTATTCATGCGGATGCAATGTAAGGCCGATGCATCTCCTAGTGCATAGAACATCAAGTTGATGCATATATGCATTCTGGTCTAGAAGGTCAATGCGGCTGTAGAAGTCATGCACTATCCGGTCGATGCACATTATACACAGGTCGATGTCGCGATGTACTACATGCTAGCTGTTGCATCATCAGGTCGATGCACACTAGAGACTGGTCATTGCTGTTGTTCAATAATGAGCCAGCGATTATTGTATAAGGTCGATGTGATAAAGGCTATCAGTCATAAGGTCGGTGCACCTTGTGCATCTGCTTGGAAGCAAGGTCGATGTAGTAATGCCTTGCATCGATGCATTTAAGCATTTCATTATTCATCACCAGGACAAGTCGACATGCCTCAGTGGCACGTCGATGTTGTAGTACATGATGTGCGGGTCTATGCATTGACAGGTCGATGCACTATGCACAAGCATCAAAGAAGATATAGTCTTTCTGACTGAATGAGGTCTACTTGTATGATATACAGGTCGATGCTTTAGTAAAATACTGCTACATTCTTTTCTTCATGTCAGTAAGACATGCTGATGTACTTTGTTTGTGCATCGATGCATGTGCAAATCTTTACACACCCATTCATATGATTTGCCTATTTTTATGAAATATCTGAGCCTGCATTTCTTAGAGACCCATGACAAATTGTTAATGAATTTCTATATTTGGTTTGGCAGGAGAAAACAAGCTGAAGATCATCAAGTAATAATTCAGATTCATGCTCAAACACCTTAGATGCATAAAGGTATGAGAAGAGTGGCCAATTCCAAAATTCAGTTAAAAGTTAACGGTTAAGATTCCTGCGAAGCAACCTCTTTGATCAACAAGAGGCAGAAATTCTGATTGTCACGTGGGTTCAAAGTACAACCGTTGGGGGCACGTGATCCGAGACTATCTCCTAGCACTTTGGAGATTCTTAACGAAATAACCTTTCCACGTGGCTATTTCTTAAAGAACCTTCACCTTTTCATCTGACACGTGGCCAAGCATTTTTTTAGAAGGCCTTGGGCGACAGCGTTCCTTCCTCGTGCCCAAATTGAATCTTGTGGGGACCACAATAACTCACATTTGTAAGGATAAATAGAGGCCAGAGCACGAGCGGCAGAAGGAATTGGAGAATAACGAAAGAGAGATGAGCTATAGCAGAGAAAAGAAGATCGAGAAAAGAAGAAGTAGAAGAGAGTTGCGAGAACTACTGTGAACCTGAGAGTGAGACAGTGCTGATGTTGAAAAGAGCTTGAGAGAGAGAGAGAGCTCAGCGCAGAAAAGAAAAAGAGAGAGAAAATAGAGTGTCAAAAGAAGGAGAAGAAGTCTCAAAGAAGAGAGAGTCAAACAAGAGGCGGTGTTGGTCTCGACTTCTGGATCAAATCCAGAGTTTATTGCTCGAGTGAGAGCTACATTTGTCATTCTATCTTTGTTATTTCTTTGTTTTTCTGGGTTTATTCTTGAACGATTGTAAGCTGTGAGGTAGCGGTGAGGAGTTCCCCTCAGATAGCAAGCTGTGAAGCTCAGCTGTGTGCAAGCTGTGAAGCAACAATGAGGAGTTTTCCTCAGACAGCAAGCTATGAAGCTCAGCAGTTTGTAAGCTATGGTGTCAGCGGTTCTAAGTTGTGTGTTCAGCGGAATGCTTACTCGATTGAGTGAGGGGTGAATGTAGGTCTCAAGATTGAGTTCGAACCACCTTAAAAGTGCTTCGTCTCTTGTGTGTGATTGCTTGCTGTATCTTGATCCATTCAGTAGTTTCTCTATTGTATTTCTGCCTACCCATAGACATCTTAGTGGTATATCAAAGAACGTAGTCGGAAGGATAGGTTACACCTATCTGGAAAACTACCTTCTGCGTGAGGAGATTTGTGAATCAAACCTCTGCCTAGTACCAGACTATGGTGTCAATCTGAATGCTTATCTGCTGATCATTATATCATCTGGTAGTCTGTGTGTTTCATAGCAGAACTTTCATTCCACATTTTATTTACTATTGTAGAATTAAAAATTGGGATAGATCTATTCACCCCCTCTAGATCTGTAGTTCATCCATCCTCCATCAAAAAGATGTGATCAGAGAGTAGTTTGACAGCCATTGAACTGATTTGGTTTTCAAGATTTTCAGATTTTTTTTGGTTTTCTATTTTTTATATTTTTAACGCTTTCTATGCAATGCATGGAGGAAGGAAATGCAAACCAACCAATTACATTAAGAGACTAGATTACCAATTGCTTAGAGAGATGATGCTTTCATAGCAGTCAGGAGATCATTGCAGATGATACAAAAGTGACAAGCAATATGGACACATGCAGCAGCAAGGGGGCCAATTTGACTTGATGTCAAATGCCATGATATCCTGACAGAAGTTTGGACACAAGGGGTCAACTCTTGGGGTCGACATTTGGAATTAGTCATAGAAGAAATAGATCCAACAGGTGTTAGGATGGGAGTTCTTCAGCCTGAAGCCAAGTTCATAAAAGTAGAGTTAGAGATTTTTCTGAATCTTTAGTTATAGAATTTTAATGACGAAGCCCTTATAATCAGATTGGTTTAAAACTGATGAATTCTGAGTTTCTTAATAATAAGCATTTGGAAAATTCTACATTCAATATTAATAGAAATGAACAAGAATTACATGCAAAAATCAGGTTAACCTCCTTTCATCCTCACCTTTTTTAATAAGGATATGCGTTTATCAGATGCCAATATGCCCAGTTACTCAGTATGACTGAAGTTCATTGCTTTCATTAAGTGTAGGCCCTTTTTTTTGAAATCTTCAAATTTGACAAATGTTTAAAAATAATGCAAGAATGAAGTTTCTCACTCAAATATGCCTTTGTACTTAGTATAAACTTTCAGATTTCTAAAGGCATAGCAAGATAGAACAAAAAATAATGGTTTAAGTCCATTAAGTCTGAATACAGCAATTTTCAAGAAGGTTTTGTTCAAAACTCATGAACCCATTAAACTTAAACCAACAATTTTATATCCTGGGCAATCATGGTACTCCATAAAGAAAGATTCCTCTTTAAGGTTTACTCTGATAAATGAACTTTTCAAACGGACATAATTTCTTCCAAGGATTCAAGGCATTCAAGGAACTTAGGATGGGCAGCTGGGCATTTATGCAGACAGATGATAGATCTTTAGGAATATCAAAGAGGTTCAGATTTCAATGTGTCTGCAATAAGGTAGTACTCAGCATATCAACAGTATGATGCAGAGCGCTGATTTATGTAGAGAATGCAGTTGGATAGAAAGTGGGAATGGATAGTGAACTCTCCTCCTGAGGATGTGCAATAAGCTCAGATTGGAAGAGGCAAGGAAGGTTAGCAAGATTTGGTGCGTCGACGCAGGATTGACAGGAGGTCGGCGCACACTATCCAGACAGAGGGCAATTTTTAAGAGAAATGAACTGATTGGTCGACCTGAGAAGTTCTAGGGTCTAATTTATTATCAGTGAGGAGGATTTCAACAGAGTTTGAAGTTCTGATGGCATAGGATCTTGCCAAATTTCAAAAGCATGCAGCAAACATTTTTTTTATTTTCTATAACAAGACAATTGAAAGCAGGTTTGCAATCTTGTTTGACAATTAAGCTTCTTCTCAAAAGATTTCATCTGCATGAAGCACACACATAAATGCAAGATGCAAATGTAAGCAGTTTATCAAGCAAGGTAAGCTCCCCCATTGAATATGCAATCAGTTCATCTGTCAGCAACATGAAAGTCCTGAGACCTCAGATGGGGTAGAGTGCAAGCTTGAAGACTGGGCTCTTATGATGACTCCCCCCTTAACTTGTGCATGAATTTCAAAATGCCTTCAAGAAAATCAACAAGAGGGTATGCAGCCTATGTCTTAGGTGAACACAAGACCCATGGCACTGGGCAGAGAACTTGATCCAAAGATCATGTTTGACCCCGAGGGTATGATGTGTGGAAATATATGTTTTGATGATTTATGAATGCAATGTGTTGTCGTGTTTCACAGTGATCTATCTTCTTGCTATTTACGATATCTTATTGATAATGTGGTTGAGTTTGGTTACTTGAAAAGCTTAGTGCATGGTCATGTAAGCAAGCAAACTGAAGACCTTGATGAGCTAAGGTAAATTGATAATGGCAACATCCAACGTTGGTTATGCATTGAGGATATAAGGTGTTGGATGCTGTGGACTTTCCATTCAAATGAGAAATGGTTTTTCTTTGAACAACATTCATTAAGAAAAATTGAATTACATGGTTATTTTCAATGTCATCATATATATTCAACCTGATGTTTTCTTGGCATTTTTACAGGTTTGGAGAGCTTCCCACACTCAAATCTCATCAACCTTTAACTGTGGTGAAGCATGGCATTTTATCTCTTTTCACTGGGTTATTGGGCTCTCTGGAACAACAGGAGTCGACACCTGGTGTCAACACCTGGTTCCAGAAGGTTGCCTCCAGCACCCAGGTTTTCAGGTGTTGACACCAGGTGTCGACACCTACAAAAATCGGTGCTGCCTTTTTGATACCTGAACATCAGGTGTCGACACCCAATGTCCAGGATGCTGTTTTGAGCTCCGAGTGTTATTTTTGCTTGAAGAGTCGACACCAAGTGTCGACAACTTCACGGAGCCATTTTTTAGAACTTTTTTCGTCCGCGTTTGCCCAGTCAAATCCCTCTCTCTTTCCTCCTGGAATCACTCCAGGATTTGTGGATCTTGTCCCAGCCGCCTCTCTTGTCCGTCCTAGAGGGATATAACCCTCTCTTTTTCGGATCAAAAACCTAGAGAGCCATGTTAGAAGAGTTTTGAAGAGTGTTCTAACCTAAGAAAGTGCAGGTTCATCGCAGCATCTTTAAGCGCCAAATCCAGCGTGGTCTAAAGCCAAAAATCGTGTGGAAGGAGCTTGGGATCGAGGATCAAGTTCAGATACATCTGAAAGCTGCATCGGAGATCAAGCATCAACATCCATTCAAGCTGCCTTGTCTCACACTTCATCCAAACTCGTTCTTCATCCTGCTGAAGTATCAAAGGAGATTTGAAGAAGACAAAGGGGGAGTTCTATCTATAAATCTTTTCCATTCTGATCTTATTCAATGCTTATTGTTGAATCTGCGAAATTGTTGTACTTTAAACCATCCTTAAACAGACTTGTGAGTGTGTGCTCGTGATCTGTGACACGAGAGTGTGTGTGTGTGTGTGTGTGTGTGTGTAGTGGACAAGAACGGCCATTGAGTGTGTGTTGGCTGTTGGTACAACGTGTGTGTGTGGCTCACTTCATAGTGGAGTGTTATCCTACGAGTGAGGGGTGGACGTAGGGGACACGCGAGTGGACCCGAACCACCTAAAATTCTTGTGCCTCCATTGTGGTTTGTTTTTGATAGTGTGCTTCGAGCGGGATACATGTTTAGCTGAGTGTTATTTTGTAGTGCCACATCTCACTCACGTCCGATTCGGTTCTAACGAGAGAGATCTTGTTTCGGTGAGCTTGAGTGCTTGTTTGCTTCGAGTTCTTTTGTAACTTTTGCTACAGCATTCTGTGTATCGCGGAGTAATTAATTTTTAATTGGCCAATCAATTCACCCCTCCCCTCTTGATTGCCGCCTTTCGGGACCCAACAATTGGTATCAGAGCATTGGTCTCTATATCGCCCGACCTCACAGTCGAAGAGTAGATCCCATTTTATGGCAAACAGAGGGATGATGCCCGAAGGGCATTCAGTTCATAGACCTCCATTCTTTGATGGAACAAACTACACTTATTGGAAAAACAGAATGTATGTTTTTCTGCGTGCACAAGATTATGAAGTGTGGAATGTTATCAACAAAGGTCCTTATAAGCTGTCTGATAATGAAGATGATTGGGATGACGACCATATCAATAAGTGTTCAGCTAACTTTAAGCCCATGAATATAATTCAGTGTGCTATCCATCCGAGTGAATACTCACGTATCTCTATGTGTTCTTCTGCACAGGAAATGTGGGATAAACTATGATTGATCTATGAAGGAACTTTTGAAGTCAAGGAGACCAAAGAAAATATATTAGTCCGAGATTATGAGTTGTTTATGATGAAGCCAGAGGAAACCATCTCTGAAATGTTCGCGAGACTGATGTAAATTACAAATGGCTTGAAGGCCCTTGACAAGGAGTATTCTAACCGTGATCTTGTAAGGAAGGTACTGAGATCTCTTTCACCACAGTGGCACACAAAGGCCACAGTGATTGAAGATTCAAAAGATCTCAGCACTCTGACCTTGGACGAGTTGGTTGGCTCCCTGATGTCATATGAAATTAACATCAAAAGAAGTGAGGATGACAGCAAAAAGAAGAAAGTTGCCCCAACATTGGCATTGAAGGTAAAATCACCAGAGTCTGAGGAAAGCGAAGAAGGATCCTCAGCAAATACTGAAGATGAGGATCTTGTTGCTATGATCACAAGAAGAGCTAGAAAATTTGTCAAGAACACAAGAAAATTTGGTGGTCAGTTCAAAAAGGGATCACGAAAGCAAGGTCCTAAGAAGAATGAAAGCAGCAGGAAGGAAGAAATAATTTACTATGAATGCAAGAAACCCAGTCACATGCGGGGAGAATGCCCGGAGTTGGCTAAGAAATTCAAAAAGGGGAAATTCAAAAAGCCTAAGGCCATGGTGGCTACTTGGAGCGATGAAGATGAGGAAGACTCCGGAAATGAAGATGGACTAGATGAACTGGTCCAAAATCTATGTTTCATGGCAAATGACGACACTAATGAGGTACAATCTGAAACTGAATCACTCACTTGTGAACAATGGCAGATTGCATATGAATCATTGTATGGGAAATGCAAAAAATTGAAATCTGAAAATAAACTTTTAAAAAAAGAAATTGGAACAAGCTGTGCATGCTGAAAATCCTTGTGAAAATTGTAATGTCATGAATTCTGAAAATGAGAATCTCAAACATGAGAATGAAAGTCTCCTGTCTAAAATTGAATTGTTTGAAGAAGAGAGTTCTTGCATGCGAGAGGATCAATCCAATTTTATTAAAATGCATGAAACATTGAAGAGTGAATTAGAACAAGAAAAGTTGGAGATGACTGCTTGCATTCAAACCAAGGAAACAGCTGAGAAGAAAATTGAATCTTTGATGATTGAGATAGATGAGTTGAAAAATGCTCTTGTTGTCTTAAGGAAAGGAAAACAAGTGTTGAACCCATGTGTTGGTTCTGATGAAGGATGTTCTCCACCCACTTCTAAGAAAAGAAACAATTTTCAGCCCAACACATACATAACTCCACGGGTTTCAAGAAGCACATTTGCCTCATCATCTAACATACAGTTGCATGATTCATATATGAATGTGAACAGGAGAAGAAACCGTGATAAACGAATCACTACTTGCTTTTATTGTGGAAGGTTAGGCCATGATATGTATGAGTGCAGAACCATGAAGGTTGATGATGAAAACTTCGTTAGAATGATGAATAGATCATACAGGCCTTTTATGTCTAACCACCGAGGACCCAAGCTTGCTTGGGTACCAAAAACCACATAAGTACTCTCATCATGTTTGCAGGTCTGTCTTGGAGCTCAAAAGAATAAATGGTACCTGGATAGTGGATGTTCAAGGCATATGACGGGAAACAAGAAAATGTTTGCCGACCTGCAAGAAAAAGATGGTGGAGTGGTAGCTTTTGGAGGTAGAGACAAAGGAAAAATCATTGGAGAAGGTAAGATAGGTAAGAACCAAACTCAAGTCATTGAAAATGTTTTGCTTGTCAAAGGCTTGCATCATAATCTTTTAAGCATTAGTCAGCTCTGTGACAAAGGTTGCAATGTGTCTTTTGATTCTACTCACTGCACTGTGGTAGATAGAAACACCAATGAAATCAAGTTCATAGGACTTAGACACAACAATGTTTATATGATTGATCTTGATGATGTTTCACATAAAAATCTTTGCTTAGTTGCAAAAACTTCTGATGATGCATGGTTGTGGCATCGCCGTCTTGGGCATGCGAGTTTCAATGTGATGATGAAGTTGTTCAGGAAAAACCTGGTGGTTGGCTTACCCAAGTTGAAGATGGTCAACGAAGGAATATGTGGAGCATGCAGTAAGGGCAAACAAATAAGAACATCTTTTAAATCTAAGAGTGATGTAACCACATCTAAACCCCTTGAATTGATCCATATAGATCTCTTTGGACCAAGCCGAACACATAGCATGGGTGGTAAGCTTTATGGATTTGTTATTGTGGATGATTTTACTAGATATACCTGGGTATATTTTCTCTCAAACAAAAGTGATGCTTTGATGGAGTTTGAGGTGTTTTGCAGGATGGTTCAGAATGAAAAAGGGTGGTGCATCAAGACCGTGAGAAGTGATCATGGTAGGGAATTTGACAACCATGATTTCAGTAATTTTTACAGGGATCAAGGTTATATACACAACTTCTCCGCACCAAGGACCCCCGAACAAAATGGGGTCGTGGAGAGAAAGAACAAGACACTTGTTGAAATGGCAAGAACTATGCTAAATGAAAATAACCTTCCAAGGTATTTCTGGGCTGAAGCCATCAACACAGCATGTTACATAATAAACCGAGCCATGGTAAGGCCCTTGTTAAAGAAAACACCTTATGAGCTATATCGAGGTAAGAAACCAAACATTTCTTAATTCAAACCTTTTGGCTCCATTTGTTACATCCATAATAATGATAAGGTGGATTTGGCTAAGTTTGACCCCAAGAGTGACAAGGGAATATTTATCGGATACTCCCTTAACTCAAGAGCCTATCGAGTGTATAACTTGAGAACTCTTGTAGTTGAGGAAAGTCCCCATGTGATTATTGATGAATCATCATCAAAAGACACTAATGAAAAGGTTGTCTTGCAGGAATAACAATCAGAAGATGATGATACCGAACAGAGACAAATGAAAACAAATAAACCAGAAGGTGAAGATCAACAAAATGATGGTGAAAATTAGCAAGCTCAAATTGAACTATAGCTGCCTAGGCAATGGATGTTTGCAAAAGATCATCCGCCTGAAGATGTCATTGGCAATATGGAAGAAGGAATAAGAACGCGTTCCTCGTTCAGGGAAGTTGAAAATCTGGATTACATAGCTTTACTTTCCCAGTTTGAACCTCACTCCATAGAAGAGGCCATGCAAGATGAGTCATGGATCATGGCTATGCAAGAAGAACTACACCAGTTCCAAAGGAACAAAGTGTGGTTCCTTGCGCCATATCCTAGAAATCACTCAGTGATCGGAACAAAGTGGGTTTTTCGCAACAAAATAAACGATCAAGAAGTGGTGACTAGGAACAAGGCTAGGCTAGTAGCAAAAGGCTATAGCCAAGAGCTTGGGATTGACTTCGATGAGTCTTTTGCTCCTGTAGCCAGACTCGAGGCAGTGAGGATTTTATTAGTATATGCATGCTACAACAACATTAAGTTATTTCAAATGGACGTTAAGAGTGCATTTCTGAATGGCTATATCCAGGAGGACGTATATGTGGAGCAACCACTGGGATTTGAAGATACGGAGCATCCAGACCATGTGTACAAGCTGGACAAAGCCCTCTATGGTCTGAAACAAGCACCCCGAGCATGGTATGAAAGGTTAAGTGAATTCCTTATCCAAAATGGATTCAAACGAGGTAATGTTGATCAAACTCTTTTTATACAATTGAATGGTAAGGAAATTCTAATCGTTCAAGTGTATGTAGATGATATCATTTTTGGCTCCACCAAGGATTCTCTAAGTAAAAATTTTGCCAAATTGATGCAAAGTGAGTTTGAAATGAGTCTAATGGGTGAGCTAACATTTTTCTTGGGATTGCAGGTGACTCAGACAGTTGATGGTCTATTCATAACCCAGAAGAAATATGCAATGGACCTGCTTAAGAAATTCAATTTGACATCAACCAAACCACAACCTACTCCCATGTCCACATCTCTGAAACTTGATCAAGACAACCAAGGTAAACTCGTCAACCAAACTCTTTTCAGGAGTATGATAGGATCCTTGTTATATTTGACAGCAAGCAGGCCCGACATTCAATATGCAGTATGTTTGTGTGCAAGGTTTCAATCGAATCCCAAAGAATCTCACATGTCAACCGTAAAGCGGATTTTTAGATACATTGCTGTAACTTGTGATTTGGGTCTTTGGTTTCCGCGTACTTCAACCCTTGAATTAGTTGGTTATTCCGATGCTGATTATGCGGGTTGCAAAATAGATAGGAAGAGCACTAGTGGGTACTGTCAGTTCCTCGGAGGTTGCTTGGTTTCATGGGCCTCCAAGAAACAAAATTCTGTGGCATTATCAACTGTCAATGCCGAATATGTGGCCGTAGGTAGTTGTGTTGTCCAAGTGCTCTGGATACAGCAACAATTGATTGATTTTGGCATCACACTAGGAAACACAGCCATTCTTTGTGACAACACTTCCGCAATAAATTTATCAAAAAATCCAGTGCATCATTCTCGCACAAAACATATTGAGGTTAGGCATCACTTTCTGCGTGATCATGTTGGCAAAGGAGATGTTGAAATTAAATTTATTGATACAAACAATCAAATTGCTGATATCTTCACTAAACCTCTAAATGAAGACAAATTCTCTTCGTTTAGGAGAGAGTTAGACATTTGTCGTCTGGATAGCTAGCTTGTGTCTTTTAGTTGTTTTAGACTATCTCATGCATTTGCATCTGCGTTTCACCACTAGATTGTGTGTTGCATAATACCCTTGGATCATGCATATGCATCATAATTGTTTTTGTGAGTTGCATAGCATGTGCTTGTATTGTTATATCCATATGCTTGGTATGTGTATATATATTTATGTCTTTCAAAAATCCAAATTCATAGAATCATTTTTGCTCTTCTATAGCCTGTTATATGAACTCCTTGTTTAATAACGCATTGCCACTAGAACAGCGGAATGAAATCTTGTTCGGAAAATTGGTTATGGAGTGAGGCTTTATATGATTTAAAATGGCTTCGAACTACCCCATTTGACTAAAAACATCTTATATCCTCTTTTCTTTAATCCAATGTTATTTATAGTCATTTGGGGCTTCCAACTTGATTCTTGGAATATTCATTTTCTGCACAAAATCCTTTTTGAATCATCTACAATCAGGTGTCGACACCCAAAGTTGACACCTGAAAAATTCAATTCTGGGCAGAATTGGGTGCAGCAGGTGTCGACTCCTAAAGTCGACACCTACCGGCCGCGGTTCGTCCGTGGACCGGTTCGCAAGGGGTTTGTGCCCCTCTTAACCCCTCCAAACCCATTTTTTTTTGCCCACACGCCCCTCCTTCCACCGTGCCACGACCCTTGCCCCCCTTCACCCTCTTCTTGTTCTCCATTCACCCCTTTCAGCCCTAGCGGACACCACCGTGGCACCCGCGACTGTTCTTGGCCGAGCATCCATCGCCTCCCCCTTCGGCTGCAAGTCCCCTGGAGAGTGGATGAGCTGTGGAGATTCCTCCCATCCGTGGTAAGAGCCCTAGCGTTGTCCCAAACTCATCCCATCTCATCCTCTCTCGTCTCCCTCGACGATCGGTTCCCATGGCGCCCAAACGCCGTGATCTTGGCAAGGAACCAGTTGAAGAGTCCAGTCGCAAGAGGGAAGCTCGGGCCAAGAGGAAGGAACATGAAGCTATCTCGGAAAAACCCACTCCGGCTCAATTCAAAATGATGGATCGGAAGGTTCTCCGACCCCGGGCGATTGATTTCAACGATCTTCACACCGGTCTGCCTGAGTTGCTTCCTATGGTAAAGAATCAACCGAATCTCATCTCATTTATGGCTGATCACAGAAGGGTCTATCATTCCCTTGTTCTTCAATTTTATGGGAATATGTTTCTCAAGAACAACAAATATATGACTATGGTAAATGGACACATATTGGGGATTACCGAAGAACAGCTAGCCCGTGCTTTCAAAATGCCAGCTACAGGTGAACTTCATGGCGAGGCCATGATTGATGAAGATATAGCCTATAAACTTTTGACCGACGAAGAAATGCAAAACCGGTCTGTTAGGGGCTTAAACGTCAATCACTTTCCACCGCTGCAGCGCATTCTGCATCATATGGTTACTACCATCCTACTTCCCAAAGTAGGAGGGAGAGAGAAAGTCACTGATCAACATATTTTTATACTTTCAAATTTGATCCTAGGACAGCCGATCAATTTTCCAGTCCTTCTGTTCCAGCACATTACAGCTTGTCTCCATATTCGGAATCGCACACTCCCGTATGCCGCAGCACTAACTGCAATATTCCGAATGGCTTCTATTGATTTGAGCAAGGAACCTTATCAAACCTTGCGTGACGGAGATATCTACACAGTTCATTCCGTTTGCCATAATATGGGCTATGAGAAAAATGCACAAGGTCAGTTGGTTCGGCATCTTAAATCAGTGAAAGCAAAAGAATCTATACTTGACTCTGATGCTGAAGATGATGAGGATGATGCACTGCCTGCACTGGGTGGCACTTCTGGGATTTCTGCTGAGTTCACAGATGATCCGGGGAATCGATTGACTTCGGAGGCTTTGAGTGGTGATGTCGGTGAAATGAGGGAAACTATGGATGTTCTTACTCAAGATGTGGCCGAATTGAAGCTTAATCATCCCACATATCTCCAGGCTTTTCAGTCCATCAATACCTCCATTGATTCTCTTAAATCCGCCATGGATGCTCAAAACCAACAGTTCCAAGACATTGTGGATTATATTCACCGACCTCCACCACCGCCTTCTACCGGGTCTGGTTGAGTCCTGCTGTCACTCGCTGGCACTTGCTACTTGTACTCCCGGCTCCCCCTTCTTTTTGCTGATGCCAAAGGGAGAGAGTTATCTAGGCTACTAGCTCTAGCTTTATGCTATTAGCGTATCTATATTATGTATGTGTGCCTGCATGTTTGTTGCTTATGTTGTTTGCATGTGTGTCTCGTCAAGTCCAACATATCTGTTGTGGGCACTGTGCTCCTGTTGCATTATCATACATGCAAATTTTGTCTCATGTAATCCAAACCAACATTATTAAGAAGGCTTTTTAAGTGTGACTGTGAAACTCCTCCTTATGATTGTGAATGTCTTTTCAAGTCATGAATATGTTCATTCGCGGTTCTTTGAGTGTCTTCCAGCATGGAAGCTATTGATATGTAATGGAAGAGCTCTCAATTGCAACAAAGGCTACATTCTAGTCATCAAACTTATATCAACTCACATAGCATCATTGTCATCATCAAAAAGGGGGAGATTGTTTGACCCCGAGGGTATGATGTGTGGAAATATATGTTTTGATGATTTATGAATGCAATGTGTTGTCGTGTTTCACAGTGATCTATCTTCTTGCTATTTACGATATCTTATTGATAATGTGGTTGAGTTTGGTTACTTGAAAAGCTTAGTGCATGGTCATGTAAGCAAGCAAACTGAAGACCTTGATGAGCTAAGGTAAACTGGTAATGGCAACATCCAACGTTGGTTATGCATTGAGGATATAAGGTGTTGGATGCTGTGGACTTTCCATTCAAATGAGAAATGGTTTTTCTTTGAACAACATTCATTAAGAAAAATTGAATTACATGGTTATTTTGAATGTCATCATATATATTCAACCTGATGTTTTCTTGGCATTTTTACAGGTTTGGAGAGCTTCCCACACTCAAATCTCATCAACCTTTAACTGTGGTGAAGCATGGCATTTTATCTCTTTTCACTGGGTTGCAGGGCTCTCTGGAACAACAGGAGTCGACACCTGGTGTCGACACCTGGTTCCAGAAGGTTGCCTCTAGCACCCAGGTTTTCAGGTGTTGACACCTACAAAAACCGGTGCTGCCTTTTTGATACCTGAACATCAGGTGTCGACACCCAATGTCCAGGCTACTGTTTTGAGCTCTGAGTGTTATTTTTGCTTGAAGAGTCGACACCAAGTGTCGACACCTTCACGGAGCCATTTTTTAGGACTTTTTTCGTCCGCGTTTACCCAGTCAAATCTCTCTCTCTTTCCTCCTTGAATCACTCCAGGATTTGTGGATCTTGTCCCAGCCGCCTCTCTTGTCCGTCCTAGAGGGATATAACCCTCTCTTTTTCGGATCAAAAACCTAGAGAGCCATGTTAGAAGAGTTTTGAAGAGTGTTCTAACCTAAGGAAGTGCAGGTTCATAGCAGCATCTTTAAGCTCCAAATCCAGCGTGGTCTAAAGCCAAAAATCGTGTGGAAGGAGCTTGGGATCGAGGATCAAGTTCAGATACATCTGAAAGCTGCATCGGAGATCAAGCATCAACATCCATGCAAGCTGCCTTGTCTCACACTTCATCCAAACTTGTTCTTCATCCTGCTGAAGTATCAAAGGAGATTTGAAGAAGACAAAGGGGGAGTTCTACCTATAAATCTTTTCCATTCTGATCTTATTCAGTGCTTATTGTTGAATCTGCGAAATTGTTGTACTTTAAACCATCCTTAAACAGACTTGTGAGTGTGTGCTCGTGATCTGTGACACGAGAGTGTGTGTGTGTGTGTGTGTAGTGGCCAAGAACGGCCATTGAGTGTGTGTTGGCTGTTGGTATAGCGTGTGTGTGTGGCTCACTTCATAGTGGAGTGTTATCCTCCGAGTGAGGGGTGGACGTAGGGGACACGCGAGTGGACCCGAACCACCTAAAATTCTTGTGCCTCCATTGTTGTTTGTTTTTGATAGTGTGCTTCGAGCGGGCTACACGTTTAGCTGAGTGTTATTTTGTAGTGCCACATCTCACTCACGTTCGATTCGGTTCTAACGAGAGAGATCTTGTTCCGGTGAGCTTGAGTGCTTGTTTGCTTCGAGTTCTTTTGTAACTTTTGCTACAGCATTCTGTGTATCGCGGAGTAATTAATTTTTAATTGGCCAATCAATTCATCCCTCCCCTCTTGATTGCCACCTTTCGGGACCCAACAGATCACCTCACGCATAGTGATAATTTCCAGATGGAGTTAATCCAACCTTCCACTATTCACTATTCTATATACCAAGGGGCCATGTCATGATGATGCAACACATTCTAGCATGGAAAGCAAGGAGCAAATGTTGGGTCCCTCGGCATGATATGCATTGAAATGCATGAGGCCACAAGATGATGTTCAATGTCTACATACATGCAAGCTCAGGACGTATGCCATGCATTCTAAACTGAAGTGCAAGCCCTCGAACTCCCCCTTTGTCCAATGCGAATGGAAATTATGACACTGAAGCAGAATTTATTGAAAGCAAGTAAAGGTTTAGCTGCAACAATTATCAAAAGAACCTATCATGTAGAATTTAACATCAACCAAAATTTTATTTACATACCTGTGCCTTGAGCTTTTATTTCCTGCTCATCCTATGTTTAGCTCCAAGGCACCTTGCACTCAAAAGTTTTATTTGGAGTCTTTAAGTACCCAAGTCTTCTTGGGTCCTTGATGGTCAGCAACACTTCTAACGTATGATTTTCTTTTCTTGGCTGCATTCAGTTCATCACTTTTCATGCAATGACAATTATCAAATATATGTCCATATTCACCACAATAAAAGTAGCACACATGATGATTCCCATTTTTCTTGTGTGCATGGGCATTGGTCTTTTGGGAATGAGCATGGATGTTAACCTTGTTGGCATGAGAGTGGTTTCTTCCTTTCAGATGCCAACAATCCTTGACTGTGTGGCCAATTCTTCCACAATGGAAGTAGCAGGGAGGAAGACTTCTTCTAGCGGCCTTAGGGTGCGTCGACCTGACCTGGGCAGTGTGTCTACACATTGGATCATTCCTGGGTTGTTAAACATGAATATGTTGACCAATCTTTCTTTCAGAGATGCCCCGTCCCTTGGCATTGCTTCTTATGATGTTTCTCTTGTTCTTGCCTGCTTTTGATTCATCATTCTTCAAGATAAAGCATGTTATCATCAAAACCATTATCGGAGGGAGTTGAAACTACAGTAGGATGGAGCAGCCGGTCCTCCTTCTTGAAGATCTGGGCTTGTTTACAACTTCAGTAGCTCGTACAAGATATATCCTTTAGATCCAAGCTCTAATCGCACCTGCAAGCATCAGAAAATGGTTAACCTCTCAAAACCCTCTCCTCTCCACCTTGTGGCCACCCTCCTTCTTCCTTGCTCTGCAAGAGAATAGAAAATATTAGCCCCTTAGATTACTCTTCCTTGTGAAAATCGCAAGGATATATAAGGTAGCAGATAGATGAATAAAAGACCACAATAGCCCTTGCAAAACCCTCTCAAAACAACCCTTAAACATGTATAGGAACCCTATGGGTAAGGGTGTAAAAGAGTAAGGGAAATGGATCTAAAAAAGTGGGTTTCGATACCCAATACGCGAACCCATTCCAGACGCACCAGAGAAAGTGTCGACTCTTTTGTCAAGGTGTTCTCCCAACGAAGAAGAGAAACCACCCTGGACAAAAGTTTCGACTCTCAAAGTCGACGTTTTTTGTTAGGGGTTCTACCAGCAAACAAAAAGAAACATATAGGCAAAAATGTCGACTCTTAGAGTCAACACTTTTGGGCCATGTGTTCTACCAATGCAAAGAACAGCCCCCTCGACACCAAGTGTCGACTCACAGAGTCGACACTTGCTACCTGCTTCAACAAGGCAGCAAGCAGAGTAACAAGTCTTGACTCTAGCCAGAAACTGCCTATGGCAGTCCAAACCAATCAGAAAGACCAACAACCCCATTTGAAAACATGATTTGCCAATTAAAGTAACATGCCTGAAAGGGACTTTAAAACCATCATAAAGACTAGATTGAATAAGAAGAACGGGAAACAAAATGAGCACAATGCAAGTGTAGAAACATACCATTCACCCAATTTGTTGAGAGCATATTAACCTGCACATTGTATTTAAAGTTTCATATCAAACTTTAATCATGAAAATGAGCTATACAGTGACCTAGCCATAGTTCCTATAGTTCCCTCAATTCAGTCACATCATAAGCCCTCATTTGAAAAGATAATTCATTCATGAGAAGCCAATCAACAATTCATTCATACCTAGGCCACCTATCCTAGATATCAAGTCAATTCACACATGAATTACAAATGCAGTCCACGGCAAATTGAACTCACATAGTCCAATGCAAGCTAACACATGTCGGTGCACATTTGAAGCATGTCGATGCATATATTGAACAAGCTTACACAAGTCGGTGCACATTATGAATTCAGGTCGATGCATATGTTGAACAAGCTTACATAGGTCGGTGCACATTATGAATTCAGGTCGATTCATATGTTGAACAAGCTTACATAGGTCGGTGCAGATTATGAATTCAGGTCGATGCATATAAAGCACAAGTCTAAGCACATGAAGGACCAAGTCTTAGCATGTGAAGGCTAAGGTTGATGCATGTTAACACACGTCTGAGCATATGAAGGCTAAGGTCTGTGAATGTGTAGCACATGTCTGAGCATATGAAGGTAAGGTCTGTGCATGTGTAGCACAGGTCTGAACATATGAAACACACAAGGCTGCCTCTTCAAAACTACAAATTAGTGATTTAATTTTTAGCAATATGTACAGAGAATTCACACAATTCAATGCATACAACCCAAGTTCAGTCTAATGAAAATTGAACTCTATCTAATCACACATATATTACAAATGCAATCCAAGCCAATCGAAACTCAAATAGTCCATAGATAGTAAAATTCAACTTTCAAGAATTTATACTCAATCCTTGAAAACCATCCATGAGACCAAACATCTTGACTCATATTCATCAAGAGATATCCAATGCAAATCCAGACCAATTGAGAACCAACCAGTAAAGGGTCCTTAAACACCATACAAAAACACTTAAAGGCATGCATTACCATGGCTTAGAACTAACATTTAAACCAGGTTCAAACCCAAAAACACAAAGAGAATTGTGTAAGATTCTCATACAAACTTAATCAAATTTCTGCATGAAGAAACCCATGACTCATCATTAAATGAACAGCTAAACAGTCCATTCATCCAAGCATTATGATAATGCCATTCACCCATAGAATATAAGCATGAGAGCTCATTCATGATTCACAGAACTAAGATAAGTGGAACCATGAAAAATCATGTTGACTTGGCTTGGTGGAAGCTAGATGAGATCGACACCAAGCCATGGTGAGGTCGATACCACATAACAATATTGCAACTGTAGATGATATCCACCATGCATTTTAACCCTGCAAAGCGAGGTATTAACATATGATCTCATTTAGGATGAAGACGTTTTTCACAAAATATGCACACACGATTTTTACTTCTATATACACACAAAGCACACAATATTTTGTTATCATCAAAACCATTATCAAAGACAAAGAGGGAGCACAACGAACCCAATAATCTCCCCCTTTTTGATGATGAAAAAATATTGTGGCCACCAAATCTCTCACTCTCCCCCTTTGGCATTATCAAAAAGTGGGGGATGAGGTGAATAGATGTGAAGCTTCCTCAGAAATAGGATAAGAATTTGGAAAGCAATGGTGTAAGAACCCAACAATGTGAACTGTATGAGCAATATAAAGTTTAACCAAAAGAACCACATTATTCATCAAACCTAAGATGAGGCATAAGACTTTCAAGAACTCAAAAGGATGTGCAAGGGTAAACCTGAAATGCAAAGTTTGTACGTATGCCTTCTAAATATTGTGACATTCACAAGTATGGCTAAAATATGTAAAATGCATGTATAACCAAAGTATGTGAAGAATGTATAACTGAAACTAAACACACGGAGTATATCAAAAATTGAACTATGTGCAAATGTTATGCTAAAGAGCACATTATTCTCCCCCTTGTTGTCATAAATGAAAACTGATTGACAATGGGGTTATTTAACCTGATATTTACATGTATAATCTAAAGATGCATCAAAGTGAAATGAAGTATGATATGTATAAAAAGGATCAAGCAATTAAGCACTCAAGCACGCATAATAAGATATAAGAGCAAGCAAGTCTCTTAGGGACAGGTTTAAGAACAATGCTATTGATTATAGAGCATGATGTGCATGAACAATACGAAGAGGGTCGTGCTCACAAAAGATGGTGTTGTATTACCCATGAAAGATGACAGATTCATAAAGTACATTCATACAATCAAACCCAAAGTATATATGTGAAAATTGAGCAATGAATTCCAAAGCAATATGGATCATCAGATTTTCCAACGAACACTAAAAGGAGCCGTTCCTCCATACAATTCCATACACAATGCTCGAGTATTGGTAGCTACATATAACCCTAATTTTTTTTAAAAAAATTAAACACAATAAGGTGACTAACATTTTGACGCAAGTTATACCCTTTGTCTCAGGGGCATTTTTCGGTTACTCAGTTTTGTTACTTATTTTAATTGTAGATTTTATCACTTTTTGGCACGAGTTGTACCCTTTGTCTCAAGGGCACTTCCTAACTACTCGGTGCCAAATCTCACTTATTTTCATTGTGGATTAGCTTCACTTTTTGACGCGAGTTTTCTCCTTTATTTTAGGGAAGATTCCCGGCTACTCGGATCCACATTCCACTTATACAGATTTTTGAAAGGGGCAAACATGTTTTTTCTCACGAGACATGTGATTTCCATGTAGAGATTCAAGAGCCTTTTGGAGTGTTGAGTAGAATAACTGTAATCCTTATTAGATTGAATCATTTATCTCAAAAAGGATAAATTGTAAGGGTGGTTGTATTGAATGTAAGAAATGAATTAGTCCCATCACAATTATGTCTCCCCCTAAGTGTATGCACAGTTATGAACTGAACCTCCCCCTTAATATGTGCCATGTAACAAGTATGTCTAAACCAAAGCAATTATATTTAACAAGGAGGTAAGGTCTTAGAATATTTTCAAGAAAAGGTTGCATAAAGTATATACAAGCAATCAAGCAAAGATATTGCAATATTTTCAAACAAGGTGACTTCCGATACATGGCAGAGAACGTAGGTCTGAAGACCACCATCACGCATGAGGAAAGCTTCCAGCTGGACATAATCCAACCTTCCGCAATCGGCATTTGATATACTATATAATCATGGCATTCAAGCACACAAATATGTCAAGTATATGCAAGTATACGCATGCAAATGGACAGATGATCGAAGACTTCCTTTATTTACAAGTATGCAAATATATGCATGACATGTGCAATATGTATAATGCAATTAAGTGTGTGTTCTATGTATGCAAGATTGAATTATTATTTACAAAAAGTAAGTAAGAGTGTGAAAGACTTTATGTGCAGTGTAAAGCATTCAAAAACTAATTTTATTCACAAAATGTGAAACGGTGACTATACAAAGCTGACTTAATCACCTAATCATATAACCTGTAAATCTCAACAATTTAGAAGTTGCCAAAATCAACAAAACATGAATGCAATTGTTTGAGTTCAATCATTTTTTTAAAAAAACTCAATTATTGCCTTTTCAACTTTTCAAGGTGAACCTAAGCAGAATGAGTTTCAAAACCAAACCATTTTTCTTTATAACTACCAAAGTAAATAGAGGGTAATATAAAATTCAGATGAATGTCAGAGTTGACTTTATTTACAAATATGTAAACTAACAAGCATGGACATTCAATATGATAATAGATTACAATTTGAAGCACAATATTTTTCTCAAAATTTAAACTCTTACCTGATTGAATAATCCAAAAACAACCAATATACCAAATTCATTACCAGAAGAGCTCATCATTTCTCTTGCCTTGAAGGATCTTTATTTATCAACAAATTCTTCTTCCTCAAGGCACCCCTACAAAACAGATTTCTCATTTGGAAGTTTTGGGTACCCAAGCCATCTTGGGTCCCGAGGGGTTAGTTCTAGCATGAGTAAACATATTCTTATATCTCCTAGGACACCAATCATCGTCAAATCTCATTGTGGCACAGTCATCTATTGAATGACCATCCTGGCCACAGTAAAAGCAGTGCGAAGATCTTCTTTCCATAAACCATTTATCATCATTTTTCATTAATGAACAATTATTCATCACATGTCCAAAACTACCACAGTAACAACAAGAAAAGTTTTTTTTGATAGACCACTCATCATCACTTTTCTTTGTAAAATAATTTTCAATAACATGTCCATGCAATCCACAATAAAAGCAATGAATGTTGAGGTTCTTCTCTATGAATTTTTCATGATTTTTGGAACCATCAACCATATTCACTCTTGGCTTTAATGCTTCATTATCATCAAATTTCATCAAAAAGTAGTCATACATTTCATGTCCATATTTATCACAGTAAAAGTATGAAACATTCATTCTTTTCCTTGAAGCATGATCATTTTTAGCAGTTGGAGGTTTTGCATGCACACAAGAATAATTAATTACATTTTTCTATTTTTGCTTTTCTTTATCACACATAGACACAGACTCATTCAAACTCTTGATTTCATTTTCCAGTGTTGAAATGTGCATTTCAAGATCAGCAATCTCTTTTTCACAGGAAGTGACTTTTTCATTCAATAGGACATTGATAGCTTTATGACTTTCGATATCTTGCAGCAATACATGCACTCTCTCATATTCATCAACAGACATGCATTTTCCTTTTTCAAGGGTAAGCAATTTTTTAGACATAGCTGTGTTTAAATGCTTCAACTCTTCATTCTCCTTAGCAAGTTTGTCATTCATAATCAAGTCACTACACAAATCATGAGCAATAGAATTCAATTCTTTTTTATCTCTTAGATCATTTTTAATTTTCTCCATTTGAGTAATTTTTTCCTTAAGAGCATAATTTTCATTTCTGAGACAAGCAATTGTTTCTTTGTGGCTATCAACCTTAAGCATGGAAGACTTACTTGATTCCTTAAACTCAGCACATTTTTCACATGAGAAATTGTCAACACGGGAGTTTTTCATTTTATTTTTTAATTTTCTATTTTAAGATTTTAATGTTTTATATCTATCAAACAATTCATCATAAGCATTTACCAATTCATCATAGCTAAGCTCATCTTCTTCATCAGAGTCAAAGTTTACCTTTGAACTCTTCTCGCTTTGACGCTCAATCTCATTGTTTGCCACGAGGAACTCACTATTCCAGCTTTCTTATTGGGCTTCGCTTAGCCCATCCCAGATCTCTTTGGATAACCTACAAGATGAAATATAAGGAAATACATCAGTGTTCATTGTAGCCTTAAGAGCATTCAAAATAAAAAGATTGTCAGAATTCTTTTTCTTATGCTCATGAGTCCACCTTAACTTATCTTTTTGTAGAACATGAGGACTGAGAGTAATTAAATTCATAAGTTTCATATCAATACTAGAAATCCAAATATAGAGTTTTCCAAGCCAAGATATATAATCAAAACCATCAAAGATAGGAGCCAAATTCACACTGGCCATCATGATGAGATCTTTTCTTCTACACCGTGAGGTCCGCTGAATAAAAATCAGAGACTAGGCTCTGATACCAGTTTATAGGATCATGTCCCAACCGTTGCGCTAAAAGCTCGAGCTGGTAGCGAAGGCAGACCGTGTTTCCTTATGGCATTGCAGAACCCCACGTCTATGTGTTGTGGGCAGGCATGAGGGGCTTCACACATGGACCCCATAATCCATACTGCGGGATGGGCTTCCAACGCACCAATGCCCCACATGGACCCCATAATCCATGTGGAACAGCAAATCCCTAAGGGAGACGTTGAAAAATCCAACAATCTCCCCCCCCAGCGGCACCTGTGGGATTTGAACCCGTGACCTCGCTCTAATACCAGTTTACAAGATCATGGCCCAACTGTTGCGCTAAAAGCTCGAGCTAGTAGCGAAGGCGGACCTTATTTCTTTATAGCATTGTATAACACCACATCTATGTGTTGTGGGCGGGCATGAGGGGCTTCGCACATGGACCCCATAATCCATGCGGCGGGATGGGCTGCCAACGCACCGATGCCCTACGTGGACCGCATAATCCACGTGGAACAGCAAATCCCTAAGGGAGACGCTGAAAAATCCAACAAAGCAATTATGCACAATGTGACCATGCATACAACAATAGAAGTAATGGACATTCATTTTATGAGAAGCATGGTATGTAGCATTGGAATTCTTATCGTGCATATCAGAACAAGCAAACTAATTTTTCTATTTTTGATCAAAGTTTTTCTTTTTCTCATTTTTGTTTTGATTTCTATTTCTCTGGAACGAAGACTGGTTTGAGGTTTTTTGAGCATTAGATTGACTTGGGGATTTTTTATAAGGATGGGCTTCAGCTGAGCTAGAGACATGGGATGCGTACAGTTTACTCCCGAAACCCTTTTTGTTTACTGGATTGTATCCAAGTCCTTCTCTTTAGAAATTTACCTTTATCCCCAACAATCTGTCCAGATTTTCTTGTCCCTGAACAAATCTGGATAGAGAATCATTTAGGTCTTTGATTTCCTTCTTTAGGGTGGAAATATGTAGCTCAGAGTCAGCGGCCTCTTCTTTACATTCAGTAAGCTGTTGGTACATCATGGCATTCATAAACTTATAGTTCTCAATTTCCTGCTCTAAGACTTGTAAATTTTCAGGGCTATCATTCATGACAAGCTTACCTTTTTCAAAGATGGCTAACTTTTCAGTCAAGACATTTATTTGTTCCTTTAAATTCTCATTCTCATTAGTCAGATTTATATCCTTGATCAGTTCATCAATCAGAATTTGATCATTGGACATAGCTTCCAACTTCTCCTTGAGCACCTTTTCACTTTCACTAAATTGACTTTTAACGTAAGATCTCATTTTCTTTTCTTAAGGAGCCAACTTGTTCCTTGCACATAGCAACATCAAATAGGAGAGACTCGTTCACTTCTTCGAATGAGGAGCATTTTTCACAAGAAGAGTCATTATGGGAATTGTTTTCAAACTTCTTCTTCAATTTTTAATTTTCTGACTTTACCTTTTTGTATTGTTTCACTAATTCATCATATGCATCCATGAGTTCATCAAAGGTAAAGTCCTCAGGATCAGAGCTTACCCGAGAGGATAGTTTATCCTGTTCATTACTACTGTGAGCACTTCTATCGGCCATCAAACATTTGGCCTCCTGTTCTTCACGGATGCCGACTAAGCCATCCAAGATCTCCTTGGCCGAGCTGCAACTTAAAACAAATGGAAATGTGGTGAAATCTACTGCAACTTTCAACAAATTTAAGGCCCTAAGATTGTAAGAATGTATGGACTTGTGATGATTAGTCCATTTGGTTTTGTCCTTAGGCAGTCTCGAAGGACCATTTGCAATAATCCTCCAGAGCTTAGGATCATGTATGTTTACAAACTTACATAATCTTCCCCGACATTAATTGAAATCAGAACCAGTAAAGATCGGAGGGGAAAGCATGAAAATCTGATCGGTAAAAGAACTCATGATTTCAAATCCATCGGGATCCTTCTCTGCAGATTGTTGGATCTGGGTGTCATAGAGCTAGGAATTGATACCAATTGTTAGGTGTTGATTTGTATAGGTTCCTTTGCAAATGAATGTGTGATGTCAACAATAGCAATATGAATAAACTAAGTGCAATATGCAATCAACCTATGAACATGTGCAGCATGAACCTAGGCAATCAACATGGATTCTAAGCATGGACATACCATCCCTTTTAGAACTAAGCAAAGGAAAAGAAAAATACACGCCAGAGCGTGGAGCAAAGGAGTAGAAGAAAACACACACTGTAGGTGTGGAGCAAGCAAGCAAAAGCAAGTAAAGAAGAAATATGATGAGAGAGAGAAGACTAATGCCCAAACTAGAAAGATGTGATCGCCACAAAAGTATTAAACTAGCCCAAAACGAGGATAAATACCTTGGAAATAGGTGGATGTAACACCCGCCCATGGGAGAAACAAAATTGCACTTCTGCGAATAATGACGGTCGAAGACAGGCGCTCCAGATGAAGATGACGGTCTTACAATAAATCACTAGAGGACTTTAGTGCTCTGATATACAACCGCTAGAGAACCGCAGAACAGGAACTTTGGGACTTTGATCTCCACTTCTTCCAGCCAGCCAGAAGACTTGGGCCTCGTGCTATGGACCTGTAAAACGTGCAAAAACGTGTAGAGACACAGAAAAGACACCCAGATTAGCCCTTTGAAGAGTGTAGTAACTATAATGGAAGAAAACTTGAAAACATGCAATTTGAAAGGGAATACCTGGGAGGTTGGTTTTTTAACCCCTGTGGGGCGTTTTAAAAGATGGGAGGAGGTTTTAAAATGATGCAGAAGATGAAGAACATGAGAGAAGAAGAGGGAAGATGCTTTGAATGCTATGAGGGGAAATAAGAACTAAGAACATAAGAAAACACAAAAAAATCCTTGGAACTTGATACTCCCTGGACTTAGGAAGCAGATGGACGTGGGAAGTAGTTCTCCTTGATTGGTTCTATCTCTAGGATGTGGCAGCACTTCGACGCGAACTCCAGAAATCTACTCCTCAAGCCATGAAGTCAAGGGTTCTATTTATAGACCCTCAAAATCTGGGTCCGAGTTGGAGAGATAATGACCCGAAATCAAGCCTGACACCAGATAATCTTCGAAGATAATACTCCCAAGAGTCCACAGAAACAAACGAGAGCTTCTAAGGATGAGTATCAAAGGAGAAATCGTCAGATCAAACTCTTAATTCGACCATGGGCCAGCAGAGAAAGAGCAGTTCTGCTAGAACTCTCTGCCTGAATTGACGGCCTTACGATAAACTGCCACAAGCATTTAACGGCCAAAGAATGGACCGCCACCTAGCGTTATCCAACAAAAGATAAGGCTTAACGGGCGAAGTTTTCGAAATAAGGACTCTGCAAGAAGTTGGCGGTCCAAGGTTCATGCGCTAGAAGGCTCTGATGGTCCCACAATAAACCACTACAGCAGAATGGATAAGACGGAAGGATAGACGGAAGGACAGACGATGGCTTTTGGACTCTAGCGTCATCTAGCGGTCGAAGGGAGGAGCGCCACAATGCCTCTAACGGCCATACGATAAACTGCCAGAGCGCAACAGATAAGACAGAAGGAAAGACGGTGGCTCTGGACTCTGGCATCATTTAGCAGTTCATAGATAGACCGCCAGCAACGTCTAATGCCCATTCAATAGACCGCCAGAGAAAAGATCGGGTCAGTGCAAGAGCAAAACTAGGTCGGTGCAACAGTGGATCAGGTCAGTGCACATGTGCAGAAAACGGTCAAAGAATAGATCGCCAACAACATCTAACGGCCGTGTTATAGACCGCTAGGTGCCAGATTGCAACAAAACCATTGAAAGCCCACCAAGCTTCAACCCACAAAAAACAAATAAGGAGCGAGACCCAATCAAGTAGAATGACCCATGAAATAAGCCCTAAAAACTGACTAAGATGGCCCAAAAATGGCGTATAACTCGGAGCATCATAAAGATAAGTAAGAAGATGACCCAACTCATTGGTCATAAAATGGGTGTCAACAGATGCCCCTCCTTAACATCCTCTTTGTAGGGGAACGAGCGGAGGTGAAGTGGAAGCAACATGGAGCATGGAGGTGAAACGAAAATGAAGCGGGGTGGACTGAAAAACGGACGTTAAGGTAAACCGACACCCGTCCTAAACCAATAAGCGATAGGAATCTTCCGGAAAACTTTGAACTAATCACAAGGAATGGTAAAACCAAATGACGCATGTCTGGAGGAACTAACAACTAAGGAAAGGAAAACACGACCAGCGACCGGAGCAACGAAAAAGTAAAGAGACGATTAACTAAACTCCAGACAAGAATCCTCAGCTAACCAGACCGAGCAAACAGATCGAAGGAAACCTTCCAACTCAGAGTGGAATAATTCTCCTTGCTCAAGACCATGGATACATAGTTATCCACCATTACCAAGATACTCAGACTGATGAGGGCACGTGAATGCTCAAAGATGCGTATGATGCATGCTGAGCTAAAATAAAGAAATCATCAAAAAAATGCAAAAAAAGGATAAAATAACAAGATACTCGAGAATAGTATTACTAGACTGGATAAATCAGGGTCAAAAAATTATTTACAACCATGGCATACAAGATAGAACCATCGTCCCCCAACTCTATCAACCTAACGGCCTATCCAACGATTAAACATGTGAACTTAGATCATCATCATTTTTGTTAAAGGGGAACATCAGATCCAGGAACACATGAATGACCAACCGGTTCTCGAGGTGATATTTATTATAGATACCATATAGTAATACAATAAGGGACCAGGGACTGAAATACTTACCTGACTTACCTATCCGGCGAGCTGTGACATGATGTGATGGCGTTCATGACTTTTGCTCAAAAAAGGGCTAACCATCAATAAAAATCAATCATGATCATAAGAATAGGCATGAAGTATCAACATCAACATGAGATAATAAAATGAAGCATTGTTGACATAAATATATTATGAAAGCTCATTGGATAAAGCAAATAATCATCAATCAAGTTCAAGATAGAAACAATCTTATAGAGGAGTGCCATAAGGAATTGACGGTCAAATCTTGGACCGCCATAGAACGTTGGTTCACATACCCCAAGAAGGATAGCTCAGATAAGAAACGGTCAAAGGAAGGTGCGCCAGACAAGGTAACGGTCTTACGATAGACCGCCAATTTTCCCAGGCGTTCAAAAAAAACAAACCGATCGTTCAGTTCCCCCCATTCAACACTCGTTCGAACCAAACACCAAACTCCCAAAATCGAGCAACCCCATTCCACTCCGGTGAAGTCCATCGGTGACCACCGTGGCTACCGTCGAGATGACAAACGAGAAAACAAAGAGGAAGGCCATTAAGCGCTTTCGCGGCCGCATTTATCGAAGGAAGACGCTCCTCCAGCGGCGAACCCACCAGAGGAAGAATGGCCGGCGGCGGTCCAAACCAATGAAGGAGAAGTCCCTACGACCGTAGAAGCTCCCGACGGCGAGGAAGAAGCCACGACGGCGGAGGAAACGCCGGAGAAGAAGAAGGGCGACCGGTCGTCCGAGGTAGGCCACCGCCTCAAAAACTCATTTTTATGATTTTTAATGGTTGCATGTGGCGTGGATGACCTTAGGAGAGGTCCTAGGACCCAATCATTGATTGTAGGCCCTTTGGGCCATTTCCAAAGCTTGGGGAAACGGATTGAAAAATGCCCAATCATGGGGAGCATAGCGGTCGTTCCAGTGACCGCTACAGCTTCTAGCACCTCACTCTTGGTGTGCCAGATGACTCTGACGGTCCAGGCCTAGGCTGCCAGAGAAACCAGAGGTAGAATATTATATTTTTGTCTGTTGTTTTGCTTATTTAAATTTTTTTGGTGTTTTATTCTTATTTGATGTAATGCAATGACTAACCTATGTTCTATATGTATGCAGGGGAGAAGACAGACGATGATTTCCTGACTGCAGGTCAGGGCGGTGTCCCAGGCACTGCCCGATTACCAGAGAGAGAGGTTGATAGCTATGGGCTTCGGAGAGGTGTTGAGCATAGAGGTCACCAGAGTGGACACCGCCCTACTGTATGCACTTCATGAGAGGTGGGACCCGATCATCAGGGCATTCATCTTCCCCTGGGGGCACATGATCCCTACACTGGAGGATGTGGCGAGGATCACAGGATTACGGTGCATGGGGCAGCAGTGACAGGCTATACATACAACGACTAACGACCGATGGCAGAGGAGTTGCTTGGGCTGGACCTGATGAGGCCGGGGCACCATTCATCCCAGCTGGCACGGGCGATGCTTCAGGAGAGCCTGGGGTTGAGAGGAGCAGCTATTGCAGTGGGAGAGCTACCCGAGCAGCACATCGACAGAGTGATAGAGGAGATTTGCCCTAGAGTGGCAGCAGAGGCAGGACCGGAGGGAGATAGGATTCTGAGGTGCTTTCTGATCCTTCTGTTCGGGAAGTTGCTATTCGCCACCAGAGCCGATGGAGTGAGCGTCAGACTCCTCCCGCTATTGAGAGATCTGGACAGGGTTGGGAGATATGCTTGAGGAGAAGCTGTGCTAGCCTTCTTGTTCAAGTCACTCGGCACAATTGACCGGCAGACGATGCTAGGCGGCTTCTCGCCTTTCTTACAGGTAAAATGCTCTAAGTTCTAAATGCTCCTAATTATGCTTATGATTATGATTGCTATTTACTAAAATGCTGACAAATGACATGACTTATGCAGATCTGGAGCTTCCTATACCTCCCCGGCCTGGGGCAAGGTACTCAGTTACACCCGGAGCGGATCCCCATCACGAGATCTTGGGTTGTTGCCAGGGACATGGAGTCGATCAAGCGGTTGAACCCGGGCCATCCTGGACGACATTGACTCATTCCCCTGTGCATCGGTAAACTTCTAAAACCCTAAACTATTAAATGCCTTAAATGCTTCTAGATGCTGACATGGACTCAACTGCCTTTTCAGGTGCACTGGACACCGTACAGGGACGAGGGCCACGAGGGATAGCCGTGGGTGGAGGCTTCCCTGGCGTACAGCGGACGGGACATCTGGTTGTACTGCATCCAGATTCTCGAGCCCTTGCACTACCGGCTCATCCTAAGGACGAGGGGACTACAACAGCCTGAGGTTGAGTTCCCTGGATGAGACGATGAGCGTCCCGTGAGATCTTCAAAGGGTCTCAGTGGCAAGATTGATTGGAGTGCTCGAATGGCCGAGTAGGTTCGAGACTGGACTCAGAGGGGTCGAGTGGTACGGACCCGTGTTGACAGCGATGAGGCCTACCTAAAGGCCTACGCCTGGAGGTACGGAGACCAGGTCTTCCGCGGTGTCCGACGACTGGTATGATTCCTAAACTCAAATTCTTTCTATTTAATTATCCCTATATGCTCTGACATAGACTTACTATATGCAGCTAGACCCCCAGGGACACATTACGGAGCTCCAGGGACTCCTACATGCGACGATCCAGTAGTGAGATGAGTACAAGGCAATGCTGGAGCTCCTGGTGAGCTTCCCTAAACCTTGGACTTTAATGCCTATGCTCATGCTTATGCTTAAATGTGACTGACCTTGACTTCTAAAACACAGCGAGTCAAGGGGACGCAGCGGCAGAGACCACATGCTCCATCCTCATCGTCACAGCCTGCAGGAGGTAGGGCTGAGCGAGATGCAGTCTTTGCTCGGGCGGTTGCTCGGGCTGAGGAGGCCGAGGCTTCACTCGCGGAGAGGGTAAGCGAGACCAATCGAGCTCCTTGGACTTTAAATGCTTATGATTATGCTTATGCCTAAATGTGATGAATGCTAATGCAGGCGAGAGAGCTGACCACAGCGTTGGCTAAGGTGGAGCGAGCTCGACCAGAGACCGAGCGAGTCCGGGCGGAGAGAGAGAGCCATCGAGCAGATGAGGTGGAGATGGAGTGACTTAGAGCTGATGTCGCGCGACTGAGGGGCGAGCGGGATCAGTTCCGAGTGCAGACCATTGAGATGAAGGGCGTGATCTCGGGCATGAAAGAGGCCCTTCGACTTTTGGGCAAGAAGTCAGGGACTAGTAGCAAGAGGCAGAGTATCGCACCAAGCAGTGGAGTCCGAGGCTACTTCACCGGCTCCTCCGGTCGCCAGAGGAACGATGAGGCAGACCAGAGACGAGGACGTGAGGAGGAGAGCAGCGTTATGGAGCCCCCAACGAAGTGACGCGAGGGTACCAATGACAACGACGGCCCAGGATACAGACTAGCCGAGTGACTTGTCTTTCTGCTCTTCTTTCTTTGGATGCACACATGTACATGCCTTTTGAAAATGGAATGAAATCTTTTTGTTTATTTTATTAAGATGCATGAATGTGGACGAAAGTGAATGTTTGAATGTATATAGCATGCAGACAGGAGGACAGAGTGAGAGTGATGTAAAACCAACCTTGGACCTATATTGCAAGCATTCAAGTTTGAGCAACGGACTCACACTAGCGAGCTCACCCGTATGGCACACACTAGGGCCCGAAGGCAACTAGGCGATGTTGGAGAGGGTCCGAGGTGGGACCATGAGGCTCCAAGGGTTGGCAAGCTTGGGGAGAACCCAAAATGGGCCTAGGATGCCCAAATCATGGGCGGCCAACACACCAAGGGTGTGGGTTAAGTGGATTCAATCTCAACTCGCCCGCGGTGGTCACTCAATTTGGTGGCAATGTAAAATCGGACACTCTCTTACCGCCGACGGAGTAACTATAGCAATACTAAGCTAAGCAAGTCCAATACAACAATGAGGGATGTTCAGGAGCTCACCTAGCCGGCGTGAAGACGCCGACTCCGGCCGGAGACGGGGGCGAGCGGGGAGGCGAGGGTATGCACCCGCACGCCACGTCGGTGTCGCTTCAACCTAAAAGTGTAAAGAGTACAACACTACGTCTCTTGCAGGAGGGATGATCTTGGGGTGGGGATTAAGTTAATTACACCCAAAACTACCTCCACGCAGGGAGGGGCCTTCAGCCGGCCAAGCGGGGTGGGGATTACGCAATGAAACTTGACCTCCCGAGCTCCACCGGTTCTGCCCTGCTTCAGGTTCACTGGACAGACAGTCGGAGACGGTGCTGCCACGGGTTCCACGGAACTCGGATCTTGACGAAACCAGCGCCAAAAGTTTTCCCACTGACAGAGGATGAAGCTTGAATTTTTGGGGAAGCTTTGATACTCGGGGCTGACCGCGCCGGTGACTGGAACAGGACAGCAGCGTCTGTTCTCTGGAGGGTATCGAACTGATGCAGTAGGTTTCAGAAGTCACTGTGGGCTCTCCCGGACTCCGATTGGAATGAAACTGGTGGTGATGCGATCGTGGTCGGGGTAGCTTCGAGCCGGAGTTGACGGGGATGCGATCCGATGTCGGTGGAGAGAGGGGTAACCGGAGGAGTGAGGACTGGTCTAACCTGGGACCACAGGGGGCAGTCTGCCCTCTCCGACGAAGAAAATTGGAACAGAGGGTTCCGGGGACCGATTGAGTCCCTTCGTCTTGGAGGTGGCAGATAGCTGGAAGTAGTTTCGTCCCTCCAAAAATGGCGCTCAGAGCCTTCACGAGCTTGCCGTGGCAGAGTCTGGGACCGGACTGATTGATTCTGCCTCTGTCTAGTGCAGATCAATGTGGCTGGTTGCAGAGGGTGCCACGATCTCTAACGAGCTCTGATTGAGGCGATACCTGAACCGTTGGAACCGTAGCCGAGTCTTCTTTCTGTCGGCACTGACGGCGATGTCGGCAGATGTCGGAGAAGACCGGGACGATCAGATGAGTAGAGTGGTGTCGGTTCTAGCTCCTGTAAACTGACCTGACACACTTGGAGTAGAAAATTTGTAACTTGTGATGCCGATGTCCAAATGCAGCTCTGCTTCTTTAGGATGAAAGAGGACTTGAGAGGGAAGAACTTTTCTGAAGAAGACTTGATCTGAATCCCAAAAGGTTCGTCGTGGTCGGGCTTCCAATCTCGCTCTGGTTCTCTACCTGGGGTCTTCTGCGCAGTCGAGGGAGAACAGCTCCTGCGGTCAGCTCCGACCTCGGAAGCCGGCGAGACCACCACCGTTGGAAAGATATCTCGATGACAATTCCAGCAATGTAGGCCTTGCCACCTGAATCTTTGAGAGACGGTCGTGGCTGCCTCTGCAAGTCGCTGCAACTCTGCTGCCTGAAACAGAGGCTGAGTGAGAAGAAGATGAGGGGGTGGGGAAGGGGATGGCCAAGAGAGTAAGAGGTGGAGGGTGAACTTGGCTGGTATGGGGAAGGGGGGCTGCGACTTTGGGTGGTTTGGGAGGTGGGGAGATGGAAGGGCACTACCCTAGGGAGAGGGAAATTCGAATTTGGGCTTAGGGAAGAGCCCCTTCAACCTTGGGGAGAGGAAGGGGTGCTTAGGAAGTGGTGTTGGGTAGTTGGGGGTTGGGAGGTGGGGTGTGGATTGGAGGATGCCACCTTGGGTTGGGGGGGAGTTAAATGGGTGTATGGGGAAGGGGAGAGGTCTTAATGAGGGGTGAATGGGGAGGAGAGAGAAAATTCTGAAAATTGGGTGGAGGGAGAGAGAGAGAGAGATACAGAGAGAGAGAGAGAGATAATGGGTGAGAGAGGGAAGAGAGATTTGGTAGAGAGGAGTAAGACTAGAGAATTTTTTTTATTCAAATGATTCTTCAAAAGTTGTTCCATATGAGGAGTGGGGTGGCCTATTTATAGGCACATGACTTTTTCACAAAGGACCCTAACAAAAGACACAATGACTAATAATCGAAGGGAAGGGGGGCATCCATGGGCCTAGCCCACTGAGATGGGCCCAATAACCTATCAAACCAACATAATGACTCAATACTTAGGAAAATGACTCAACAACCTAGGTACATGACTCAAATAAAGGGAAAATTACATGATATTGACTCAAAGAAAATGTGAAGATTACATGACTAGACTCAAAAATATATGACTAACATAATGGCGCTTGCCGACGAACAATCCTAGTCCGGAGAAAATGTGGAGGGGCAAGGGATGCCCTCATCATACCCCCGGGGTGGGAAAAACTCGACCCCGTTGAGTATGGGTCCACCAGGGAAGTAGTACATCGAACTGCGGCTCTGGGCGATCCTCGATCTCCGTACTCAACCCGCGACCATAGTCGGGGAACGGCGCTTCAGCTTGACAAAGTGGCTCGGTCATACCCTCATGCTGGCGATGGGATCTTGCTTGCCTAGTATTGCTGCTGTGTGCTCACGTCGGGCTCTTAGGCTATTTGTGGTGGCACTCCGAGGGTGTCTCTCACAAGGATAGGTGTAAGCTGGAGGCACTCACTAGGATCCACCGCGGTGCCCTTATAAGGTGCTAGATCCGCCACATGAGAAATGGGGAGAATCCCAAAACCCTTTTGAAAGTTCAACCCATAAGCCGGGTTGCCAAAGCCACTCGGAACTTGGCAAGGTCCAAGTCCTCGTGCCCTCAATTTGGAGGTGACCCTAGGGTAGAGCCACTCCAAAGTCATCATCGTCAAGTTACCAACTTGGAATTCCAAGTGGCACTCACGAGTTTTTGCTCGCTTATTGTGAATCTCACCGCTTGTTGCTTGATATTTACTTGGATGCATATGCCATGCTTGATGATGCGATGTGAGTGGGCAATGTATGGTATGCAAAGGTGGCCCGGGGCAGCCACATGTAGATCGATCATGCTTTGATGCCATGAAGATTGTGACAGACTCAGGGGGGCCGGGACATCCATAGATGAACCTTTTATGCATGGGTATGACAAATGTCGGGGGACCCGGACATCCATGTATGCTCCTTTCATGCTTAAGACTCATGATGAATGAGGGTGGGCCAATACATCCAAATATGGTCCACTTATGCTTCTTATTTGACATGTGGGTGATGTAAATGAATGTACCCGACTTATGAATCATGCCAAGTGGTGTTATATGCCAAGACTTATGCATTCTTGTGACAAAGATGTCTCCTATGTGTGGGTCTTTGGACTTCCATTGGAATGGGTCGAAGGGGTCTAGAAAGGTGGATATCATGAGATGGGGCACTTCCTCGATCCCTAGGTGTATACCACCCAAAGTCATGGTTCCCATGGTGTAACTCGGGTCTGGGATGGGGTGGATTGGATCAAACATGGTGGGTTGGGGTAGGGAAAGGTAGGTGGTGGTTAAGGTGGTTGGGTCACTCGGGTTCCTTGACTCCCATTGGAATGGATCATAGGGATCATAAAGTGGGTTACCAAGGGGGAGGAGCTCCATGTCCTCAAGATCCTCAAAAGGTGATGAGTTGTCTTCTTCTAGTGGAATAGTTGGGCCGGTGTATGGGGTGGGCAGGTTGGTCAAGGTTTTAGGAATCACATTGATAGGGGAGTGGACAGGGATGGGCTCTTCCACTATGGGGAGAAGGAAAAGGAGGTCACTAGTGTAGCAACCAATAGTGCAAACCGAGGAGATAGACCCAAGGCATGGATGAATGAAGTTAAGGCTCTTGGGTCGGTCCGCTCCTAGGGCCAATAAAGAAGTCAAGTCTGATTGCCACTCTAGACCTTTGAGGAGATCATCCCAATCTTCTACCTCATAGTAGGATTGGATTGTGGTGTGATAGGAGTAGAGGGGAACAATTTGGGATGGATATCCCAAAGGTGAGAGAGGTGGGGGTGAGCTAGGAAGGGTGGGTCCTTGCTTGAGCCATTGGAGTATATGCTCATTCATGGTGAAGGAGGGTGGCTCTTGAGGATCCGGGCTATTTGAAGGGGTAAAGGGTTGAGGCTCTTCCTTACCATTGGTGTGATCTTGGGCTTCCTTATGGGTGGGAACGGGTTCCGGACTAGCATCTACTCCCATGTGGATGGTTGTGGAGGTTTCAATTCCTAGTGTTAATGGGTTGGGTAGGTCTAATGCAGAAGAATTGGTGATATCTGGAGCATGGTGCACTTGGGGTGGTGGGCAAGGGTGACTTGGATCGGAAGGGGAAGTAGAGGAGGCCTAGGTTGGGGAAAGATTGGTGTAGGAAGCGGGAGGTGGGTTGGGTGAGGGGGTTTGGGTTGGGGGGTGATGGTCATTATGGGCCTAGATGGAGGGGTGGTCATGGGGTCCACTTGGGTTTGAGTGGTGAAAGTTGGATGTGTGGTGGTCCTTATGGAGGGAATCGGGCCGGTTAAGGGTCTCTTGCCCTTGGGATCGTTTGGGGTGGAGGTGGGGGTTAAAGGGGCTTGACTGGTGTAGGTTAGGGGAAGGGGTTTTGGTTGGGGTGTGGAGAACCTTTCGGGGTTGGGTGAGGAGGTGGAGGCCTTAGATACTTGGGTTTTAGGGGTGAGGTTTTGGACGGGTGGGGTTGAGGGAGTGGGAGTGCTCCTTGGGCTTTGGTAACCCGGGTAGGAAGGAGACATATATTTTGCCCTAAGTTGCTCCTTCATGTCCTTCCAAGTGGTGATGGGAGTTTCTCTTCTAAGTACCCTTATCCCGATAATTTGCATCCAATAAGTTTCCGCCCGTTTGGTAAGTTGCATTTTGGCAACCAATGCCTTTTCATCCTCGGATATATGATACCAAGTGAAGTATTGGTCCATTGTAGCTTCCCAATCTAAATATTCTCTATGAGAGGTTCCATCAAAGGTGGGAAGTGGGAAAGGGACCATTCTATCGTCCGTCCTTGGGGCGGGCCTATTTTCTTCTAGTTGGTCAAGTCGTCTAGATAGGTTATTGATGCTGCTCGACAGTCGTTGTTAAAATTGCCGTGCCACACAAATTTCAAATATTTATAACCACACTCACTCACTTATGGATTTGAAAACATGAGTATAATGGTAAGTACGGGTCGATCCCACGGGGAAGGAATTTGGTTATTTTTCTTAGTTGGAAAATATTCTTGTGTTTTAAAAAAAATCAATTGTTGGAATTTGGAGTGCGATTATGAAAACTTAAATTGAAAAACATAACAGAATTCAAGTGAAAATAGGGGTTGGAAGAAAATGCATAACTTCAAATATAGACAGAATGAGAAGAAGTGTAAAACATGAAAGTTGTAGAGAATTGAAAAAGGAAGAACTTTTATGAATAACACAGAAACAGAAAATGAAAGGAAGATAAGAAAAAACTTGAAAAACTATGACCTATTGGTTCGGATGAACAGTATTTGACAGAAAACCAACACCTTGAAAACTTAATTCTAAAGCTCAAAAGAAGAGGAATTTGACAAAGTGCAAGAAGAATAAAACTGAGATATACAAGAGAGGAACAACTCTTATGAAGAACTCAGAGTTATTTGAGGACTAGAAAGACTTCAAAATGAATGAATGGAAGAAGGTAGCATCACGGATGAACAGTACATGCACAGGACAGCACTTAAGAAAATGGGTATTAACTCTATGAATTTGGACGAATTTGAAGAAATGCTAAATAGAGAAGTTGAAGAAAACTTAAAAAGGAACAACTTTTATGAAGAACTCAAATTGAAATAAAGATTAAAACCATGCAAAATAAGGCTAAGAACAGGCTGAATTCAAAAATGAAACTTTTATTGAAATAAGAACAACTTACAACTTTGACTTCAAAAGCTTTGAAAATACAACTTGATGCACTCAACAACTTCAGAAATGTAAAGAACAACTTACATTACAAGTGACCAAAGCTAGCTCTCCCCCTACTCAACCTTGCCATCTTGCTAATTCTACTTGCTAACTAACTTGTTAACTCTTCATTCAAGACCAATGCACCCTTTATATAGGGGTTACAAAAAACACTCCAAACAAGTGTACCCAATTTTAGCCTAAAATGGTAGGCAGGTAGGTTCTGCCCACTTTGCCATTTTTTTCGGATTTTTCTGAATTTGTTTGGCATTTTTTTTTGGCCTTTTTCTTCTCCTTCTTTCTCTCTTTCTCTTTCTGCGGGCGCAACGTGCCGACCGCCGACCGGTTAGGCGGCCGATCGCCGTGGGCCCGCCGTGCGCCCGTTTCTCTTGCCGCCGCCATGCGTCGCACGCTCGGCGCGTGCGCCGCGTGCCGCCTCCGCGCCCGAACCGCGTCCGCTGTCGAGCCCGCGCCCGTGCGACCCAAGCCCGCCCGGCCGAGCCCCCGCGCTATCGCCGCCTTCGTCCTGGTGCGGCCACGCACCCCCCCGCCGCTGCCGCTCCGGTTGCCACGAGCCCCCCCCCCGCATTCGCCCTCCCGGCATCGTCGCCCGTGCCCAGGCGACGAAGGCGGGAAGGGCGGGGCGGGGCGGGGTTTTGAATTTTTTTTAAAATATATATATATAATATCTATATATCTATATATCTATATATATAGTATATATATCTTAGAAAATTCTAAAAAATAGCAAATAATTTTATTTTTTTTCTGTTTTTTTTCTTTTCTTTTTGAACAAATCCTTGGGCTTTTGGCCCATTCAATATAATATTTTTATTTTTTTATTTTCTTTTTCATGGAGCTTTTCTCGTACTACGTGCCTGTATAAATACATAAAAAATGTAATTAAAATTTATTTAATTTCAGAAAAATAAACATTTGATACAAATTCAACAATAAGTGTGAGAAGTGTATATTTATCATTATTTAAGCTCATAAAGATGTGGATAATCATGCATTAAGCGATAAAAATACACACTTATCACACCCCCCAACTTACTCATTGCTAGTCCCTTAGCAATGCACATAATGAAAAATTTTAGGACCAACAAGAGTTAAAATTATTCATGCCTCATTTCCAGTTCATCTTTCATAGAGTCAACTAAAGATCAGGAATCTGGAGTAATGATCACAGACTAGCCTTATGTCAGAAATTCAGGTACATGATCGAGAATCTAATCAACATTCAGTAGCACTTGTGCATGTGTAATGCTATGTCCACAGTGAAGACAATTGCATCCTCCACTTGCTATTCTGAATAAATGTCTTTCAATTCTGCACTTCTTACTTAGAGCGTTCAATGCACACTAGCTTTTTGTCTGCCTTTTTGATATGTCCCTTTTGGGATCACTATATATATTTTTTTCTTTTCTACTTTTCTCTCTTTTTCTTTTTTTTTTCTTTACACACATGATGCTGCACTACCCTTCATTGTTTTACACGAACCTCAACACGTCTTAGGTGAAGTAGGCCCGATTCCACAGATCAGAGTTCCCTTTTCCTTTTTACGCGAACCTCAACACGTCTTAGGTGAAGTAGGCCCGGTTACTCAGAATCGGAGCATTTTTCATGGTGCTTTATTTTTTTCTCATACTTTTCTATGGCAGAAAGCTTCTAACATATCTCTTCTTCAGAAAATGCAGAATATAAGACAGTCTGTCTAAAATACCAGAAGGCTTGTCCTTCTTGTTTCATTAGCGTGCATCGTGATTTTATTTTTTTTGAAAGTGCATCTGAACTTTAAAGAGATTCTTTAATCAATTTTCCATGGCTAGAGTAAATAAATTATCCATCATCCTTTTCCCAGTTGTTTCTATTCAGAATCACTTTTTATGCAACATGAATCAAGAAATTCAACTCGGGGAAAACTGTTGTTTAACATGACAATTCAAGAAAGTAAAAAAATTTTTTTGTTGAAATATGTAGAAATTTTTGAAATTTTTGAAATTTGAAATTTTTGACATTTATCTCCCCCCCCAACTTAAATGACATTGTCATCAATGGCATAAACAGTAGAAAGATTAGAGGACAGGTAAAGAGATAATATAGTTGGGATGGAAGGATACAACCTGATGGGTTGGGCGAAGTGATGAAGGCTTCATTGCGTTGTGGCCTGAGAACTGTAAAAGAAACACACTAAAACAAAACATCAAATCACAAAAACCGTGGGTGGCCTCCCAAGAAGCCATTTATTTGCACACCAAACTGTGAAAACGTTGGGCTGCCTCCCAAAAAGTGCTAAATTTAACGTCTTCAGCCAGACGCACTGTAGCTCAACAACCAACAAGTTGATTTTAAAATGAGCCACCACAGAATTTTATCCTTGCCAAAATTGTCTTTTTCATGCCCTGAAGAAAATGAATGTGGTTGGTGAATGCAAGGGCGAGACAGAGATCGAGATGGAGGCATCACAAACGGACCACCCCAATCAGAGAATAGAGGAGGAACATTGGGAAAAATCATGTCATCAATTATGAAATGTTCCTCCTTAGAGGCTATGGGATCATCATGTAGAGCAAGAGTAGACCAGTCGGTTGGAAGAACTTCAAAAGAATCACCGTGGTCAAGAATTGGCATAAGCTCTATCCTCTCCTCTAGATTGAAAGTATCATGCGATACATTCAAATCATTCAATTCCTCATTTATCCCAACTTCATTATTCAAATAAATATTCAATTCTAGATCCATCTTCACTTCTTCTTCCTTCCCATCTTCAAGGATAATTTCATCAAAGTCGTGTACCATCTCCACTTCTTCTCCATTCCCATCTTCAAAGAGAAGTTCATCATGGTTGGGAAGAGACTTGTGATGAGGCTTAATATATTCATCCTCTCCCCCTAACTGAAGATCATCCACCTCTCTTGCATTTCCCTCATGTTGACAAGCAAGCACTGGCTCCTCAAATTCCTTTGTAGGAGGGGGAATATGATCATTCATCAGTTCATCACCGTCATGAATTTCATTGTCATCAAATTCTTCAATCTCCTCAAATTGTCTAGGTTCCTCATTCAAATCGTTTTGACAAGATCTCCTCTCCATAATTCCTTCATCTTCTAAATTAAGATTAATCAAAGGGTAATGCTCTTGGGGAATCATAGAGTGATCATAGTCAGTGGGAAGGACTTGATGAGGATTGGGTCCAGAGGAATCAAAGAATTGCTCTCCCTCCATGGTTTTGACTTCCTCAGTAAGCCTATTGATGTGTTGTTGGAGGGATTGACTATGGAGAAGTAACTGAATGAATTGATCACCAGAGGCATTAGGTGTGGGTGGAAGAGATGAATAGTAATGATTTGTCTGTTGGGCTGGGTCATAATGGTCATCAGAGGTTTTGGCCCAAATACGATTTTCATCATTCCCTTCTTCTCCCCTCGACGACTCAAGATCATCATAATCCTCTTCACAAATGGAATGGGGTTTAGGCTCCTCAGGTTGCTCTTCCGTTACGTCCTCCGCATAAGACTCTTCCATGATTCCCTCAAAATCAACAGTGATATGAGTGGTAGATTGTGGGATCATAGGTTGAGCATATAGACTTTTATCATTATAACATCCAAGAAGTTGGTCCTCAAGACTTGTGGAGTTGTTAGGCATTGGATCCACTTCCGTTTCAATGATGTTTTCAGCAATCCTACTCACTTGGGCCTCAAAGTTTTGCAATTGTTCCTGAAAGGCTTGTTGTTGAGTTTGGAAGAGCCGTGTCAATTTATCAAACATCTCCTCCTTATGTAAATCTGTGTATAGAGGAGATAGATAAGTGGGCTGAGAGTCAGATTGTGATGGATAGTAATTTGAAGGGCACTCAGTCTGAAAATCAGGAGAGTGTATTGGTTGCCCTCCATAATAGGGTTGATCATAAGAATGGACTTGATTGTAAGGATCATTGGAATATGAATCCCAATCTACAAAGTGTGGATTTGAAGGACGTTGAATGGGGTCTTGGTATGGTTCCCAAGAAGAAAATTGTTGATTTTCCCATTGATTATTTGGGTTTATGTAGGAGACAGAGGTGGAAAAATCCGATGACCAATGATATGGCTCTTGGGTGAAAGATGAATTATGAACCCCATTGTGGAAGAGTGAAGGAGTTTGTTGAGAAGGGGTAAATGGAGAGTTGGAATTCACATAGCCCGCATAATTAAACATCAAAGAATCTATTATTGGGCCTGAACAAAATTAGATATGAAAAAGACCCAAGAAAGAGTGATGATTTTTCAATGGAATTTTTTTATGTTTTGATTTTATTGTTTTTTTTTATGCAAAGATAAACAAGTTAGCACACAAATGACCCTAATGACCTAGATGTGACCTGGACCTATAAATAGGGTTTCACAAAATGATTAACGTGAGACTTAAGTTTACCCTCAATATGACCACCAGCCAGGTAAGGGGTGGGGAAGTGGGAGGTTCTCCCTACTTTCGTAGGGACCTTATTATGCCAAACCACTAACCCGCTTAAAGCGTTTGCTGTCCGACCGTCTTGCCTTAGGCACCGGTTTTCATATGAGGATAAACCTAAATAACACAAGAATCACAGTGTGATCCTAGGGCCAATGTTTACTGACTTTTATTTATGGCGGAGGTCATGCGAAGATGCAAGAGAAATGTGGTTTGTGGGCTAAGGAAGGGTGATAAAATCCCCACCTTATCTTATTAGGGGTGTTGCCCTTAAAGTATTTTGAAATGAAAATGCACACCACAATTTCAAACAAGGGGTTCTTTATGCAAAATGAATGCCAGAATATGGTGAGTAGAACGTACCTTGCCCCTCGCAATCTTCAATATGCAATTGACAGGAATTGAACAAAGAAAACTTCTATACTAAATGATGCATGTCCTAAAACATGATGTGTGGTTTCTAATCTTGAAATGCATTTTTTTTTAGATTTTGGTGCAAGTATGTTTTTTTTCGTTTTTTAGTTAATGAACCTATCTAACCAGCACAAAAAAATTTCTTTTGTTTTGATTGTTTTATGATTTTTATAGAGTTTTCAAGAAATTTTCAGATTTTTGTAAAGATTTTTTCAGAAAGTGGAAAGATAGAACCTGTTTCTTGATTTCAGCCCTTTAGCAATGCTGCCGGGCTATTTAACGACGTGTCATATCCTTAGAATTTTAGGTTCGATCTTCCTCTTTCTTTGATTTTCAACTTTTTTTCTTTGTCCTGCACAAGTAAAAAGAGCAAAATGAATATTCACATATATACACCAAACACAAGAATATCCAACTATCAACATAATTCATTCCTCGGCAACGGCGCCAAAAATTTGATGCTGCTCGACAGTCGTTGTTAAAATTGCCGTGCCACACAAATTTCAAATATTTATAACCGCACTCACTCACTTATGGATTTGAAAACATGAGTATAATGGTAAGTACGGGTCGATCCCACGGGGAAAGAATTTGGTTATTTTTCTTAGTTGGAAAATATTCTTGTGTTTTAAAAAAAATCAATTGTTGGAATTTGGAGTGCGATTATGAAAACTTAAATTGAAAAACATAACAGAATTCAAGTGAAAATAGGGGTTGGAAGAAAATGCATAACTTCAAATATAGACAGAATGAGAAGAAGTGTAAAACATGAAAGTTGTAGAGAATTGAAAAAGGAAGAACTTTTATGAATAACACAGAAACAGAAAATGAAAGGAAGATAAGGAAAAACTTGAAAAACTATGACCTATTGGTTCGGATGAACAGTATTTGACAGAAAACCAGCACCTTGAAAACTTAATTCTAAAGCTCAAAAGAAGAGGAATTTGACAAAGTGCAAGAAGAATAAAACTGAGATATACAAGAGAGGAACAAGTCTTATGAAGAACTCAGAGTTATTTGAGGACTAGAAAGACTTCAAAATGAATGAATGGAAGAAGGTATCATCACGGATGAACAGTACATGCACAGGACAGCACTTAAGAAAATGGGTATTAACTCTATGAATTTGGACGAATTTGAAGAAATGCTAAACAGAGAAGTTGAAGAAAACTTAAAAAGGAACAACTTTTATGAAGAACTCAAATTGAAATAAAGATTACAACCATGCAAAATAAGGCTAAGAACAGGCTGAATTCAAAAATGAAACTTTTATTGAAATAAGAACAACTTACAACTTTGACTTCAAAAGCTTTGAAAATACAACTTGATGCACTCAACAACTTCAGAAATGTAAAGAACAACTTACATTACAAGTGACCAAAGCTAGCTCTCCCCCTACTCAACCTTGCCATCTTGCTAATTCTACTTGCTAACTAACTTGTTAACTCTTCATTCAAGACCAATGCACCCTTTATATAGGGGTTACAAAAAACACTCCAAACAAGTGTACCCACGTTTAGCCTAAAATGGTAGGCAGGTAGGTTCTGCCCACTTTGCCATTTTTTTCGGATTTTTCTGAATTTGTTTGGCATTTTTTTTTGGCCTTTTTCTTCTCCTTCTTTCTCTCTTTCTCTTTCTGCGGGCGCAACGTGCCGACCGCCGACCGGTTAGGCGGCCGACCGCCGTGGGCCCGCCGTGCGCCCGTTTCTCCTGCTGCCGCCACGCGTCGCACGCTCGGCGCGTGCGCCGCGTGCCGCCTCCGCGCCCGAACCGCGTCCGCTGTCGAGCCCGCGCCCGTGCGACCCAAGCCTGCCCGGCCGAGCCCCCGCGCTATCGCCGCCTTCGTCCTGGTGCGGCCACGCACCCCCCCCGCCGCTGCCGCTCCGGTTGCCACGAGCCCCCCCCGCATTCGCCCTCCCGGCATCGTCGCCCGTGCCCGGGCGGCGAAGGCGAGAAGGGCGGGGCGGGGCGGGGTTTTGAATATTTTTTTAAAATATATATATATAATATCGATATATCTATATATCTATATATATAGTATATATATCTTAGAAAATTCTAAAAAATAGCAAATAACTTTATTTTTTTTTCTGTTTTTTTTTCTTTTCTTTTTGAACAAATCCTTGGGCTTTTGGCCCATTCAACATAATATTTTTATTTTTTTTATTTTCTTTTTCATGGAGCTTTTCTCGTACTACGTGCCTGTATAAATACATAAAAATGTAATTAAAATTTATTTAATTTTAAAAAAATAAACATTTGATACAAAATCAACAATAAGTGTGAGAAGTGTATATTTATCATTATTTAAGCTCATAAAGATGTGGATAATCATGCATTAAGCGATAAAAATACACACTTATCAGTTATCAAGCTTGCCATTGGCATGGATCAAAGTTTTCATGAGGTAATTGATGTGGCAAGGGAAGTCATGAGTGTTAGTGGTAGGCATCTCTTGGTGGCTTGGACTTATGGAGTGGGCCGATTGGTAAGGTCGATATGAGGTGGCCATACTAGGGGGCAAAAGTGATGCACAAAAGTGATGCACTTGAAGACTCTAAATGCATAGACATGCCCTAGGACCAACTTGATAGAGACAAGTTATGAACTTGCTCTGATACCACTTGATGTAAAACCAACCTTGGACCTATATTGCAAGCATTCAAGTTTGAGCAACGGACTCACACTAGCGAGCTCACCCGTATGGCACACACTAGGGCCCGAAGGCAACTAGGCGATGTTGGAGAGGGTCCGAGGTGGGACCATGAGGCTCCAAGGGTTGGCAAGCTTGGGGAGAACCCAAAATGGCCCTAGGATGCCCAAATCATGGGCGGCCAACACACCAAGGGTGTGGGTTAAGTGGATTCACTCTCAACTCGCCCGCGGTGGTCACTCAATTTGGTGGCAATGTAAAATCGGACACTCTCTTACCGCCGACGGAGTAACTATAGCAATACTAAGCTAAGAAAGTCCAATACAGCAATGAGGGATGTTCAGGAGCTCACCTAGCCGGGGTGAAGACGCCGACTCCGGTCGGAGACGGGGGTGAGCGGGGAGGCGAGGGTATGCACCCGCACGCCGCGTCGGTGTCGCTTCAACCTAAAAGTGTAAAGAGTACAACACTACGTCTCTCGCAGGAGGGATGATCTTGGGGTGGGGATTAAGTTAATTACACCCAAAACTACCTCCACGCAGGGAGGGGCCTTCAGCCGGCCAAGCGGGGTGGGGATTACACAATGAAACTTGACCTCCCGAGCTCCACTGGTTCTGCCCTGCTTCAGGTTCACTAGAGAGACAGTCGGAGACGGTGCTGCCACGGGTTCCATGGAACTCGGATCTTGACGAGACCAGCGCCAAAAGTTTCCCAACTGACAGAGGATGTAGCTTGAATTTTTGGGGAAGCTTTGATACTTGGGGCTGACCGCGCCGGCGACTGGAACAGGACAGCAGCGTCTGATCTCTGGCGGGTACCGAACTGATGCAGCAGGTTGCAGAAGTTACTGTGGGCTCTCCCGGACTCCGATTGGAATGAAACTGGCGGTGATGCGATCGTGGTCGGGGTAGCTTCGAGCCGGAGTTGACGGGGATGCGATCCGATGTCGGTGGAGAGAGGGGTAACCGGAGGAGTGAGGACTGGTCTAACCTGGGACCACAGGGGGCAGTCTGCCCTCTCCGACGAAGAAAATTGGAACAGAGGGTTCCGGGGGCCGATTGAGTCCCTTCTTCTTGGAGGTGGCAGCTAGCTGGAAGTAGTTTCGTCTCTCAAAAAATGGCGCTCAGAGCCTTCACGAGCTGGCCGTGGCAGAGTCTGGGACCGGACTGATTGATTCTGCCTCTGTCTGGTGCGGATCAATGTGGCTGGTTGCAGAGGGTGCCACGATCTCTAACGAGCTCTGATTGAGGCGATACCTGAACTGTTGGAACCGTAGCCGAGTCTTCTTTCTGTCGGCACTGACGGAGATGTCGGCAGATGTCGGAGAAGACCGGGACGATCAGATGAGTAGAGTGGTGTCAGTTCTAGCTCCTGTAAACTGACCTGACACACTTGGAGTAGAAAATTTGTAACTTGAGATGCCGATGTCCAAATGCAGCTCTGCTTCTTTAGGATGAAAGAGAACTTGAGAGGGAAGAACTTTGATGAAGAAGACTTGATCTGAATCCCAAAAGGTTCGTCGTGGTCGGGCTTCCAATCTCGCTCTGGTTCTCTGCCTGGGGTCTTCTACGCAGTCGAGGGAGAACAGCTCCTGCGGACAGCTCCGACCTTGGAAGCCGGCGAGACCACCACCGTTGGAAAGATATCTCGATGAAGATTCCAGCAATGTAGGCCTTGCCACCTGAATCTTTGAGAGACGGTCATGGCTGCCTCTGCAAGTCGCTGCAACTCTGCTGCCTGAAACAGAGGCTGAATGAGAAGAAGATGAGGGGGTGGGGAAGGGGATGGCCAAGAGAGTAAGAGGTGGAGGGTGAACTTGGCTGGTATGGGGAAGGGGGGCTGCGACTTTGGGTGGTTAGGGAGGTGGGGAGATGGAAGGGCACTGCCCTAGGGAGAGGGAAATTTGAATTTGGGCTTAGGGAAGAGCCCCTTCAACCTTGGGGAGAGGAAGGGGTGCTTAGGAAGTGGTGTTGGGTAGTTGGGGGTTGGGAGGTGGGGTGTGGATTGGAGGATGCCACCTTGGGTTGGGGGGGAGTTAAATGGGTGTATGGGGAAGGGGAGAGGTCTTAATGAGGGGTGAATGGAGAGGAGAGAGAAAATTCCGAAAATTGGGTGGAGGGATAGAGAGAGAGAGAGATAAAGAGAGAGAGAGATATAATGGGTGAGAGAGGGAAGAGAGATTTGGTAGAGAGGAGTAAGACTAGAGAATTTTTTCTATTCAAATGATTCTTCAAAAGTTGTTCCATATGAGGAGTGGGGTGGCCTATTTATAGGCACATGACTTTTTCACAAAGGACCCTAACAAAAGACACAATGACTAATAACCGAAGGGAAGGGGGGCATCCATGGGCCTATCCCACTGAGATGGGCCCAATAACCTATCAAACCAATATAATGACTCAATACTTAGGAAAATGACTCAACAACCTAGGTACATGACTCAAATAAAGGGAAAATTACATGATATTGACTCAAAGAAAATGTGAAGATTACATGACTAGACTCAAAAATACATGACTAACATAATGGCGCTTGCCGACGAACAATCCTAGTCCGGAGAAAATGTGGAGGGGCAAGGGATGCCCTCATCAGAGAGACGGAGAGAGAGAGTGCGGCAGGTTTTGACAAAAGGAGAGTAGAAAGAGTTATCTAAAACCTACAAAAAATCATGAAACGGTCTAAGTTAGGACCGCCGGGGTGAGTTAGCAATTTTACCTTTGGCCACTAGAATGTTAGAGAGAAGGCAGTGGATGAAGAGAAGTGACGGTTCAATATGGGAGCACCAGAGGTCTCTGGCGGTCTTGTGATAGACCGCTAGCGCAGAAACTGTGTAAATCCGAGAAGGACTCCCCCGTGGGAGTCCGAACTCGGGGAAAAGAAGCCTTAATCTGCACTAGAACCCTCCTAAACTTAGGATAAGGCCACCTAACCTAAATCCTAACACTCCAATACTAAAACCAAGCCTCTACAAATAGGAACAGGCTTTAAATTCGCAGCTCACACCAATTCTCTGCTACAAGTTCAGAATTTCCATCAAAATACTCAAGAAACACCATGAAAAGGAGTTTTGAAGCTAGTGCCATGGGAGAGAGGGTCTACACCGGACCTAAAGCAGCTAGAAAAAAACATGGGAAGCTACAGTGGCAAACCTTCATCCCCAAGCATCTAAGCTCAAGTTCTTCAAGAGAGGTAAGTGGTAATTTGATTCAAACTTTCATAAATTTCTGCACTTTTCATTCTTCTCATGATCTTCCTCTCTTTTCTTCCTCTTTCTTTTTCTCTTTTCCTCTAGCTTCTTCCTAGCCCAAGGTGTTACTCCAACTTGAAGTGGGTGGCTCCCGTGATAAAAGAGCTTCCTTTAGAAGTCCTCTCAATCCTTAATGTATGACACCTTCAACCTTTGTTAGTCTTGGCAAAAAAATTCCAAAAACCCTCATATGACTAGCCTAGCATTTCAACCCTTGTGGAATTGTGACATCCTCAAACACACACATTCCTCTTCCCATCCTTTGAAGCTACTGTCATATTAGAAGAGGTAGAGACCTACCTAGCCTTCCCTAAGACTAAACTGGGGGATGAGGATCTGGTGTGTCATACGGTTGAGCCTATAGACCCTTCCTTGATTATAGGGGATTTCATACACAACCCAAAGGATGTTAGGACAATGATCACCCCACGCCACATTCATTTGATACCCATGGCTCAATGGATCACCGCCTATTGTAAAAATAAGAGGGGAAGATTCGAAGACATAGCCAAAACTACCTCAGTTTGCTTGTGTGGGGTCTTCCTTTTCACTACCATTGACCACCTTCTAGATATCCAAAATCTTAGCATCATCTGTGAGTTATGGCGGGGTTTATCCATTTCTCAAGCGGTCCTTTCATACCTCTATGAAGGGCTTAGCTCAGCTTGCCTAGGAGGACCTCTCTTTGGCTCCATGATCGTCCTTGAGTGTTGGATGGGAGTGAGAATCAAATTCTTACCTAAGGAGGACTTACCTTCTGCTAGCCAGATATTCGAGAGCCACCCACTCTTCTATATAGGAGGCACTTTTGGATTCTCTTCACAGGTTGAGTGCCGAGTTGCGGACAAGAAAACAAGAGATGATTGGCGCCTCTTCCTCAACACATTGCCAATTGACAAGTTCGAGATGCGGTCAAGAGTTCTTCGAAGTACCATCCTTAGAGTTCCTCAGCGACCAGGCCTAGATCTACAGCTAGTGGGAAACACTACTATGGCTATCTACAACCCGCACCGATGCTATCTTCAGGTTGGGCTACCCCGAACCATGGTTCCTGCACTATCATATCTCCCTCCCCTTTAAGCTAGGAAGATAGGGACCGAGGAGGACAAGCGAGCAGTCCGGAACGCGTTGATCATGTGAGAAATCAGCCGGGTGCGCACTTGGCAAGCAGATGTGGCAGAAGATGAAGAGGGATACCGCGCTTATGTAAAAATAATTACGCAAGATCCGGCCTTGCACGGATGAGAAGTTAAATGTAATTTGAGCCTTGTTTTTGATGTATTAAAAATTACTAACCCAAGAATGTTCATTGAATGAAATAAAAGCTTTGATTCTGAAAGATATGGAATTAGTTGCTTGATTGGGCTTGATTTAGCTAAAAATAGGGTTTTCTGACTGACATGGCAGTTTATTATAGGGCCGCTAGAACCATCTAGCGGTTCCACGATAAGTCGCGAAAAGACGAGACTCAGGGAAATTTAAAGTTCACTATTCTTCGGGAGAGATTAGCGGTTGAACCATGGGCCGCTAGAGTCTTTTAGCGGTCCATGATAAGAGCGCTAGAGATAGTTTACTGAGAGTTGGGGGTTTTTAGCCTTCGGGAGAGATTGGGGGTCAAACCATGGACCGCGAGAGGTATTTGGTGGTCTAATATTAGACCGCGAGAGAACTAGAAACTTCAAATTTGTGAGCTTTGAATCCTGAGCACTCAAACCTACGTTCTGCACACACTTAGACAAAAATAAGTTAGATCTATTCTTAGACTCAACCCCTTGCTTGAAGCAAGTTAGAGAGTGACCAATTCTTGATATTAGTTCAAGGGGTGGAGCCTTATCAAATAGGCAGAAATATAATGAGAAAAAGTGCAACGCATGCAATGCAAGATGATGATATTTAGGATTTTTGAAGATATTTGATTTTTTGTGAGATTTTGAAATATATGATTTTTTTGTGGGTTTTGAAAATTTTGATTTTTATGGATTTTGAAATATATGATTTTTTCGATTTTTGAGTATATGATTTTTTTTAGATTTTGGAATATATGATTTTTTTTGGATTTTGAAATATATGATTTTTTTAGATTTTGAATATATGAGTTTTTTTATTTTAAAAGATATGATTTTTTTTAGATTTTGAAAGCCAATTTCGTCCCGGCAACAAGGGCCCTGCGTGTCCCACTCGGAATCTCCTGAGGTTGGCGTGCTTATGAGATGATAGTCCCTGAACGGGGCCAATTTGCATAACGGTGATTCTACCAAGGCCATACCGAGGGTACTATCTAGTCCTAAAAAGAAAATAGAAACATGGGGGTAAGCATATACCAGGTATAGAGGTTTTTAGAGCTTGAGTCCTTCTCATGACGACCCTTTCAGAGACTTGGTCTATTAAGCCGGGGCTTTGTGTCCGTCATCGAACCTTTATCCATCCTAGGTACGCATACGACCGGACTCATAATGTCCCGCGGAGAAACTGTACTGCCACTCTTGCCATAACTAGTCTTATCTTTCGAAGATATAGACTCTGAGATACAGATTTTGCGAGATAAATCTTTATTTTTTTGTTGCAATTGTTGCTCCACTTTCTTTTCCTTTTGAAATGCTCTTTTTTGTATGGAATCAGGTCATAACGGACTGGCCCTATTTGAGACCTCCTCTCATCAGGGTGTCTAGATTAGTCATCGCCCCCTTATTTACCTCTTGCCCCTAGATTCGGTCGAGGAGATAAACAGACAGGGATCTTGACTCCCCCGAGCATGGCCAAGGAGAAAACAGTGTCTACATAACTGGAGAACCCGACCAGGGATGCCGTGAAGTGTGTGATTTGCCGACCTCGGGGTCCTCCTTCGTGATTGAGGAAGGGACTCCTTGCTACCAGGTTTCATTAGCCTGACTCTACGGATAAAAGTGCTTAAGATACAACCCATTCCAAGCGTGAGCAAGTTCCTCACCTTCTGCGTTGGCTAAGCGATATGCGTTCCCTGGATAAACTTCACTAACGACAAACGGACCTTCCTAGTTTGGTTGCAATTTGTACCTAGGACCTCTGGACCTGATGAATTTGCATTTCAAAACTATATCTCCTACTTGAAATTTGCGTTCGATTACCTTCATTTGAAAATAACGCGAAACTCTCTTTTGATAAACGGACACGTGATCAACCGCATTCATCCTCTTCTCATCTAAGAGTTCCAACTGAACGAGCAACGGCTCTCGACGTCATCGAGATTAAGTTCCTTATCGAGCTGCACCCTTGGGGAAGGGACTAAGATCTCATATGGGAGCATCGCCTCCATCCCGTAGGTGAGAGCATAGGGGGTTTGCCCCGTGGGAGTACAGAGGGAGGTGCGGTAAGCCCATAGAGATTCCACTAATCTTTCAGGCCAATCAGAAAATTTGTGAGATTCGTATGTTTTCTTTATGATTTTGAGAAGGGTTTTATTAGTGACCTCGTCTTGACTGTTGCCTTGAGGATAATATGGAGATGAATGATGTAATGTAATATTGAACTTCTTACAAAGGTCATTGAGCTCTTGAGATATGAACTGGGGTCTATTATCGGTGATGATGCTGCTTGGCACTCCGAACCGCTGTGGACACCCAAATTTTCGCGTTTGCAGCGAACTGTCGGCGGAAGAAGTTAAAGAAGAAGCAAAGCAAGAGGTCCCGACATCCTCGAAGATGTAGCCCGGAGTGTGGAGGCTCGGGCGTCAAAGGAGGGAAATAGAAGTAAATAAAATGGGATGGAAGAAAAGAAGAAAAAAGATGGAACAGAAGAAAAGGAGAAATTAGATAGAATAGCATAAAAAATGAATGAATGAAAAAAATGAAAATGAAAATAAAAATAAAAATAAAATAACAATGATAATAAAATAAATAAATAAATAAATAAATAAATAAATAAAAATAAATAAATAAAATAACTGTCTCTCTCTCACACCGTCTCTCTCTCTCTCACTGTCTCACCTCTCCCTCACCGTCCCTCTCTTTCCCTCACCATCTCTCTTTTTCTCTCACCGTCTCTCTTTCAATTTCCCTCACCGTCTCTCTTTCTCTCGGCGTCTCTCCCTCACCGTCTCTCTCTCTCTCACCGTCTCACCACCTCTCCCTCAACGTCTCTCTCTCCCTCAACGTCTCTCCCTCACCGTCTCTCCCTCTCCCTCACCGTCTCTCTCTTTCTCTCAGCGTCTCTCTTTCTTTCCCTCGCCGTCTCAGCCTCTCTCACCGTCTCTCTCACACCAGATCTCCACTCCCGTCCGCGCTCACCCACCTCACCTCCCTCCCAGGGCCGAGCCGGATGATCAGCTGGGTGGCATAGCGGCATTGCACAGCTCACTCGGAGTAGCCACCGGAGCTCTGGCTTCCAAAATGGAAGAAGGCGGATGGACTGTTGTGTCCAGTCCCGAAGGATAACTGTGATCTTTGAGGTGCCGTCCATCGCAGTACCATAAAAAGAAATCAGGTTTCTATGCTTGAATGCCCAAGAACTCCTCCAAATGCGCTGAGTATGGGAGAATATCAAAGTACTGATCCAGTCCAACTACTGAAGCATTCATGTCCTACTAATGGGGTGCAGGCATGCCACCTATTCCAGAGACTCCCTCATCACCGTGAACCAAAGGAATTTGTTCCCTTGGAGAAGCTTGTAGAGCTTGGAGTAATCAGTTGGCGTCTGAATGCGGATGACTACGAAAATTACGAGAACCTGAGAAAGATTCGTGAAGCCAGGGGATATTCTTACATGGACATATGTGAAGTGTGCCCAGAAAAAAACTGTCAGATTATGAGGCCAGGGTAAAAAGCTTTTTTGAGGAACACCTACATACCGATGAAGAGATCCGTTATTATCTGGAAGGAAGTGGGTGTTTTGACGTGAGGGATCAAAATGATCGTTGGATCAGAATAACTGTCAAGAAAGGAGGAACGATTGTCTTACCAGCTGGAATTTACCATCGCTTTACCCTTGATACCAGCAACAACATTAAGGCTATGAGACTCTTTGTCGGTGAGCAGTTCGGATTCCTTACAATCGTCATCATGGCCATCTGGTGGCCTCTTGACCCCATTGACGTAGTGGCTTGCGGCCGCTAGTGATCCGGTGGCACCGTCTTCGAGCTGACCCGGTGGCATCCCCCAACCCACCTCATCCGGCAGGGCTCCATCTGGCAGGACGGCGGGTCCAGCGGCCTCCTCACGCCCTCGATCCGGCAGCGCCCCTGCTTCTTCATCCGGTGGCTCATTTAAAGCCCTCATCCGGTGGCATGCTAAGACCCTCATCTGGTGGCAAGACTCCTCATCCGGTGGCACCCCAAAAGCATAGGTGATACGGTGGCACCCTATGGCCCATCCTGCTCCCGCTGCTCCCATCCGAGTGAGAAGAAAAGAAGGAGAGGGGGAGAACTTCCTGCTCCCCTGGTTTCTCCACCTACGGTCCCGGCTACTCCAACCGCCACCGCCTGTGAGGAAAAGAGAGAAGAGGGGAAGAAAAGAAGAGATCTGGTGTAAAGAAGAGAAAAGAGAGAAGAGAGGAGGAGAGAAGGAGAGTCTTGGAGAGTATCTTCTCACGTTCCCCCATGGCATCTTCTCACGTTCCCCCATCGTATCTCTATTCTCCATTGTCCCTCTGTATTCCCCCTTTGCACGTGGTTTCTTTCTTTTTCTCTTAACGGAATAAGAGCTTGCGAGTTTCTCTGCTTGAGTGTCTATCTTATTTTGTGCTGAGGGTGGGTCTGAAGGTCTACTCAACGCAATGGGCCAGGCCCGAAGCCTACATCATGAAGATCGTCTTCCCCTTGTGTGAGCCTTCCTCTTGTTTGCCTTGCCCATCGCTTTCTCTCCCGACAAAGAAACTCCTACAACACTCGTGGCCTGGGATCCATCCAACTCAGTGGATGACGTCCCTAAATCAACCCAGTGGTGTAGATCACCCTCCTCTTGCCATCACAGCAACTCCGTTCTGTAATCCCTGTTCGTCCACCAATGTTAAATCCTTCCCCACTTTGTTTTCGCCTCCGCCCAGCCCGGTGGTCCTCCGAGCGCCGTCGATCCGGTGGCTTAAACGTTGGCCTGGGCCAAGCCCCATCCGGTGGGGTCTTTTCCGTTGCGGCCCGGTGGCCTGCTCCTTTCTCCTTGTTGATCCGGTGGCTCAGCCGCCACCTTTCCACTCTCACGAACCGGTACCACATCAATCCCCCTCGGTCCGGTGGCCTCCTCGGACTCCTTCGAACAGGTGGCCTCGCCATCCGGTGGCGTCACTCACCCACCGACCCGGTGGCACCAATGCCCAATTGATCCGGTGGCCCTGGAGCCTTCCCATCCGGTGCCACTTCGCATCCCCCCCATCCGGTAGCCTTCTTCCTCTGGCGACCATGTGGCCCTCTGGGCATCGCCCATCCGGTGGCGTCCCACTCCTTCGATCCGGTGGCCTGTGCGCTCGATCCGGTGGCATGCCTGCCACCCTCCTTTGCTTCCGATCCGGTGGCACTTCCACCCCTTTATCCGGTAGCCGTTTCCCACGAGGTTTTACCAAGGTGGTGCCATCTCGGTGGTCACACTTTTATTTTGGATCACGTCATTCCCTGTGAACGTGTATCCGTTCTACTGTTCCCGCATCCGGGTCCGAGAAGGATGCTGTTGAATTTTCACGATAATTAATATAATAAAAATAATAATAATAAAAGAGTAATAATATAAAATGAAAGTGAGAAACAAATAAATAATAATAATAATAAGTAATAATAAGATGCTCTCGCGAGACGAAAGAATCATGGAAGACTAGGTTGAGCGGGATTGAACAGATCGAACGCAACACGTGAACAATTAAGAATTATACGAACTGATTGATAAAAAAGAGAATGCCATATAATTCAACTCTCATGTAACATACATTCGCACACTCTCTCGTTCACGTAAACACACACAACCAATAAACATGATGGGCAAATAAAAAAGGGAAAGAGTCAAACTCTCGGCGTTGAATCGGCAGTCATGGCTCCCTCTTTTCACATTGAACATCCTTTTGTGATTAATTAAACCCCTTTTGTCATTATCTATTTACGTCTTTTGTTCACCTTAGAAATAATCAAAACAATAAAGGTCGCCTAAAAAAAATTAAATAAATAAATATATATATCTATAACAACAAAATAACATAAAATAATGATAATAACAATAACAATGAATAATAATAATAACAATAACGATAAATGATAATAATAATAAATATGTATAAGAAAGTTAAACAAAAATGGGAAGAAGAATAACAACAAAACCAAAATAAAACGATCAGATAAATTAAAAAAAAAGCATAATAACATTCTTAATAAATGGAGAAAATACACTCACGCTTGCAAATAAAAAGGGAGGGGGTCGAATAACTCATCTAAAAGAATATGATCATAATAATAACAAGCTGTCAAAAGTGCGTACGTGCACTTAAATAAAAGTCAAATAATTAAAAACACGAACGCGCATACCTTGACATCATTTCGAGAATCTCCTCGTCCCAGATCTTAGACACGGGAACATATATGGCGTCTCGGTAAATCGAGCTTGTATCTCGGGGATCACCCTAATGTGATCGTGACTCGATTTTGCCCCAGGGCCAATAGGTTAATAGACCGGACTTGCTTCGAGTGGGATTTAATCCCGCGTTCTTATTAAATTTGCCGTATACTCGGCATACATTTGCACGTTTTTGTATCCGTCTCCGTCACGCTTTCAGCACAGACTTTCGTCCGAATACAAAACGGTCGATAAGCGACCAACATGATTCAATCATTTTCACCCCACCGAGGGACATTCTAATGCAATTCGAGATTTTCGTCATCTTATTTCGTTAATGTTATTCTTTAGGCACATGGCCCTTAATCCTGACAATTAATCAATGGTATCATCCCCTCCGAGGATATGTAAATGACGTCATGGCCTTTGTGACACGGCGGATTTTGGTCCTGACCCGAACTGCACAATCGTCTGATTTGTCAGATCGCGCACATCCACGGCTTCCACGAAGCCCGAATAAACCGTCACCCTGTAACTGGCACGCCCACACACTTAATAAACCAAACTCGATAAAAAGTGCATCCACAATCGCGAGATGATATTCTTCATGATAAAGCGGCACACCGCTGTTGCTTTGATCTTCGCGTATGCTTCCGCTTCGGCCCACTTGGTGAAGTACACCGTGGCGGTAAGGATGAAGGATTTTTACTTGATTTCAGAGTTAGGATCACTGAGCGGGCCGACAACGTCGAAAGTCCACATGGAGAACGACCAAGGAGCAGAGAGAAGATGTAAGGACGAAGCTGGAGCATAGATTTTATCAGCGTGGAGTTGGCATTTGAGACACCTGCGGACATAGAGGGAGCAATCTTCCTCTAGAGTGGGCCAATAGTAACCCTGCCTAGGGATTTTCTTAGCTAGAGCCAAGCCATTAACATGACCTCCACACTCACTAGAATGGACTGCTTCGGCCACCTTCCAAGCTTCATCATCATCTAAGCATCTCATGAGTATTCCATTGAGAGCGCACATGTATAATTCTCCATCAATGATAATGTACCTTGAGGCAGCTCTTCTGATCGCCTTACGCTGTTCGGCGTTTGCCCCTTCAGGGAACGACCATCTTTGCAGTACAGTTCGATTTCGTGATACCACGATAATTCTTCTTCTTCCATGATCTCTTCTAATTCCGTCAAAGACACTTCCTTCAAATCTTGCTTCTCAGCCCTAACACTACCAAAAAAAGCGGAATTTCAGACGGCCATTATCTGTCGCAGATCCGGCTAAAAATCCGTCACAAATCACATTTGTGACGGATTTCCAACAAATTTCAGACGGAACACGACCGTCTGATATTCTTAGTCACAAATTTGTGACAGTTCAGTTTTCCATCTGAAATTTCGTCTGAAAATAAAATTTCAAACGGAATTAATTTAGTCACATATTCCGTCTGAATATCATACGAGAAATTTTTCGTCTGAAATACCTCATGTACCTAAGTCCGTCTGAATTTCAAACGGTAAAGATGTTGTCCGAAAAATAGTCAAAAATCCGTCGGTATTTTAGACAGATATTACGACGGATTTCTCAGACGGATATTTGTAGTCTCAAATACCGTCTGAAATTGAGACGGATGCCTGACGGTTAAGCCCGACGCTTCGTCCGAAATTTTAGATGCCGTCCGAAAAGTAGTCGAAAATCCATCGGTATTTCAGACGGATTTTACGACGGTAATGGATGGCCGACAGTTAAGCCCAACTCTTCGTCCGAAATTTTAGACGGAATTTACTAGTCGCAAATACCGTCTGAAAATCCGTCTGAAATGTACATTTTCTTTAAAATCTTAAATTATTCTAAATAACCTGTTGGATTACACACATAAACATCAAGAAATTCAACATGTTGAAAAAAAATATTCGGAACCTGCTGATCAAATAAACACCACCGAAAAAAAACTCAACATCAACATACCATGCTGATCAAATAAATAAACACCACCGAAAAAAAACTCAAAACCATGCTGATCAAATAAACACCACCGAAAAAAAAATTCAATACCATGCTGATCAACTAAATACCACAAAAAGAACACATTAACCCTGCTGATCCATCTGAATATCATCAAACATCAAGAAATATCCGGTACATCGTCCATATCCTCCCTGCCCTACTCATCTCCTCTGTCGCCGCCCGCAGAAGGATCCCCCTACATTAAAAAAATAATAACATTCATTCATAGATAAAAAAATTAGTGTGAAGAAATTAGCATAAATTGAAATATATCTAATTGATACCTGTAGATTTTATAGATCAACTACTAGTTTGAAACAATATTTAAATTAAGTGTATTTAAAAATAAACTTTGAGCGTCGAGCTCAAACCGGACATCCGATTTAGATTCCGTCAGTTCTGACAAGTCACTTCCATCTCCCCGGTCGTGTTGGAACGATCGACACGACCATCCGACCAGTATTTCAAGTTTTAGACTCCCAGATCCGACCTGGCTGTTCATTTAAACTAAGTGTATTTTAAAAATGAACTTTGAGCGCCGAACTCAAACCGGACATCCGATTTAGATTCCGTCAGTTCTGACAAGTCACTTTCATCTACCAGGTCGTGTTGGAATGATCAACATGGCCATCCGACATGTATTTCAAAATTTAGACCCCCAGATCCGACCTGACAGTCCATTTAAACTAAGTGTATTTTAAAAATGAAGTTTGAGCGTCGAGTTCAAACCGGGCATCCGATTTGGATTCCGTCATTTTTGACAAGTCACTTCCATCTCCCAGGTCGTGTTAGAACAATCGGCACAGCCATCCGATCGGTATTTCAAGTTTTAGACCCCCGGACCAGACCTGACAGTTCATTTAAACTAAGTGTATTTTCAAAACGAACTTTGAGCGCCGAGCTCAAATCGGGCATCCGATTTAGATTCCGTCAGTTCTGACAAGTCACTTTCATCTCTTCGGTTGTGTTGGAACGATTGGCATAGCCATCCGACCGATATTTCAAGTTTTAGACCCCCGGACCCGACTTGACAGTTCATTTAAACTAAGTGTATTTGGAGAATACACTTTTGAGCGCTGAGCTCAAACCGGGCATACGATTTGGATTCCGTCAATTCTGACAAGTCACTTTCATCTCCCAGGACATGTTGGAGTGAACGGCACGGCCATCCGACTGGTATTTCAAGTTTTAGACCCTCGGACCCGACTTGGCAGTTCATTTAAACTAAGTGTATTTGGAGAATGCACTTTTGAGCGTCAAGCACAAATCGGGCATCCGATTTGGATTCCGTTAGTTCTGACAAGTCACTTTCATCTCCCAGGTCATGTTAGAATGATCGGGACGGTCATCCGATCAGTATTTCAAGTTTTAGTTCCCCGGACCCGACCTGACATTTCATTTAAACTAAGTGTATTTTAAAAATGAACTTTGGGCGCCGAGCACAAATCGGACATCCGATTTGGATTCCGTCAATTCTGACAAGTCACTTTCATCTCCCCGGTCGTGTTGTAACGATCGGCATGGCCATCCGACTGGTATTTCAAATTTTAGATCCCCGGACCCGACCTGACAGTTCATTTAAACTAAGTGTATTTGGAGAATGCACTTTTGAGCGCTGAGCTCAAACCGGGCATCCGATTTGGATTCCGTCAGTTCTGACAAGTCACTTTTATCTCTCAGGTCGTGTTGGAATGATCGGCACAGCCATCCGACCGATATTTCAAGTTTTAGACCCCCGGACCCGACCTGGCAGTTCATTTAAACTAAGTGTATTTTAAAAATGAAGTTTGACCGTCGAGCTCAAACCAAGCATTCGATTTAGATTCCGTCAGTTCTGACAAGTCACTTTCATCTCCCCGGTCGTGTTGGAATGATCGGCACGGCCATCCAATCAGTATTTCAAATTTTAGACCCCCGGACTCGACCTGACAGTTCATTTAAACTAAGTGTATTTTAAAAATGAACTTTGAGCGCCGAGCTCAAACCGGGCATCCGATTTGGATTCCGTCAGTTCTGATAAGTCACTTCTATCTCCCAGGTCATGTTGGAACGATCGACATGGCCATCTAACAAGTACTTCAAGCTTTCGACCCCTGGACCCGACCTGGCAGTTCATTTAAAATAAGTGTATTTTTAAAATGAACTTTGAGCGCCGAGCTCAAACCGGGCATCCGATTTGGATTCCGTCAGTTTTGACAAGTCACTTTCATCTCCCCGATCGTGTTAGAATGATCGGCATGGCCATCCGACCAGTATTTCAAGTTTTAGACCCCCGGACACGACCTGATAGTTCATTTAAACTAAGTGTATTTGGAGAATGCACTTTTGAGCGCCGAGCTCAAATCGGACTTCCGATTTGGATTCCGTCAGTTCTAACAAGTCACTTTTATATCTCAGGTCGTGTTGGAATGATCAGCAAGACCATCCGACTGGTATTTCAAGTTTTAGACCCTCAGACCCGACCTGCCAGTTCATTTAAACTAAGTGTATTTGGAGAATGCACTTTTGAGCGTCGAGCTCAAATCGGGCATCCGATTTGGATTCCGTCAATTCTGATAAGTCACTTTCATCTCACAGGTCATGTTTGAATGATCGACATGGCTGTCTGACTAGTATTTCAAGTTTTAGACCCCCAGACCCGACCTGGCAGTTCATTTAAACTAAGTGTATTTTAAAAATGAACTTTGAGCACCGAGCTCAAACCGGACATCCGATTTAGATTCCGTTAGTTCTGACAAGTCACTTCCCTCTCCCGGTCGTGTTGGAATGATCGGCATGACCATGCGACCGGTATTTTGAGTTTTAGACCCCCGGATCTGACCTGGTAGTTCATTTAAACTAAGTGTATTTTAAAAATGAACTTTGAGCGCCTAACTCAAATCGGACATCCGATTTGGATTCCGTCAGTTCTGACAAGTCACTTCCATCTCCCCGGTCGTGTTGGAATGATCGGCATGACCATCCGACCGGTATTTCGAGTTTTAGACTCCCGGATCTGACCTGGCAGTTCATTTAAACTAAGTGTATTTTAAAAAATGAACTTTGAGCGCCTAGCTCAAACCGGACATCCGATTTGGATTCTGTCAGTTCTGACAAGTCACTTCCATCTCCCAGGTCGTGTTGGAATGATCAGCACGGTCATTCGATCAGTATTTCATATTTTAGACCCCCGGACCCGACCTGGCAGTTCATTTAAACTAAGTGTATTTTCGAAATGAACTTTGAGCGCCGAGTTCAAACCGGATATCCAATTTAGATTCTGTCAGTTCTGACAATTCACTTCCATCTCCCAGGTCGTGTTGGAACTATCGGCACGACCATCCGACCGGTATTTCAAGTTTTAGTCCCCCGGACCCGACCTGGCAGTTCATTTAAACTAAGTGTATTTTAAAAATAAACTTTGACCGCCGAGCTCAAACCGGACATCCGATTTGGATTCCGTCAGTTCTGACAAGTCACTTCCATCTCCTCGGTTGTGTTGGAATGATCGACATGGCCATCCGATCGGTATTTCAAGTTTTAGACCTCCGGATCCGACCTGTCAGTTCATTTAAACTAAGTGTATTTTAAAAATGAACTTTGAGCGCCGAGCTCAAACCGGACATCCGATTTAGATTCCTTCAGTTCTGACACGTCACTTCCATCTCCCAGGTCATGTTGGAATGAACGGCATAGCCATCCGACAGGTATTTCAAGTTTTAGACCCTCGGACCCGACCTGACAGTTCATTTAAACTAAGTGTATTTTCAAAATAAACTGTGAGCGCCGAGCTCAAACCGGGCATCTGATTTAGATTCCGTCAGCTCTGATCAGTCACTTTCATCTCCCAGGTCATGTTGGAATGATCGACAAGCCATCCGACCAGTATTTCAAGTTTTAGACCCCCGGACCCGACCTGGCAGTTCATTTAAACTAAATGTATTTTAAAAATGAACTTTGAGCGTCGAGCACAAACCGGACATCCGATTTAGATTCCGTTAATTCTGACAAGTCACTTTCATCTCTCCGGTCGTGTTGGAACGATCGACACGGCCATCCGACTGGTATTTCAAGTTTTAGACCCCCGGACCCGACCTGACAGTTCATTTAAACTAAGTGTATTTGAAGAATGCACTTTTGAGCGCTGAACTCAAACCGGGCATCCGATTGGGATTCCGTCAGTTCTGACAAGTCACTTTTATCTCCCTTGTCGTGTTGGAATGATCGGCACAGTCATCCGACTGATATTTCAAGTTTTAGACCCCCGGACCCGACCTGATAGTTCATTTAAACTAAGTGTATTTTAAAAATAAAGTTTGACCGCCGAGCTCAAACCGGGCATCCGATTTAGATTCCGTCAGTTCTGACAAGTCACTTTCATCTCCCCGGTCGTGTTGGAATGATCGGCACGGCCATCAGATCAGTATTTTAAATTTTAGACCCCCGGACCCGACCTGACAGTTCATTTAAACTAAGTGTATTTTAAAAATGAACTTTGAGCGCCGAGCTCAAACCGGGCATCCGATTTGGATTCCGTCAGTTCTGATAAGTCACTTCTATCTTCCAAGTCATGTTGAAACGATCGGCACGGTCATTTAACAGGTATTTCAAGTTTTAGACCCCCGGACCCGACCTGGCAGTTCTTTTAAAATAAGTGTATTTTCAAAATGAACTTTGAGCGCCGAGCTCAAACCGGACATCCGATTTGGATTCCGTCAGTTCTGACAAGTCACTTTCATCTCTCCGGTCGTGTTGGAATGATCGACGTGATCATCCGACCGGTATTACAAGTTTTAGACCCCCGGACCCGACCTGCCAGTTCATTTAAACTAAGTGTATTTAGAGAATGCACTTTTAACCGCCGAGCTCAAACCGGATATCCGATTTAGATTCCGTCAGTTCTGACAAGTCACTTTCATCTCTCAAGTCGTGTTGTAATGATCGACATGGCCATCTGATAGGTATTTCAAGTTTTAGACCCTCGGACCCGACCTGGCAGTTCATTTAAACTAAGTGTACTTGGAGAATGTACTTTTGAGCGCCGAGCTCAAACCGGGCATCCGATTTGGATTCCGTCAGTTCTGACAAGTCACTTTCATCTCCCAGATCATGTTGGAACTATTAGCATGGCCACCCAACCGGTATTTCAAATTTTAGACCCTAGACCCGACCTGACAGTTCATTTAAACTAAGTGTGTTTTAAAAATGAACTTTGAGCGTCGAGCTCAAACGGGGCATCCGATTTGGATTCCGTCAGTTCTGACAAGTCACTTCCATCTCCCCGGTCTTGTTGGAATGATCGACATGATCATCCGACCGGTATTTCGAGTTTTAGACCCCCGGACCCGACCTGGCAGTTCATTTAAACTAAGTGTATTTTAAAAATGAACTTTGAGCGCCGAGCTCAAACCGGACATCCAATTTGGATTCCGTCAGTTCTGACAAGTCACTTCCGTCTCCCATATTGTGTTGGAATGATCGGAACGGTCATCTGACTGGTATTTTAAGTTTTAGACCTCCGGACCCGACCTGACAGTTCATTTAAACTAAGTGTATTTTCGAAATGAACTTTGAGCGCCGAGCTCAAACCGGTTATCCGATTTAGATTCCGTCAGTTCTGACAATTCACTTCCATCTCCCAGGTCGTGTTGGAACTATCGGCACAACCATCCGATCGGTATTTCACGTTTTAGTCCCCCGGACCCGACCTGACAATTCATTTAAACTAAGTGTATTTTAAAAATGAACTTTGAGCACCGAGCTCAAACCAGGCATCCGATTTGGATTCCGTCAGTTCTGACAAGTCACTTCCATCTCCCCGATCATGTTGGAATGATCGACATGGCCATCCGACCGGTATTTCAAGTTTTAGACCCCCGGATCTGACCTGACAATTCATTTAAACTAAGTGTATTTTAAAAATGAACTTTGAGCGCCGAGTTCAAACTGGGCATCCGATTTAGATTCCGTCAGTTCTGACAAGTCACTTCCATCTCGCAGGTCGTGTTGGAATGATCGGCACGGCCATCCGACCGGTGTTTTAAGTTTTTGACCCCCGGACCCGACCTGGCAGTTCATTTAAACTAAGTGTATTTTCAAAATGAACTTTGAGCGCCGAGCTCAAACCGGACATCTGATTTGGATTTCATCAGCTATGACAAGTCACTTCCATCTCCCAGGTCGTGTTGGAATGATCGACATGGCCATCCGACTGGTATTTTAATTTTAGACCCCCGGACCCGACCTGGCAGTTCATTTAAACTAAGTGTATTTTCAAAATGAACTTTGGACGCCGAGCTTAACTCGGGCATCCGATTTAGATTCCGTCAATTCTGACAAGTCACTTTCATCTCTCCGGTCGTGTTGGAATGATCGGCACGGCCATCCAAATGGTATTTCAAGTTTTAGACCCCCGGACCCGACCTGACAGTTCATTTAAACTAAGTGTATTTGGAGAATGCACTTTTGAGCGCCGAGCTCAAATCGGGCATCCGATTTAGATTCCGTCAGTTCTGACAAGTTACTTCCATCTCCCCGGTCGTGTTGGAACGATCGGCATGGCCATCCGACTCCCGAACCCCATATTTTCTCAATTCTTCTAAAGTAAATGAGTTTTAAAATTTCAAATGAACATAATTGAGTAATTCCATCAAAATAAAAACATAGTAAACACTCACCTGTGCGGCCTGTGCTGTGGTGGTGGTGGATTGCTGAGGGACCATTCCCCCCTAGGAGAGGAGGCCACTGATTGCCTACAAAATGATTGCCTGCTGGTTAGAGATCTCCTGTTGGAAATGTTGCTGTTGCCGCTGCATATCATAAATCTGCGATCGTACCATGTCCATCATGTCGTTGGCAGAAGCGCTGGGGGCAACGGAAGGTATAGTGAAGGCACTGCTACTGGTTTTGGGCATAGTTAGAACTCACGCACGATGATATCACTGCGCTAGCGTCTAGGCTCTCCCCAAAACCATATAGTCGGCCTTTCTTCGGTACGCCAGCTGCTGCCACCCACTCCACCGGATCGAACTCCGACTGCTGCGTGTCTCCCTCCCCGTACTTCTCTGTCACTGCTTTGCTATATGTTTCCTACAAATTGAATAAAGTAACTAGTCAATTTCATATGAATTACATGCCGATTTAAATGAACGGTACAAGTTACATATGTAGATAAACTTACCGTTGCTGACTTAGCTGTCTCACTCACAAAATGATTAGTCTCCTTCTTTTTGTGTGTTCTGTCGAACACCTCGAGGAACGACGGAGGTCGATTAAGCTCCACAGCATGTTATACAATTCATAGAAAAAAAGTCAATTATTAGGATAAATTGTAAGAAGATAAATTGTTATATTACTTACCAATTTTTGTTTATGAGTCGCATAAGAGATGGACCCACTCGTATGCAAATTTGAACCTATTTTTGACGCCCTATTTACTTTGGCTTTTTCGGACTTTTCTATCCACTTGGGGTCGACAAAATGGTCACAAGATATCTCCCAATCCTCCTATCTCATCCATAGAGGGCGGTGCTCCTTCCACAATTATCGGTCTTCACACCCCCCACTCAATTTTTTAGCGTGTGCTCGGGTCTCATGTATTTTCCTCTTGTAACTTGATTGCATAGTAGACTCCCAGGCACGACGACATCTCGCCGCGACATGTCCACATGTGAATTGAAAAGACCGCTGTAAATCAATTACTTTTCACACTTAGTATACTGTTGTAAATTGAGTTTGGGAAATACTTGAATTAAATGACGTAATTACTTACTAAGAACATGTTGTACAATGAAACGCGGACGGCCATCAAAAATTCTCTGAAAGTGGATGCTGCCCCGGGCACATGTGCCAACATGAGTTCGGTGGAATGATGGACAGCTTTGTGGGGTTCAAATTTCTTACTGTAATTGTAAATGTCAAAATATTCATATTAGATAGTTGAAGGCTAATTAATGTAATATAACCTTATAGATTTACCCGGAGATCCAACACGGGCGACGTCTATCATGGGCCGTGCCTCCCTCGTGACAACTGCCGGCATCGTCAAGTGGCTGACTGGTGGGGGTGTGCCCTGTACAAGTGGGAGGTGGTGGGAGGGCACTGGGATCTGTAAGAATAGATCTTCACAAGTAAAACTACGTGTATTACATTACAGATATTTAAAATAACATAATTAATTTTCATAAGTGCACAACAGGTGGGAGGCCACTGAGACCTGCAAGAATTAATTTTCATAAGTAGAATAAATATTAGAGAATTTAAATTAAAATATACATACCTACAGCGGGAGGTGGTGGGGGTGACGTTTACACAACAGGTGGGAGGCCACTGAGACCTGCAAGAATTAATTTTCATAAGTAGAATAAATATTAGAGAATTTAAATTAAAATATGCATACCTACAACGGGAGGTGGTGGGGGTGGCATCTGCACAACATGTGGGAGGCCACTGAGACCTGCAAGAATTAATTTTCATGTGGAGTGATACAAATATTATGAACTTATAATTAAAATATACATACCTGCAGCGGGAGGTGGTCGGGGTGACATCTGCATAATAGGTGGGAGGTCACTGACACCTGCAAGAATTAATTTTCATGTGGAGTGATACAAATATTGCGAACTTATAATTAAAATATACATACCTATAGCGGGAGGTGGTCAGGGTGACATCTGCACAATAGGTGGGAGGCCACTGACACCTGCAAGAATTAATTTTCATGTGGAGTGATACAAATATTGTGAACTTATAATTAAAATATACATACCTACAGCGGGAGGTGGTCGGGGTTACATCTGCACAATAGGTGGGAGGCCACTGACACCTGCAAGAATTAATTTTCATGTGGAGTGATACAAATATTGCGAACTTATAATTAAAATATACATACCTGCAGCGGGAGGTGGTCGGGGTGACATCTGCACAATAGGTGGGAGGCCACTGACACCTGCAAGATTTGATTTTCATAAGTACTTATGCAACATGTTACTGAAAATTAAAATAGATATACTTGTAGCGGGAGGTGGTGGGAGGGCACTAAGACCTGTAAGTAGTAATTCACATTAGATAAATGAATATTTTACTAGAAATTCAAAGATACGCCGAGGTGGGAAAGCATTAATTTTCATAAGTAAATGCAACATGCTACTGAAAATTAAAATAGATATACCTGTAGGGGGAGGTGGTGGGAGGGCACTAGGACCTGTAATTAGTGGTGGTGGCGTCTGTACAAATTGTGGTGAGCCGACACTTGGACCTATAAAAAAATATTTTAAGTTAGTAAATAATTAAAATATTTATATAACTAACTTATTAATCAAATATACCTGTGTCTGAAGAAGATGCTAGCAAGGAGGGAGTAGCTCCCCTCTCACTGCCTTGTCTCCTCCCACTCCTAGTACGACCTCCTTGCACCATTTCCTTATTAATAACAAAACAATCAATACATATTAATCCAAAATCCATTAAGACTAGACAAATGTTATTTAAAATTATGCTTAAAAAGTAAGAATCAACATACTAAATTATCAAAACATGCCCCCCTCATGTTGATATTTCTAGCTCATCATCATCATCTTCGTCATCCATAGTAGCCTCATCAGATTCAAACTCTTCGTCTTCCTCTGATTCTTCCTCCCCTCTAACATCAACATTTAGCTCCATCGGATCGACTTCTTCCACTTCATCTCGCGTACATAATGACAGTGGCTCATCAGATTCATCCAGATTAAACCTAGAGGAACCGATAACGCCAACTTCATCTGATTGATAATATTCAGCACTAGCAACCTCTGAGATATCTTCACTCATAGTTAACTCATAAGTGAGAATGAGTTTTGAATTAACCTTGCAAACTACCCACAAATCTTTATTCTTGGATGATGGATAGCTTGAATAGTACACTTGCTGGGCTTGTGCGGCTAAAATGAACGGTTCATAGGTCTTAAGTTTAGACCTATGCTTGACATTGATAATCCCATAATTTGTGTCATGTCGAACATAATTAGGATCAAACCATTGACACTTAAATATGTATACATGATTATCTTGCCCCAAATACTGAAGTTCTTAGACTTCTTCAAGAATACCATAGTAGTCCAATTCCACTTCATTGTATAAACTTTCCTTCACAGATACGCCGCTGTTCATCGTAGACTTATTTCACCCATAATCCCTTGTATGAAATTTGTATCCATTCACAATATATCCTGGATAGGCACGTATCTGGTTCGAGGGGCCATAACTTATCTGTTGTACTCTTTGATCAGTAATGAGACCTTGTCCAACCTATATTCAAATTATAGTAGTTAAAATAATAACAATTACCTCAACATACGTAAATAAAAACATATATATTCATAGTTGACACTAACTCGATTTCTAAGCCATTTGAAAAAAAACTTCTCGCGTTCTTTTTCAATCTCCACGTCCTGGATATTTGGACATTTCCAGCTAATTCTGAATCAAATTACCTACAATATAAATGCACTACTACTTTAAATGAACTGTAGAAGAAGGATGAACAACTTATGGACTTGTTGGAAATGTGAATTAAGAACTTACTCAACATAAGGTTCAATCTCGAGATAATTCAAAAGAATATATATCTCAGCGGCGCGCAACTCTCTATCTTCGAGCGTGCGAGTCAAGCAACATCCGAACGCACATCCAGGATGTTTAAATATGGAGAGCCGATCGGATCATTCATCCACTCCCCCATCATCATTACATGGAGGTCGAGTACGATGAGTTTGAATCTCTGGCTCAAAGTACATAGAACAGAAGTTCGGAATTTCTTCAAGAATGTATGCCTCAGCAATCGAACCCTCCACCTGTGCCTTGTTGCGAACTTTCATTTTTAATTCATGCATGCACCTACAACAACAAGTCAGATGGCAACGATATGTACCGGCTATGGACGACTTGTAAGTTAACAAAATTCTCACATACCTCTCAAATGGATACATCCATTGAAATTGTACTGGCCCTCCAACGATAGCCTCATATGGCAAATGAACGACCAGGTACTCCATCAAATCAAAGAATGTTGGAGGAAATATCTTCTCTAGCTTACAAACGGTTGTGACAACTTTTTCTTCGATAGTTTGTACATCCCGAAGTCTGAGTTCAGATTCACATAAAATCTTAAAAAAATGACTCATCTCAGCTAGTGCTCCCCATATCTGCTTTGACAATAAATCACGAAATGCAATGGACAGTAGCCTCTCCATGAACACATGACAGTCGTGACTTTTCATACCATATATTTTCCCCTCATTAACATTCACACAACGGGCTATGTTGGATGCATATCCATCTGGGAATCTCAAGTGTTTCAACCAATGGCATACTTCCTTGATCTGTGTATCATGAATCACGTAAGTTGCTTTAGGCTGCACAGTTTTGCCATTTACATTCTGTAGTTCCAGTTCTGGATGTTTACAAAGCATCTTTAAATCCATACGTGCTTTGACATTGTCCGTTGTTTTCCATTTAACATTCATGATCATATTGAACACATTATGAAAAAAATTCTTCTCGGTATGCATGACATCCAGATTATATCGTACAAGAAGAGTTGACCAATAAGGTAATTCCCAAAAATACTTTTCTTGTGATCCTTTCCAAAACTAGGGAGGTGCCGTGTGCTACCAGACAATTGAACTACATCTGGTAAATTGTGCACCCGTGACGCCATATGTAGACCCGACACCCGTTGCAAGTCAGCTTCATCCATTTCAACAATATTTTTTTTAAACGAGTCTTTTTACCTTCGAAAAGGATGGTCACTTGGTAGCAACCGCCGATGGCAATCAAACCAGCATGCTTTCCCACCATGTTTCAATACAAATGATTTGGTATCTTCCATACAGTAAGAACATGCTAACCTCCCATGTGTGCTCCAACCAGATAGCATTCCATATGCAGGGAAGTCACTTATTGTTCAGATCAGTCCAGCCTTCATAATAAAAATTTACTTCCTATATGCATCATAAGTAACAACTCCATCAGTCCATAAAAAAATGAGCTCATCAATCAACGGCCTGAGATATATGTCCAAATTTTTTCTGGGACTTTTTGGACCAAGAATTACTAAGGATAAAAATAGATTTTCTCGCTTCATGCACATGTGCGGCGGAAGGTTGTATGGTGTCATGAACACTGGCCAACAAGAATAAGATGTCACTGAACCACCGAATGGATTAAAACCATCTGTGCATAAACCCAATCGAACATTATGTGACTCCCTTGAAAAGGCAAGATGAGTACGACTAAAGTGAGTCCAAGCTTCACCATCGCTAAGATGACTGATTATATCATTGGCACGACGTACTCTTTCGGTGTGCCATGTCATATGTCGAGCCGTCTTTGAGGATATATATAGACGCTGTAGCCTAGGCACAAGAGGGAAGTATCGCAACGCCTTGTAAGGTACATCTTTTACCTTTGAATTGACCCCCCCCCTTAGGTTTGAATCTGTCATGGCCACAAATGGAACATGATATCTTATCTGCATCATCTTTGTAATATAACATACAATGATTCGGACATGCATTTATTTTCACATATCCGAGTTCTAAGTCATTGACCATCTTTTTTGCATGGTAAAAAGTTTCTGGCAACTTCTCGTCTCGAGGCAACATACTCTTGATCAAGAGGAGGAGACGGTCAAAACAAATCTCACTGATGTGAAATTCAGATTTCAAGTTCAACAATTGTGACACTACAGACAATCGAGTGTGCTTTTCACAACCATCCCACAGTGGCTCATCAGCATCCCAAAGTAGTTCATAAAATCTTCCGACTGTCTTACTCGGCACTTCCTCATGAACGTTAAAACTAGGACCAGTAGCATCTACAACCATATCCATGTACTCACTTGTGCCTGCAATATTGTCGGGCTCATACCTCAAGAATTGCTCACCATGACACGTCCAATTTGTATAACCATCCATGAACCCTTTCGTGTACAAATGATGTTGCACATCCCATGTTGAACACCACCTCAAGTTTCTACAACTTGAACAAGGGCATCGAATATGACCGTCATGATCTATTGCTGCATTTGGATTCCCCAATGTAAATTGAATGAAACTCTCAACCCCAAGCTTAAAGTCATCTGACACCACCCGGTCAACTATTCTACGATACATCCATGAACGATCCGTCGACATTTTGCCTGCACCCAATAAATGACAATACACATCCTAACTTTCAAATCAATACTCATGATATTACACCTACCCTTTCCTCACATCGTTCATCATAGACCATTTGCAGTTGGAAGATGAATATTAATTAGATTATCACCTTTTAACCCATCCATTGAGGTTTGATTGCACAATCACTTACTATATGTGCTGCACGATTTGCTGAAAATTTCAGCATCATCTCCCCACACTTCTCCGATATACCAAAAATATTTATTGATTTAAAATTTTCTTAAACACTTACAAGTAAGTGGTTAAGAAAATACTCAAAATCAATAATGGTATATCAGAGAAGAGTGAGGAGACGCAACCGAAATTCTCAACAAACCATACAAACACATATAGTAAATGACTACCTAAGTGCAATCAAACATTCACAGACTGTCCAAACGGGACAATTCAAGACTTTGAGGTAGATATATACATTCTCATAAACAAATGAGAACATACACATCAATCCCAAAGTCTTGAACGGGAAGGCACATTGACACCGTTTTAACGCACTCTCCTGAGGTGTGTGTAATGTTAGGTCGCACACACGCACCTCAGCTCACAGGGAATACCACATGCATTTATATAACAAAAAATTAAATAACAACGTAATTATCATTATGCATATATCAAATTAAATAACACCCGAATTACAAAATTTTTCAAATGAAGAACATCGAAGCTAAACAATCTACATTTTTGAGTCAAATTAACATCAAATTTCTATTAAAATCAGATTTAAAAATATATTTACATGCAATTAAAATCCACAAAGTTTTAAATCACAAAACAAATTTTTAGGGTATTTACCTATTGCTATAGAGAATTCTGATTTCTTTGTATTTATCCACATCTTTGTATATATGTACTACTTAAGATATGTGGTCATTCCATTTCTCTATATCTTCTTATCATCATAAGACAAGGTTCAAATGGGGTGGGTGGGTTCTCTTATAAAGAACAAGTCCCAGGGGAGGGGGAGGGGGGCTATTTAGAACTACACCAATGTGTTGAGTTCAGTATTTGGATGATGTCTAATTATGACTAATGAAATAACAATCTAATCTTGTGTGTGTAATTTAGATAAATATGTCAAAGTCAGGATGTATAAAGTCTCCTGAGTAATTTACAAAGTGTTTGATTCATAGGATATCTAGTTGACCAGAAGAAGGGGGGTGACATTAATGTTATTTTATCTCCCGAGGAGAAGAAGGGGGGCACTATGGGCTATATCAATTCAATGACTGACCTCCAGGGCTTCGTTGCTCTCCCAGGTCTTATGGATGTTGGTTATGTGGGTAACTCTTTCACTTGGTCTAATAATCAGATTGCGGTCAGGAACATTAAGGCCAAGCGGGATAGAGTATTGTTTAATGATTGTTGGGCTGAAAAAGCCCATGTCCTTACTGATAAGCACTTGATGAGAGAACCCTCTGATCATTCCCCGCTTCTTATCCAACAACCTCATCTAAAGTCCAAGCCTAGCAGATTTGTTTTCCAACACATGTGGCTGGAGGATGATAAATTTAAAACAATAGTGAGGAAGGCCTGTGATGCTGCTTCTCTTGACCACTACAATCCTTTTTTAGTCCTCCAGCACAAACTGAAGGCTATCAAAATTGTCATAAAGTAGTGGAATAAGGAACATTTTGGCAACATTTTTGATAAGAAAGCTACTGCAGAGGATGAGGTGAAGCAGGCTGAAAAATATTTTGAAAAAGATCCTAATGAAGGAAACATGGTATCTCTCCAAATTGCACAAGCTGCACTTAGAAGATGCCTTCACCTTGAAGAAATTTTCTGAGGGTAGAAAGCCAAAGCTAACTGGCTGCAGTTAGGGGACCGAAACACAAAGTTCTATCATCTTCAAGTGAAACAAAGGAGAGCTAGAATGACCATTGACAAAATCAAAACTGACAATGGAGATTGGTGTGATGAGGAGTCTCTGTTGAAGGACAACTGGTTATTTTAAATCCACAAGGGGTGTTTTGCTTTAAAAAAAGTATTCATCCAAAATAAAATAAGACATCCTACCAATAAATCTAAACAAGATTAGATAAATTAAAAAAATGAAACAACACATATCTGTCTGAAATTAAATTTTGACTTACTATTTATTTGTAAAAGAATCTTCGAATCTCTCGTTCCCTTCCTCTCGACCGATTATCCTTCAATGAATTCAAAATATATTAAATAAGATAAAAAACAATTAATTAATCCCTCCCAGACCTACTACTGGCCCCTCCCCCTCACCGGAGCCCCCCTCCTGCTGACACCTCCCTCTCTCCCCTCCCCACCACCCACCGTACCCCCCTCCTCCCAGCGACCACCTCTTGCTACTCCCCCCCTCCCCCCCACCCTCGGACCTCTGACGACATCCCTGAACCCCCCCTCCCACCGACGACCTCCCCTCCCCCCCACCCTCTGTGAATCCCCCTCCCCCTCCCCCTCCGACCTCCCTGAACCCCCCCTCCTACCGGCGACCCCCCCTCCCCCCCACCCTCTGTGAACCCCCCTCCCACCGACGATCTCCCCCCCCCCCCCACCGTCCCTGAAACCCCCCTCCCCTCCCACCGATCTGATTCTTCCTCCCCCTCCCCCCCCTCACCGTCCCTGAAACCCCCCTCCCCTCCCACCGTCGACGACCTCCCCCTTCCCCCCTGCTGGCCAGTCCCTCCCAGTCCAACCTCCCCCGCCCCCCAACCCACCGGAACCCCCCTTCGGAACCCCTCTCGGATGATTCCCAACCTCCAAAAACAAAAACTAAAATATAATGGCACCGGTGGGGAATGGGGAGAGGGAGAGGGAGGGGGAGAGGGAGGGGGCTTACCAGATCGGAGAAGATGGCGAGGGACGGTAAGGACCGGCGAGGGTGGCGATGGCGAAGACTGTGTCCAGGACTGCAATGTACCCGTGACGACGGTGATGTACTGGCGGCGACGGCAAGGACGTCACTGGAATGGGGGAGGAGGGGTGCCCGATGGGGACGACGAGCTACCACGAATCCGGCGGGGATGGCGACGAAGGTGAGCTCCGATGGGGTCTCGTCGGCAGGGAGAGAGTGAGAGTGTGACTGAGTGGGAGGGAGAGGGTTCTGTATTGGGTTATTTGGGGGAAATTTTTGACAGATTCAGACGGAATTATTTTCCGTCGGAAATGTAGTCTGTATTTCAGACGGATTAATTTCCGTCGGAATAGCCATATGAAATTATGACAGATATTCCGATGGATTCTAATTCGTCTGAAATACAGAAGATCGTCGTAATTTATGACGAATATTTAGATAGACTAGATTCCGTCTGAAAATTCCGTCTGAACTCCCACTTTTTTTGGTAGTGTAGCCTCTACAGTCTTCCTAAGGTTGTGATACCAAGGATCCTGAAGAGAGGGTATGTCCAACCTCTGGACGATGATAGTCTCAGTATTCCGACTAAGAGGGAAAGATAAAGAGGAGGCGAGCGAAGCTAGCGTATCAGCGAGAATATTCTGAGATCGAGGAGTATGAATGTATATCAGCTTGCGGAATTACCGAGCTAAGAGAGTGACCAAATCTTGATATGGCTTGAGCTTCGGATCACGAGTGCGATAAGTGGATAGAACTTGCCGCAGAACAAGCTGAGAGTCTCCTATGGTATTCAAATAGTGCATGCCTAAGAGGTAGGCGTGCTTCAATCCGTCTAGGAGAGCCTCATACTCGGCGACGTTATTGGTAGCAGGAAATCAGAGTTGATAAGCAAAGGGAATCATCACTCCTTCCGAAGTGAGCAGAACGGCACCTATCCCTCGGCCTTGAGAATTGAGCGCACCATCGAAGTGCAGAGACCAGAAGGAATGATGAGTAAGGACAGAGAGATGCTCATTAGGGAAATCATCATGAATAGAGTTTGTGTAGGGAATAGGAAGATGGGCAAGAAGCTCAGCGATAGCATATCCTTTGATAGCCTTCTGAACGATGAATGTGATATCAAACTGAGAGAGGAAGCTCCACCAGTGAGCTAATCGATTAGAAAGGATGGGCTTTTCTAAGAGATAATGGATCGGGTCCATTCTAGAAATCAACCTAACTGGGTGGGCTAGAAAATAGTGTTTGAGTTTATGAGCTACCCACACTAAGGCGACACAAGTCTTCTCCATAGCGGTGTATTTGGCCTCTGCCTGGTTAAATAACCTGGAGAGGTAATAGGCTGCCCGCTCTTTACCTTCATCGTCTACTTGTGCTAAGACCGCCCCTAGGGAGTCCTCAAGGATTGAGATGTATAGGATTAGGGGTTTCCCAGGGACAGGAGGTTGCAGAACCGGGGGATTGGCCAAATTTTCTTTTAAGTCCCGATAGGCCTTTTGACAATCTTGATTCCATTCAAATTTGACCCCCGCCTTTAGCAATTCATAAAACGGGCAGTACCTCTGAGAATGTTGGGATATGAATCTTCTGATGAATTGCAATCTACCAATCAATCCTCGGAGTTCCGTGATATTCTTAGGTGGAGGCATGTCCATGACGGCCTTTGTCTTATTAGGATCAATCTGAATCCCCCGTTTGCTAACTATGAAGTCTAACAATTTCTCTGAAGAGACACGGAAAATACACTTCTTCGGATTCATTTTTAACTTGTACTCCCTAGCTCTCTGCACCACCTTAGCCAGAATAGAGGGGTGTTCTTCCTTGGTTCTCGACTTCACCAAGATGTCATCCACATAAGCTTCCATATAGATGTGCATCATATTGTGGAATATAGCCATCATCACCCTTTGATAAGTGGCACCTGCATTCTTCAAACAAAACGGCATAACCACATAGCAATACGTGCCCCAGGGCGTGGTGAAGGAGATTTTCTCTTGATCCTCGTGAGTGAGACAGATCTGGTTATATCCTGAATAACCATCCATGAATGATAAAGCTTCATATCCAATAGTGTTGTCCACCAATACATCTATGTGAGGCAGCGGGAAATCATCTTTCGGACATGCTTTGTTAAGGTCCCTGAAATCGATGCAAATGCGCACCTTTCCATCTTTCTTGATAACAGGGATAATGTTCGCCACCCACTGGGGATATAAGATAACTCTAATAAACTTGACCTTGTATAATTTGTCGATCTCTTCCTTAATCCTTAAGGCCATGTGGGGGTGAAATCTTCTTGACCTTTGTTTCACGGGTGCTGCCCCTGGTTTAAGTACGAGTCGATGTTCTACTAAAGAGGGGTCAAGACTCGGCATGTCCTCATTAGACCAGGCAAAAGAATCGCTATATTCCCTAAGAACCTTGATTAAACCTTCTTCTACTTAGCGGCAATGATAATGGGCCTTGGATCTTCTTCTGTTCCAAGGTTTATTTCCTTTGTAGGTTCATCCACTGCCGACGATGGCTCATCGAATCTCTTTAATCCATGCGCATACAGGTCGGCGGTGTCATCTATGTTGCTATTCTCATCATCAACCGGGTCTTTTTCATCGAGGACTTCATATACACCTAATCCATCATTGCTCCACACCCCTTCTGATTCCTCATCATCTTCTATCATAATCGCCGTAGCTATGAACTCCAGACACTTCAAAAGAGCATGACATCACTGAGCTAGATCCTGCAAGAACTTATCAGGAATAGATTTAGAATGACGTGCAAACGAGCGCAGCTCAGGCTCGGAAGGGTTAGGTGACGTAGAACAAGACCCTACTTCTCTAGACCTAATAGACTCTCCTTCCTATACTCGACGGACCCTACGTCTAACCTAGGAGAAAGAAAATTTAGTGGGAAGGAAGGAGCAAGGGCCTCGTGCCCCTGGGAGGAGGATGGAGAGAAGATAGCGTAATCTTCCACCGAAATCTCCATTTCAAATTTGGCATTTTTTTTGAGATTAATGGAGATCATATAGCAAGATGAAGAGGATGGTGGAGGAGGAAGTTGGAGAGGGAAGAGAGATGGGAATAAGACATCAAAGATTGGATCCGAAGAGGAGAATCACATTTCTAAAAGATTGGAGGAGGGGGTCCACAGGGTGGAGAGATCAACGGGTGGGCATTGCCCACATGCACAAGGTATAATCAACACCTCGGTTGGCAGTTCCGTGAAATACGGATCAATCATGATCAGAGGTGAGCGAGGTATGGATTCCATCTGCTGGAAGAGAGACATAAGACGGGAGGGAGACCAAGTAAAGACAACGGGTGAGCTTCCCTTTGCCCGCGAACAGTCAGCTGGCTTCTTCGGCTTCCACTGCACAAGCCGTACTTCCTGATTCTCTTGGCAACTTTCATCATCATAAAATAGCCTTTCGAAAGCTTGACTATAATCAATCATATCATCAACTGGCCCCTTCGGCAGCAGAGGCGGACTGGCAACTATGCAAGCTGTGGTTTTCTTTTCGAACCGTACTGACTGAGGATTCAATGTACCTGGCTGGAGAGGCCCTCTTATGAAATGCCGGCGGTAATCCCAGGTAAGTGGCCCTGAGTCACCCAAAATTGATAATAAGGACTCTCGGTAACGGAGACCCCTTCGGCTGATTTTTTTTCCTTTGGGGACCGGTTTGTTCTACCCTTGTAATTATGCACCGAGGCCTCTCCCCGGTTGATAGCCCAATTTTAATATTATGTCCCATCCCTTAGAATCTCGGATCTGGGGCTTCACCTTAATGTTGACGGGTGTAGTGACGGGCTTGCGTGGTGCATAAGCCCATGGAAAGTCCAGATCCAACACAGAAATAACTGGCCGAGTACTGTGCCACAGAGTTGGCAAAATCTTCTCTGATATAGCTTTTACTGACTGGACCGTGGACAAGCTTTTCACCTTAACCACCCTCCCTTGAAAGGGGAATTTGAGGCACTGATGAGCAGTGGATGGCACGACGCTAAGAGTATCAATCCATGGACGACCCAAGATAGCCTTGAACATAGGGTCGATGTCAAGCACATAAAATTCAATGGGCATAGTAAGAGGCCCAAGCTCAGCCTGAATGGTGACAACTCCATGACACGCTCTTTGTGAGTTGTCATAAGCTGCTATGGTGGTCGGGGTAGGCCGTAGAAGTTCTTCTGATAAATTGCAGGCCCTTAGAGTGTTGAGCAGGAAAACATTGATAGATGCCCTTGTGTCAACCAATGCTACATCCACACTGACTTTGTTCAAAATAATAGTAATGCAAAGCGGCATCTGCCAAGCTTCCGGAGGTGCAAGCTCGTTGATGTGACATAAGCTATTGGGAATGCAACAGCTAGCTGTGATCCCTTGGACATATATCGCAAACACAATCGCAAGAGTTGAGATTTTTAGAAAGCGCCAAACCACCTTGCGCACACGCTTCCCAGGGTGACTCGGTGATGCCGCGTGGAGGTAATGGAAGAAGGCCCTTGCTAGTAGAGGGCCAACAGGGTTATGGTTGCCCTCCCAAGGGTACGGTGCCCACAATCAAGGGGCTGGCTAGGTGCCTAAGGGCACCGGGTCACTCTCTCGCACAAGTCCACGGTGATCGCACTCAAACTGGAAGCATCGGGGTCGGGCTCTCTCTCACCGTCCAGTGGAGCAATTCCACGGATATTAAATGAACAAATACTGAAATGAGAGCAAGGGATAGAGTTTACTCGGTCGGTTTGAAGAAACCAACCCCGTTCGGAGACGTGGGCGAGCGAGGAAGTGTGGGTTCCCCGCACACTGCGTCGACGAAGCTTCACCCTGTGTAAATATTCACATGCACTACTCCTCATGCAGGAGGGGGAACTCGAGGTGGGGAGAATAGGGGTACAAGCAAACAGTACCTTCACACAGGGAGGGGCGGTAAGCCAGCCAGGCGGGGAGGGGAGTGAGGCTAATAGGAAAAGTCGGAAGGCCCTTCGTGGTTCTGCCCGCCTATCTGCCTGCCTAATAGATGCTTGCTGTTGGCGCTGCCGAGGACTCTCCCGAACTCAGAAGTCGACGAAACTAGGGTCAAATGTTCGCTAACTGGCCCAGGATGACTCTTAAAATTTTTTGAATTCCAAAGTGCCAGTGCTGACCATGGACGGGTCGCCAACAGGGCCCCTGATTCCTTGTTCTGACAGCCGGGGTATCTCAGCAGCAGAAAGGAGTGGTCATCATGAATGCTCCCGAACTCTGATTTGAACTTGGCTGGAGTCGTTTGAACTGTCGTCGGGTCCTCTTCGAAACGGCGCTTGCAAAAGCACTAGAGGAGGTCGGAGTAGACCGGAGCAGTCCAAGAAGTGAACAGGTGTCTGTTCAGTCTAGGAACGGACAGAACGGAGCACCTGGGGGAGAAAATTCAGAAAATGCTCCTTCGGGTGCTGAATGGGACGCTGCTTTTTGGTGATGGTGGACGCCTTGTGGTAGGATCTCTCGGCCATGTGGCGCCTCCAGAAGCTAAGGGATGTGGCCGTGGAGGCTCCGGGAAGTCACTTCAGGTCGCTGGCCGGCCTGATTTGCGCAGTCGATGAAGTTCGGCTTTCCCGGGCAGCTCCGAACTCGGATTGAGGTGGGATCACCTCGCCTGCAAAGCCGACGGGAAGAACTTTCTGGAAATGTATGGTACGCCTCCAGGAGCTCCGGGATGTGGTTGGGGCCGGCGCTACAACATGATGTTGATCAGCAGATCTTCAGCTGCACACAGATCAGTAGAAAGAATGGGTGAAAGGGGTGGTTTCTTTGGTGGAGGGGTATAGGATATGGAGGTGTTGATGGTGGGGGAGGGTTGGAAGGTGGGAAGGGGAAGTGGGGAAGATGGCAGGGGGGCGGAGCTAGCAAGGGGGAGAGGTGGGGCGCTGGTGGCTTTGGTGGAGGATAGGAGGGGGGTGCAAATGGGCTTGGAGGGAGGGGAGGGTTCCCTCCCTAGATTTGGAATGGGTTTAATGGAGAGTTTAATTTTGGTCTAGGGAAGGGGAAGGGGTGTCTTGGGGATGTGAATGGGTGCTTGGGAGATGGGGTTCTCCCTTGGGGAAAGGAAGGGGTGTATGGGGAATGGCAAGGGTCACCTAGGAAGGGAGAGGGAATTGATGGGGGAAATTAATGCTTCTTGGGAGGTGAAGGGCTTGGTGATGTGGCAAGTGGAGAGTGGGGGAGGTGGTGATGAGGTGGCAGGGGGAAGGTGAAAGGGCAAGTGCGCCCTAGAGAGAGAGAGGGAGGAGAGAGAGAGGGGATCACCCCTTTAGAGAGAGAGAGGGAGTGAGAGCACCGAGAGAAGGGGAGTTTGGTGCGGCGCCTCTGCAGAATAGTGGGAGGGTTGGAGGGAGATAAGGCTGGGAAAGGGGGGCAGTGGAGGTGTAGCATGCAGAGGGGCCATTCGCAGGGGTAGAACCAAGTGTGTGCAGGTGTGAGAGAGGGAACATGTGAGGGGCTCTACTATGTGAGGAAGTGAGGGGTAGAGAGTGAGAGAGAAGGCTGGGGTGTGGGAGGAGAGGAGAGATTACGGTGCTCTGTTAGAAATAGGGGCTCCGGTGGTGTAGGATTGAGAGTGAGAAGAGTGGTAGAGAGTGAGTACAAGAGGGAGAGGGTTTGAAGGGGGTACAGGGTGAGGCCCGGGGGGGGGGGTTTGCAGGAGAATGGGTCTGGCATGCATGGGTTGCTGTGCTACCATGCGAGCAGTTTAGTGAAGATAGGGAAAGGGAGATAGGCAGGGTAGGGCAACGGAGAGGAGGGGGAGAAGACGCGATTGTGAGAGGGGCAGTGTGTGAAGAGTAAGAGAGGGAGAGCAGGAGGGGGGTTTGAAGGGGAGAGAGATGAGCTGAGGAGGAAGACGCACTGCTCCGATGCAGGTTAGAGAGAGAAAGAGGAAGGGGAGTGGGGAGAGCCGGCAGTGATGTTCAGAGAGAGGTGGGGGAGGTGCAAGGAGAATGGCTCTGGGAAAACGTTGTAGGAAGGCTAAGAGAGGGGGGGAGAAATGGTGTTGTAGGCAAGGAAACTGGAGGGGAAAGAATCTAGGAGAATCCACTCCTAGAGAGAGAGAGAGAGAAAATATTGGAAGGGGTAAGGGCCTCACATCGGAGGACAGTTTTCAAAAATTTCTAATTCAAACTTCATTATCTTAAACAAAGATTACATGACCTTTTATAGACTCCACAAAGAAGACCAAAAGACAACTCTCCTAACACCTAATACCTACTTAATATAACTCTCTTGGGAAGACTAAAAGACACAAAATAAAAAAAGACTTTTACATGATTATTGTGGACATAATTACTATAAACATAAAACATGACCTATTAGGCCCAAACAGGTGGCCCAATTAACAATAGACGATCAAACATAAATATCTATTTGATAACTCTTTTTGCTGGAGCTATTTTTCGATCTCGTCACTCGTTCTCGGAGAATGTGATTGCTGGTCCCTTGGAAATAGTAGCCAATGATGTAGGTAAACTGTCAGCTACCACATCTTCACTAACCATCACCTTCTGAATAAAATTTCTTAGTGCATCTTGGTGAAGGGTAGATCTCTTTATAAGCTCCAGCACAGATATTTTGGCGGGCACTCGATCTAAGTGACGTAACAAATAATATTGGGTACTCGGTAGGGGCTCAGCCTCTTCTTGATCGGCTGCCAGTTGCAAGGGCTGGGGATTGGAAGTAGAAGCATAATTGTGATGAAACAAATGCCCGCTCCGAAGGGCAAAATTCCATGCCGGCATGGCACCTGATGACGGTAAAATGGGCCCGATGGCATGGATGAGTGGCGTGGAAGAGGGTGTGGGGGAAATAATAGGAGTGGGAGTGGAGGTAACGGGTTGTGGTGAAAGGACAATGGGCGGAGGGTTAGTTGTGGGTATGGTGATGATGGGTGCAGGCGGAGGTGGAGGTGTAAGGGTAAGCGGAGGCGCGGGCGGAGGGCTAGTTGTAGTGATGGTAGCGTGGGTGACGAGTAATGGGCGAGAGGTTGGTGATGGAGTGGAGGTGAAAGGGGTGGTGGATGGAAGAACAAGTGATCTAGTAGGCGGAGGAGAATTTTGATATGTAGGCGTAAGGATGGTGGGAGTAGAAGAGGTGCGGTAATTTTGGTGGAGGGCCGAGACTTGTTGGAGCATACCGTCATCATCATAAGACCACTCGGCATCAGGAGCCGAGGGTTGAACTACATTAACCTGAGCCAGTGCCGGTGGCTGAGGCTGCGGAGCGGGAGGATGATTCGGCAAGGGGTTCTGATGGATCCTCAGGTCTTGAACCAGCTGCGGTTGTTGCAGTAATGGCTGCTGCTGTGGTGGTAGTGCTTGTTATTACTGCACTTGCTGCCTCTGCGGCTGCCTTCTCTTCTCTTTAATTACCATAATGGCCATGTGCATCTCGACCCAATCAATGCGGTGTCCTTCGTGTAGGTCATAGACCAAATCTCTAAACTTTTTTTTTTCCAAAACCCTGCCTAGGGGTAAAATGTAGAGTGCTCCTCGGGGAAGGAACATTCCCATTTGACCACTAGGAGGTTGATTTTATTAAGGTAAACATCAAATGAAGATTACATGATGCGGATGCTAGGCATCCCTAGCTTATCCAACCGAGCTGCACCCTTGATCTTCGTGGGTAGCTCATGAGAAAAAAAGAATGAATTACAATTATTGGTGCATGCTAGAGAGGCTAACAAATCAGCAACAACATTTGCTTCTCTGAAGATATGAGTGACTGAGTCCCTTGTAGTGAGTAATTCCCTGATTTCTCTGACATAAGTAAGAATGGACCATGGGCATTGATCTTGCTTGTTGATGGATTGCACAAGGATTTTGGAATCACATTCTATCAATGCCGGATGAGGAGATACCATTCTAAGGTATTTAATTCCATCTAAAAGTGCTCTGGCTTCAGCAATGATACTGCTAGCAGCCCCATAGAAATGGGAGAAGGCAATGATAACTTCACCTTTAGCATCTCGGATTAGACCACCCCCACTTGATGTACTATGATGCTTGCTGGCTCCGTCTGTATTCAATTTAAGCACAGACCATGGCGGGCAAACCCATTTGATAATTTTTAGTATGGGATTTATAGTGCTTCCTCCTTTTATTCCAAATTGTGAGAGAAATTGCTTACTGTTTGGGTTGTCTTCTCGTAAATCCGACAGTTCATAAATTGTTTTAACTTGGTTGACAATGCTATGGATAAGACTTTGCTTGGAGATGTGCTTGTCTTCATATTTGGCTAAGTTTCTTGCAGACCAAAGTTCCAACATGGTGTAGCCGATGACAGCCAAGGAGAATAAACCATGCTTAGTTTTCAGATTTATCATAGAAACTGATCTGAGAATCATGAACCTAGCAGAATTTCCTTCAAACTGTAGTCCCATGGCCATAAGTGAAGACCATGTAGAAGAGGCAATTTCGCTGTCAATAAAGATGTGTTGCAGTGTTTCTACTTGGGGCTGTAGGCAACATTGACATTTAGAGCACAGATGAATACCCTTAGCCTGAACATTGTAGTCTGTGGGTAAGCAGTTCCATACAATCTTCCATAGTAGCACAGATATTTTGGTTGGCAGCCATTTAGACCAGAGCTTGGACCAAGGAATGTGCCCCTGGTCATGATTGCTGTTACAAATTAAGTTGTAAACAGAAGAAACTAAACAATCACCTGAGGATGATAGGGACCAAACCTCCTGGTCCTGCCTCTGAGAAAAAGTAGTAGTTCTGATAACAGAGCATATGTCAGCTGGTAGGTATGTATTGATAACCTGAGTTTCATCTGATGTCGGATGCAGAATACATTGGCTGACAGTAGCCTGAATGTTAGGTATAGCAACCATCGGTGTAAGTAAGTACAGGGTCTGGTTTCCCAGCCATGTATCCATCCAAAAATTGGTGGAGCTCCCATCACCGATGATGACTTTTTTATATTTGGCAATGAGGTCTCTGGCTTGAGTCTAGCTTTTCCTGCCATGGCCTTTCATGTGTTTAAAAGTCACATTCGAAATGTGACAGTCCTTGATATGTTTTGCTCTGAAATAAGAAGCCCACAGAGAATTTGAATGTAGAGCTCTCCACAGCATTTTCACCCTCAATGCTATCTCCAAATGTCTAAGGGACATTATACCTAGTCCACCTTGGCTAATTGGTCTGCAGATGGCTTGCCAGGATTTCCAATGATGTTTTGTCCCATGAGAAGATGAACCCCAGAAGAAGTTAGCAAAGGATCTGTCCAAAGTTTGATGGATGCCAGTGTGAAGAGGGGAAGATGCCAAGGTGAATATCGGGATTGAGGTTAGCACATGCTTGATGAGGGTTAATTTGGCTCCCTGAGAAAGCAATTTCCCTTGCCAACCCTCTAGCCTCCTCTGAATAGAAGAAACAAGCCCACCAAAATATACTTTTTTGCTCCTGCCAAGAGTAAGAGGAAATCCCAAGTATTTATGTGGAAAAGAATGTTGAGAGAAACCAGTGTGAGCTTTTATCCGGTTGATGGTTGCAACATTTGCCTTTTGGTGCATAAAGAAGCCACTCTTTCCTACATTGATCGACTGACCAGAGGCTCTTTCATATGTCTGTATAGTTTTAATTAACCTTCGGACAGAGGACAGAGATGCATTACTGAAAATGAGAGTGTCGTCTGCAAATAATAAGTGGGATACATTTGGACAGCCTCTGGGCACAGCAAACCACCCAACAATTCCAGAATTGAAAACTTTCTTCAAAGATCTACTGAGCACTTCTTCTGCTAGTATAAAGAGTGCTTGAGCTATGTGTTGTGCAGGTGGAATGGCAGTCTAGAGGGGGGGTGAATAGATCCACCCCCAAATTCAAAAACTATTACAGACTTATGTAAAAAATTTAAACTATGCGGCTTAAGCGGAAATTAAAGCGTATACTCTATGCATTACAAAGATGAACCTAGGCATGCATCTAGCGGAGATCACAAACAATCACACAAAAGAGACAGGGATTTTTAGGTGGTTCGGCCAGACATCCAGTCTGCTTACATCCACCCCTCACCAAACCCGGTGAGGCTTCCTTCCGCTGACTCACAGCTTGAAGACTCCGCTGACTCACAGCTTGACACGCTGACTCACAGCTTGAAGACTCCGCTGACTCACAGCTTGACACGCTGACTCACAGCTTATTTAACATAACAAAAGAGAAAATGAAATATTGAATAGACAACATAAATACAAATCGAGTGTAGAATGCTCCTGATGATTGGGTATCTCGATCTGCAGATGGAGTTCACCGTGCTTCTTCTCTGATTTCAAATCTCGGCTGATCTTGTGTCACTACCGGTGCTTCTCCTGCTGCTGTTCTTCTCCTGCTGCCCTTTTGATGTTGCTCTTCTGCTTGCAGAGGTTGTGCTGCACTCTGATCTCCTGGGGCTTTTTCTAGTTTTCTTCTTTTCTTTCTACTTCTTGATCTAGGTCACACAACCCCTTTTTCTCTCTTCTTTCCAGGAGTTGCAGCCCCCTTCTCTCTAGATGCAGTGCTTCTCTTCTTTCAGCAGCCTCTCTAGATGTAGCCCCCTTTTTTTCTTTCTGCCCAGAAGATGCAGACTTTTTCTCTCGAAGTGCAGAGCAGCTCTTTTTCCAACAGCCTCCTCTTTTTAGTTCGTGGCTCCTCTCCTTTCTCTGCCTTCCCGCCATCGCTTTTCTTGTTTTTGAATAACTCCACGATATCTGCTGGTTCAGTTGGAGAATCGGTGGGAAAAGCTCCTATTTTTCAGCGAGGAAGTTGAAGACCAAGTCAAATCCATGAAAAGAACCACAATCTGGCAAAGACCCATGTTTCCTGGCTTATCTGGACCCTCTAGGTGCGTGCCATAATGGATCCAAGCCTTGGGTATCGGATCTCACATGAAACGGGTCCATTTTAGGGCTTACAATTCGCATCTCCGCCCGTGGTCGGCTTCTAGGGCCTTCGTGGTCGGCTTCTGAACAGAGCCAGAATTCCCTGGTTTCTGTCTGCCTTCAAGTGTCGGCTTCGGAGCCCTCAGGTGTCGACTTCTGAACAGAACCAGAATTCCCTGGTTTCTATCTACCTTCAAGTGTCAGCTTCGGATCCCTCAGGTGTCGACTTCTGAACCAGTCCAGAACCTGTTTTGGAGATCTTGAAGGGCTGAGCTTCTGAATTGAGTTTGGTTCATCCTTGACCTTTGGCTGGCCTATTTTAATCATCAATATACCTGCATTGATCATTTAGATATTAAACATTTGGCATATGCTTATGGTAAAGACAATGAGATACAACTTGTCATCATCAAAACAAGGGATGCATAACATTCTCCCCCTTTTTGATGATGGCAACTGTAGATCATTGTGAACTATGCATGAAAAGTATTCATGATAGATAAGTCATTATTATGAATGTGTCAATATGATGAATGGACAGACAAGACAGACTTGACACTCTCTCCCTCTTCATATCTCTCTCTACATCTCCCTCTTACAACAATCTCTCCCCCTATATGCAATACATTGACATTCTCACAATGACATTCTCTCCCCCTTTGACATCATCAAAACAAGATTTGGGAGTTTAGAGGATGAGAGATAAAACTAATATCAGGGATTAAGGAAAGATGTGGACTAAGTTGTTAGGGATGAGAGGAAGTAATGGCATGAGCAAAGCTGTTCAACGTGGTTCACATGAGAGATTTCACCTGAGGGTTGAAATTGAGAAACACTCATGAATTTTCTTAAAGGCTAAGGTAACTGGCCTTATTGTTGCCAATGGTTCAAGACATATAAGCCTCAAATCTGAAGTTAAAAAACCAAGAGCAATTTCATTCTAGCACATATAACAGTGTTAAAGCAACCTCTTCAAACCAGTTCCCGTCCAAGCTCTTTTGATCGTCAAGATGATTTCATTAGTCACCTCTCGGAAGGGTTTTCACTAGTATTGTGGTTAAACTTGTATAAGTTTTGATATTTGCCTTGGGTCAACCATTTTTACAATTTGCTCCTCTCCTTTTTTTTTGTAATGAGCAATCAAGTTCAGCATGGCTTTTCAGTTCGAGGAAACATGTTTATCAGACACCAGAGTCCCCGATTACTTCGCACAACTGACCATTTTGCTTCCTTTTGGACAGAGTTAGCATTTCATATCATGACGCTGTCCTCAGCACTTCATTGGTGCAGGGACTTGGTTTCTCACTGAAATATGCCATTGCTCTGCATTTCCCTTTTTTTCATTCAGAATATCTTGTAGAAATTTAATGGCGTATTCCCATTTGGCTTTTTCAAGATACACGTTTAAAAATAATACTAAGTTAAAACCATTCAACTAGAGTTGCCTCACTACTATCAAAAATTCAATCTTAAGAGAAGGTGAGGACATAGTTCCCTTAGGCTGATTCAAAACAATTATATGAACACAGGCCGAAATTTTCATAGGCATTTAATTTCAAATTTCAGAGGTTTATAGACCCCAAACCATTGACTTATTTCCATGGGTCAATTTCAATAGCTCTCTAAGAAATTAGAAGAGTATTTGCCCATTACTCCCCCTGAAATCATGAACTTGTGTTGAATTCAAATGGGTTGGAATTATTGCAATAAGGATGTAAGAATGATGATATAAATTGACGACAGTGAATTGAGGAATTTTGCAAGGGTTCTTGATAAGATGGGGGCAAATGCATGAACAACGTTTAGAGTAGTGGGGACAGAAAGACATAAATGTATTGAGCTCCCCCTCAGTCAAATCGGGTGACTCAATATGCATGCATGACATGTAATGCACTTATTGACCTTTCCAAAGCTCTTGCTTACATGAATTTTGGACCTTTGGTACTTGGCGAAGGTAAGTCCTCTACGCATAGTGTGGCTTTTAGACAAGCCTAACCTGCCCTTCCACCAATCACCATTTGATATACCACAAGTGTCCATGGTATGAATGCATGACTACTACACAATCAGACTTAGATATGAAAATGGATGTTTGAGTCATGCAAAGGACCTATACCACATGTGCAACTCCCCCTCACTATGATATGCAATTAGTGATTGAGTTCAAAAACTATTGCAGCACCACCATAATATCTATCAATGGACCAATGCAGTAGATTTCAGAATTTCATCCAACCATGCAGTGTTTGGCAGCAGCATTACAAGTTTCCAATCAATCAAACATAGCAGAGTATAAGTTTCAATTTGAAGGATTACCTGATTCCGTGCAGGCCAGGCCAGTTAAGAAGGTAAACAAAAACTTACTTTTCAATCAAATAACAATTTGCATTTGTTCCTCCTTTGACATGCCTTGGACAGCCATTATCATGATGCCATTTGATATGTATGGCTGCAAGGCTTAGATGCAAGCAAGTTAAACTGCCAATGTGGGAACCCAAGTAGCTTTGGGTCCCTTTTGAGTATTTGACTTTTTAAGACATGACGGTATGTCTTTTGGTATCCATAGTTGCCTTACTTGCTTTGGATGTCCATTTGGTCTGCATGAAGAATTTTTCACCACATCAGTAAAGACATTAGAGAGGTTCACAATTTTTTGTTCCTTACAAGATTCATATTTCCATCCTTCCAATAAGTAGAGGGTGATTGAGACTTACCATTAACTCTGGATTTACCTGCCCATTGACATTTATGATGATAGTATGATCCATGATGCCCATGTGTTGACCCATTGAAGGGCAAGTATCGACTTTGAGGGGCTTTATATGTTCTGCTGTAGCCAAAAGTCGACTTTGGAGGGAGTCTTAGTCAACTTCTAACTTCCCAGAAATTCAACCAGTTTCTGTTTCTGGCTGTGGTCGACACTTGAGGGGGTCGTGGTCGACTTCGGTTCTGCCAGAATCCTGCATTTTGTCTAGCAGTGCATGTGGTCGACTCTGGGGGGTTTCTGAGCCGACTTTCCTGATTCCAATTTTTTTATTTCTTGCTTTGAATGACTTGATTGAGTTTGTTTCCTTATTAGATGATTGGCCTTGTTTCAAGAAGAACTTTTGAAAGTTTTGGTCTTTTATTCTTGAGTTTTCCAACTCATTTTTGTTAGAGCCTTTTTCTCTTGCATTTGTGTCACTTGACTCTTCAATTTCATACATATTTATGAGAGGTTTCTTTCCTTTTGGATCTGTACCGGCCACAAATGTAATGGTTTTCATTTGGAATTCCTTTTTGGCATTAGGATTATATCCCAAACCTTCCTTTTGATAATTGACTTTTGTTCCGAGCATGGCATTCAAATTTTCTTCTCCTCTTACCATTTTCTCTAGACTCTCTTGTTTATCTTCCAATGCTTTTTGAATTCTTTTGATTTCTTCCAAAAGCTTGTTATTTTCTTGCTTAATCGTGTTAGCCTTTTCATGAGTCAATTTTGTCTCTTGCTCACAGCTTTGCACTTTTGATTTTAGTTCATCAATCAAATTTATTAAGCCATCATTCTCTTCTTTTAGTCCCTTTGATTCACCTTCTTGCATCTTCATTTTCAGATCATCAATTTCATCTCTCAGATTTTCATTCTCATCTTCCAATTGTCTTAATTCAGATTTGTAGATCTCTAAGTCATTAACTTGTCTCTTCAGATTTGAAACTTCAATTTGCAAGCATGCATTTTTATCACTTGAAGTTGTATCATGAATCATGGCATTCATTTTCTTTTTCAAGGCTTTGTTTTCCTTTCTAAAAATATCACATGTATCAACCAATTCGCCATATGCTTCTTGCCAATCATCTATAGTGAAATGCTCAAATGACGAAGAGTTTTCATTTACCTCATACTGACCTATTGCCATAAGACCTAAGTCTTCATTGGTTTCATTAGATGAACTCTTCCCTTCACTTTCCCCTTCATCACTCCATGTGCCTATCATGGCTTTTTTCTTGTCTTTCCTCTTGGAGTGTGTTTTCTTCTCATTGTGTGGACATTCAATCTCGATGTGTCCGGGCTTGCTGCAATTGTAACAAATAAGATTGTTAGATTTTTTCTCAAGTGATTCAGATTTGAACTTGGATGGCATTCTTACCTTACCCTTTGGATTCTTGAAGTTCTTACCTTCCATCTTCAAGAACTTTTTGAATTTTTTGGTTAACTTGGCAAACTCACCCAAATCCTCCTCGGTGCTGGATGACTCACTATCATCTGAGGATGCCTCTCTAGGCTCTTTAGCCTTTAGTGCTAACGGCTTCCTCTTTGATGTTTCTTCCTCATTTCTCTTCAGGTTAAGCTCATAAGTCATCAATGAGCCTATCAACTCATCAACAGTCATAGTAGATAAGTTTTTAGAATCCTCAATCACTGTTGCTTTGGTATGCCAAGTAGAAGTTAAAGATCTAAGGACTTTCCTCACAAGTTCATTATTAGTGTAGTTTTTCCCTAGACCTTTTAAGCTATTAGTTAACTGAGTTAGTCTAGCATACATTTCAGAAATGGATTCATGTGGTTCCATTTTAAACATTTCATAATCGGAGATAAGCATATTGGCTTTAATTTCTCTTATCTCAGAAGTGCCTTCATATATTACCTCTAACCGGTCCCACATTTCCTTGGCAGTGGCACATGAGGAAACCCTTGAAAATTCTGTTGGGTGAAGCGAGCATTGCATAATATTCATTGCTCCCCAGTTCTGATTTGACTTCTTTATCTGCTCTTGTGTCCAGGTGTCTTCATCTTCAGGAAGTTGATGTGGCCCTCGACTTACAACTCTCCATGTTTCATGGTCCTGCGCTCTGAGAAAGACCTGCATTCGTTTTTTCCAATACGGGTAGTTAGTACCATCAAAATATGGTGGCCTAGTCACCGAATGACCCTCTGCCAATAATCCTTTGGCGTCCATTCCACTAATCTATCCGGGTCGTTGGACCTCTTGAATGGATAACCCGCTCTGATACCACGTGTTGTGCAGGTGGAATGGCGGTCTAGAGGGGGGGTGAATAGATCCGCCCCCAAATTAAAAAACTATTGCAGACTTATGTAAAAAATTTAAACTATGCGGCTTAAGCGGAAATTAAAGCGTATACTCTATGCATTACAAAGATGAACCTAGGCATGCATCTAGCGGAGATCACAAACAATCACACAAAAGAGATAGGGATTTTTAGGTGGTTCGGCCAGACATCCAGTCTGCTTACATCCACCCCTCACCAAACCCGGTGAGGCTTCCTTCCGCTGACTCACAGCTTGAAGACTCCGCTGACTCACAGCTTGACGCGCTGACTCACAGCTTATTTAACAGAACAAAAGAGAAAATGAAATATTGAATAGACAACATAAATACAGATCGAGTATAGAATGCTCCTAATGATTGGGTATCTCGATCTGCAGATGGAGTTCACCGTGCTTCTTCTCTGATTTTAAATCTCGGCTGATCTTGTGTCACTACCGGTGCTTCTCCTGCTACTGTTCTTCTCCTGCTGCCCTTTTGATGTTGCTCTTCTGCTTGCAGAGGTTGTGCTGCACTCTGATCTCCTGGGGCTTTTTCTAGTTTTCTTCTTTTCTTTCTACTTCTTGATCTAGGTCACACAACCCCTTTTTCTCTCTTCTTTCCAGGAGTTGCAGCCCCCTTCTCTCTAGATGCAGTGCTTCTCTTCTTTCAGCAGCCTCTCTAGATGTAGCCCCCTTTTTTTCTTTCTGCCCAGAAGATGCAGACTTTTTCTCTCGAAGTGCAGAGCAGCTCTTTTTCCAGCAGCCTCCTCTTTTTAGTTCGTGGCTCCTCTCCTTTCTCTGCCTTCCCGCCATCACTTTTCTTATTTTTGAATAACTCCACGATATCTGCTGGTTCAATTGGAGAATCGGTGGGAAAAGCTCCTATTTTTCAGCGAGGAAGTTGAAGACCAAGTCAAATCCATGAAAAGAACCACAATCTGGCAAAGACCCATGTTTCCTGGCTTATCTGGACCCTCTAGGTGCGTGCCATAATGGATCCAAGCCTTGGGTATCGGATCTCACATGAAACGGGTCCATTTTAGGGCTTACAATTCGCATCTTCGCCCGTGGTCGTCTTCCAGGGCCTCCGTGGTCGGCTTCTGAACAGAACCAGAATTCCCTAGTTTCTGTCTGCCTTCAAGTGTCGGCTTTGGAGCCCTCAGGTGTCGACTTCTGAACAGAACCAGAATTCCCTGGTTTCTGTCTGCCTTCAAGTGTCGGCTTCGGAGCCCTCAGGTGTCGACTTCTGAACCAGTCCAGAAACTGTTTTGGAGATCTTGAAGGGCTGAGCTTCTGAATTGAGTTTGGTTCATCCTTGACCTTTGGCTGGCTTATTTTAATCATCAATATACCTGCATTGATCATTTAGATATTAAACATTTGGCATATGCTTATGGTAAAGACAATGAGATACAACTTGTCATCATCAAAACAAGGGATGCACAACACTATGGGATCTCCTTGGCGCACTCCCCTAGAAGATTTAAAGAAACCTGCCAATTCACCATTCAGCTATATTGAGAACCATCAGTTGTTTAATAATATCTCAATAAGATTAATAAACTTCAGACTGAAACCAAATTTTCTTAGAACAGCAAAGAGAAAATCCCATTCCAGTCGATCATAAGCCTTGGCCATATCCAACTTAAACATGACATTCCCTCCTCTAGTCTTTCTGCCCAGCTCATGAACAAGTTCTTGGGCTAAAGCAATATTCTCCACCATTTGTCTACCTTGTACAAAAGCTGACTGTTCCAAAGATATTGATTTTGGCAGAAGTTTGGCCAGCCTGCTATTGATGATGGTGGAAATAATATTATAAAAGTAATTGCATAAGCTAATTGGGCAAAAGTCTGAAATGTCCACATCATTCTATTTTTTTGGAATGAGTGCTATAATAGAGGCTGTCACATTTCTAGGTAAAGGCTATTGTAGAGTGAAAAACTCTTGCACTGCACTGACTACCAGGGTATGAATGATATGCCATGAATTTTGAAAGAAGGCACCAGTGAACCCATCTGGGCCCGGGGCACTGTCTGCAGACATTTTAAAAACCGCATTCCTGATTTCTGGAGCACCAGGGACCGCACACAGACACTCATTGTCTTCTAAGTTGAGGAGAGTAGGAATGCATTCCAGAATGTCATCATCTATGTAATGATCTTGCGTAGAGAAAGCCTTCTGAAAGTGAGTGACAGCAATGCTTTTCATTTCTACAGGATCTGCTGTTATAATGCCTGCTGAGCTCCTCAGCTTGGCAATGAAATTTCTCCTTCTGTTAGATAGGGTAGACATATGAAAGAACTTTGTATTCCTATCCCCTTCAAGTAACCATCGAACCCTTGATTTCTGCCTCCAAAAGGATTCATGTTGAAGGTACTTTTCCGAAAGGATAGATTTAGCCATCTCAAGTTTGTTGTGGTTCTCAGTCGAGGGGTTATAGTCATAACAAAATTCAGCCTGAAGAACTGCATCTTCTGCCAAGGCAAAGTTCATATGCACATTACCAAATGTTTCCTTGTTCCATATGCTAAGCATTTTCCTCAAATTTTTCAGTTTTAAGCAAAGAGTGGTAATGGAGGAGGTAGCAACGGGACTTGTTCGCCAATATAGATCAATAGCTGCATTGTACTGATCATGCAAAGTCCACATTTTTTGAAATATAAATCTGTTATGGAATCTGAACAAGGGAGAAGATTTAATCAATAATGGAGCATGGTCAGAGGCTTCTCTTGACAGGTGTTCAATGACAACAGGAAGACAGTTAACCCATTTTGTGTTGAAGAGGACTCTATCTAATCTGGCCCATATGCCTTTACTGCCCATTTGATTATTGTGCCAAGTATATTTGGATCCAATAAATCCAGCATCCATTAAACCACAGTCAGAAATGCACTCATTAAAGCCAGACATTGCTGAGATATTGGGATCATTACCTCCCAATTTTTCGTCAATATTCATAATACAGTTGAAGTCCCCTGCTACTATCCAAGGAGTATTAATTAGACTGTGTAAGTTTTTCAAAGAATTCCACAATGGCTTTCTCTCAACACTAGAGCATTTAGCATAGACAATAGATATGTAGAATTCTGCCATGGCAGAGTTTGTTTGAGTTAAAGTGATTTGCTACTCATCCTTGCTGACAAGAGTGAACTCCAGAGGATCTCTCCACATAATCCATATATGAGCCTTCGAGTCAATGTTGGCTATGGCATGCTTCATACCAAGTTTTTTACATATACTGTCCAGAAAGTTTGTGTTTATTTTAGGTTCAATGATAGCCAGAAAATCAATCTTGTGAGATGTAAGGAGAAATTTTAAACGGCCTTGGGAGACATCATTCCCAACACCTCTAATATTCCACACAAGCAAATTCATTGATAGGTAGAAGAGCTAGCAATATTACCCGTGGACTGAATCCTCAACATGGACCTGGTATTTATTCTAGGAATTTCATCAATCATTGTCCTAGCATTATTTGATTTTGCTGTTGCTGCAATCTCCTGACATTTCCTGTTAATTTCTTTGGAATTGATGAAGCCTTCATTCTCTATTAATGGGTCATTTTTGTCCACAACAGCTAGCTCTGGAACAGGAACCAATTCCCCAATTGAAGGACTTTGGATTGAAGGGAACTCTTTGATAGATAGGGCCATATTATTCCTCAGAAGAGATGTTGCTTTATCTGAAATCTTTGGCATATTGTCCGCATCCTGTTTACCATCATCCAACCGTGGCTCAGTATCTGAAGGAGCAACCTTTGAGGGAGCCTTCTGAGTATGAATATTATCTGGGGGAGAATTGTGTACTGTCACAAGATTGGCGTCAACATTTTTTCCTTCCACTATGCATTTAGAATGAATTACTGGTTGCCAGATTGTCTTAGACTTTGAAGCCTCAGAAGTATGATGTGGTGGAGCTGAAGATATAGTATCTTTGCCATTCCTGACACTCGCAAGCAGGCCTTTACAACAGTCGACATTATGGCCAATATGGGAACAATGAAGATAGAACTCTGGAAGCTTTGGATATAATATCTCTTGCCAGGCACCACCTCCTGGAAATCCAATCCATAGACGGGAGGGGTGTGGTTTGGATACATCCAATTCGATGCAAACACGAGCAGAGCTAGTATGCGACAGGTTTAGAGTAGAAGGGTCTATTTTTAATACCTGACCAACATTACCAGCAATCGAACGCAGCATGTGCTCAATGTAGAAGTTAACAGGGAGACCAGGGAACTCAATCCAAACCGGAATAATTGGGGAGTCAACATTCGGAGAAAAGTCCATCGTCCATTTGTAGAACCGGAATAATCGACCTTGAACATACAGCGACTCCCGTAGAAGCAATATTAGGTAATCATCATAGTTCTTGAACCTCAATAGCAGGTGCCGATTGTCTAGGGCGCTGATCAAAAAATCCTCTTTGAAGAGAAATCTTTTGGTGAGATGAGCTCTGATGTCGATGAAGGAGGGACGACCCTGTGGGGTGCGGGCCACCAGAGAGAAGTAAAAAGGTTTAAGGGACGCTGCAATCTCCTCCTGACTAAAAAAGACCGCCGGCTCCCCATTATCGGTTGCTGCAGGTTCGTGTATATGGCCTGGGATAGCCAGAGGAATCATTGACGAAGAGAGGACTTCGGCGAATGACCTGGTCAGCGAGGGCTTGAAGATGAGGAAGAAGCATTGTGATTTGCCACGGGCGCCGGGGGGACCACGAGTGGTCCCCCAGGGGTAGCCATAGGACAAAGGAGCGTCACCGGGAACTAGTCAGAGAGATTCTCCCTCTCGCCGCCGGGAACTAGGTCTCCACCAGGTAGCTTCTTCAGCCCTGATAAAAAATTGAAAACACCTTTCAATGGTATGCCTAGGCTGCCTGTGGAACACACAATACTTTGTTTGATCAACAGCTGGGTTCCAGACGGGCCATTCTGGAGGAAGTTGGATCGCACTAACTGGCATAAGAGCCGAGAATATGTCCGTGAGGGACTCGGGCAAAGGAGGGTATTGGGCTCTCTTGGGACCCGGGCGCTTGTTGTTGTTGTTGGGGTAGCTGTTGGGTGGAGGGACATTATGGTATTACGGAGGCTGTGAAGGTTGTTGTAGAGCGGGGAAGGCATTTTGTGGATCGACGAATGTAGGGTTTGGTGGAGCGGGTTGAGTGTTTTGCGGAGTGGAGAGTTGGGGAGTGCGGGGTTTTACGGAAAGCAGAATGGCGCGGACGGGAAGGGGAAGGTGACGGCTTGTACCTGTTCATTTGTTTGGACCCCCTCAGTGACAGGCCCTTGAGATTTCTTATGGTATTTGGGCTTTTGGGCCTCAAAGAGTGAGTGGATGGGGGAATCCTTGAATTGTGTTTGAATGAATCGCGCCCGACTATACAGTTGGTGCATATTTGCTATGTCATTCATTGCCAAAATGTTGCGGAAGGACGGAGTAGCATTGGAAATCAACAGTTTGACCTTCTCTTCCTCCGGAATGTGGCCTGGCACCATGGCGACCATCTTCCTCCATCTATTGGCATAAGTAGCGAACTCCTCATCTGGTTTCATTTTCTCGGTCACCAAATCTGTGAAAGAGTATTTCGGGCCGACCCTGTCTTGAAACCTCTGAATGAACTTGTCCTTCACTATCTTGAAACTCTCGGCATCTTCCAGTGGAAGAGAGTAGAACCATTCAAGTGCAACCCCATCTAATGATCGGCAGAATAAGTATGCCATAAGGCGATCATCATACTGAAATTGGGCCGATTCATATAAAAAGTCCCTCACATGGATGAAGGGATTGTCATTCCCGTCATACTTGCGATAATTGGGGAGCTCGAATTACGGAGGGAATCAGATATTTTGAAAGCTTGGAACTGGAATGTCTGCCGAGGACTATAGGCCAACCCGCTTCTGGAGGAAGTCAAGTTGTTGTTGCATGGCGGCCCATTTATCTAACAACCCCTGCTCCCTAGATGGAGTAGGGATAGTGAAGGAAGGAGGTTGAATCTGAGGAGCAGAAGGATAAACAGAAGGAAGAGGAGGAGGAGGCCCATAAGAAGGATATTGGGCCGAAGGAAGACCCACATTGGTATGCACTTGGGCCGCCCCTTGCTGAGGGTGCATGAAATCATATGAGCCGACCAGGACTTGCGGCACTGATGGAATAGCCTGATAAGAATCCGCTTGGACTGAAGAAGGAAGGACATTCTTTCCTTTATCGAGAGTTTTTTGGGCCGAACCAGAAGACTGGCCCGTTTCAAGACTAGAGAATTGAATGGCCCTGGATCGGACCGGAGTGAGATCAATTGGAATGGGCTGAACAGTGGGCCCATCAACTCGCGGTTGAACAATGGAAGTATTAGATAGGCCTTGCGTAATCATGGGAGGTGGGGTATTGGGCCCCTGCATGGCCTGCTAAATAGTCTGAAGTTGGGCCATATCCAACTGGGCCATCATTTGAAGAATGGAATTGGCGGAAGGAGGAGGAAAGGATTGAATGGGTTGGATACCCTCCATAGGGATGGAGGACCGGGGAGGGATGGAACCCTCTCTAGAATGGAAGGAGATGACCCTAGGAGAACCCTCTAGAAGCCCTTGAGGATGAGACTCCTCTTGGGAACGAGGAAGATCAAAAGAAGCCATGGTGGACTCGAAGAGAGGATTGAAGTAGAACTTGGAAAAGGAATCCCCCCTAGGAGATGACTCTAGAGATCGGAAGCAACTCCACATGCAACGAAAGACCTTGGCAGAATGCAAACAACACAAAACAAACACACAATGAGTGACTTAAACTAGATGATTTTGACAAAGATGTAAGTAAAAAGAAGAAAACACTCAAAGTCCACCAAGTTGTCTAGATGATGCTTGGAGTTTTTACTTGCTTTCTCCTTTAGAACCTTAGTAGCTTGATTAAAATGTGCCCTCCACAATAGGTTCCTAATAGGAAAAAGGGTATATGGCTTGGTTGACTCTAAGGGTAATCACTCCTTCACTTATGCAATCCTAGACACGGTGTGAGAAAGGTACAATCGGCCCGACGTCCGTGTGAGAATCCATGGCTCGCGCAGACTTACGGAGGTCCCTGATGTGATCTCCTAGTCGGCCCCAAGGAATATGGAGACGATAGGTTCACACACCAAGATAGGAGAATGCAATCTAAAGTATGAATATATGAATGAACCTATGTGCACTAGAGTGCATGCAAATTCTAGCCTAAAATCTAGCAATTAAATATGAACACAATGATATGAAAATGCCAAACAACTAAGGAGGAGACTAGATAGCACCCAAATATAAAAATCACAGCAGAAACTGCAGAAATAAACTACACCTCGAGATGCGTACCTATCACTAGAGTGGCAGTCTGATATAAGAGCGGCAAAGAGATAGACGGTCTAATAATAGACTGCTCTTAAGTTTTTAACGGCTGAAGGTTCGACTGCCAGAATACCCAGAGAACCAGAAACAACAAGAAATAACGGGAAAATCCAGGGAAAACACGGGCAACTGAGGGAAAAAATGAATAGCAGGTTTAAAAGAGATTCAAAGCACGATTGACACTAGATGTCCCACCGTGATTACCAAAAAATTCTATTGATTTGTATTTGTTCCATTGCAAATGAATGTGTGATGTCAACAATAGAAATATGAATAAACTAAGTGAAATATGCAATCAACCTATGAACATGTGCAGCATGAACCTAGGCAATCAACATGGATTCTAAGCATGGGCATGCCATCCCTTTTAGAACTAAGCAAAGGAAAAGAAAAACACACGCCAAAGCGTGGAGCAAAGGAGTAGAAGAAAACACACACTGTAGGTGTGAAGCAAGCAAGCAAAAGCAAGTAAAGAAGAAATATGATGAGAGAGAGAAGACTAATGCCCAAACTAGAAAGATGTGATCACCACCAAAGTATTAAACTAGCCCAAAACTAGGATAAATACCTTGAAAATAGGTGGATGCAACACTCGCCCATGGGAGAAAGAAAACTGCACTTCTGTGAATAATGACAGTCGAAGACAGGCGCGCCAGATGAAGATGACGGTCTTACGATAAACCGCTAGAGGACTTTAGCGCTCCGATACACAACCGCCAGAGAATCGCAGAACAGGAACTTTGGGACTTTCATCTCTACTTCTTCCAGCTGGCCAGAAGACTTGGGCCTCATGCTATGGACCTATAAAACTTTCAAAAACGTGTAGAGACACAGAAAAAACACCCAGATTAGCCTTTTGAAGAGTGTAGTAACTATAATGGAAGAAAACTTGAAAACATGCAATTGGAAAGGGAATACCTGGGAGGTTGGCTTTTTAACCTCTGTGGGGCGTTTTAAAAGATGGGAGGAGGTTTTAAAATGATGCAGAAGATGAAGAACGTGAGAGAAGAAGAGGGAAGATGATTTGAATGCTATGAGGGGAAATAAGAACTAAGAAAATAATAAAACACAAAAAAATCCTTGGAACTTGATACTCCCTGAACTTAGGAAGCAGATGGACGTGGGAAGCAGTTCTTCTTGATTGGTTCTAGCTCCAAGATGCAGCAGCACTTCGACGCGAACTCCAGAAATCTCCTCCTTAAGCCATGAAGTCAAGGGTTCTATTTATAGGCCCTCAAAATCTAGGTCCAAGTTGGAGAGATAATGACCCGAAATCATGCCTGACACCAGACAATCTTTGAAGAAAATACTCCCAAGAGTCCACAGAAACAAACGGGAGCTTCTAAGGATTAGTATCGAAGGAGAAATCGTCAGATCAAACTCTTAATTCGACCACAGGATAGTAGAGAAAGAGCAGTTCTGCTAGAACTCTCTTCCTGAATTGATGGCCTTACGATAAACCACCATAAGCATTTAACGGCCAAAGAATGGACCACCACCCAGTGTTATCCAACAAAAGATAAGGCTTAACGGGTGAAGTTTTTGAAATAAAGACTCTACAAGAAGTTGGCCGTCCAAGGTTCATGTGCCAGAAGGCTCTAACGGTCCCACAATAAACCGCTACAGCATAACGGATAAGACAGAAGGAAAGATGGAAGGAAAGACGATGGCTTTTGGACTCTGGCGTCATCTAGAGGTCGAAGTGAGGAGTGCCACAATGCCACTAACGGCCATACGATAAACCGCCAAAGCGCAACAGATAAGACAGAAAGAAAGATAGAAGGAAAGACGGTGGCTCTGGACTCTGACATCATCTAGCGGTTCATAGATAGACTACCAACAATGTCTGACGCCCATTCAATAGACCGCCAGAGAAAAGATCGGGTCGGTGCAAGAGCGAAACCAGGGCGGTGCACATGTGAAGAAAACGGTCAAAGAGTAGAGTGCCAACAACGTCTAACGACCGTGTTATAGACCGCTAGGTGCCAGATTGCAACAAAACCATTGAAAGCCCACCAAGTTTCAACCCACGGAAAACAATTAAGGAGCGAGACCCAATCAAGGAGAATGACACATGAAATAAGCCCCAAAAACTGACTAAGATGGCCAAAAAATGGCGTATAACTTGCATCATCATAAAGATAAGTAAGAAGATGACCCAACTCATTGGTCATAAAACGGGTGTCAACATTAGGTCCCTTGGGTGTAGCCAGATCTAGAAGGGGGGGTTGAATAGATCCTTCCAAAACATTTCCCAATTAAAAACATAACTCATAAGAACACAAGCTACTGCTATAATGAAAGAAGAGGCCTTAAAACATAATGCATAGCAGATCTAACTATGGCAATTCAAGACAACTACACAATACACATTTCACAGGCTGTTGGGTTCTGCAAGCAAGATGGAGTCGACGCAGTAGACTACTGGCGTCGACGCAGACTTCTTGTGTTTACAGCAGATTGACTAAACTGCTACACAGCAAGCTCTTGATAAAAGTGTGAACAGAATATAAGTATGTATGGCCACGGAGCTAGCTATAGTATATGCTTAGTGTTTACAAGTACGGCACAAACTACAAAGATCTGAAACATGTAAACATATGAGAATGGGGATAGAGGAGATGGATCAATCGCAGAAAAATACTACAAGTGTAGTGAAAAACACTTTTGGTCTCTCAAGCAAAGTGCCGGATACACACTGTTAAACCGATTGCAAAATGAAAATGAAAGCACGAAGCAAGGTAGGAAGAAGGCAGCTATGGCTTCAGATCAATGTCATGAAGCACTAGAAAACTTGGCACGGCTGAAGGAGGGTTGCACTCCTTTCTTCTTCTTTTCCTCTCAGATTCTCTACTAAGGAGGCTCCTTTCTTTTCTCTCAAGCTCTCTTCATTTTCTTTCTCTCAGAAGCTCACGGTGGAAGGCTTAGGGCTGCTCACTCTTTTCTTCTTCTTCTCTCCTTTTCTCTTACAGCATTGGACTGGGATGGCCAGATGCTGGGCTACTCTCACTCCCTTCCTTTCTTTCTCACAGGTTTTCTACTGAAGGCTCAAGGGACGTTGACTTCTTCTTAGGGCGGAAACACCTTCATGTGAAGGAGGGGCATCCAATTTATAGGCCTAAAGAGAAAGAGACTTTCCCTCCAATTCCTTTGAAATTTGAATAGTTGGAATAAACAAAGGATGTTTGACTAGGGGAGCCTACAGAACCTTAATTCCCATTTGCAGAAGTGACGTCCTTTTGTCTAGGGATATTTTCCCTTCAGACACAAGCCTTACTGGCTGGCTATAGGGGACAAGACTTGCAGAGAGGGCGACTTTACCAAGGTACTGTACTGACATATCCTTTGTCCAAAGATTGCTTTGATCACTTATGTCACGTCCGGAGATAATGTAACGGAAGCACTCGGGAATACGAATAGCCGACATGATAAGCCTCTTGCAAGCAAGAATAATCAGAGTACAAAACAATGACACAAAGTAATTGCATAATAAGTTACTCAAACCATCACTTTTATTAATAATAACAACCATAATTCAAGTACATGAGACATTGGCTTTCTTAAATTTGCTAGACTCAATAAGATAAAATTACATAGACTCAATCTAGACATTTTGAACTTCCTAAGTCTTCACTCTTTAATCGCTCTCGGACCCATCACTGGAATGACTTGAATCCGAATCTGACCCACTAGTACTTCCTGAAAAGATTGAAAAATAGTCAATGAACACACTTGCCCAGTAGGTATCTTCACATCAGCATGATTGGTAATGTTAAAGTAATTAATGTCTTAGCTATAAAGGTCAAGATAAAATCATGCAAATACGATCAAACATCCGATTAAAGCCAAAGTAACAAGATATGATCAAGCTTGAGATACGAGAATATGAATTGAGTATAATGCAATTAAATCATACTTGCTCAATTCAAGTGTAATCCAGCAAGAATGTAACAATGGCCTTTCATGAACAAGAATATAACAAGAATGTACTAGCAAGTCATGTAACACGCACTTAAGTATCTTTCGCTTAACAGCAAGTACTTAGTGAATTTATGTAGATCCCGTGGATATTTCACTTATTTATAAACAAAGTACTCCTGGCGTAATGCGACGCCAGTAGCATCATACACCATGGTTTATATAGTATGTTTCTGATAATCAGCCAAGTGGAGTAGCATAGAGTCCTTGAACACAATCAGTGCTCGAAGTGCATCTTCAAGTATAAATCAAGCTATTTCCACCTATATAACAATAATGTGGCCAAGATTGTACAATTTCAATGATAGTTCCAAAAATAAGAATGCTTCTATTGAGAATAAGATTTCAATAAACACATTGATAACAAGGTTATGCCGTGGAAATAAAGCGGCAGCATAACGGTACATTTCTTAACTTTCATAATTTGCGTAGGTATTTTTGGAATAATGTGATAGGTTCTAGATAATAAATTAGACTATCTAGGATCATAAGAATATTAACCCGTGGGTCAAACCTCGGTTTAATCTATACTCAGAAAAATATTGGTCGTTTACTGGGCTGTTTCATGGAGAAAGTGATCTAGTTCTGGACCATTAAGGACAAGATTGTTCAATATTTAAAACAGATTATCTGGAGTCTTTAGCGGTCAAAGAAAGAACCATCTAGGATCCGTTCGCGGTCTAGTGAAGGGCCGCTATTAGACTCTGGTGGTCAACCAGAAGGCCACTAAGTTCCAAAAATATAAAACACCAGTATAAGTGCTTTCTAGACAATGGGTTTTAATTGTACAACCAACTCGGCGTCCTGGAGGGAATCCCAAACTCACGGAGAATTACGGAGGTCTTAAAATAAGATTTCCTAGTCTGTTGAAAGGAATATCAAAAGGAGAGGTTATCAAGTCCAAGATTGTGTGCCTAATGTGCACAGGGGTAACTAATGGTCATATACCGGGATATATGCGATGTACTCATGAAAATGACTCTATAGATGAGAAGAGAATCAGTAAGGAAATCCATAATGAACCACATTCATCTTACTTTTGAAACATGCGTTTAATACAAAGCATATGATTTTGGCAAGAAATTAACTTATGTTTAAAATAAGTTCTAAATGCGTAAGAAACAAGAAATCTACCAGAAATCTCTGTGTATACATAAACAACACCAGTAATAGGAGTAAAACTTAACTAACTGGGTTTATCATATATAAGATAGGGTGATTCTACATTAGGTTTCGGATTAACCAAAATACATAACTCAAGGTTGTAACGGTATAATATACAGCCGTTTGCAGGGCTAACCGATCTATCATAAGTCCGGTTGTGGTTTGATAACAGTGAATTCACAAGAACATTAACGGTCTATATATTGGCCGCTAACCCTTGATAAGCGGTTTATCGTAGGGCCGCTAACCAATTGCTGGCGGTCCATTATTAGGCCGTTTATGGTTGACTGATAGAAATTAAACAATTAAAACTAAAGGATAATCCAAGACATATCATGCCTGGAAACCAACATATATAAACTCTATAACATGTTAGAACAAAGAATAAGTCTACAATATGCATGGGTTCTGCGAAATTCACAAGAGAGTTTCTTTTATTTCATTAGGGTTAGGATTTATGCATGAACATTACACTAGATGCATAGACTCAAATAAAACATGAAATTCTCGGTATATGATGCATGAAATCAAGTGCAACAAGAGGGCTTTTAATCCTAGAACTATGTTTTAGCAGTTCATGAGATGACCTACCTCTGTCTTTGGCTTTTAACTTTGAATTTAAGCCTAGAAGTTAACCCTAGTTCCTTGCACTCCTTGTGCTAAAACATCAACTTCACGACCTAATATCTCTTGATTCTCCTGGCCTAAATATGTGAAATTTGGAGGGTAATAAGAAGATACAAAGGAGAACAAAAAGTTCTAAAGGTTCAACTTCTAAATACCTCGTTTTGGGTTCCTAACCTCTTGATCTTAACCAGTCCGTTGCTCAATTTCCTTGGTCGTTGATGTAAAATCAGTAACTTTGACCACCTCTAACTCCTTCTGTGCTTGATCTCCTAGGGTGAAATTTTGGGAGAAGTTTGATCTATATATTGTGAAAAAAAAGACTCTAAAGAATCTACCTGAATTAAAGCCGTTTTACCTTAGTCCCACGTGAGCCAAACATAGGGGTCGCGCAAGTGAAACATAGAGTCTATTTGTAGAGTTTTGGAGATTAGAACAATTATAGAGTCCCTATTAAACTTTCAATTCGATCCTCAAGCCTTCTAGACCTATCTAATTAGTTGAGAGAGTCGATCCTAGGTAATTTGGATGAAAAAAATCTAACCTTTTCATGCTTCGTCTCTCTCACGGAACTGACAGGAATTAGCGGTCTAGGACTGTACCGCCAAGCATCCCCTAGCGATTTCACGATAGACCGCCTCTACTATTGAGCATCAAATTTGAATTTAATTCAAACTCTATTTTTTTATTTATCCACTTATTTATCTAAATAGGGAGTATTTATCCCTTAAATTATGTAGATAACTAATTAGACTTCTAGAATATGGGCCAAACTTCATGGGCTTGGTCCTTAAGTTCTTTGGGCTTCATTTAAATAGGCTAGGTTAATTGGTTACCATACTTGGGCATAAATAATAATTTATTTAACCCAGAAATTCATTTATTAATCCATTTTGGTCTTTAAAAAATCCTTACAAATTCCTAGAAAATTCTTAAATACTTCAGAAATATTCTAAAAAATTTTCGGGGCATTACACCCTCCCCCATTTAAGAGAATTCTGTCCCCAAATTCAATGTATAGATTATATGAAGAGTGTACTTATAGTTAAATAATTCTGGAAATCTTTTGCGCATCGCTTCTTTGGTTTCCCATGTTGCTTCATGTGGACACAACTTGGTCCATTGGACTTTGACCATCGGAATAGTTTTATTCCAAAGTTGACAAATCTCTTGTTCAACGATCCTTATTAGCTTTTGCTCATATGTCAAGTCCTTCTTAATCTCCAGATTGTCGTAAGTGATGACATGGAAAGGATAAGGAACATACTTCTTGAGCATTGAGACGTGAAATACATCATGCACTTCTGCTAATTGAGGGGGCAAAGAAATTCTATATGCAACTTTATCAACCCTTTCGAGAATCTCAAAGGGGCCAATGAATCTTGGAGTAAGTTTGCCCTTAATACCAAATCGTCGAATACCTCGACCTAGAGAAACTTTAAGGAACACATGGTCACCTACTTGAAACTCCAAGTCGCGCCTTCGATTGTCAACATATGATTTCTGCTTGTCTTGTGCCATTTGAAGTTGTTCTTGAATGAGTTTTATCTTCTCGGTAGTATCCCTAATAATGTCGGGACCGAGAAATTACCTTTCTCCTACTTCATTCCAACAAATAGGCGAACGCCAGCTTCTTCCATATAAAGCTTCAAACGTTACCATTTGAATACTAGCTTGGTAGCTATTGTTGTATACGAATTCTACTAGAGGCAAGTGATCATGCCAACTTCCTCCAAAATCAATAGCACAAGTCCTGAGCATATCTTCCACCACTTGATTTGTCCATTCTGTTTGGCCATCAATTTGTGGATTGAATGCCGTGCTAAAGTTCAGTCGGGTCCCTAAAGAATGTTGTAGACCCTTCCAGAATTGTGATGTAAACCAAGGATCTCGGTCAGATATGATGCTGACGGGGACACCGTGTAATTTGACAATTTCCCTCATGTATAATGCTGCTAGTACATACACAGACCATCGACTTTTGATCGGTAGAAAGTGTACAGACTTAGTCAATCGGTCTATGATCACCCATATACCATAGTGTTCTCCTTATGTCTTAGGTAAACCCATGATGAAATTCATCCCTATACTTTTCCACTTCCACTCGGGAATATTCAAGGGGTGTAATTAACCTGCGAGTTTTAAATGTTCTACCTTTACCTGCTGACAAGTGAGACAGCGGGATACAAATTCCGCTACTTCTCTTTTCATGTTGGGCTACCAAAAGTTTCTTTTCAAATCTTGATACATTTTGGTAGCACCAGAATATACAGCATACCTTGACTTATGTGCCTCTTCCATGATTAATTCTTAGTATCATTATGATTTGGCACGTAAATCCTACCTTTAAATAGTAGTCTTCCACATTTGAGATAAAAAATTCTACTATCTGATCAATATTATCCTTGATTTCCATCAATGCAGGGTCATCCCATTGTAATTTGACTATATCCTCAATCAATATAGGTTGAGACCTTATATTGTCAATTATACATCCATCTTCTTCCCTATCAATATCAATATTCAAGTGAGAGAAATCTTTGATAAGACAATTCATGCCTTTCCTGAGGCTCGCTAGAGTAGCCTTTGGTCTTCTGCTAAGAGCGTCAGCCACATCATTTGCTTCCCTGGATGATATTGAATTGTAAAGTCAAAGTCCTTGAAATACTCCAACCATCTGCATTGTCGCATATTTAATTCCTTCTGGGTGAAAAGATACTTCAGACTTTTATGATCTGAAAATATAGTGAATTTCTCCCCATAAAGGTAATGTCGCCAAATCTTCAAAGTGAAAATAACCGCAGCTAATTCTAGATCATGCACAGGGTAATTCTCTTCATGACACTTCAATTGTCTTGAGGAATAACTAACCACCTTCCCATTATGCATGAGAACACATCCTAGGCCAATGCCAGATGCATCCATATAGACTTCAAAATCACCACACTTAACGGGCAATGTCAGAATAGGGGTCGTGGTGAGGTGATCCTTAAGAGTTATAAAACTTTCCTCGCAGTCCTTTGACCATATAAAAGGATTTTCTTTTCTTGTAAGTCTAGTCAAAGGAACGACAATCATAGAGAAATCCTTAATAAATCTCCTGTACGTAATAGCCAGCTAGCCCTAGAAAGCTTCTTACTTTTGATACGGTCGTTGGCCGGCTCCAATTCTTAACAGCTTCCACCTTAGAAGGATCGACATCGATACCTTCCTTTGAGATAATATGGCTGGGGAATGAGACTTCCTTTAGCCAGAACTCGCACTTATTAAGCTTTGGATAGAGTTTGTGTTCTCTTAGTGTCTGTAAGGCTATTCTCAAGTTCTCTTCATGTTCTTCCTTAGTCTTGGAATAACTAAGGATATCGTCAATGAAGATGACAATAAACTGGTCAAGATAAGGCCTGAAGACATTATTCATAAGTTGCATAAAAGCTGCCCGGGCATTGGTTAACCCGAATGGCATTACCACAAATTCATAGTGGCCATATCTGCTCCGAAAAGTAGTTTTGTAAATGTCTTCATCTTTGATCCTTAGCTGATGATATCCTGACATGAGGTCTATCTTGGAGAAATATTCTGCTCCTAAAATTTGATCAAAGAGCTCATCGATACGTGGCAATAGATATTTGTTCTTGATAGTAAGCTGATTCAGTCGCTGGTAATCGATACATAACATGAGGGATCCATCTTTCTTCTTGACAAATAGAACTGGCGCACCCCAAGGGGATGTGCTAGGTCGTATGAATCCCTTGTCCAATAATTCCTGAAGCTGTTTCTTCAATTCCTTAAGTTCTGTGGGGGACATCTTGTAGGGAGCTATTGAAAGAGGTGCCGCTCCGGGAATAAGTTCAATGAAAAAGTTTACTTCCCTTTCAGGTGGTAAATCGGGTAAATCCGATGGGAATACATCCAGAAATTCATTGACAATAGGGATATCTTCTAAGATGATCTCCTTGGATTCGGTGGGGGTTACAGAAGCAAGAAAAGCTACACATCCTTGCGAGATAAGTTTGCAAGCGTGAAGAGATGAAATAATGACAGGGTGCTTCCTATATTTGATACCAAGGAAAGAAAACCTTGGAAGACCTAGTTTCCGAAAAGAGATAATCTGGTTATGGTAATTTATATAGGCATCATGATCTACAAGCCAATCTACACCTATATAGCATCATAGCCCTCCATGTCAAGGCATACGAGATTTGCAGGGAGATTGTGACCTTCCACCCATACCTCACTATTAGGGTAATAGTATGTGAGTTTGGTTCCAGGACCTAAAGGTGTAGTAATAGCAAAGTCCGAAGGTAAAGGAACTGATGAAACTTGCAAGGTCTTTGCAAAGGCAGTAGATATAAAGGAATGAGAAGCACCAGTATCGAATAGTACAAAAGTAGGATGGGAACAAATGTGAACTGTACCTTCTGTAAGCCCGTCATCCCTGGGCACTTCATCATCTAAAATAGCATTGAGACGAGCATGTCTCTTATGTCCACTTCCAGAAGATAGTTCCTTCATAAGGGGGCAATCCGGCATGTGGTGCTCCGGGCTGCCACAACGTAGACAAGCGCCAAGGCGCTTCCAGCATTCTTTGGCTGAATGGTCGAACTTCTCACAAAAAATACAGGCCATGGCGACCTGCTTGTCTTCTTCCTTGACTTTCTTATTTTTGTTGTAGCCACTACCACTCCCATTCCAGGACCTCTTCTTGCTATCACGGGATTTATAGGGTTCCATGATGCTAAACTTGCCTTTCTTATCACGTCGATCTGATCTTCAGCTCGGTTCTTCGCCTTTTCCTTTTAATTTTTTGACCTTCTCTAAGGTTCTTTCGCACAAATATGTCCATTGGACCATCTCCGCATAAATACGGATATTTTGAGTCCCGAGCTGCTGAATAAAATCGGGTCTTAAACCATCCATAAACCGATTAGCCTTTAGTAAGTCGATACTGACCAGATGAAGAGCATACGGTGCCAACTTGGAAAACTGAAGCTTATATTCTGCCACCGACAACATGCCTTAGCGTAAAGAAGCGAATTCCATAGCCTTCCGCTCCTTGACATGCTCAAAAAAATATTTGGCACGGAATAGCGTAAGAAAACCTTCCCATGTATGGGGTGCATCTGCTGATGGTGTCGGAACCGACTTCCACCATGTACGCGCATCTTTGTTAAGTTGAAAAGTGACAAGACACACTTTCTTTTGGTCAGCACATTACCTGACCTCAAATATACGGTTCATCTCATCAATCCAGTTTCTCAGCTTCGTCTGGATTAGAAGAATCATAGAATCGTGGAGGGTTTAGACTCCTAAAGTTGTGATGTAAATCTCCAGCTCTGGTCCCTACGCCAGCTTGCGCCATAGTTTGCAATGCTTGGGTAAGACCAGCGACGGTCTCTTGCATTCCGTTCCAATCTACGCGATGAGCCATTGAGATAATATTGTACCTGAGAGAAATAACAAATCATTAACTCCCATGGAATTTAAAAGGGTTAATCTAGAGTTATTTTACTATCTCATCCCGAGCTCTACCCAATTCTTACATAGGTAGGGAGTTTCTTCCTTAGTTCATAGGTATGGGTCCTTAAGCCTCGGACTTATCCAATGACATGACATTTTCCTAGGACTTCTAATCCTAGTGCTCTCATACCAACTTAACTATCACGCCCCGAGATAATGCAGCGAAAATAATCGGGAACGCGAACAGTCGGCATGGTAAGCCTCTCGCAAGCAAGAATAATGAGAGTGCAAAATAATCACACAAAGTAATTACATAATAACTTACTCAAACCTTCACTTTTATTAATAATAACAACCATAATTCAAGCGCATGAGACATTGACTTTCTTAAATTTGCTAGACTCAATAAGAGACAATTACATAGACTCAATCTAGACATTTTGCACTTCCTAAGTCTTCACTCTTTAATCGCTCTCGGACCCATCACTAGAATGACCCGAATCCGAATCTGACCCACTGGTACTTCCTGAAAAGATTGAAAAATAGGTAATGAGCACACTTGCCCGGTAGGTATCTTCGCATCAGCATGATTGACAATGTTAAAGTAATTAATGTCATAGCTCTAAAGATCAAATTAAAATCATGCAAATACGATCAAACATGCGATTAAAGCCAAAGTAACAAGATATGATCAAGCTTGAGATACGAGAATATGAATTGAGTATAATACGATTAAATCATACTTGCTCAATTCAAGTGTAATCCAGCAAGAATGTAACAATGGCCTTTTATGAACAAGAATATAACAAGAATGTACTAGTAAGTCATGTAACATGCACTTAAGTACCTTTCGCTTAACAGTAAGTGCTTAGTGAATTTATGTGGATCCCGTGGATATTTCACATATTTATAAAGAAAGTACTCCCAGTCTAATGCAATGCCAGTAGCATCATACCCTATGGTTTATATAGTATGTTTTCGACAATCAGCCGAGGGGACTAGCATAGAGCCCTTGAACACAATCAGTGCTCGAACTACATCTTCATGTATAAATCAAGCTATTTCCACGTATATAACAATAATGTGGCCAAGATTGTACAATTTCAATGATAGTTCCAAAAATAAGAATGCTTATATTGAGAATAAGATTTCAATAAACACATTGATAACTAGGTTATGCCGTGGAAATAAATCGGCAGCATAACGGTACATTTCTTAACTTTCACAATTTACTTAGGTATTTTTGGAATAATGTGATAGGTCCGAGATAATTAATTGGACTATCTAGGATCATAAGAATATTAACCCTTGGGTCAAACATCGGTGTGATCTATACTCAGAAAAATAGCGGTCATTTACTGGGCCATTTCATGGAGAAAGTGGTCTAGTTCTGGACCGTTAAGGACAAGACTATTCGATATTTAAAACAGATTATCTAGAGTCTTTAGCGGTCAAAGAAAGAACCGTATAGGATTCGTTTGCAGTCTAGTGAAGGGCCGCTATTAGACTCTGGCGGTCAACCAGAAGGCCACTAAGTTCCAAAAATATAAAACACCAGTATAAGTACTTTCTAGACAATGGGCTTTAATGGTACAACCAACTCGGTGTCCTGGAGGGAATCCCAGACTCACGGAGAATTACGGAGGCCTTGAAATAAGATTTCCTAGTCCGTTGAAAGGAATATCCAAAGGAGAGGTTATCAAGTCCAAGATTGTGTGCCTAATGTGCACAGGTGTAACTAATGGTCATATACCGGGATATATGCCATGTACTTATGAAAATGACTCTATAGATGAGAAGAGAATCGGTAAGGAAATCCATAATGAACCACATTTATCTTACTTTTGAAAAATGCGTTTAATATAAAGTATATGATTTTGGCAAGAAATTAACTTATGTTTAAAATAAGTTCTAAATGCGTAAGAAACATGAAATATACCATAAATCTCTGTGTATACATAAACAACACCAGTAACAGGAGTAAAACTTAACTAACTGAGTTTATCATATGTAAGATATGGTGATTCTACATTAGGTTTCGGATTAACCAAAATACAGAACTCAAGGTTGTAATGGTATAATATACAGCCGTTTGCAGGGCTAAGCGATCTATCGTAAGTCCGCTTGTGGTTTGATAACAGTGAATTCGCAAGAACATTAACGGTCTATATATTGGCCGCTAGCCCTTGATAAGTTGTTTATCGTAGGGCCGCTAACCAATTGCTGGCAGTCTATTATTAGGCCCTTTATGGTTGACTGACAGAAGTTAAATAATTAAAACTAAAGGATAATCCAAGACATGTCATGCCTAGAAACCAACACATATAAACTCTATAACATGCTAGAACAAAGAATAAGTCTACAATATGCATGGGTTCTGCGAAATTCATAAGAGAGTTTCTTTTATTTCATTAGGGTTAAGATTTATGCATGAACATTACACTAGATGCATAGACTCAAATAAAACATGAAATTCTCGGTCTATAATGCATGAAATCAAGTGCAACAAGAGGGCTTTTAATCCTAGAACAATGTTTTAGCCATTCATGAGATGACCTACCTCTGTCCTGGGCTTTTAACTTCGAATTTAAGCCTAGAAGTTAACCCTAGTTCCCTACACTCCTTGTGCTAAAATAGTAACTTCATGACCTAATATCTCTTGATTCTCTTGGCCTAAATATGTGAAATTTGGAGGGTGAGAAGAAGATACAAAGGAGAACAAAAAGTTCTAAAGGTTAAACTTCCAAATACCTCCTTTTGGGTTCTTAACCTCTTGTTCTTCACCGGTATGTTGCTCAATTTCCTTGGTCGTTGATGTAAAATCAGTAACTTTGACCACCTCTAACTCCTTCTATGCTTGATCTCCTAGGACGAAATTTTGGGAGAAGTTAGATCTATATATTGTGAAAAAAAAGACTCTAAAGAACCTACCTGAATTAAAGCCGTTTTACCTTAGTCCCACGCGAGCCAAACATAGGGGTCGCACAAGTTAAACCTAGAGTCTATTTATAGGGTTTTGGAGATTAGAACTATTCTAGAGTCCCTATTAAACTTTCAATTTGATCCTCAAGCCTTTTAGACCTATCTAATTAGCTAATAGAGTCGATCCTAGGCAATTTGGATGATAAAAATCCAACCTTTTCACGCTTCGTCTCTCTCACGGAACTGACAGGAATTAGCGGTCTAGGACTGGACCGCCAACCATCCCCTAGCGATTTCGCGATAGACCCCCTCTATTATTAAGCACCGAATTTGAATTTAATTCAAACTCTATTTTTTTATTTATCCACTTATTTATATAAAAAAGAAGTATTTATCCCTTAAATTCCATAAATAACTAATTAGACTTCTAGAATATCGGCCAAACTTCATGGGCTTGGTCCTTAAGTTCTTTGGCCTTTATTTAAATAGGCTAGGTTAATTGGTTACCATACTTGGGCCTAAAAAATAATTTATTTAACCCATAAATTTATTTATTAATCCATTTTGGCCTTTAAAAAATTATTGGAAATTCCTAAAAAATTCTTAAATACTTCAGAAATATTCTAAAAAATTTTCGGGGCATTTCAACTTATGATGATAGGGACAATGTCAGTCCTAGGAACCTCCTCCAGTCCTTGAAATCCGTGATTTTGAAGGTTTACGACTCATATTATCATCCTTTGGCACCCTTCTGAAATATTGTAGGAAATACAGATTTTGGCTTGAAAATCTTTTGGTGCGTCGATGCAGCAAGACCATTGCGTCGACGTAGCTTCATTTAGCCTGGAGTCTACTAGCACGTTGATGTTGACTGCATTAACGCAGGGAAGTCACTGCGTTGGCGCAGCCTCATGGGTTCTTGAGATGCTGACAAAGTGGCATGAATGATGTCGATGCAGTGAGGGCATTGTGTTGACGCAGCCTTTACCTACGGGCTATTTGACATGGCTATGAGACATTTGTCAGCCTTACGAGGCATTTTTTTCACTCCTATCGACAATTTTATACCCTTAACGACCTACTTGTCACCCTTATTTTCCAATAGCCGTTGCCCCTGCTTCATTGTCCAGTCTTGTTCACACTTGAGCTATTTCCACTTGACTGTGTTGATGCGGTGCGGGCTTTGCGTCGACGCAGCTATGTTGAATTTGCCAGGTTCAGCTCCGCAAGCCATTTTACACCCTTTGATGCGGGACGGACTAAGGAGACGACACTATATGGTGCCACCCTCGGACTCTAGATGAAGACGCGACCAGCAACACACACTAGGGAGACACTAAGCCCGACACTACGAGGCCCTACTGGCGAAACGTCGCTAACAGAAGTGGAAGCTCACTCGTCGTCCCAAGCGAGGGAAAGCGCAGACCGTGCGTGGTTAAGGAACCTGCGGAGGTCAAGGGTAGTCCGACTCAACTTCCGGACTCGGATCGAGTCGCGGGACGGGTCACTCTCACTCTCACAGCGGTGACATAGACACACGGGCTAGTACCTACACTCTCGACAGTGGCCTAAGACCATATACTAGCTAAGCAATGTAACGCCAAGGAGTTAAGACCTTTACCTCCACGCACCCGGCATGGCGAAGACACCCCGACTGACTTACGGACCCCCGGTTAACATAATTCACAGCGGTACAAAGAGATTCGACCCATTCCACGTAGGGAGATAAAAGGTCACATGTGGGGTCTGGGGATCACGCAAATCAGGTTCACGGGCAGCATCTTGATGTCGTCTCGACGCGCCAAACTCCGCGTTCTCGTGCTTTCCGAACGGCAGGTTCTGCAGGTCCACGTGGCCCACGGGTGGTGCTGGCCTCCGGATCTGTGGGAGTGGGACCCACTGTGATGTGGACCCCAGGTGGCGTGCCTCCACGGACGGCGGTCGGCCGGGGACACCGGTCGGTGGCCGATCGGCTCCGGTTCCCACGTTTTGAAGTTGCTGCCCACGGAGTTTAGTTGCTATTTTTAGGAGTGCGCTCCGGCGAAAACGGCCGCTGCGATCAATCCCGACGTCGGATCGGGGCATATGAGCTATCGTTGGAAAGCTCTCTTCAAATGCTTCGATCTAGGCTTAGAGAGAGCTACTGGATCTGGTCGGATCTGAACTTTAATGAATTTTCAAATCACTGTTGAGTCTGTTGTACAGTAACCAAAATCTCAGATCTACAGGTGAGTTGTCTGAAGACTGCCTTTGACTGTGAGGAATTTGGCCGATTCAACTCTTGCGCTCTTCATCAAAGATGTAGCATTGTGAACAAGGAAAACGAGCATATTTTTGGTGGGCTGATTGGAGGTGTCTGTGATTTGTTATGATTTGTTTACTGGAGGGTGGTCGGATCTGGGAAGTTGCAGAAAGTACTGTAGCTAGGGAAGAACTCAATTTTTATAAAATATGAGATGGCCTCAAAAAAATTCAAGAAAATTTGGGGATGGTGGGGTAGGTAGACAAAACTCCCAGTAAAATTGGGAGCTCCAACAACAATCAGAAAGAGGTCCGAAAGATGGAGACACAGGGCGGGTGGAAATGGGAACAGCAGTAGACAGATCTGGAAATTAAGATTGGACGAAAATGAAAAAATAGAAAATGGGATCTTTATGACCAACCAAAATTTATGGGATGTTCTTGACACCTCTGAAACATCCACTAAAATCCCCAGATCGATCGAAGCTCGTGGCTGAGACAGAAAATTCGTGGAAGCTGCTGTGGTTGGACGAAGACACAACCCCGGCGATCTCAGCGGTGATGCGATGGCGGCTCGTGGCGGCGGCGGCGACGACCGGAATGATAAGGGGAGGAGTCACACCTCCAGAGGGAAGCCTTCACAGCTTCAGGGGGAGAGGGAGAGAGGAAGGGGGCGCACCAAGGCTGGAGCTTCAAGCTTTTCTTCCAATTCAAATGGCATTAATTCCACTAAAATGAGAAAACACAACCTTTTGTATGTTACATATCACATCCACCCTCAACCGTTGGATCTAGGGATGGGAGATGGAGGGCTGGGATTGCATGTGACCATCCACAAAAATTATAATAAAAAATAAGGGGGGAGGGGGACAGCCCTTTGACTAGGGGGGAACAAGCTTGACATGGTAGGTGGGGTGGGTGGCCAAATTTTGACTTTCCAAGTCACTTGTCCCCCACTTGGCCCACCCTTCTAGAAGCCTCCATGTGGAAGGTTGACTGACCCCACATGCGACCCTAGGCTGAGGTGGCTCAATGGGATGGGGTCTGGGGGGCCCGTGGGACCCACGGGGTCTAACTTGCACATAAGCCCCTCATATAATCAAAATTGCAAACCGAATACAATGAAATAAACACAAATAAAGTTTAACTAAATATGATAAATAGGGAGGCTTAAGGCGGAGTCTCCAGGCTGTCTCCGAGCCAGATGGACGCCGAGGTCGCTCGAGTCGTGCTCCGCATACGGTACCGGTGGCTCGGCGTATCGCCCCGCTCAACTGCTCGGGTGTCCGCACCACCCTTGTATATGCATTTGTCACTGCTATTGGCTATTTGTCACCCAAGATGAGCTATTTGTCACCCTTATCGATTGATAGTCATCGCTTTAGTTCTTCATCGTTCCTCAGTTTCGCTTGATTGCGTCCACACAATTGTTGACACCCGTTTTATGACCAATGAGTTGGGTCATCTCCTTATTTATCTTTATGATGATCCGAGTTATACGCCATTTATTGAGCCATCTTGGTCAGTTTTGAGGCTTATTTCATGGGTCATTCTCCTTGATTGGGTCTCGCTCCTTATTCATTTTTCCGTGGATCGAAGCTTAGTAGGCCTTTCATTTGTTTTGCCACGCCACTATATCTGGCGGTCTATAGAATGGCCATTCGATGACGTGTAGAGGTTTATCTTAAGGCCGTTTGCTGATGCAAGAGTCCAGAGCCAACGACCTTTCTCTCACCCTTATCTGTTGTTATCCGTTGAGCTCTGGCGGTTTATCGTATGGCCGTTAGAGACATTGTGGCGGTTTAACCTTAGACCGTTCCTTGGCTCCAGAGTCCTGTTCACGAAGTTTTCACCCGTTGACATTATCTTCTGGTGGATGACCGAGGTTAGCAGTCTATCCATAGACCGTTTGTTCCAAGTGGTGGTCTATCGTATGACCGTTTGTGCAGACAGAGAGTCCTGCTAGAACTATTTTTCTCTACTATGCTGTGGCCAAATTAGAGTTTTGATTTGATGATTTCTCTCCCAATAGAGATCCTCAAAAGCTTTTGTTTGTTTCTATGGACTCTTGGGAGTATTATCTTCAAGAGTTTACTAAGCCCTGCCCTACTTTTTCGCTGGAATCTCTCTAACTCATCCAGAGGGTTGGAGGGTCTATAAATAGAACCCTTGGCTTCATGGGTTGAGGAGGAGAATTCTGGAGCTTACGTCGAGGTGCTGCTGCATTCTGGAGTGAGTACCCATCAACGAGAAGTGTTGTCTACGTCCATTAGCCTTCCAGTCCAGGGAGTATTAAGTTCCAAGGGTTCAATAGTGTTGTTTTCTTCTTTAGTTTCTTCCCCCTCTTCACAGCATTCACAAGCATCTCCCCTCTTCCCCTTCCCCATTCTATCATCTTTGCATCATTTTTAAACATCCTCCCATCTTTTCCAAGCCCCACAGGGGTTTAAAAACCACCACCCCAAGTATCCACCCTTCCTTTTGCATGCACTTTAGTTTATTTGCATTATAGTTGCTACACTTGTCATAGGGCTAATCTGGGTTATTTTTCTGTGCTTGTACACTTTTTTGCAGGTCCACAGGGTTCCTAGCACGAGGCCAAGCTCTTCTGGCCGGCCAAGAGAAGTGGAGATTCAAGTCCCAAGTTGCTATTCTGTGTGCTCTGGCGACTCTACATTGGACCATTTACGAGACTCTCGGAGCTTATCGTAAGGCCATTTCTGGTTCGTTCGCGGCCTGATATTAGACCGTTTGAAAGTGCAGATCTCTGGTTTTCATCTCCCGTGGGCGGGTGCTTCATCATCCTCTTTCCAAGGTAATTACCTTAGCTTTGCTATTTTAATTACTTTGGTGGCGATCACACTCCTTTAGTTTGGGTAGTAGTCTTCTTTATCTTCCTAATATCTCTCTTTCTTGGCTTTCCTTTAGTTACTCCACACCTACGCTGTGTGTTTGGTTTTATTCCTTTGCTCCATGCCCCTACGTGTGTTTTCTTTTTCCTCTACTTGTTTCTGATGAAGATGACATGCACATGTGCTTATGTTTCCATGTTGATTGCTTGAGTTGATGTTGCATTTGTTCATGATTTCAGAAAATTTATATCAACTTGTTCATCATCATATCTTCACCATTGAAGGAACCATTTAGACACCAACATCCCTAATTTTTTTGCGATCACGGTGGGACATCTAGTGTCAATCGTGTTGAGCTTCCGTTTGACCTGCCGCTGTTGATTTAACCTAGTTGCCCTTGTGTTTTCCTCGGATTTTCCATTTAATTTTCTGTTGTTTTCTGTTCTCTGGTCACCTTGGCGGTCCACTGTTCGGCCGCTTACGGCTTAAAAGCGGCCCAGAAATAGGTCGTCTTATCTCTCTAGCGGTCTCATATCAGACCGTTTTGCCAGTCACAGGTACGTATCCCGAGGTTGAGTTTATTTCTACAATTTTTGCTGTGACTTTCATGCTTGGGTGTTATCTGATATCCTCCTTGGTTGTTATACATATTTACATCATTGTTTGCATATTTGGTTTTTAGTTTTTAGGCTAGAATTTTCATGCACCCCAGTGCACATAAGATCATTCATATTCATATCATAGTTGCATTTCCTACCTTGGTGTGTGAGTCTCTCACCTCCATACTCCTTGGGGTCGACTAGGTGATCACATCGTGGACCTCCATAAGTTCCCGCGAGCCGTGGATTCCCTCACGGATGCCAGGCCAGTTGTACCTTTACCACACTATGTCTAGGTTGCATAAGTGAGGGAGAGTTTACATCTAGAGTCAACCAAGTCCCACATACCCTTTCCTATTAGGAACCTATTGTTGGAGAGAACATATTAAATGCAAATCATCAAGGTTCTAAAGGAAGAAACAAGTAAAATTTGTATATCATTATAACTTGGTTGACTTTGGGTGCCTCTCATCCCCTTCTTTGTCTTCATAGATTTGAGTCTTTGTTTTAGTGTCTCATTTGGTGTTTGTTTGTGTTGTTTGTCTTTTGTCAAGGTGTTCCATTGCATGTGGAGTTGCTTTCGGTCCTTAGAATCATCTTCTAGGAGCAATTCCTTCTTCACTTCCTATTCCAATCCTCTCTTTGAATCCGCCATGTCTTCTTATGATCTTCCCCATTCTCATGAGGAATCTCTTCCTCAAGATCTCTTGGAGGACCAACCTAGGGTCACCCAATGCCAATCAGGAGAAGGGATTATCCCTCCTCCATCTAGTATCTCCATGGAGGGCGCCCAGCCCTCCCTTGCTTCCAACAATCATACGGGCCAGGTCTTACAAATGATGGCCCAATTGGATCCGGCCCAACTTCAGGCCCTCTATCAGACCTTGCAGGGGTCCAATGCCCCATCTCCCACGATTATACAAGGTCTGTCAAATATCTCTGTCTCTGGACCCGGGATTCCACCCACTAGGATCGATCTTACCCTGGTCCAGCCGAAGACCCTCCAGTTCTCTAATATAGAAGCGGGCCAATCATCTGGATCGGCGCATCAAATTCTTGATAAAGGGAAGTCTATTCTTCGCTCATTTACTCAGGCCTATTGACACCCATTTTATGACCAATAAGTTGGGTCATCTCTTTATTCATTCTATATGATGCTCCGAGTTGTTCACTCTTCATCGAGTCTCTTGATTTATTGAAGCCTATTTCTTGGGTTTTAATTCCTTGATTGGATGTGGCTCTTGGTGGCTGTTTCGCTGAATGAAGCTTAGCAATATCTTCACTCCTTTTGAACTCCATTGATAATAACGGTCTGACCCAGGCGTGTTGCTTCCTTATAACGGATGGGTCCTGGGACGTTGCTTCGTGAAGAGTCCTAAGGCTTAAGGCCTCATTTTAAAGCTTATCTTTTGGTCTATGCGATGATTATAACGGTCTGTCGTGTAGCCGTTTCTTCATTGTGACGCCCTATGCCTTGGCCGTTACATCCTTTGCAGAGTCCAATTGTTCTAATCTTCTTCCTGTTGATCTTATCTCTTTGGGATAAGGTTGAAAGTAACAGATGTTCCTTGATGCGTTATTTTAAAGTGGGGGTCTGTCGTGCAGCTGTTGCTTCCTTCAGAGAGTCCTGGCAGTCCAGGCCTTTTCTCTGCTACTCCGTAGTCGAGATAAGAACTTGGATTGACGATATCTCTTCCAAATCTTATCCTCAGAACCTTTCGTTCGATTCTATGGACTCTTGGTGATATTATCTTCGAGGATTTGCTAAGAGTTATCCCTCTTTGTTGCTGGATTATCCTTCACTCGACCGGAGAGTTGGAGGGTCTATAAATAGAACCCTTGACTTCATGGCCCGAGGGGAGGAAGATTTTGAAATTCACGTCGAAGTGCTGCCAAACTCAGAAGCCATCTTCATCCAATAGGAACTGCTTCCCACGTCCATCCATCTTATAATCAAGGGAGTACTTTGGTTTTGGTCTTTCAAGTTCATCATTGCATGCTTAAGTTCTTCCCTGGTTTTTCCCCAATCAAAGCATTGTCCCTCTTCTTTCTTTACATTTTTTACTATTTTCCAAGCATCTAAACTTCCTCCCACATTTTAAAACACCCAGAGGGGTTAAAAAAAACAAAAAAACTCCCCGGTAATCCCCTCTCCTTTTGATGCCCTTAAGTTCTTTGAGAATTGATGCTATGCTTGTGAAAAGGGCTAATTAAGGTTATTTTCTGGTGTTTCATGTTTTCCTTGGCAGGTTTACAGGTTCATTAGGACGAGGCCCAAGTCTTCTAGCCAGCTGGAAGAATTGGAGTTAAAAGGATCCACAGCTTTGCTACTGCAGGTGTTCTGACGATCTGGTGTAGGCGCATCAGGTTCTTCTGGCAGTCTATCGAGCGACCGTTACTTCATTGTGACGCACGGGGTCATGGCCGTTACATCTAGCTGACCTGCAAGTTCTCTCTGGTTTTCTCTCCCGTGGGCGGGTGCTTCATCCACCTATTTCTAAGGTATTTTCAGGTCTTTGACTTGTTTTTACTTTGATGGTGATCACATCTTTCTTGGTATTGGGCATTAGCTTTCTCCTTCATCCCATATCATTTATTTTCTTTCTTGCTCCACCCCTTGCGGTGTGTTTTTATTTACTCCTTGCTCCACGTCCTGGCGTGTGTTTTCCTTTTCCTTAGTTTAGCTTGATTGAGATAGCATGCCCATGTTAGAGCTAGCTTTGATTGCCTAGGTTCATGATCACATGTTCATAGGTTAAAGAGCGGATCTTTGATTACTTGTTTGTCATCTTATAACTCATCAAAACCCCAAAAAGAAAGGATAGATAGGCAAAACAAATAAACATATAATTTTTTGGCGATCACGGTGGGACAACTTGTGCCAATCGTGCTTTTGATTCCTGTTTAAACCTGCAATCATTTCTTGTTTGGTTTCTTAAGATTTTCCCCTTGTTGTTGGCTGATTCTAGTTCTCTGAGTTCTCTGATGGCCCTGTGTCCATACGTCACAGTCTTATGACGCAGGGACATTAGACCGTTATACCTGCTCTGCCGCGAGAGTTTTCACGGATTTTCCTATTATTTTTGGCTGATTTTGGCTCTCTGGCTCATTTGGCGGTCCTGGGTCCATGCATTGTACTCACTCTGGTGGTCTCGCATTCGTCCGTTATTTTGTTCTGACGCAGGGTTCTTTGACCATTATACTTCAGGCAGGTACGCATCCGAGGTGCAGTTATTTCCGCAGTTTCTGTTGTGATTCCTTGTTTGGGTGATACCTGACTTCCTCCTTGCTTTGTTCATATACCCATATCATTGTTTGCATAGTTGTTAGCTAGATTTTTAGGCTAGAATTTGCATGCACTCCGGTGCACATAGGGTCATCCATCTTGTCATATCTTAGAGTGTATTTTTCCTACCTTGGTGCGCACCTCTCGTCTCCATATTCCTTGGGGCCGACTAGAAAATCACACCAGGGACCTCCATAAGTCCCCGCGAGCCGTGGATTCCCACACGGACGCCGGGCTGGTTGTACCTTTTCTACCCCGTGTCTAGGGTTGCATGAGTGAAGGAGTGACCATACTTAGAGTCAAACTAAGCCTTACATCCATCTCCTATTAGGAACCTATTGTTGAGAGCACATATCAATCAATCCACTAATGTTCCAAAGGAGAAACCATAAGAATCTTGCCGCATCATCTTAAGCAAACTTGGTTGACTTGGAGTGTCTTCACCTCTCATCACTTGCATCTTTGTTAAATCATCTAAGTTTGGTTACTCATTGTGTGATTGTTTGTGTTGATTGTTTGCATTGTCAAGGTTCTTCGTTGCATGTGGAGTTATTTTCATCCGTCGGAATCATCTCCTAGAGTCCCTTCCTTCTTCACATTCTACTCCAATCCACTCTTCGAATCCGCTATGGCATCCTTCAATCCTCCCCGCTCCCAAGAGGACTCTCTTCCTCAAGGGCTCCTTGAAAACCCTCCTAGGGTTACTTCCTTTTCTTCTAGGGAGGGGACCACCCCTCTCCCATCCTCCACTTCCATGGAAGGTGGTCAAGCTACCCCCTCTTTCTCCACTCCTTCCGCGGGCTCCGTCCTTCAGATGATGGCGCAATTAGACCCGGCCCAACTTCAAGTTCTCTATCAAGCCATGCACGGGTCCAATGCCTCACCTTCTACCATAGTCCAAGGTCAATCCAATCCTTCCATTGTTGGGCCCCCCATTCAGCCCACTCCGATTGATCTCACTCCGGTCCAACCATGGACCATCACTTTCACGGGCATGGAAACGGGCCAATCTTCCAATTCGGCCCAACAATTTTTTGATAAGGGGAAGTCTCTCATTCCCTCTTTTGTTCAGGTGGATCATCACACATCTCCTCCGATGGCTCCATAAGTTCTTATGGGCCCTTCCAATTTCTTGCGCTCTCAGCAAGGGGTGGCCCAAGCTCATTCCAGTCTGGGTCAATCTTCGGCCCAATGCCCTTCTTATGGGCCCCCCGTATCAACTATTTATCCTTCTACACCTACTTACGGACTCCCACCTTCTACTACAATTGTAATGCCCTGGATCTTGATGGATCTTTTGCAGGTCTTGTTGGATCTCTGCTAGATCTTTCGGATCTGTTTCAGATTGGTTTTGTTGAGTTTCGGTTCGCTTTTGTGGCTTCCGAGTTGAGTTTGACGAGCCGTGTGGGTTTTTCTCTCGTACTAGTTACAGAACCCTACGGTTAGTTTGTTTGACAATTCTCGAACTTGTGGATGCTACAGCGACGATCTACTCTTCGAGTCGGTCGTTTCGGCTATTTTTGCGTATTTTTCTGAATTTGTGCATTTTTGACTCATTTTCTAAATTTTCAGAAATTAGGAAAATTTCCTAATTTCTTTTCCTTTTTATTTTTCTTTTCCCTCTCTCTCTTCTCACTCTCGCCGTTCCTCTCTCTCTCTCCCGTTCTCTCTCGTTCTCTCCCCCTTTCGGCTCCGGCTGCAGACGGAGGCGTGCGTGGGCGAGGTGGCGAGGCCGTGGAGCTATCGAGGTGCGCGATGGGGCGAGGATCGGATCGATTCTGGCGTGATCTTGAATGGTGGATTCAAAGCCGATGAAATCGGTTCGCGAGTGGTTTTTGGCGTGGTTTAGTCCCTTCGGGGCACGGTTTCTTTGGTGGAGGTAGGGTGACTGATCCTCGCTCTCTCCTCTTCGTTTTCCCTGCCATTGCACGTCGTTCGGCAAGGAAACGACCGAGTTTGGGCTTGTTTTGCCTAAACCGTGATTTTCGTGGTTTTTAGGGTCGGTCGGTAAACGGCGACCGTTTGCGGCGTAGTTAGTTTCTAACTGACCGTTGGGATGTTAGGATCCCGTCCACGCTGGTTTCGTGTGATTTGGTGTTCATTCAAGGTCGGTAGAAGCGCAGGAACCTTGGTCACCCATTTTGGGTGGATTTGATGAAATCGCCCGAATCGTGCGTTTTTGAGCTTGCATGTGGGGTTTTTAGTCCCCTGATGTTGTTATTCATCGTTGTGATTTGTTTCCCCTACGTTTCGGCGTGTATGGGGCGTGGAACGGGCCGATTTGGCCGTTCCTCTATTTTCCCGCGGTGACCGAAGTAGCGGTCATTTCAGAGGCCGTTATTTGGCTCTGACGACCCTACGATAGACCGCCGCTTCGTTTGGCGTTCTTGAGCTTTCTGGCATTTGGGAAAGTGACGGCCCTAGGGTGGCACGCCGCTTCCTTGTAACACGCCTAGGTTAGCGCGTTACTTCGCCTGTTGTCATTTGTTTTGGGGTTGAGTCGGTTGGTCTAATGTGCTTGACCCAACGCGTTAGATGGAAGTAACGTGCCCTACCCTGGCCGTTATTTTTCGTTTGACCGACGTTGACCATTGAGGCGGTTCCCTCGACGGATGGGTTCCCATCCGTTATTTTGAGTGTAACTCGCCTGCCCCTGGCCGTTACATTCTGTCTTGGCCGAGTTTGGGTGGCCTGTGCCTGTGAATGTAACGGCGGTGCCCCCATGCGTTAGGCCTTTGTAACGCGCCTGATCCTGGCCAATACATGATGTTTGGCTGAGTTGGGCTGCTGTGCCGTTGGATGTAATGGCTGGAGCCTCCAGCGTCAGGTGTTTGTAACGTGCCCTGTGTAGGTCTTTACATACCTCTCAGCCAGTTGGTTTTCTAATTTGGGTATGTTGGATGTAACACATCTGCCCCCGTGTGTCGTTTGGCTGTAATGCGTCTCCCATGCCGCGTTGTTTGTTTGTAACACGCCTGGCACTGCGCGTTACTTGGCTTTAGTCGTGGGTTTTGTTAGATCCGACGGCCTTGGTCTGGCGTGTCGGGTTGTTTGTAACGTGCTTAGGCCCGTGCGTTACATTGATGTAACGCGTTCGGTGTCGGCCGCTACTTTCTTCGTGTTTTAGTAGGTTGGTTAGGGCTGTGAGTGACGGCCTGTCGTCCTACCGTCGTTTGGTGTGTAACTGCCCTGGTCTAGACTGTCATTTGCTTGTAGCGGTCAAGGGGTGGCGCGTTACATGTCTTGTGCCCCGACTTTCGTATTTTGGTTTCGGCTTGTCTCGGCTTACCCTTGTGGTTTGCCTGTTGTCCCGCGGATGTCTCCCGACGTCCTATGAGGGTAAAGACTACGTTGTAAGGTGGCCAAGAGTCTTCTTACTTGAGGTAGGATTTTCTATCCTACTGTTTGTATGTTGTTGTTTGGATCAGGCCAACCCGGTGTGACCCAGTGGTTGACGTGCGACATTGTGTGTGCGTGTCTTGGCGGTTCTATCCTGTCCGAGACACTGCTTCTGGATGCCTCGAGGTGTTGCCTTACCTCGGTTTTTATGTCCAGGTGTGCTGAGAGTTCTCGATGTCTCCCTCAGGTCTCCGTGTGTTGTCTTCTGCGTAGCGTGGCTTCTTTGGCTTAGGATTAGACCGATTGGCGGCTTGTTCCGCTGTTTGTGATGATCTTGCCTTTGAGTCATTCGACTCAGGGATCGTTACATTGTAGGTCTAGTTGCCTGGTCCTGAGTCTGTTGGCGGTTGTTTGACTGCCTGGGTGCTTGGTTGCGCACGAGACAGGACTTTTCTTAGCTGTCTGTGCAGTAGCACCTGTGTTTTCGGAGTTTGTGCCTTGTGAGCCTCCCCTAGTTGTAGCCCTAGGCTTTTTGCCGACCCACAGGGAGTGGTGGAGGGGTGGTTCCCGTTGCGTTTGGTACGTACGGTTTTTAAGCTAGTTCCATGGGCCCCGGCCAACGGTAGCGTCCTACCGAGGGGAATACTAGATAGAGGCTTGGCCTAGATAGAGGTCAGTGTGTGCACACGTGGTCAGGGACTGGGGACTTGCGCCGACGGGCGTAGCCCTGACTAGTCACTCGTAGTTGGTACTATAGTCTTGTGCTGTGGTGCCGTTCCTTGGGACTGTTGTTCCTTGAATCTGGTTCTTTGTGTGTCTAGTCCTTGAGTAGACAAGACACTTAAGGCACAGTGTAAGTCGTCAGTGGACGCATCTGGCTATTCTTCTGGGAGGAGGGTGCTCCTGTCACTTAGTGTAGTGACTCTCGGTGTTTTCCTGTGCGCTGTGACCTTTGCGAGTTGCCCGTTCGTGGCTGTACTCGAGATCAGTGTTCTGTCGTCTGCACGATGTTCTGATCATGCGTGGGGCTATGTGCACGACGTTTCCGGTCGTGTACGTGTTTGTTTTCCGTCTGTTTGGGTCTTTTCTAGACCTTGTTTGGTCGGGCTGGTTGATAGACTGGTGTACCCTTCTGTGTGAGTTTAGGGTCAACCATCTGTTGCCTTTGGTTTGGAGTAGTTTGGGGTGCCGAGGTTAGTTCGGCAGCCGCTTGTTTAGTACGTGTTCTCACCCCTCTCCTGCTTGTTCCCTACTCCATCTACCCGTCTATTCCTTTGCTACTTTTTAGCGGTAGTTTTACAGCTTTGTAGTGTAGCTTTTCCTGCTTTGCTACACCTGTTATTCCTGCTGCTTTGTTGTTGCTTCCATTGCACTGTGCATTTTCCAGTGGGGATCCGCGTGACCCCTACTGAGTTTCTGTTGAGACTCACCCCTGCTTTTCAGGTGGGTTTCGCCTTCTGCCTCTACTGTCCCCGGTGGAGCGCACGCTTGCTGTTGTAGCTGCCAGCCGTACCTGCGTCGGGCTTCCCCTAACTTCTGTGTACGTTTCGTTTCTGTCAGACTGTACTTGTTGTCTTTCCTTTGGACTGGACTCTGTGTATAATTGTAATTATTGAAATTATTAATAAAAAGTAATTTTGTTTCTGCTACTTTAGCAATCCGATCTAATGAAATTTAATTGCTTACTATTATATCTGTTGGCTTCAATGTATTCCACATACGCCTTTTTCCCTTCGGCGCTTTCCCGCACTTGGGAGGCCTCGCGGGTTTCAGGTGGTATCTCGTGTATTCGGTAGTCCTACCGGGTGCACCAGGTATCCGAAATCCGGGTCGCTACAGAGTGGTATCAGAGTAGTGTTCTGAGATGTTCGGAGTTCTTTTCTGAGCTATCAGATCATTGTCGTGTGAAATACATTGAAATCCAGATATACAGTTACCAGAGTCCTTAAGGTCCAGTACAATCTCTTGCTGGCGTAGGTGTTGTGATGTTTATCGCGGTGTTTTTTGTGTGTGGTCTTGTACGTGCTTGGTTGGCACTATACGAGATGGTTTTTTCTCTCGTCTGGTTGTGATGAGCTGCTTTGTTTGGTTTTAATGTTGGCCTCGAGCGTGTTGCACTTGGCAGTGTTTGTCGGTTGGCATGAACTTGCAGTGCATTGTTCGAGTTATTTTTGGTGTTTTGCTTAGGTGGCTTGTGACTTCTAGTGTTGGTGTGATGGCCATGCACGTTCTTATGTTGCTTTGGTTACCCCAGCTTGAGTCTGTTCAGCTCCTGTAGTGCCATTGTTTCTATTGAATTGGTTGTCGTGTTGCCTCGATTGAGAAGTTGCTCAGGCGAGCTAGGATTTTCCTTTCCTAGTGAGCTGTTGTTGTTGAGCTTGTTACTTCTCATCCCTCTTTGGTGAAGCTTTTTCGAGGTGAGCCTTGGAATTACTGTCTTGGTGGTGCCTTTGTCCTGTGTCTGCTTAAGTGTGGACAGCTTTGTTTTGAGCCTGATCTGTTCCTTGCTGTACGGTTGCTTGGCTTTTGACTCTATGATGGTGTTAAGAGCTGTAGTGTACCGTGTTTGTCACGCTGTGTCTGACAGCCGATGTATTATGAAGGCTCATTTGTTGTTCCAGGACGTGAAGGTAAGCTGAGATTAGCATCTTTCACTGCTTGGTGCTGAAGCTGGTGCTCTTCTCCTGTTACACTTAGGCTTCTTGTGGTCGGTGATTCGTTGGATCGGTGCTCGTGGCGTGTTAATTGTAATCTTTTGTTGATTGCGATGATGCCTGGGGTGTGCTGAGATGCGATTACCGATGTCGTTCGGTTGCCTGTGTGCGTTGTTGAGAGTGCAGTGGAAGTGTGTGGGTTGGCTACCCGCTTGTCGAGAGGTTTGTTTCTTCTCGATGTGACTTCGTCTTGGCTTCCTGTACCTTGACTTTGTCAGTTGCCGTGCTGTTGTTTGTAATTTTCTGGTGTTGGCATCGACTTTGTGCGAGTGTTGGGGAATTTGTCAGCATTCCTTGCTGATCGAGTACCCTTTTGCTCTGCATTTCTTTTCTTGGGTGTTGTGCTCTCGAGGCATGTTCATAGTCCTTGAGATGCGTTCCTCGAGAGTGTTGTCGTTTCTCGTTGTTGTGGGTCTTCTCTTGGTGAGGAGTCTGATGCGTGACCTGTCCATGTGGTCGTGCGTTCAACTATTCTTGTGCCTTGTTGTGACCCTGCTTGCAGTGTGTTCCTTGGTTCTGTGTGTTGTGCGGAGCTGGAATCCTGAAAGTGTTGTTGCCGTTGTGTTGTTTTGGAGTTGTTTCTTTATGATTTTGCGTCCTTGCCTTGGACCATGGTCTCGTTAGTTAGCTTGCTGTGCTCCCTCTCTTGGGTAGAGTTAGCTTGCGACTTGGTCAGATGTAACATCTGAGTGAGAACTGACTTGATTGTGTTTCTGGTCCAGTGTTGTTGTTGTCATTGGTGTCCTGTGTGCCAAGTGTTCCCTGTTGCCTTTGGCACTGGAGCCGATGATGTGGTCGAGCTGTCAGCTGTGAGGACTGTGTCTTCATGTGTAAGCTGCTGCTTGCCATGTTGTTGTTGGTTTCTCGGTGTTGGTTATCGATTGTTGTGGCAGTCGTGTCTCCTGTCAGGTGAGACGTAAGCGACGTTGCCCTTGCTTCGGAGGTGTCAGTTGTGTTCACTTTGGTGCCATACTCGTGCTGTGGACTTGCTGTCTTGGAAGCTAGAGGGTGTACCTGTAATTATGATCTGACGGTGTTCCTCTGAGCTATGTTTTCTCGAGATTTGAGTCATTCTTCGTGGTTGTACTGTTGGGTTGTTCTCCCTTGCTTCTCCTTTGTTAGTCCTTAATTTCGAGGGCGAAATTTCTTTAAGGAGGGGAGGATGTAATGCCCTGGATCTTGATGGATCTTCTGCAGGTCTTGTTGGATCTCTGCTGGATCTTTCGGATCTGTTTCGGATTGGTTTCATTGAGTTTTGGTTCGCTTTTGTGGCTTCCGAGTTGAGTTTGATGAGCCGTGTGGGTTTTTCTCTCGTACTAGTTACGGAACCCTACGGTGAGTTTGTTTGGCAATTCTCGAACTTGTGGATGCTACAGCGACGATCTACTCTTCGAGCCGGTCGTTTCGGCTATTTTTGCGTGTTTTTATGAATTTGTACATTTTTGGCACAATTTTGGAATTTTCAGAAATTAGGAAAATTTCCTAATTTCTTTTCCTTTTTATTTTTCTTTTCCCTCTCTCTCTCCTCACTCTCGTCGTTCCTCTCTCTCTCACTCCTGTTCTCTCTCCTTCTCTCCCCCTTTCGGCTCCGACTACAGACGGAGGCGTGCGTGGGTGAGGTGGCGAGGCCGTGGAGCTGTCGAGGTGCGCGATGGGGCAAGGATCGGATCGATTCTGGCGCGATCCCGAACGGTGGATTCAAAGCCGGTGAAATTGGTTCGCGAGTGGTTTTCGGCGTGGTTTAGTCCCTTCGGGGCACGGTTTCTTCGGTGGAGGTAGGGTGACTGATCCTCGCTCTCTCCTCTTCGTTTTCCCTGCCATTGCACGTCGTTCGGCAAGGAAACGACCGAGTTTGGGCTTGTTTTGCCTAAACCGTGATTTTCGTAGTTTTTAGGGTCGACCGATAAACGGCGACCGTTTGCAGCGTAGTTAGTTTCTAACTGACCGCTGGGATGTTAGGATCCCGTCCACGCTGGTTTCGTGTGATTTGGTGTTCATTCGAGGCCAGTAGAAGCCCGGGAACCTCGGTGACCCATTTTGGGTGGATTTGATGAAATCGCCCGAATCATGCGTTTTTGAGCTTGCATGTGGGGTTTTTAGTCCCCTGATGTTGTTATTCGTCGTTGTGATTTGTTTCCCCTACGTTTCGGCGTGTATGGGGCATGGAACGGGCCGATTTGGCCGTTCCTCTATTTTCCCACTGTGACCGAAGTAGCGGTCGTTTCAGAGGCCGTTATTTGGCTCTGACGGCCCTACGATAGACCGCCGCTTCGTTTGGCGTTCTTGAGCTTTCTGGCGTCTGGGTAAGTGACGGCCCTAGGGTGGCGCGTCGCTTCCTTGTAACGCGCCTAGGTTAGCGCATTACTTCACCTGTTGTTGTTTGTTTTGGGGTTGAGTCGGTTGGTCTAACACGCTTGACCCAGCGCGTTAGATGGAAGTAACGCGCCCAGCCCTGGCCGTTATTTTCTGTTTGACCGACGTTGACCGTTGAGGCGGTTCCCCCAACGGATGGGTTCCCATCCGTTATTTTGTGTGTAACGCGCCTGCCCCTGGCCGTTAGATTCTATCTTGGCCGAGTTTGGGTGGCCTATGCCTGTGAATGTAACGGCGGTGCCCCCATGCGTTAGGCCCTTGTAATGCGCCTGATCCTGGCCGTTACATGCTGTTTGGCTGAGTTGGGCTGCTGCGCCGTTGGATGTAACAGCTGGAGCCCCGTGCGTCAGGTGTTTGTAACGCGCCCTGTGTAGGTCGTTACATACCTCTCAGCCAGTTGGTTTTCTGTTTTGGGTGCGTTGGATGTAACGCATCTGTCCCCGTGCGTCGTTTGGCTGTAACGCGTCTCCCATGCCGCGTTGTTTGTTTGTAACGCGCCTGGCGCTGCACGTTACTTGGCTTTAGTCGTGGGTTTTGTTGGATCCGACGGCCTTGGTCTGGTGCGTCGGGTTGTTTGTAATGCGCTTAGGCCCGTGCGTTACATTGATGTAACGCGTTTGGTGCCAGCCGCTACTTTCTTCCTGTTTTAGTAGGTTGGTTAGGGCTGTGAGTGACGGCCTGTCGTCCTACCATCGTTTGGTGTGTAACGGCCCTGGTCTAGACCGTCATTTGCTTGTAGCGGTCTAGGGGTGGCGCGTTACACGTCTTGTGCCCCGACTTTCGTGTTTTGGTTTCGGCTTGTCTCGGCTTACCCTTGTGGTCTGCTCGTTGTCCCGCGGATGTCTCCCGACGTCCTATGAGGGTAAAGACTACATTGTAAGGTGGCCAGGAGTCTTCTTACTTGAGGTAGGATTTCCTATCCTACTGTTTGTATGTTGTTGTTTGGTTCAGGTCAACCCGGTGTGACCCAGTGGTTGATGTGCGACCTTGTGTCTGCGTGTCTTGGCGGTTCTGTCCTGTTCGAGACACTGCTTCTGGATGCCTCGAGGGGTTGCCTTACCTCCGTTTGCGTGTCCAGGTGTGCTGAGAGTTCTCGGTGTCTCCCTCAGGTCTCCGTGTGTTGTTTTCTGCGGAGAGTGGCTTCTCTGGCTTAGGATTAGACCGATTGGCGGCTTGTTCCGCTGTTTGTGACGATCTTACCTTTGAGTCGTTCGACTCAGGGATCGTTACATTGTAGGTCTAGTTGCCTGGTCCTGAGTCTGTTGACGGTTGTTTGACTGCCTGGGTGCTTGGTTGCGCACGAGACAGGACTTTTCTTAGCTGTCTGTGCGATAGCACCTGTGTTTTCGGAGTTTGTGCCTTATGAGCCTCCCCTAATTGTAGCCCTAGGCTTTTTGCCGACCCACCGGGAGTGGTGGAAGGGTGGTTCCCGTTGCATTTGGTACGTACAGTTTTTAAGCTAGTTCCGTGGGCCCCGACCAACGGTAGCGTCCTACCGAGGGGAATACTAGCTAGAGGCCTGGCCTAGGTAGAGGTCAGTGTGTGTACATGTGGTCAGGGACTAGGGACTTGCACCGACGGGCGTAGCCCTGACTAGTCACTCGCAGTTGGTATTGTAGTCTTGTGCTGTGGTGCCGTTCCTTGGGACTGTTGTTCCTTGGATTTGGTTCTTTATGTGCCTAGTCCTTGAGTAGACAAGACACTTGAGGCACAGTGTAAGTCGTCAGTGGATATATCTGGCTGTTCTTATGGGAGGAGGGTGCTCCTGTCACTTGGTGCAGTGACTCTCAGTGTTTTCCTGTGCGCTGTGACCTTTGCGAGTTGCCCGCTCATGGCTGTACTCGAGATCAGTGTTCTGTCATCTGCACGATGTTCTGATCGTGCGTTGGGCTGTGTGCACGACGTTTCTGGTCGTGTACGTGTTTGTTTGGCGTCTGTTTGGGTCTTGTCTAGACCTTGTGTCACGCCCCGAGCGTGGAAGATACCCGGAGGTGCGCGACGAGTTTATATCAATCATGTCAATCAGAGTAGTAGTGTATTCGACACAAAGATAGAGATGCGCAAAAGTAAAGATAACCCAATCCTTTATTCCTTAATAGATAGACTATTACAATTCCAATACTCTATTCAAAATAAAAGGAAAAGTACATAGTTGACTCAAGAAAATAGGAAAAAGACTAGATGACACTTGGAAAAGCTCTAGCTCTTTCACTCTTGACCTTCCCCATCCATTTGAGTCTCGTCATCGGACTTACCTGAAAAGTAAGGGACAAACACGGAGTGAGCGAACGCTCAGTAGGAAATTATATCTCAAGAACTAGTAATGGGTTTAAGTAATTACAATTTCTCACCTGTAAATGTAATAAGGCTATGCATGTAGAAATAACTGGACAAGTAACTAATCAAGAATAACACATCGTGCAAAACATTCAAGCGAATATTAAACAAGAATCTTTCACGAGAGACTTTAGAGATTATTGGCTATTTCACGCAAGTACTTTGCCCGAGTCGGGCCACGCAAGTCAAGTCACGCAAGTCGAGTCATGCACGCAAGAAAAGAGAGTTTGTGGAATGCCAATAGATCAAGATAAAGAGTACTCCGGTGCAATGCTAGACACCGTTATCATTAAAACTCCCATGGGCACAAGTACTTTCGGGCGCTCCTCCCAGGACCAGATCGGGCCCTATATGCACGGCATTCACGATAGATCTAGACATCCACAATAGTTTATAGCCAATAAAGAATTTCAATAGTTTAAGCTCGTAGACACGTAGGATAACTTTGAGAGAATAGAGTCCAAAAATATAACATTGGACATAGAGAGGCGATAATAACGGTATAAACACGATTTATCGATGAAACTAGGTGGAATTAGGTTCCCTTAACTCGGGTACCATGACAAACAAGTATGGACATTCTTTTTATAGAATTGAGGTCCACATGAACAGTATACCAACGGTATGATACCCTCATTCTTATTATAGAATTGAGGTCCACAAGAACATCAACAAATGGCATGATATCATCATCCCATTAAGAATTCTCATGATATACTCTTTGCATATCATAAGGGCCGGTATACCATGTTTCTTTAGAGTGACATGGCATGCAATAGTGTAATGGGTTTTTAGGGTACAACCCGCTCAGTCGACCTTGAGGGAATCCAAGGTACGAGGAGTCTTACGGAGGTCTCTATGACTAACTCGCTAGTCCAAAGGAACGGAATGTCCAATGGAGAGCTTGTATGTCAATGAGAGTTGAGGGTGATCGATGAAACATCATGAAAACATGGGACTATACTCACGGAGTGGAGATATAGTGCCGATATACATATATATAGATATATTGAAATCATCGGTTATCAGAAACAGGAAAAACATTTTTACAGGAAAATAACGACTTAAGTAAAGTCACTACTCAAGTAATAAACGTCTTATATAGGGGAGTTTATCTATTTTTCCTATTTTGCAGGAAGTTCAATAATTCAGCAATTTTCCAAAAACGCGTCCTCAAGAGGGGCGTTTATTTACAATATGACGACGTATTACTTGGGCGTCCATTCTTTAATTCTATTTTTGCAGAATATACATTTTCAGGAATTTAATAAAACACGCCCTAGCCAGGGGCGTTCCTTTTCAATTCACGCCCTGAACAGGGGCGTTAGTTAAGTGAGAAACGACCTATATAGGGTCGTGTATTTCAAGAATTTATAATTTTTCAAGTTTTAAAATTTCCAGAAAACGAGGCATGGTCATGACAGGAAAATATCAGGATTAATGATCATGCACTGATTTATTTAGAATCGTATTCAAGTGAATATGGACTAATTAACATGGGTAATTAACAGTTAATTAAATTGACGTCTGTGTACAGGGCGTCAAATCTTTTGAATTGACGACCTTGTCAGGGTCGTTTATTTAAATAGCGCCCTGGTCTGGGTCGCGTATAAAATTAGCGCCCGTGAAAAGGGCGTTTCTTTCCAACAATAGAAACATTTAAAACTCTCGAAAACTATATGCATGAACTAATATATATGGTTTAACATAGTTATTATGGTGATTTGGGCTACAGTGCTTGAGAAAACCTACTTTTTTTGGAAGATTTCACGGTGTAGTGGGTGAAGAACGATACTCTGTTTTGAACAGAGTAGGATGAAAGGGCAGAGGTCTTGGTGTAGACAAGTTCTCTCTTTGGCACGATCAGATGCAGACGTTGCTGATGTAGAACCCACGTTCTTCAGTAGGTTAAGATGACTTCCCTACAGAGAACTAAGATGAAGAAACATTAGTTTTTCTTCATAATATTTGACTGAAGGCAGAGGAAAGAAGAACTTACCCCTTTTTGCTCTTCACAGCGTTAATCTTCTTAACCTGTAAGAAGAGAAGAAGATGAAGGATTAGTGATTCTTCATGTATCGAAGTAATGAAAAAAAATAAGAAGAACTGCTGTTCTTCACGTACCGTAGCAGCAGTAGATCGACCAAATAGCTTTAGGGTTCGATCGGGAAGGGTTTTTATAGGATCCTTATAATCCTAATAGGGTTAGTGTTTGATTGGAAGTAATACTTCCATATTAGAGTTATTACTACATTCGAACTCTTTCTCATAGTTATCAACTTACCCTGGATAGACTCCTGGGTCGAACGAAACTCTAACTGAATTAGCGACCTTGGTCAGGGCGTTGAATTTAAATTGACGCCTTGTCAAGCGTCGTTTCTTGTTGAAACGCGTCCATTCCAGGGACGTTATGCTAACTTGCCCTTTTTATTTATTTTGGTCGCTTGGAATTTGACGCCTTGACATGCGGGCGTCCTTTCCCAAAACACGCCTTTAATGAGGGCGTTTTATTGTAAATTAGCGCCTTTTCATGAGGCGTTATTTTCATCAGGGTTTAACTCTTTTTATTCAAAACTAAATCCTTTAATCTATTTTGATTTATTTATTCCTTTTTATTTTATCCGGGTTGCTACACCCTCCCCCACTTAAAAAGAATTTGGTCCCCAAATTCAATCACATATAAGCATTCATATGGAGAGTGTAGAGTATGTACCTCTTAGAATAATTCGGGAAATCGTTTCCTCATAGATTCCTCGGTCTCCCATGTTACTTCGTGTTCAGAATTCTTATTCCATTGCACCTTAAGCATGGGAATAACCTTATTCCTTAGAGCACTTATTTCACGATCTAATATCTTCTTAGGCTTTTGTTCATATGTGAGATCCTTCTGGATTAATAGGTTTCCATGCTCAATAATATGTGATGGATCATGCACATACTTCTTCAACATAGATATGTGAAACACATTGTGTACTTCGGACAATTGAGGAGGCAATGCGATGCGATAAGCAACCTCGCCAACTCTGTCTAGAATTTCAAAAGGTCCGATGTATCTTGGTGTAAGCTTGCCTTTAACACCAAATCTCCGTATGCCACGTCCAAGTGATATCTTGAGAAATACATGATCTCCGATTTGGAATTCAAGATCTCTCCTTCTTATATCAGCATAAACTTGCAATCTTTCTCTAATCAACTGAATCTTTTCAGTGGTATCCCTTACCATGTCTGGACCTAATAGTTGTTTCTCTCCAACTTCGTTCCAGCATAAGGGTGATCAGCAACTCCTTCCGTATAAGGCTTCGAAAGGTGTCATTTGGGTACTAGCTTGGTAGCTATTATTATATGCAAACTCAATTAGAGGCAAGTGGTCATGCCAGTTTCCTCCAAAGTCAATGATGCAAGCTCTAAGCATATCCTCGACTACCTGATTGGTTCTCTCGGTCTGACCATCCATTTGAGGATGAAAAGCTGTACTAAAATTAAGTCTCGTCCCCAACGAATGTTGTAGTCCCTTCCAAAAATGAGAAGTAAAACGGGGATCTCTGTCAGACACTATCGAAACAGGAATACCATGTAATCTGACTATTTCCTTGATGTATAGTGCAGCCAAAATATCAATTGACCATCGGCTTTTAATTGGCAAGAAATGCGCCGATTTAGTCAATCGGTCAATGATAACCCATATTCCATCATGTCCTCCTTTTGATTTAGATAAACCCATGATGAAATCCATACCGATGTCTTCCCACTTCCATTTGGGAATATCCAGAGGATGTAGTTTTCCAGCAGGCTTTTGGTGTTCTGCCTTGACTTGTTGGCATGTGAGACAGCGTGATACATAGTCCGCTATTTCTCTTTTCATGTTGGGCCACCAAAAGTTTCTTTTTATATCTTGGTACATTTTGGTAGATCCTGGATGAATCGTGTACCTTGATCTGTGAGCTTCATCTAAGATCTTCTTCTTCAATTCTGGGCAGTCCGGTATACAAGTTCTATTCTTGAATAACAACCTTTCATCAGAAGTTAATCGGAAATCAGATTGTCCTTCCAATCTGCCCTTGATCTCTACAAATGTTGGGTCGTCACCCTGAAGTCCTTGTATTTCAGTTAGTAGGTCTGACTGAATACTTATGTGAGATAATATGACGCACCTAGAGTCCGTATCCATGCTTATATTGAGTTCAGAGAATTGCTCCAGCAACTTCCATTCTTGAACCATACAATTGGCTAAGAGAGCTCTTGGCTTTCGACTATGTGCATCTGCTACATAATTACCCTTTCCGGGGTGATATTGTATATTGAAGTCGAAGTCCTTGAGATATTCTAGCCAGCGTCTTTGCCTCATATTTAACTCCTTCTGTGAGAAAAGATACTTGAGACTCTTGTGATCGGAGTATACAGTGAACTGCACTCCATATAGATAATGTCTCCATATCTTCAGTGCAAATACTACCGCAACCAATTCTAAGTCATGGACGGGGTAGTTCTCCTCATGCTTCTTTAATTGACGAGAAGAGTAGGCTATAACCTTTCCTTGTTGCATTAGAACACATCCGAGGCCAATGCCAGAAGCATCAGTGTATACCTCGAACCTTTTTCCTTCAATTGGTAATGCTAAGATAGGAGCTGTAGTAAGATGATCCTTGAGAGTTTGGAAGCTTCTTTCACATTCCTCACTCCATTCATAACGGATCTCCTTGCGAGTCAACCTCGTAAGTGGCGCGGCGATCTTAGAGAAATCCTTAATGAATCACCTGTAATAGCCGGCAAGACCTAAGAAACTTCGGATCTCGCTAGCATTGGTTGATCTTTCCCAGTTCCTTACAGCTTCAACTTTTGATGGGTCTACAGACAAGCCATCCTTTGATATAACATGTCCGAGAAAAGTTACTTCTTCAAGCCAGAATTCGCACTTGCTAAGTTTTGCATATAATTGGTTTGTCCTCAATATTTGTAATGAAATCCTTAAATGCTCCTCATGCTCTTCCTTGGTCTTAGAATAAATCAATATATCATCGATAAAGACCACCACGAATTGATCCAAATAAGGCCTGTATATGCTATTCATTAACTGCATAAAGGTAGCAGGGGCATTTGTTAGTCCGAAAGGCATAACAACGAATTCATAATGGCCATACCTGCTTCTGAATGCGGTCTTATGAATGTCATCATCTTTGATCCTTAACTGATGATATCCCGACCTGAGATCAATCTTTGAGAAATACTTGGATCCAGATATTTGATCAAATAATTCATCGATTCTCGGCAGTGGATACTTGTTCTTGATAGTGAGATGATTCAACTGTCGATAGTCGATGCACAACCTCATGGATCCATCTTTCTTCTTCACAAATAATACAGGTGCTCCCCACGGGGAAGTACTTGATCTAATGAATCCTTTCTTAATGAGTTCCATTAATTGCTCCTTTAACTCCTTGAGTTCAGTAGGTGACATTCTATAAGGTGCCTTTGAAACTGGACCAGCACCGGGGACTAAGTCAATGGTGAAGGCCACTTCTCTTTGAGGTGGTAATCCCGGCAAATCTTCCGGAAACACGTCCGAAAATTCCTGCACTACTGGAATGTCTTCTAGCTTGGTTTCCTTAGCTTCTTTAACTGTGACGAAGGTAAGGAAAGATGCACATCCTTTCCTGATGAGCTTGCTAGCTCGAAGAGCTGAAATAAGAGGGGATTTGTTCCGACTCTTGGAGCTAAGAAATACTAATTCCGGGAACTCCTTGAAAGTAACCTTGCTATTGTGACAATCAACCGTTGCCTGGTATTTGGATAACCAATCCGCTCCTAGGATAACATCATACTCCTTTAGATCCAAACATATGAGATCAATCAGGAGATTTATACCATGAATCAATACTTCACAGTTCTGGTAATGGTGTGTAATATCAGTCTCGTCACCCAGAGGGGTAGATAAAACTAACTTCATCCATTCCGGTTCTAGAGGTAATGGGTCAGCGAACTTCTTAGAAATAATAGAATGCGATGCACCAGTATCAATTAAAACATATGCATTCTTGGAACAAACTTTCAATGTACCTTCCACCAGTCCGCCTTCTTCTTCTTGCTCGGTCTCCTTGATTGCATGAAGACGAGCATTCTTTGTTACCGGGCGTTTCCCGCCACCGGCTTGATCGTTAAGTAATGGGCAATCGGGAATCCGATGCTCACGACTCCCACAACGGAGACATGCTCCTAGTTTCCTCCAGCATTCTTCTGCTCTATGGCCCGCCTTATCACAATGCTTGCACACTGTATTTGAAGGGGTAGTGGTGCTAGAGAAGGGCTTGGTCTTCTTAAATTTCTGATCTTGTGAGGATGTACCTCCATTGCTGGGCCTTTTCTTGAAGTTGGGTTTAAAGGAACCCGAACCTGTAACTTGTTCCTTCTTATCCTTACCACGAATTCTATCAGATAGTTCCGTGGCATCTTCTAATAACTGTGCGCGGCGTACAATCTCCGAGTAGACTTGAATGTCCATCGGCGCCAGTTGGATAATGGCTTGGGGCCTGAGCCCATTAAGAAACCTCCTAGCTTTCATTTTCTCAGTGCTAACTAAGTGCTTAGCATACCGAGACAATCTAGAGAATTGGGCCTCATACTCGGCCACTGACAAGGATCGTTGCTTCAGTGCAGCAAATTCTGCAGCTTTCTTTTCCTGCACTCGGTCTGAAAAATATTTGGCGTTGAAGTGTTCAACGAATTCCTCCCACGTGACTTGGTCTTGATCTAGAGTTGCCTCTATTGATTCCCACCAGCATCTAGCATCCCTTTCTAACTGGAAAGTGGCCAATAAGACCTTTTCTTGATCCGTGCATTGCATAACACAGAATATACGTTCTATTTCCCTGATCCAGTGTTCAGTATCGTCCGGATCAGTAGAACCCATGAACTTGGGCGGGTTCATGTTCTTGAAAGTCTGGTGGAGACTTCCTGCTCGTTGTCCACCTCCTTGTGCTACTTGTTGCAGCACTTGAGTCATGCCTTGAAGGGTACGCTGCATGTTGCGCCATTGAGCACGTTCGGCAGCCATTATCCTACAATTAAAATAACTATATTAGTATATACTCACGTTAAGGGCTTTTACGTTTTTATGTTAACTCAATCATTGGTTCTACCCAATCTCACTGGTTAAAGGTCAAAACTTATCCTTGGACTTGGGTTTTGTCCTAGGAATTGAATACCTTAGGCTCTGATACCACAAAAACTGTCACGCCCCGAGCGCGGAAGATACCCGGAGGTGCGCGACGAGTTTATATCAATCATGTCAATCAGAGTAGTAGTGTATTCGACACAAAGACAGAGATGCGCAAAAGTAAAGATAACCCAATCCTTTATTCCTTAATAGATAGACTATTACAATTCCAATACTCTATTCAAAATAAAAGGAAAAGTACATAGTTGACTCAAGAAAATAGGAAAAAGACTAGATGACACTTGGAAAAGCTCTAGCTCTTTCACTCTTGACCTTCCCCATCCATTTGAGTCTCGTCATCGGACTTACCTGAAAAGTAAGGGACAAACACGGAGTGAGCGAACGCTCAGTAGGAAATTATATCTCAAGAACTAGCAATGGGTTTAAGTAATTACAATTTCTCACCTGTAAATGTAATAAGGCTATGCATGTAGAAATAACTGGACAAGTAACTAATCAAGAATAACACATCGTGCAAAACATTCAAGCGAATATTAAACAAGAATCTTTCACGAGAGACTTTAGAGATTATTGGCTATTTCACGCAAGTACTTTGCCCGAGTCGGGCCACGCAAGTCAAGTCACGCAAGTCGAGTCATGCACGCAAGAAAAGAGAGTTTGTGGAATGCCAATAGATCAAGATAAAGAGTACTCCGGTGCAATGCTAGACACCGTTATCATTAAAACTCCCATGGGCACAAGTACTTTCGGGCGCTCCTCCTAGGACCAGATCGGGCCCTATATGCACGGCATTCACGATAGATCTAGACATCCACAATAGTTTATAGCCAATAAGGAATTTCAATAGTTTAAGCTCGTAGACACGTAGGATAACTTTGAGAGAATAGAGTCCAAAAATATAACATTGGACATAGAGAGGCGATAATAACGGTATAAACATGATTTATCGATGAAACTAGGTGGAATTAGGTTCCCTTAACTCGGGTACCATGACAAACAAGTATGGACATTCTTTTTATAGAATTGAGGTCCACATGAACAGTATACCAAAGGTATGATACCCTCATTCTTATTATAGAATTGAGGTCCACAAGAACATCAACAAATGGCATGATATCATCATCCCATTAAGAATTGACATGATATACTCTTTGCATATCATAAGGGCCGGTATACCATGTTTCTTTAGAGTGACATGGCATGCAATAGTGTAATGGGTTTTTAGGGTACAACCCGCTCAGTCGACCTTGAGGGAATCCAAGGTACGAGGAGTCTTACGGAGGTCTCTATGACTAACTCGCTAGTCCAAAGGAACGGAATGTCCAATGGAGAGCTTGTATGTCAATGAGAGTTGAGGGTGATCGATGAAACATCATGAAAACATGGGACTATACTCACGGAGTGGAGATATAGTGCCGATATACATATATATAGATATATTGAAACCGTCGGTTATCAGAAACAGGAAAAACATTTTTACAGGAAAATAACGACTTAAGTAAAGTCACTACTCAAGTAATAAACGCCTTATATAGGGGCGTTTATCTATTTTTCCTATTTTGCAGGAATTTCAATAATTCAGCAATTTTCCAAAAACGCGTCCTCAAGAGGGGCGTTTATTTACAATATGACGACGTATTACTTGGGCGTCCATTCTTTAATTCTATTTTTGCATAATATACATTTTCAGGAATTTAATAAAACACGCCCTAGCCAGGGGCGTTCCTTTTCAATTCACGCCCTGAACAGGGGCGTTAGTTAAGTGAGAAACGACCTATACAGGGTCGTGTATTTCAAGAATTTACAATTTTTCAAGTTTTAAAATTTCCAGAAAACGAGACATGGTCATAACAGGAAAATATCAGGATTAATGATCATGCACTGATTTATTTAGAATCGTATTCAAGTGAATATGGACTAATTAACATGGGTAATTAACAGTTAATTAAATTAACGTCTGTGTACAGGGCGTCAAATCTTTTGAATTGACGACCTTGTCAGGGTCGTTTATTTAAATAGCTCCCTGGTCTGGGTCGCGTATAAAATTAGCGCCCGTGAAAAGGGCGTTTCTTTCCAACAATAGAAACATTTAAAACTCTCGAAAACTATATGCATGAACTAATATATATGGTTTAACATAGTTATTATGGTGATTTGGGCTACAGTGCTTGAGAAAACCTACTTTTTTTGGAAGATTTCACGGTGTAGTGGGTGAAGAACGATACTCTGTTTCGAACAGAGTAGGATGAAAGGGCAGAGGTCTTGGTGTAGACAAGTTCTCTCTTTGGCACGATCAGATGCAGACGTTGCTGATGAAGAATCCACGTTCTTCAGTAGGTTAAGATGACTTCCCTACAGAGAACTAAGATGAAGAAACATTAGTTTTTCTTCATAATATTTGACTGAAGGCAGAGGAAAGAAGAACTTACCCCTTTTTGCTCTTCACAGCGTTAATCTTCTTAACCTGTAAGAAGAGAAGAAGATGAAAGATCAGTGATTCTTCATGTATCGAAGTAATGAAAAAAAATAAGAAGAACTGCTGTTCTTCACGTACCGTAGCAGCAACAGATCGACCAAATAGCTTTAGGGTTCGATCGGCAAGGGTTTTTATAGGATCCTTATAATCCTAATAGGGTTAGTGTTTGATTGGAAGTAATACTTCCATATTAGAGCTATTACTACATTCGAACTCTTTCTCATAGTTATCAACTTACCCTGGATAGACTCCTGGGTCGAACGAAACTCTAACTGAATTAGCGACCTTGGTCAGGGCGTCAAATTTAAATTGACGCCTTGTCAAGCGTCGTTTCTTGTTGAAACGCGTCCATTCCAGGGACGTTATGCTAACTTGCCCTTTTTATTTATTTTGGTCGCTTGGAATTTGACGCCTTGACATGTGGGCGTCCTTTCCCAAAACACGCCTTTAATGAGGGCGTTTTATTGTAAATTAGCACCTTTTCATGAGGCGTTATTTTCATCAGGGTTTAACTCTTTTTATTCAAAGCTAAATCCTTTAATCTATTTTGATTTATTTATTCCTTTTTATTTTATCCGGGTTGCTACACCTTGTTTGTTCGGGCTGGTTGACAGACTGGTGTACCCTTCTGTGCGAGTTTAGGGTCAACCATCTGTTGCCTTTGGTTTGGAGTAGTTTGGGGTGCCGAGGTTAGTTCGGCAGCCACTTGTTTAGTGTGGGTTCTCACCCCTCTCCTACTTGTTCCCTACTCCTGCTACCCGTCTGTTCCTTTGCTGCTTTTTAGCGGTAGTTTTACAGCTTTGTAGTGTAGCTTTTCCTGCTTTGCTACACCTGTTGTTCCTGCTGCTTTGTTGTTGCTTCCGTTGCACTGTGCATTTTCCAGTGGGGATCCGCGTGACCCCTACTGAGTTTCTGTTCAGACTCACCCCTGCTTTTCAAGTGGGTTTCGCCTTCTACCTCTGCTGTCCCCAGTGGAGCATGCGCTTGCTGTTGTAGCTGCCATCCGTACTTGCGTCGGGCTTCCCCCGACTTCTGTGTACGTTTCGTTTCTGTCAGACTGTACTTGTTGTGTTTTCTTTGGACTGGACTCTGTGTATAAATGTAATTATTGAAATTATTAATAAAAAGTAATTTTATTTCTGCTACTTTAGCAATCCGATCTAATGAAATTTAATTGCTTACTGTTATATCTGTTGGCTTCAATGTATTCCACACACGCCTTTTTCTCTTCGGCGCTTTCCCGCGCTTGGGAGGCTTCACGGGTTTCTAGTGGTATCTCGTGTATTCGGTAGTCCTACCGGGTGCACCAGGTATCCGAAATCCGGGTCGCTACTGCAATAATTCCATCTGCTCCTCAAGCCCAATCAACATCTCTCACTACCCCTACTCCTTCCCGAGAGCAGGAACTACTTGATAAGTGGGCCACCATGCAGCAACAACTCGATTTTCTCCAGAAACGGGTTGGCCCACAATCTTTGGCAGATATTCCCGTTCCAAGCTTCCAGAATATCCGATTCCCTCCTCAATCAGAGCTCCCTAACTACCGCAAGTACGATGGGAACAATAATCCCTTTGTTGATGTGAGGGATTTTTTGTATGAATCGGCGCAGTTCCAGTATGATGATCGCCTTATGGCATATTTATTTCGCCAGTCTTTGGATGGTGTTGCTCTGGAATGGTTTTACTCTCTGCCACTGGAAGAGGCTGAAAGTTTCAAGGTAGTGAAGGACAAGTTCATCCAGCGGTTTCAAGATAGGGTCGGCCCAGAATACTCATTCACAGATTTAGTAGCCGAAAAGATGAAGCCGGATGAGGAGTTTGCCACTTATGCCGATAGGTGGAGACAAATGGCCGCTAGAGTGCCTGGCCACATACCGGAGGAAGAAAAGGTCAAGTTGTTGATTTCAAATGCTACTCCGACCTTCAGGAACATCCTGGCGATGAATGACATAGCCAACATGCATCAACTCTATAGCCGGGCACGCTTTATACAGACACAGTTCAAGGATTCCCCCATACATTCTCTCTTTGAAAACCAAAAGCCCAAATACCAAAAGAAACCACAAGGGCCGGTTACTGAAGGAGTCCAAACAAATGAACAAGTCCAAGCCGTTGCCTTTCCATTTCAAGCTGCACCTTTCCACTTCCCTCAGAATCCCCGCACTCCACAGAACCCCACTCCGCAAAACTTCCAAGCCACTCCGCAAAACCCTTCGCCTACCTTTACCGCTCCACAAAATATTTTCGTCGCTCCACAACAACCACCACCGCCTCCACAATACCACAATGTCCCTCCTCCCAACGGCTATAGCAATAATCCAAATAGCAAGCGGTCGGCTCCCAGGAGAGCTCAATATCCCCCACTGCCAGAAACACTTACAGATATCTTCTCCGCCCTTATGTCAGTAAATGCAATCCAACTTCCTCCGGAACGGCCTAACTAGAACCCGGCCGTTGATCAGACAAAATATTGTATGTTCCACCGGCAACCGGGTCACACTATTGAAGGATGCTTTCAGTTCCGGGATCTGGTATATGACCTTCATGAAGGGCAAAGAACAGATTGGGTCGAGATGCACAGGGCCATTGTCGAGATTAAAGAAAAGAGAAGGCAGCTGCAGGGGCAGCAAGTGAAGCAGCAACAAGCACCGCAGCCGCAGCAGCTACCCCCGCAACAACCACAGCCGGCACAGGATCTGGGGATCCATCAAAATCCAATGCCAAATCATCCACCAGCCCCTCAACAGTAGCCGCCGGCGCCAGCACAAGTAAATGTGGTCGAACCCCTGGCCCCTAATGCCGGATGGTCTTTTGATGATGAAGGCGCCACACCACAAGTCATGGCCCTTCACCATAGCCACCGCAATCCCCTCGCTCCCTCCTTTGTCCTTCCTACACACCCGACACTCCCTCCATTTGTCTTCCCGATTACACCCGCTCTAGCAAGTCCCGTACCACCCACCACTCCATCGCACCCTTTGCCACTTATCCCCGCTACCATCATCACACCATCACCTAACCCTTCGCCTATCCTTACCTCTCCGCTAGCCTTCCCTCTGCCCACGCCAACGCCTGTCATCACCGTCCGGCCATCCACCAATCCTTCACCCATCATTCGCCCACCACCACTCACTACCACCGCCAGCCTTACACCCCACCAAATCATCTCCCCCGCACAACCTACTCCATTTATCCACCCCGTAGGGCCCATCATACTATCTTCGGAAGCCACGGCAAATTGTGCTTTGAGTAGCGGGAAGATGTTCCATCAGAACTATCCTACCACTTCTAACCCCCAGTCCTCTCAGCCAACGGCGGAGCAAGAAGAAGCCGAACCTCTGCCGGGTACTCAATATGATTTATTGCACCATCTGGACCGAGTACCCGCCAAGATATCTATGCTAGAGCTAATCAAAAGGTCTACCCTTCACCAGGATGCATTGAGAGACTTTTTACAGAAGGTGATGGTCAGCAAAGACATGGCAGTCGATAGTGAAGAGGCGAAATATCGCGCTGGGTCCTGAGCAGGCTGTAGATCACCGGGTGATGAACTGTAAGACAGGGAAATGAATCAGGGGGCCCAGGGGGATTCCCTGGTGTAAACCCTCCGAAGGTTAAGTCAGTAGAGCTGTGGTGGGAGTAATGAAGGGTAGGATAAAGCTAGCGCGCGAGATCCCACTCCACCAAAGGGGTAAAGCGATTTGTGCTTAGGAGATTAAGGGGTATGAGTGCCTTAATGGCCCTTACCTTTCACCGGAGGGTATCCCTGTTTTAAATAGTGCGCCGCCTCTTGGAGTCCTGCAAGCCGAGGGGTTTCAGGAGGAGGTTACGTCCTCGTCGCGGGCTTTTACTGCCTCATCGGGGGAGCGTTATCCTCGCGGGAAGAAAAGAGTCCCTTGCCTCTCGGCCTTCTTGCCTGCTGCGGACTCTTAACGGCTGTAAAGATAAGTACTCGCCGGTCATCCAGAGCTTAGAGAGGTCCGCCCTACCCGGGCGATAGGCTTAGCTCGGTGAGAGATGGGTTGGATAGGCCGGCTTATGCCTCCTTCTTCTGAGCGAAGAGATGGCTCGGGTGCGGACCTTCCTGTGACCTGACCGATTCTCGGGCCCTCCGAGCCTTGAGGCCGCCTAGGAGGGTTGTTTCCTCGAGTGCTTGTTTATTGGGCTTTCTTCCCTAAGTGGGCCCTGTGGGCTATCACTTAGATGAACTTGGCCTCGTTGGGCCCTTCCGGGCCTAGTTGTGCCGTTTTATTGGACTACAGAAATCCCCCTCTCCACTTGTCCCCCCTACTCCCGAGCCAAAAGGAGGCTCGGATGAGAAGTTTGTTAGGGTGTTGGACCGGCGTGGCTCAGGTGGGTGGAGATCTGGCAATGTTATAAAGCCATGTGCCGTGGTTACCTGGGCTCATAGTAATAATGATCCTGACGGATTTGAAATGAAGGGCCCCCTTTTTCTCGGAGGTCGGAATGGCGCGCCGCCTCCTGCGAGGGTTTATAGGTGTTAGGCGTGGGTCATCGTTCCAGACTCTCTAAAGGGTTTTTGGCTTTCCTTCCTTTCTTTGCTTTTGGGGCTCCTTGATGCGCCGTGAGGAGGCAGCGGAGGGGCGGAATCTTGCTGCAGCATTTGAGGAGTTGGCGAGGATAACCACGGAGGCGGTTAGGCAACTTCCCTCTCCCCCGGAGTCTTCAAGATCTCGAAGAGATTCCTCTTCCGATTCCTCATCAGAAGCCATGGCGAGTCAGCATTCGGGCATTGGGAACATGGTGAAGAGCCGACGGTGAGGGCTCCTGTCCCAAATCGTAGTGAGCTAGGGGAAACCGAGGTGAAGAAGCTGGAGCACCGGTTCCGGCTGCCTCTCAGATACAGCTTTGCCGCCGCTGCCCCGTATCAGACGAGCCTGGACGATCGGAGGGGCCACATCTGCACCTTCCTTCTGGCTTGGAAGAGCGGATCTCGCCTTCCCTTTGAGCCCTTTGTACTCAACCTTCTTAATTTTTTCCAGTTGGTGCCAATTCAACTGGTGGCCAACTCGTACCTTCTTCTCTCCGCCTTCCGAATCCTGTGTCGCCAGCAGGATATTTTTCCTTCCTTCGACCTCTTTCATTATTTTTTCGAGTTGAAGGCGCACCCGATGGTGGGAAAAGCCTTCTACTTCATCCAGGCGCGGAGGAACAGGAGTTGTATCCCGCTGGCGACGAAGGACTCTTCTCACAAGGGGTGGAAGACCCAGTTTTTCTGGGTGAAGGCGGAGGCGACGGACGAAAACTGGTGGTGTCAAGTGTAGACACGCTATTCCTGACACCTACTGAGAAAGTCTCATATTACTATACAACGCCCCGTGACGGCCTTCGCATTTCGAATCGCCTGAGTGCTTCCTATTCTTGGGTCTTCTTCCGCCTTTTTCGGCATCCGGATTAGTCTTGTCGTGGCACTCGGACGGCATCAACACCAGCCGGACATATCGGAAGGTTCCGAAACCAGGAAGAGCGTCTGCCAGGCGGCCGCCAACGCCTCGTCTGAGGACCCGGGTGGGTCTTCATGGGGGCGTCCAGGCCCCTGGACGCCCCCATTCTTTTAATATTTTTCAAATAAACCAAAAACCAAATAAAAAATAATATTAAAGGAGGCATCCAGGCCCCTGGACGCCCCCATAAAAAGAAAAATATGAAATATATAATGCCAGCTTTGGCATAAAAAACAAAACAAAAACAAAAAAATATTTTTTGGAGGCGTCCAGGACCTTGGACGCCTCCATCAATTCACTCACAGGCCCCACCCACCGATCGACAGTTTGTCGTGTGTGAAAAAATCTAAATTATGGAGACGTCCAGACAGCTGGACGCGCCCATTTCAAAATCACGAGACGCCGCTCACGAAACCACGCGTTGTGCCAAACCGCGTGCGGCCGTCGGTGGAAGTCGGTGGAAGTTGTAGAGGCGTCCGGGGCCCTGGACGCCCCCAAGAAAATATTCCAAATAAATAAATAAAAATAGAATAAAATATTAGTTCGGCCCTGATGGAGGTGTCCAGGGTCCTGGACGCCTCCACCCTCCGGAGCCCTATAAATAGAGGCCCACCCCTTCAGTTCTGAGGGAGCCAAGCAGTGATCCGATAGGCTGCCGGAGCCCAGAGGCTACCGGAGCTATTTCTAACTCGTGGGTTCTGTTGTAGGTGGAGGCTCCGCCAACTTCTCAGGTGCCCAAGCTCGCGAGAGGAGGGTTGTCTCCATCCACCGTGCTTCCATATCGTCCCCGCGCTGTCGGAGCTCCGCCGGATCTCACCACTGGCTCATCCAATAAGCCGTTTCTTCCCCTTTTCCTCTATAGCTCTTTGCATTCATCATTTTGCATCCTTTATCTCCCTTCATAAGGGCGTCTTCTCCTCTACATTTCTCGCATTTCATCATTACATTTTCCTCCTACTCGAGTCCGAGAGGGGTTTAAAACCACACCAACCAGGTGTGTGTTCGGCCACAATCTCGTCATTTTCATTTGCAAGGAATTGTTACTACACTGCCGTTTTCTAATCCCGTTCATTCCTTATCTGTTATTTTGCAAGGGTAGCCGAGGAAAGCCCTCCCCGCCGGCCGGCCGGAAGGAGAGGAAGAAGCAACCCACCGTCTCCCGGTCTCGAGGTAGGCGTGATCTCTTTCTATTTTGGGGTCCTCGACCCATGGCGATCACTTCATATTCTCGAGGCCGCGGTGAGTTACTTCCCGCAATGGCCGTTTAAATTTTGTCGTTTATATTCTATCTTATTCTCTTACTTGCCTGCTATAATTGCCATATTCTCGAGGCCGCGGAGGGTCATCTCCCGCAATGGCCATTTAAATTTCTGTCATCATATTATCTTGCTGTCCTTCTTATCTGTCTCTTATCTCTGTTATATTCTCGAGGCCGTGGAGGGTCATCTCCCGCAATGGCCATTTAAATTTCTGTCATCATATTATCTACTGTTCCCCTTATCTATCTCTTATCTCTGTTATATTCTCGAGGCCGCGGAGGGTCATCTTCCGCAATGGCCATTTAAATTTTCGTCATTATTACGTGTTATTCTTCATATCTATCTTTCATACCTGTTATACTCTTGAGGCCGCGGCGAGTTACTTCCCGCAATGACCGTTTCAATTCCCGTTATTTGATTTTTGCATCGTGTTTGTCCCGATCGCCCCGCCAGACCAACCTCCTGTGGTGGCCCCTTCTCTCTTCTCTCTTGCTCTTTTTGTGTTGCAGCCTAAAGCCCCAGATCTAAAGCTAAAGAGGAGCCCGCGCGCTCCGCCCTCTCCTTCTCCGTCTCCGGACCGCGTGACGTCGCTCACAGATTGGCGATCACGGTGGGACAACTACTGCTTCCATTCGGCTACCCTTGCAAGTTCGGCACCGCTCGTGCCTCTCCACCTTGGCGCCCTCGCGCGCTCCTATTGTGCTCACGGCAGCACTGCCAGCTATGATTGATTGAGTGTTGTTATCTGTTTGTTATTTCTGTTGTTTTCCTACTCTCTATCTATCAGCATCATTGCATACATCCATCCCTCTTTTATATCCTTTTTTTATTTTTTTCCTACTAAGGATCACCCTTTCCCGGTGAAGGAAGGACTCTCCGTTTGAGAATTCCTCTCAACAGACTAGAATCTCCTCCACTGGGACCTCTGTAAGTCCCCGACATCGAAGAATCTCCTCTTCGTTCACTGGGTTGGTTGTACCATTGAAGTTCCACGGAGTTAGTCATATCATTCGTGGTGAGACGAGAGACTCTAGCTGACACGGCGGTGAAAAACAAAAACAAACTAGGGTTCCTATCTTGTGTGAACTTTCGATCTGCTCAAAAACAAAAAAAACCATCAAAATCAAAAACACAAAAAGGGGCGTAAAGGCATTCACTTGCTTGTTAATCTTTGCTATTTACTTGTTAGTGTATGTTTTTACGTTCCGGGAAGACGGTGAGCATGGCTCACGAGTCGTTTGAGGAGAACCACCCTGGTTGTGGTTTGTCAGCCGACCCGCGAGTCTATGCTATGGACTCGGGTCCTTCTCATGAGCCCTCGCATGAGGTGCAGGTTATTGTCGGGGACACATCCCCACCGCAGGATATCTCTTCCTTACTGGGCGTCCTCGCCAACATGGAGCTTACCTCCGAATAGTTCCGGGCCCTCCAGGCCATTCTGAAGGGGAAATCTGTTTCCCCTACACCTCAGGAATCAACTCCGGCCATCGCACCTCTCCAAGAGTCGGTGCAGGCCATTCCATCCCCTTCACTGGCGCAAGCCACCCAGTCTCCCTCGCTTCAAGGGCAAGCGAGTCAACAACCGCCCTCGTTCCAGTTCCCTTCGTAATCTCAAACTCCCGTTGTTCCCCACCTACCGCTTCAGTCGGGGTTCTCATTCGGGGTTCCCCCCTCAAGTCTCCGGGAGACAGTTTCTCCCCCAATGGCAAGTGCCACCTTCACCTCCCGAGGAGCTCACCCAATCGCTCCTCAATAGGTTTAACAGGATCGATGAGCAGTTTCAAAATCTCAAAAGAATGGTGGACGTGAAAGCCACCCCGGAGGTTTCTTTGCCAATTCTCCCAGTTATTCATCTTCCTCCCTCCGAAATGCCTACGTACCGTAGGTACAATGGTACCGACAACCCCTTCATTCACCTCAAGGACTTTCTGTATGAGTCCTCATATTGGCAAAATGATCAGAGGTCCCTGGCATACCTCTTTCGGAGATCATTGGATGGTCCTGCACTAGAGTGGTTTTACTCTTTGGAGCCCCGCGAGGCAGAGAACTTTGAAATAGTACAGAGAAGGTTCTTGTAGAAATATCGGGATAGGGTCGGTCCCTCCCTCTCCATTACCGACCTAGTGGCGGAAAAGATGAAGGCCGATGAGGATTTCGTCCAATATGCTGATAGGTGGAGGTCTCTGGCTGAAAGAATAAGGGATACTCTCTCGGAGCCCAAACAAGTGAAGATGATCGTGTCCAATGCAACTCCACAATTCAGACACGTCCTGGCTATGAATAAACTCACCACAATGGAGGAGCTCTATGAAAGGGCCCGGTACATCCAGACCTAGCTATAAGACTCCCCCATTATGAACATGTTTGAGCCACCAAAGCACAAATTGGTCAGAAAAATAGGCGCTGGTATCCCAGGAGGAGCAACAGAGGGGGTCGTCACGAACGAGCAAGTGGACGCGGTCAACAACTCCAATTTTGCAGCCAACCCAAGGCCCCCACAAATGCCCCGACTTCCCCTCCAACAAGGCCCTTTTCCCCCTCGCCTTCCACTCCAAAATGATCCACCCCAGAATAATACGCTTCCACTACTTCAACCCCAGCAACAACAACCTCAACCCCAGCAACAACAACCACCACCCTAGTACAACCAAGTTCCACCCCCAGGGAATTATGGCCTGCAGCAGCAACAAAGAAGGCCGGTTGGCCCCAAGAGAGCCTACTACCCACCACTGCCAGAAACATTAGCAGATATTTTCAATGCCCACATGGCCTCAAATACGCTCGTCCTACCAAGAGAAAGGCCGGTGTGGCACCCGAATGCTGATACCTCCAGATACTGTATCTACCACAGGCAGCCAGGACACACAGTAGATTACTACTTCCAACTCAAAGATTACATCCACGACATGAATGATGAACACCAAATAGATTGGGAGGAAATGAGACGATACGTCGCCGCCCTCAAAGCTAGGAGACCTCCTCAAAGGCCCCAGCAGCAGCTACAGCAGCAGCAGTTACAACAACAGCAGTAGCAACAACCACAACAACAACAATAGCCCCAGCAGGCGCCACAACAATAGCCCAACATGGGCATAATCCAAAACCCATTACCGGAGCACCAACCGCACAATCATCAGGTTAACCCCATCTCCTCCTTCCCGAAAGTCGGGAGAGAGCAGGTGTGGCATCCGAAAAGTACCTCCATTCTTTCCACCACCAACCCTACCATCACGCAACCCCCTCGTCTTGCCCGGGTAGCACCCCTCTCTCATCAACCCGCGTCAATGTCGCCTTCACCATTTCCACTACTGCTACATCCTCTCATTCGTGCCCCGATGTCCTATCAGCCGACACCCTCCACTTCGCCTTCACGTCCTCTCATCTTCTCTCACCCCACTGCTTTACCGCCCACCTCTATCCCATTTGTCCCCATGCCTTCTAAGCCCCTCATCACCCGTCAACCATACATAACCCCATCTTTCTCCACCATACCACCACTAATGCCTTCAAAACCGCTCATTACCCTTCATCCACCTCAAAATCACTGCCCGTTTCAAGCCCTACCCACTTCCACTCCACCTCCACCTCTCGGACCCCTTGTCCTCCATAATCCATGCGATATCCCCTCTACCTCCACTATGTCTCCACCTAACAAACCCCTCATCAGAATTCCTACCCCCGTCATCACCCCCGCTTCATCAACCATTCCTCCACCATTACCCCTCAAACCCCTGTTAAAATCTACTGCTACCCCCACAGAGGTACAAAAGCAGCAGGCAATGGTGCTCCGAAGTGGAAGGATCTTCCACAGGGTTTTCCCCCACAACAGTCAGAATCTCGAACAGTCTCAGCAGGAAAAGGATGAGGGAGAGCAGGCATAGAAATCTATCCCCGGGACACAGTATGATCTTTTGAAGCACTTGGACAAGACGCCCGCTCGGATCTCCATCCTCGAGCTACATCAAAGGTCCACATCCCATCAAGCAGCATTAATGGACTATCTTCAAAAAGTCATGGTTAATGAAGACCTCCCCGTAGAGAAGATTGTGACTGTCCTGACTCCAACAGACACACAGCCAGCCATCATGTTCCACAACCACGAGCTCGCTCCCAAGGAAGCTCGGAAATATGCATTGTGCGTTTCAATAAAGATTAATGGGGCATCCATAAACCCGTGTCTTGTAGACACGGGTGCGTCCATAAATGTGATCTCCATGGACACCCTCCAATTGTGCGGGGTCAATGAGGAACAAATAAGACCTTCCTCGATCACAGTCACGGCTTATGACAATAGCAAATGGCCACCCCAGGGGATGATTATTCTGAAGGCAGAGCTTGGCCCCATGTCAGTCCTCACGGAATTCCATGTCCTTGACATGGACCCCACATTCAAGGCTATACTGGGTCGCCCCTACATTGAAGCCATGGACGTTGTGCCTTCCACCAACCATCAATGCCTGAAGTTTCCTTACAATGGGAGGATCATTAAAGTGGTCAGTACACCTGTCCTTCACACAGTGGATGCTATCAACACCTCGCTGCCCTCTGTTTGGCCATCCCATCGGCCCATATTGTCACTACTGGACATACGTGATTTATCTCATGTTCCTCTGGCACCAAAGAAGCCGGTCAGGGCAACCGCAACATCATGTCTCTCTTTTCACTCCAAAGGCTGGGAAATTATGAGAAATATCGGCTACCAACAGGGCAAAGGTTTGGGCGCACAGTTATAGGGTAGACTTAAATCGTCAAAGGAAATTAGGCCGAACTGCAGGTTTGGCCTAGGCTTCAAAGGACCATTCAAGACGGATTGAAGCCCCTCACATGGACCCTATCAAGCCACTTCAACAGAGGGCCCGTTGTTCAGATAGGAGATTACCCGCGAGAAGCACGTGGGGGGTCACATGCCGTGTATTTGGCAGAAGAATGTCCGAGCGTCACCAAAAGAAGCAAGATTAAAGACCCGGACTACAAGTGGGATAAATGGTTCGACATACGGGACATTTCTGTTGCACTGGAAACGATGTTCTCGTCCCCATAGCTTGAAGGACCGCCATTGATCCCCGGAATGCCAGAGGAAATCACCACTACTTCCAAGGTTCTAAGCCATCCACATCCTCGCCAGAAGGACTCTGTCATCGACGGATCTCTATCCGTCATCAATATTGCCGTCGATGGCTCATTAGCCGCCATCTTCTCCATTCACTCATCTCAGCCTTTGCTGATATCTTCTTCCTGGGCCAGACAATTGTCTGATGATCTTCCCAGATCCCCTTCTCTGCTTACTTACCTACGTGGGCTCCTCAACCCGCGCCAGGTCTTCAACCATGATCTGCTCTATGAGCCTTACAATCCTTTAGCCATCACCACCTTTTTCTCTCCTCCAATCTCTTTTCACTGCTTTGTCATTAAAACTGAAAGCGAAAAAAAAACGTCAATTTTTAAACTCCTCAACAACACATCCTCGTTGAGGAAACCTCTTACATCTCCCACGGGTGCGCACTGTCCTGCGGACCACCCGTCCAAGGTCCGATGAGCGACCTTTTCTATCCCTCCTTTGAGGGGCCTTCTCCTGTATATTCTTCACCGTCCTCTTCATCTTTCCCTTCCTTTGTAAATATTGTCAGTCAGTCTAGGAATAATAAGTCAAGGGTGGTACCTAGGAGGAAATCCAAGGGTAGGCAGATCCCTCGTCGGTTCCTTCTGGACTTAGCCGCCAGGTGTCAGGCCCTTCTGGCCATCCCCCAATTGCTAGAGAATCCAATCCAACTGTCGGAAATAGAAAGTGAGGGTGACAATGCAATCGATGAGGGGTATGGAGTCTACGAGATCACGGATGAAGAGTACCCCACCGAAGACGAGGGTGAAGAATATGAAGATACGGCTGGCGCGTATGCTAGTGGAATAAGGAGATTTGATGAACCGTCAACCGCCATAGAAGAGTCCACCAAAGAAGTCAACTTGGGAACTGAGGAAGACTCTCGGATCATCCTTATAAGTGACAACCTATCACCCTTTGAAGAAGAGGCACTAATCGAGGTTCTCAAAGAATATAAGGACATGTTTGCATGGAGCTACGAGGATATGCCGGGTCTGGATTCAACTCTGGTCGAACACCGTTTAACCCTAAAACCAGGGTCCGTCTCGGTGAAGCAAAGGTTAAGGCGTTTCCACCCCCAGATGGCTTTGAAGATGAAAGAAGAGGTCGATAAGCTCCACAAAGCCAGATTCATTAGAGTCGTTCTTTATCCTCAGTGGGTGGCGAACATTGTCCCGGTCATGAAGAAGGACGGGAAAGTCAGGATTTGCATTGACTTCCGGGACCTTAACTGCGCGTGTCCAAAGGATGATTTTCCCTTGCCTCACATTGATGTGCTGATCGATAACACGGCATGCTATGAGACCCTCTCATTTATGAATGGATTTTTAGGATATAACCAAATTCGTTTGGCAGAAGAGGATCAAGAGAAGACATCATTCACTACCCCTTGGGGGACATATTGTTACGTGGTCATGCCGTTTGGATTGGAGAATGCTGAAGCTACTTACCAAAGAGCTATGATGGCCATATTTCACGACATGATGCACATATATCTGGAAGTGTATGTGGATGACCTGTTGGTAAAATCAAAAACCAGGACGGAACACCCAGAAGTTTTGGCTAAGGTCTTGCAGAGGTCAAGAGAGTTCCGATTGAAGATGAACCCGAGGAAGTGCATGTTTGGTGTATCATCAGGTAAATTGCTGGGTTTCATTGTGAGTAAAAGAGGGATTGAGATAGATCCCAACAAAGCTAAGGCCATCAGGGATATGCCGCCTCCCAAGAATTTGAGGGAAGTCCAAGGTTTAATCGGGAGGTTGCAGTTTATTCGTCGGTTTGTGTCCCAACACTCACAAAGGTGTAGACCACTCTACGAGTTGACCAAGCCAGGAGTGGAATTCCACTGGAATTCTAAATGCCAAAAAGCTTTTGAAGGATTAAAGGAATATCTGGCCAGTCCACCCGTTCTCATTCCACCCAAATTAGAAAAACCTCTGATCCTTTACATCTCAGTCTTGGATGACTCTGTGAGAGCCGTCCTCGCACAAGCCAATGAAGAAGGCAAGGAACGGGCAACCTATTACTTGTCTAAGCTCCTCAATCCCTGTGAGCAGAGGTATACAGTTATGGAGAAAACCTGTGTTGCCCTTGTTTGGGTAGTACAAAAATTGAAGCACTATTTCTTGGCTCATGAGGTCCACTTGATTGCTCGCATGAATCCCATCAAATTCCTTCTGGAGAAATCCGTCCTTACAGATAGGCTAGCACGCTGGCAAAGTTTCCTCTCTTTGTTTGATATCATCTATATCCAGCAAAAGGCGATTAAGGGCAACGCCATAGCCGAGCATCTCGCTCACCATCCTCTTCCTAAATTTGATCCTACCCAATCGGAGTTTCCAGATGAGAAACTAATGTCCGTCACTCAGTCGGAAGAGCCTATGTGGACGTTATATTTTGATGGAGCTCTGAATTCCCAAGGGAAAGGGATCGGCATTGCCCTCCTGTCACCCGAAGGCCTCACATTCTCACTGGCGTACAAACTCAAATTCCCAGTTACCAACAATATAGTAGAATATGAAGCCCTCTAGCTGGCCTGGAACTCACCCATTCTCTTCGCGTCACTGAACTACGAGTTGTGGGTGATAGTCAACTCATCCTTCGCCAGGTGCTCACTAAGTATCGCACTCGCGATCCCAAACTCAAGCCATATCAAGAACTCACTACTGCCTTTGCCAAACTGTTCACCAAACTGATCTTTGTTCATGTCCCTCGTCACCAGAATATTCTCGCCGATGCCCTCGCCTCGTTGGCGTCATCCATAAGGTTCCCTCTAGGAAGATGGTTTGAGTCCATTTCCATCCACGAACGTCATGTCCCTGTAGTCGATGACGCTTCCTACGTGAATATCAAAGACATGATAGCAAGGAAGATCCTACAGGAAGAAATCCTTGAGAAGAGGGAAATCATGTTGGCAGAAGCTGAAGAAGAACTGGCTGATGAGGAGAAACCATGGTTCTATGAAATCGTTAAATACTGTCAAGATCAGTCTTACCCTGAAGGGGCCACCATAGAAGACAGGAAGGCCATAAGAAGGGTGGCTCAGAAATACACTTTGGTTGGAGGTCTACTCTATAGGAGGAGCCTCACTGGCATTCTGTTAAGATGTCTTGATGACGACAAGGTTTGGAAATGTGTGGAGGAAACACACTCGGGTGTGTGCGGCGGTCATGTGAATAGTCAGATGCTCGCCAAGAAGATCATTCGGCAGGGCTTTTACTGGCCCACTATGGAAGAAGATTGTGCCATCTACGTCCGTAGGTGTGCCAAGTTCACGCTGACAAAATCCATTCACCATCTTCCTCACTTCATCCGATATCCTCACCATGGCCCATCTCCATGTGGGCGTTCGACATCATTGGTCCCTTAGGTGATCCCAATTCCCTCACCAAGCAGAAATCTTTCATCCTTACTGCAACGGAATACTTCACCAAATGGGCCGAAGCCGAAGCCTATGCGGAAATTAAGGCGTCAACAGTCTGCAAGTTCATCAGGAAGAACATTCTCGCCAGGTTCGGCGTCCCAAGCACAATCGTCATCGACAATGGGCCACAGTTCATCTCTCAGGACCTTCAGGACCTCTACAAAAGGTACGCAATCGCATTGCATCACTCATCACCATACTATCCCCAAGGTAACGGCCAGGCGGAGGCCACCAATAAAACATTGCTCAAAATCATCAAGAAAACCAGCGAGTCTAGTAAGTTTTCAGACTGGCCAGAAAAGCTTATTGAAGCTCTATGGGCCTATCGCACTTCAATTCGTACCCCCACCGGGCAGACTCCGTTTGCCCTTACTTATGGTATGGAAGCGGTAGTCCCGTATGAGACTCTGATCCCTTCTCTCAGGGTACAATTGGACGAGGAATTTCCCCTCGACGAACGTCATAATTCACTCCTCGCCCAGTTGGAACTCTTGGATGAGAAACGGCTGGCCGCCGCCGAGCATGCGCGTGTGTACCAAAATAGACTCGCTCGCTTTTATCAAAAGAAGATCGTCGAGAGAAAATTCAAAATCGGTGAGATGGTTGTCAAAAGAATTTTTGTCAAACTTGGAGGGCCGCGTTCTAAGCTCCAACCCAATTGGGAAGGACCATTTGTAATTCAAGCCGTGTACCCGGGCAACGCCTACAAGCTAGTCAATGCCGAAGGAACCGAATTATCCTACCCTTGGAACGGGCTTTATCTTAAAAAGTACTACCCTTAGCATGATCCCAAAATACAAAAAAATGATAAAAAAGTTAGAAAACAACAAAAACAACACAAAAGATTTTGAAAATCACTAAAAACATGGAAAATTCAAAATGCCGATGCTTGGTGATCACCATGTAGTTAAGTCACTGCATCTGACCTTCATGTTAGGATAGGGCCCATTAGGGTTTGGTAGGCATCGGGTCTTGGTCCGCCAGAACCGTGGAGATCTCTGTCTGGCCACATCGACCTATGCTCGCTCAAAGGAAGCCAACATGTACTCACTTATGTATTTTATCTGAAAAAAGTTGGTAGCATCACCGACAGTGGGGTCGCACCTAGAAGATCTCCAGAAGCTATAATCTTTATTCTCTTCTCTTCGACCAAATGAGACAGTCGGCGCCCTTAAAATGCTGAGCATGAGAAACCAAAACTCAAACCCCTCAAGGCGAGCGTAGGATCCATTTCCTCGAGCATCGATCAGAGCACGAGAAGAGGGCAGTGTCCCCGCAGGCATATGAAAGGGAGTCCTCAACGTCAATATCTCCCTCAAGAAACACAAAATCAAAATCAATCAAGAAAAAAAGCCTGGTCGTGACCGTGCCTGATGCGATAAATGGTATCCCTCAAAGCAAAAATCTGAATCCACAAAAGGGGCCATGAAATGTAAATGCTCGAGGTTTGGTCTGAAGTTGTCCGAAAGGGAAGAGTTGACGGGCCCTTATTAGCTCTCCGGGTTAACGGTTTTGCCAGTCCTCTCAGGAGGTTTACCCCCCCCCCCCCCGGCACACTTCCTTCTCCCTTAAAGATGAAGGCTAGATGGAGTTCCGAAGGGTGAAACCCGCCAAGGTCTGTGACCTTATTTTTATATACACATATGGTTGCCCACTTTGAGAAGTAAAAGCTATCGCTGCGAAGGAGTCTCTGTGTTTCTGGCTGGTCAAGACCCCTGTTTACCACCTTGATGTCTTCTTATTTAACCTCGGGCTTGCAGACACGCCAAAATTGACGCTTCGTTGATTAAATCTCATGTCGCTATGTTGACGCCCCAAAGTGAACTTCAATATTTCCATAATATTAAGTTTTTCTAATTTTGTGGGTTTTTCGTTGCATTTTTGTGATTCACGACCTGGAGTGGGGCGCGTTTTAAAACACGACCTTACCCAGGGCGTTTTCAAAGAAAGGACGACCGCAGGTAAGGGCGTCAATTCCTGGTATTATCTTTTTTCCAAAATAAAATGAAAAAAATGCTTTTTATGAATAATGCCCTTCCTCAGGGCGTGTTTTTATGAAACGCTTCTTTCCTAGGCATCTTTTAATTTTTTCAAATAAAGGAGGGTTTTATTGCCAAAATTATATCCAGGAAGAAACGCCCTAGCTTGGGTCGTGTTTTATGAAACGCCGTATGGGTAGGTCGTCAATTCTTGAATTGACGCCCTGAGGAAGGGCGTGTTTCACCTCCAGAGCCCTGCCTTCTTCCATCTTTCCCTCGCAGAGTCCTGCCTTGTTTGGTGTTCTTGCTCGATTGGGCTCTTGCTTTTGATAACCATTGCCATGGTTATCTCCTGTCCATATTTATCCTTCGATCTGGACCTTATTTAAGGGACTCATGATCGATCCTTTGAAAGGTTACGAACACTAAGGCTTAAGAGCTTTCTGCTTCCTGCTGCTCTGCTTCCTCTTCTTCCTATCTCAGTTGCCCTCTACTGTCATCAAGGGACAACAGGGCTTGGTGTTCTTTGTTTGTCTTTCACCGCTTTAGCATCATACGCATCTGTCTTTTGTTTGCATTATACTTTTCATACATCTTCTCCTCTCCTAGTCTCTCTAGGGGTTTTTAAAAAACCAAAACCAAAGATGTGCGCATGTGTTTTTCTTTTCACCATCATATGGTTCTTTTGGGCTGATACTACTACACGTTGGCTGATCCTTTCTTTGCTTTGTTTTCTATTGTCTTTTTGCAAGGTAATCAAGAAGCAAAACCCTTCTCATCGGCCGGCCGATTGAAGAAGGAGGAAGGAATTCACATCATCCCGCGTTCCAATCTTCACCAGGTATTCGCGATCCCTTTTTATTATTATTGAGGTAACCCCTCTGGCGATCACATCTCCATTTTTTGCACCTCGTGCATGCTTTTTCTCCCCCTATTTAGTCATTATTCTCCTTATTTTCATTTTAATCATTATTCTTGCTTGTGAGTGATATTGTGTGTGGGGATTTATGCCCATCCACAAATTGGAGATCACGGTGGGACATCCACTGTTTTCTTTTTGATTACCATCTCCATTGGCACCCTCGTGTGCCCTTTCCCCTTGGCACCCTCATGTGCCCTTTCCCCTTTGGCACCCACGTGTGCCCTTTCCCCTTGGTACCCTCGGTACCCTTTCCTTTGTGCCCCTCGGGCACGGATCAGCCAGTTTGTGTTTGCATATCTCCCAGAATTAACGCCTTCCACGAGGGCGTTTTTTTGATTTAGCGCCCTTCACAGGGGCGTGTTTCATTTGATTAACGCCTCCTATGCAGGGCGTCTTTTGCATATCTTCTGCTTAGGCTACTGCTTTATTACATTGTCTGAGAACTCACGCCCACACCCAGGGCGTGTTATTTCTTCTTAGCGCCTGTCATCAGGGCGTGTTATTTAATTCTCCTGCTTTGTTCATACTGTGTTACACTGTCTGCGAATTCACGCCCCCCTCCAGGGCGTGTTATTGCTTATTTGACGCCCTCCTTTGGAGGTGTCCTTTCCTGATAGCGCCTTACCCCAAGGCGTTTTCTGCTTCTGCCTGTGAGTCCCTCACAGAGATTTACGACAGCCACGCTGCTGTCTCCTGCTTTGGTAGCGACCCTTCCGAGGTCGTGTTTTTTCTCCTACTTTGGTAACGGCCTGTTCCAGGTCGTGTCTTTCCTGAGTTTTCACAGAAACTCCTTTCTGGCTTATTTGTGATTCATTGTTTGGCATATTGATTTGTCTTGGTATATTGCTGTGATCTGCATTGATTTCCCTATACTTGGTGGTTTTTGGTTGAGAGACCTCCTCTCTCTACACTAGGATTCCACACACCCTTCTTGGAATCGGGACGACCCTCCATTGAGCATTCCGTCTCTTTGGACCGGAGATCCCTTTTCCAAGACCTCCATAAGTCCCCGCACCCGTGGATTCCCTCACGGACGCCGGGCTGGTTGTACCCTCGAAGTACCCGGAGTTTAGAGATCCTATTCGTTGGTAAAGAGAGAGAAAAACCTAGTTGACCCGGAGACCGCACTCGGATCAAACTAGGTTTCATTTGGCAAAAGGAGTGAACTATTCACAAATAATCCACTTTAATCTCAAACATCAAACATTAAAATCTTCCGTTCTTTCCAACATTGTTAGCATAAACTTGGTTGGGTTGACTTGATTGAAGTGTTTTGATTAAGTGCTTTTTGTGGAAATTCCTTCATTAAACATCCTCTCTCTTAAGTATGAAACTCCGTTCAGGTAAAATCATCAACATGTCAGGCAACGGGTACTCCTATGATGATGAGGATGAGAACATATTTGGTCAATATGAGGTCCCTCTCCAGGATTCCGTCTATTATGAGGGAAACTACCTCCCTCCTCACCCTCATTATTCACAAGTTCATGTGGTTGATACCACTACTCACGAGGCGGACCCCTCGTCTCAAGTTCCATCTTCCAATACTTCGGGGAACCCCTCCCCATCCATCAACGTTACAGATTTAATCCAAGCTCTTTCTCAATTGGATGACTCCCAGCGGCAAGCCATTCAGGCCGCTCTGAAGGGGAAGTCTGTTCCTTCTTCTTCTTCTAATCCCCCTCGGGCTGCGAGTGGCCACCAGATTATTAATGACCAGGCGGTCCTGCATAAACCCCCCTCTCGTCCACAAACGCCTACTGCGGCCATGCCGGCTCAGCAGCCAAGCTATTCAACGGTTAGGCATCAATCTTCCCAGCCTCCTCGGATTCTACGAATGCCTATACCGCATTCCTTTGTTCAGAATCAGGCCCCAGTCGAGCCCGATACCAACACTCTTTTGCTCCAGAAGTTGGCCAGCATGGAGGAGTAGCTCAAGAAGGTTACAGCAACTAAGAATGCTCCAGAAATTTCTCTTCCCACATTGCCAGTTTTCCATTTGCCACCTTCCGAAATGCCGAATTTTCGGCGATACAATGGAACTGGCAATCGTTCATTCATTTGAAGGATTTCAGATATGAGACTTCTTTCTGGCAGGACAATAAGGCCTCCCTGGACTACTTATTCAGGAGATCTCTTGAGGGGCCAGCCCTTGAATGGTTTTATTCTTTGGAGCTAGCTGATGCCGGTGATTTTGATGTTATCTAGAAGAAATTCTTGCAAAAGTACAGAGACCGGGTGGGACCTTCCCTTTCGGTTACAGATTTAGTTGCTGAGAAAATGAAGCCCGAGGAGGACTTCATCATATTTGCTGATAGGTGGCGGTCTATGGCCGAGAAACTGAAAGACACATTGTCGGAACAGGAGCAAGTAAAGATGGTTATTTCTAATGCAACTCCTCAATTCCGGCATATTTTGGCCATGAACCGGCTGACGACTATGGAAGAGCTCTATGAAAGAGCTCGTTATATAGAAACACAAATGAAGGACTCGCCCATCATGGGCATGTTTGAGCCGAAGCCTCGGCTATTTAAGAAGAGTACAAATGTCAACAGCGGGCCCACGACCGAGGGCACTGTCACAAATGAGCAGGTTGGCGTAGTTGGCCACCCCCACCACCAATCGAACCCACGACCTCCGCCACCTCCACAGCAAAACCCCCACTTTACCTCCACTCCACAACACCACTTCGCACCCCAACCTCCTTTTGCTCCATCACCAAACCAAGCGCCCCGCACCGACCCTCCAGCACCACCACAATACCACCAAGTCCCCCCACCTACCAACTACGGCCAACAACAACAACAGAGACCACCACTTGGCCCCAAAAGGGCCCATTATCCGCCACTCCCAGAGAGTCTCCCTGATATTTTCAATGCTTTGATGGCCGCCAACCTGCTCGTCTTGCCGAAAGAAAGAATGGTGTGGCCCGCTAATGTTGACACATCCCGTTACTGTGCTTTTCATCGGGCCCCTGGTCACAACCTTGATCGTTGTTTCCACTTTAGAGATCATATTTATGATTTGAATGACCAGGGCGGCATCAACTGGGATGAAATGAGACAATTCATTGCCACCATGAAAGAGAGAAGGCCGCCTCGGCAACAGCAAAATCAGCAACCTCAACAGCCAGCTCCGCAGCAAGTTCAACAATAGCAAGCTCCAGCACCCCAGCAGGATATGGGGATTGTCCGTAATCCACTGCCGGAGCACGCTCCTAATCAGCACGTGAACCCTGTCACATCTCTCTACGAGGTGGAGAGAGGGCAGGGATGGCATGAAGAAAATACCTCTGTCGGGGCATTTCACCATGATCCGAATCAAAATCAAACTCCGCGCCTTTTGTGCACCCTTCCTTCTTCTTCTGTTATTCTCCAATCGGGACGTTCTCTTCTACGCCCCGTCAACCCATCTACCCCCACCAATTCTGCGGCCTTGCCGGCCCGCTCTCTTCTTACCCACTTGCCACCCCCGCAGCCTGCCGCTTCTTCAGCCATCACCAATCCCATACCCGCGCCGTCCAGGCCACTCCTACTTCTCTCCCCGTCAGCACCTGCAACGCCTGCCACCACTACTCCCCCACCGGCAAGAGTACCTCCACCATCAGTTCAACCACCTTTTGTGCCCCGATCTCTCCTTATTCCACCACCCGCCAATGCTCCTCGCATTCGGGTATCCCTCTCTTCTCCCACGCCTCCTGCGGGGGCGTCTTCGTCAAATACTCCTCCTACGCCTCCCGCGGGGGCATCTTTGTTAAGCACCACTACCATGCCTCCTACGGGGGCATCCCTTTCATTGAATTCTCCTTTGATATCCCCTAGCGGGGTCTCTGCTACCAACATTCCTTCTTCTTCTTCTAACCCTCCTCCTATTCCTGCCCCGACAGAGGCGCGTCAAGGCGTAGCGCCGCTCCGCAGTGGACGGATATTCCACCGTATTTTCCCACAGAGAGAGCTAGAGCCCGTACAGGGGCCGCAAGAACAAGAACAGGAACAAGAGTCAGTGTCAGGGACTCAGTATGATTTATTAAAGCACTTGGACTGCACTCCAGCCAGAATATCTATTCTAGAATTGATCAAACGGTCCACCACTCATCAGCTGGCTCTAAAGGAATATCTACAGAAGGTCATGGTCAACGAAGACATTCCAGTCGAGCAAATAGTCACAGTTTTGACGCCTGCTAGTAGTCAGCCGGCAATCACTTTTCATGAGCATGAGCTAGCACCTCTTCCGACAAGAAAATATGCTCTGTGTATCACAGTCGACATCAACAAGGTGGCTGTCAAGCAGTGTTTGGTGGATACTGGGGCATCCATCAATGTTTTGCCACCGAGTACTTTAAAGTTGTGCGGCATTCCTGAAAGTCAAATTCGGCCGTCCACCATAACGGTCACTGCGTATGATAACACAAAAAAGCCTCCTCTAGGCATGATCACTTTGAAAGTTAGCTTGGGTCCTGCCACCATAACAGCAGATTTTCATATCCTAGACATGGATCCAACATTTAACGGCATTCTAGGCCGCCCCTACATTCAGCAGCTTGATGCGGTGCCATCTACAAATCATCAATGTATTAAATTCCCCCACAAGGGCCGCATTATCAAGGTAACCAGTATGCCGATCCTGCCAGAGGAAGATATTCATGCGGCTTCGTCAGTTCCTTCTATTTGGCCCGCCAACAAGCCATTATTATCTGTACTGGACGTCCCCCGTCCGCAGCCGATGCCGTCTGAGACCGTCACCACAGTTGCCATGACACCCCTACCTTCCAAGGGGAAGAAGAAAAAGAATATGATTAACACCCCTGGTTGGAACATTCTGTTAAAAATGGGGTATCAAGACGGCAAAGGCCTGGGTGCCAATTGTCAGGGCAGGATTAGGCCCATTAAGCCGCAGAAATTGCTTGTACGAGGCGGCTTGGGCTATAAAGGGCCCGGTAAAAATGAAGAAGAGCCATGGGCATTTATAACTTCCACTTTCAAGCCAGATCGCCAGCCACTCACCTGGACATTGAAGACGCATTTTGTCACGGGTGGCATTCAGAATAATGAGCAGACTACCATAGTTACTTCATTGCTAGATTGTCAAGATGTTCACGCCAGACAGTTTGCTCGTCACATTGCCCCATTGGCTACCTATAAAGCCCTGGAGTCTTTGAGGCCAGACAAAAGAAGGAAAATGGATGATCCAGAATGTGATTGGTACAGGTGGTTCGACATGAATGACATCACTATTTCTTTAAGCCGCCTGTTCATGCCGACAGATCCGGAATGGCCGCCACTGATTCAAGAATTGATTGAGATGCCAGTTGTGGTTACAAACAAAAGGCAGTTGCTAAGTGACTTTACAGATACAGGAGAGCCAGATGTCCCCTTCGAAGAAGGTTTTACCGTGGATAGGCTGTGGGCCGGCCTCTTCTCCCTCACTTCTGTGCATCCATCTTTGCTTGCTTCTTTATATTCCCGTTGGTTTGGTCACGTGCCACGACCACCACCGATTACAATCAACTTGTCTCCTGATTCAATTCAGGTTTCCCTCCCGATTCCTCCCTCGCTCCTCGAGCGATTTTCCGAACTCTCCCTCTCGCCCCCGCGTGGGCCATCACTGATTAAATCTTTCTCTGATCTTTCAATTTCCACTCCCCCTGCTATTCTCCCGTCACACTGCTTTCTCCTTGAAAAAGAAAATAAAAATGAAGAAAAAGATAAAAATGAAAAAAAAATGCCAAATTTCCAACTTTCCAATCCTCCATTTCTGTTGAGGAGATCTCCTATTTCTCTCCCGAGTGCGTCCCGACCCAGGGGCCGCTCTTCCAAGATTCCTTGGTAAGTCTCTTGTCCCCCTCCGGTGAGGGGTCTTCCTCTGTATCACCTCCTGTACCCGCTTTTTCACCACCTTCTTTTCTTTCTAATCAAGCTAGTTGCTCCTCTTCTTCCTCTTCTTCAAATAAAATTCATGGGGTAGATTCACATAAGAAGGCCAAGGGTAAGCAGATTCCTCGCAGATTTTTGTTGGAATTGGCCATCAGATGCCAGGCTTGTTTAGCAATCCCCGAGTTTGTGGAAGATCCAATTATCGTGCCAGAGTTAGAATATGAGGATTCAATTGCTTCTTATGAGGGTTTGGGCGTTTATGAAATTATGAATGATGAAGACCCTGTTGAAGGGGGGGATGAAAGTTATGAAGAATATGAGGACGAGGCTGATGCTTTTGCTAGTGGTATGAGAAGATTTGACGAACCATCAGCCTCCGTAGAAGAGCCTACCAAAGAAATTAATCTGGGTACCGAGGAAGACCCTAGGATTGTCCTCATTAGCAAGAATTTGCCGCCCTCCGAGGAGGAGGCGCTCATTTTAGTTCTTCAAGAATACAAGGACACGTTTGCTTGGAGTTATGAGGATATGCCGGGATTAGACCCTGCGCTTGTTGAACATCATCTTACACTTAAGCCAGGGTCTGTCCCGGTCAAACAACGGTTGAGGCGTTTCCACCCTAGCATGGCTTTAAAGATGAAAGAAGAGGTCGATAAACTCCATAAGGCTAGATTTGTTAGAGTTGTCCTCTATCCCAATTGGGTGGCTAACATTGTCCCGGTTATGAAGAAAGATGGGAAAATTCGGATTTGCATAGACTTCCGGGACCTCAACCGAGCGTGTCCTAAAGATGACTTCCCCCTCCCTCATATTGATGTGCTGATTGATAACACGGCAGGATTTGAGACTCTTTCTTTTATGGATGGCTTTTCAGGTTACAATCAGATCCGTCTGTCTGAAGAGGATCAAGAGAAAACATCATTCACTACACCGTGGGGCACATATTGTTATGTGGTCATGCCCTTTGGACTTAAGAACGCTGGAGCCACCTACCAGAGGGCTATGATGGCAATTTTTCATGACATGATTCATATTTATATTGAGATGTATGTGGATGATCTGGTTGTAAAATCAAGGACAAGGATTGAGCATCCTGGGGTTCTGGCTAAGGTTTTACAGAGATCACGAGAATATCAATTGAAAATGAACCCCAAGAAGTGCGTGTTTGACGTTTCTTCAGGGAAATTGCTTGGTTTCATTGTTAGCAAGAGGGGGAATTGAAGTTGATCCCAACAAGGCAAAAGCCATCAGAGATATGCCTCCTCCCAAGAATTTGAAGGAAGTTCGAGGATTGATCGGGAGGTTGCAATTCATTCGCCGCTTCGTCTCTCAGCACTCACAGAGGTGTAGGCCGTTCTACGAGCTTACTAAGCCGGGAGTCAAGTTTAATTGGGATGACAAGTGTTAGGCAGCCTTTGACGGATTGAAGGATTATTTGGCCAATCCTCCTGTCCTGAGGCCGCCAGTTCCAGGCAAACCACTTATTCTCTATGTTTCGGTCCTGGATGACTCTATAGGTGCTGTCTTAGCTCAAGTGGATGAAGAAGGTAAGGAAAGGGCAGCATACTACTTGTCTAAGCTTCTTAACCCCTGTGAGCAGAGGTACTCAGCCATGGAAAAGACTTGTGCAGCTTTGGTTTGGGTAGTTCAGAAGTTAAAACACTATTTCCTAGCTCACAAGGTTCACCTCATTGCTCGCATGAATCCAATTAAATTCCTCCTTGAAAAATATGTCCTCACTGATCGACTAGCACGCTGGCAAAGCTTCCTTTCTCAATTTGACATTACTTACATTCAGCAGAAAGCTATCAAGGGTTATGCCATTGTCGAACATCTTGCTCACCACCCTCTCCCCCGATTTGATCCTGTCAATTCAGAGTTCCCAGATGAAGAATTGATGTCCATTAATCAACCCCATGATCCTATGTGGACATTACATTTTGATGGAGCTCTTAATTCACAAGGAAGAGGGATCGGCATGGTTCTTTTAACACCTGAAGGGGTCACCATTCCATTTGCTGCTCGGCTCACTTTTCTCGTCACCAATAACATAGCCGAGTATGAAGCTCTTTTGGCCGGTCTTCAAACCGCTCATCAATATGGTGTCACTCATTTGCGAATTGTCGGTGACAGTCAGCTTATTCTACGCCAGGTGCTTGTCAAGTGTCGCACTATCAATCCTAAGCTCAAGCCCTACCAGGAACTCGCTTCAGCTTATGCCAAACTCTTCACTAAATTGATCTTCGTTCATGTCCCGCGTAGCCAGAACATCTTGGCTGATGCTCTTGCTTCTTTAGCTTCCGCTTTAGTCTTCCCTCCTGAACGAGATTTTCATGTTCCCCTGATTCATCAGCGTGACACTCCAGCTATTAAGGATCGTGCATTTCTCGACATTAGGGATCAGGTGCTAGAGAAAGTCAGGCAGAAGGAAGCTCTTAAAGGCAAAGAGGTCATGCTTTTGGACTGGGAAGAAGAATTGGCTGACGAAGAAAAGCCTTGGTATTATGAGATTGCCAGATATTGTAATGATCAGTCCTATCCTGAGGAAGCCACTGCAGAAGAGAAGAAAGTAATTAGAAGAGTGGCTCAACGTTATGTTTTGGTTGGAGGTGTGCTCTACAGAAGAGGGCTCACCGGTGTTTTATTAAGATGCCTCGATGATGATGAATCTTGGAAAGTTGTGGAAGAGGCGCATTCAGGAGTATGTGGGGGTCATGTGAATAGCCAGGTGCTAGCTAAGAAGATTCTTAGGCTAGGTTTCTATTGGCCCACTCTAGAAGAGGATTGTTCTATCTATGTTCGAAGGTGTGTTAAGTGCCAACTGCACCCCGACAAGATTCATTCTCCTGCTTCTTCACTCTATCCTACGTCCTCCCCATGGCCTTTTTCCATGTGGGCTTTTGACATCATTGGACCTCTTGGTGACTCGAATCTCCTCATGAAGCAAAAGTCGTTCATCCTCACGGCAACAGAATACTTCACAAAGTGGGCAGAAGCAGAAGCTTACGTGGAAATTAAAGCGTCAACCGTCTGCAAATTTATCATGAAGAACATCATCACGAGATTCGGCATCCCGAGTACCATCATCACCGACAATGGACCTCAATTTATCTCTCAAGATCTGAAGGATCTCTGCAACAGGTATAACATTACATTGCATCATTCTTCTCCCTATTATCCGCAGGGCAACGGCCAAGTAGAGGCCACTAATAAAATTTTGATCAAAATTGTTAAGAAAACGTGTGAGGCTAATAAATTTTCGGACTGGCCAGACAAGCTGGTTGAAGCTCTTTGGGCCTACCGCACTTCCATTCGCACTCCCACTGAGCAAACCCCTTTCGCCCTCACTTATGGAATGGAGGCAGTAGTCCCTTATGAGATTCTTATTCCTTCTCTGCGAGTACAATTGGACAAGGAACTCTCTATTGATGAACGTCGTGATTCCGTCCTTGCCCAGTTGGAACTCCTCGATGAGAAGCGTCTGGTCGCCGCTGAGCATGCGCGTGTTTATCAAAACAGGCTCTCATGTTTTTATCAAAAGAAGGTAATTGAGAGAAAATTTAAAGTCGGTGAAATGGTAATCAAAAGAATTTTTGTAAAACCCGGTGGCCCCCGCTCAAAGCTCCAACCAAATTGGGAAGGGCCGTTTGTTATAAAAGATGTTTATCCTGACAATGCTTATAAACTAATTAATGCTGAAGGAGAGGAATTAACTCACCCATGGAATGGTTTGTATCTCAAGAAATATTACCCCTGAACAAAAATCTAAACAAAAATTGAAAACTTCAAAAATCCAAAGAAAATAGAAATCTCCCAAATAAACCAAAAAAAAAATGAATATTTCCAAAATCAACAAAAATGATTTTCTTTCAGCTCTCCTTTTGGGTTGACACGCCACGCCAAGGTACACGGTTCGAAAGGTCAAAATTCAGAATCCATTCATCAATCTTGCTAATTTAAAATGGGGGTTGACACCGCACACACTACACGCTTTACCCTTGAGCTCAAGCAGTGCAAAATCTGATGGAAAGTCAAAACCTGACTAAAGGCGAAAGACAATATCCATTCTTTTCTTCTTCGGCCCACAAGGGAGGAAGGGAGGTCTCGAGGTAGACATGCCAAGCCTATCCGCCGCCCTAGTAGGTGGAAGTCAGGGCCCAAAAGGAACCAAAATGCCACAAAAGGCCCAAGTACAATTAGGTTGTTCATCAATGCAAATCAAATTCCAAAGTAAAAGTCAAATGGTGAAAAGAAAAGCATGTCAAGAGGGCAAAGTCCCCGCAAGGAAAACCTTGGGCGTATGCATGCAGTGAAAACAGGCAAAAGGCAACAAAGCGTCCCTACGCCAAAGACCGAACCCCAACAGGCATAGGGTAGGGGAGGTAGCTTTGTCTCAAGCATCTCTGAATCCCTTGTAGGCTTCCCTTATATCTTCTCTTTTATTTGTGGAAAAGTCATGAACCAGCAGGATTGGTCAAGACGAACCAAGGAGAATGCACTGTGCGAAATCTTGTGTATAAGTTCAACTATAAGCACGCCGACCCCCCTTTTAATTATTCAAGAAAGGTTAATGGATCCTAGATGGTGACCGAGTAGGACCCACCACCTTAATGGCTTTGTCGGCCCAATTTGAGAATAATAAGAATTAACGCCTTTGTTCAAGGCACGTTCAAGTTAATTCACGCCCCTCTTGAAGTCGTTTATTTCAAAATAACACCCCTGGGCAGGTCGTCTTTTCAACAAAATTCAAAAAAAAATTTCAAATTCACGCCGTCTCCTAGGGCATTTTTTATGTGAGTAACGACCTAATCTAAGGCACGTTTTTCAGAAAATACCAAAAAAAATATATAAATGAAAAGAATAAAAATACATTCTTCATAATGCATGACTTGCATTTCTTGCCTGGACATCTTTAGTTATTGTTTGCATATGCGTGCTTGCATGATGCATTTCCCTTTTTTTTGGTTATCTCATTTTGCCTTATTTGATTAAAGGCTTGGCCCCTTGACCCATCATTAAGGTCAGAATATTGACACCCCTTACTCACTGGGCAAGGGGCCAAGTCGAACAGATGAATTAACCTATTTTTTCTAAGTGTAAGCTACAGCTACAAGTGCAGGGCAAGGCGAAGCGGAAAAATGAAGAACGTGGAAAGAAACAAAGTGCACAACCACCAACCACAAATATACAAGTGCTCAGGTAAACAACAGCTCAAATCTCATATATATATATATCTCATATCTATCATGTACAGGTGTGAGGGTGGAGGAGTACAAGTACAAGTCTCTCAGCTCTCGCCTCCGCCCTCCTCTACTCTCCTACTCTCAACCTCGCCCTCGGCATCCCGAGGCGGTGCTGGTGGAGGGGGCATGGAGCCCCGTAAAGCTGCTGGACCTCGAGCCTGGTCCCCTGTCTCACTCCTCGGTCGGAAGGAGGAGCCCGCCACGTAGGAGGAGCCGCCTAGGCTGAACCCTGCTGCTCTCGCTCGCTCCCGGCCTCGCTGCAATCGCTCCTCGACCACCCGAAGCCGCTCCTGAGAGAGGACCAGCTCGATCCTCAAGTCTGCCAGCTCCCGCTCACGCACAACAACTAGCTCCTGGTGCTGGGCACGCTCTGTCTGCAGTAGCTCCTGCTGCTGGGCACGCTCGGTCTGCAGCAGCTCCTGGTGTCGGGCAAGGTCCGCTCGGTGCTCCTCGCGCTCCCGAGCACGCTCCCTCCTCTCTAGCTCCAGGGCAACTCGCAGCTCGGCCACGTCCTGAGGCAACTCCTCCCGTCGTCTCAGGGTCCTCTGAAGCTCTACGATCCGCTGATCGCGGATCGCCAACTCGGTACGTGCCGCCTGTAGCTGAGTGGTCTGCAAATAGGTAAACAAATCATCAGTTTCACAGTTCAATAATTCATGAAATAAAATAACAACATGTGGCTGAAGGTAGATCACGCACCTGCGAGCTCGTCACACGGAAGCCCTCATCAACGCAGGTCATAGCTGCTCGGAGCTCCTCAGTCTGCAAAACAAATTTCATCAGTGCACAATTATATATAATCATTGATTGAATAAGGTTTTGAGTTCAGAATTTACCCGTGAAGCAAGGTCATGCTCCGTCGCCTCGGCTCGTGCTATCGCCCCGGCCAGCTGCTCTGCCAGTGTAGTCGCCTCTGCACTGGGCCCCCTCGAGCTGGAGGCCTCCCCTGGGTCTCACCTCACTGCTCCCTGCTGGGCACACTGCATTCATTAAGACCGTCAGTGGCTAATCATCAGCAATTCAACAAAAAAAATTCATTTGCATATAGGAATAATTTAAACACTCACCAGGGTCTCCAGGTCTGCCTGTGTGGCGGCCAGCTGGTCCTCCAGGCGGTGTAGATGGGCCTGGGCATCCATCGCTGCTATGTCCCGCGCATCCTGCATTCATCACATATTAGTTGCATAATAGACATGTATAAGCATTAGCATTTAGAAATAATTGCATTCATACATACCCCCAGGACCTTCATCTGAGGTCTGCCGGCGTGAACCTCCCAATAGCGCCGGAGGTACTCGGAGCTGTCGGTCGCCTGGGAGGTGACTCGGGTCCCGCCTCGCTGCCAGTCGCCGTACTGCTCTGTGAACCGAACTCTCCAGTCGATCGCTTTAGTGCGACCGCGGGTCTTCTTCCCGATGCCTCGTGGCTCACCAACCTCAATCCACTCCTGGTGTAGGCCCAGGGTCCTCATCACCAACCGAAGCCGTAGCGGCTCGATCTCGCTCAGGCAATGAATCCACAGCTCACGCCCAAAGCGAGATCGCCCCGATACGACCCAAGGCTGGCCCTCGTCTGTCATCCCCTCGTATGGCCTCCACTGCACCTGCATTTATGGACATGCATATCATATCATCATTTTTTCATCATAATAAACACAAAAAGAAATGCATAACATTCATTCATACGTACCAGCGAGGGCGGGAAGTCACGGAACTCTCTCCGTAGAACCCACAACTCATAGCCGAGCGGGGCGCCAAAGACCACTGGTAACCAGCGTCGTGCTAGAGGGAAAGCTCCCTCACCTCCAGGCCGTGGGTCAACGCGCCCCATCGACATGTATAGGTGGCTCCACACCTGTATCCATGCATTGCATTAGTAAGGCATTCACTTGCATAAAAGAAAAAGAAATAAAAGATGAAAAAATGCATACCTGAAGAAAAGGTGAGAAGCCACTGACGGTCGTCTCACGACCTGTACCCGTGGACAGGTCCGCTAGCAGGTGCGCCAGCAGCGCCGCTCCCCAGGCATAGCTGCCGACTCTCTCCAGGTTCTCGAGGATGCCCAGGAACTGACAGTTGATCACGTCGGCCTTCGTCCCCAGCAATAATCTACCGAGCAGCAGCAGCAGGAACCTCCTCAGGTCTCGGTCAGCTCTCTCCCTGTCGGTCGGGTCCTGGCAGTATACCGCTCTCGCCCCGTCGGTCAACCTCTGAGCGAACTCGTCCAAGGTCTCCCCTGACCTGTGCCTGGCGTCTCCCAAACCCATCACCGTAGTCAAATCTATGCGGAAGATGGTCCTGCACTCACTAGGCACCTCGTAGACCATATCCAGCCCTAGCAGTCTCTGGGCCATCTCCGTGTAGTCAGGATAGGTGAACCCGCTCACGGCCTCACCATCTACCCTCAACCCGGTGATCCTGGCTACGTCCTCCAAAGTAGGAACCATATGCCCCCAGGGCATCAGAAAAGCACGGCTAATCCTATCCCATCTCTCCCGTAGGACCTGGATGAGCGCTAGGTCGGGTCTAAATGGCTCGATGGATAGGAAGGCCCTAAACCCCATAGCGTCTACCCTAGCCCTCTGAAACTCGGGGAGACCGTGGTATGCTGCCCGGACCATGACCCAGGAGATCCTGGTCCTCATCAACCCCTGCATGCATAAAGAACAAGTTTTGGTTTAATTGCGTTGTTTATTCATGATGAAGTTCGTTAATTGCCTTGGTTTGAAATTGTTGAGGTTGAGTTTAATTAACGACCATCCCCAGGTCGTGGCTTTTTCAATTCACGCCCTTATGAAGGGCGTGGTTCTTAGTTGGGTTTGAATTCACGACCTACCCCAGGTCGTTTCTTCTTTAAGAAACGCCTCTGAGTGGGGCGTGGTTCTGTGCTTAATTTCTAAATTCCTATGGTTTTCCATTTAACGCCCGCCCTGGGGTCGTTTTCTGATTAAATCACGCCCCTGTGGGGGGCGTTGTTTTCACTGGGTTTTCCTAATTAAATCTGAAATAATGAAGAGACGACCTCTGGTTTGGTCGTCTCCTGTTCAATTAACGCCCTGCTAAGGGGCGTGGTTTTACAGGGTTTTTCAGAAAACAAAATAAAAATAACAGCATGCTGAATGATTCATGGAAATATTTTTAATATATGTGAGGGCATGGAATTGATGAAAAATAAACAGCATGAAACGAAAAATGGTAATTTTTAAACACACGACATGCTGCAGGAAATTTTTCATGGGGGTTATTTATTTTTCGGGGAATAAAAGATTTCACGCCCTGACGTGGGGCGTTTCTTGTTTAAATCAGGCCCTTCCTAAAGGGCGTCTTCACTCTGAGTTGCAGAGCTCCTACCCGAGGGCTATGGAAACTATGGAAAATGCTGAAAATAAAAATAAAAAAAATAATAAAAAATGGGAAATAGATCTTGGGGCTTACCTTCTTGTGTCTCTGAATTTGTGGCCAGGGTCTGGGCTGCCTAGGCCGCCGGAGTTGGCCACGGGGAGCGACCACCGCCGTGGACGGTGTCTCGTCGTCGCCCCTTTCTTCCTCCTCTCCACCGTGTTCCTCACCCACTTCTCTTTCTTCCTCTTTTTCTTCTACTCCTGCTTCGCCAGCGTCGTTCTCACCATCCGCATCTTCTTCTCCCTCGGCTTCGTCGCCGTGTTCACCCTCGCCGCCGGCCACCACCGTTGGGTCTTCTTCGGCCACCGCGAGAGGGGCTTCTTCCTCGGCTTGGGCATGCTCGCCCTCCAAATCGACCACCTCTAGGGCGGCCACGCGCTGCCGTTTGTGAGGGCCTCCTCCGGCCATTAGGGCTAGGGAATAGAGAGAGAGAATGAGGGAGATTGAGAGAATGAGAAATGGGTCTTGGGCTCTTCGGTTAGGGTTTGCAGCAGAAAGGGGGAAATGAGACGGTGGGAGGAAGAAGAAAGGGGCTAAGAGCCTTTTGAGATTCGAAAAGAAGACACGCCCTTAGGAAGGGCGTTTTTCATGGGAGCAACGACTACGCCTCTGGGCGTGTTTTTAAAAATAGACGACGATGCTTAAGGCGTGATTTTGTTTTGCATGGGGAATGATAATCGTCGTTAGACGCATTGAATGGGCGTTGATTGATGGGATGGAAGTAATTATTGCTGATTTTGATTAACGCCTGAAGAAAAGGCGTCTCTTGGATAAAACGTGACTAAGGAAAGGGCGTTATTTTTGAAGTCTCAACGATTATATTCCTTCAGCTTTGAATCAACTAACGCCCTGTTTTAAGTCGTGATTTATTTAACGCCCACAGGTGCAGGCGTCAAATTTGAAAGATGAGCCATTGGAGACGCCCTGAGCTAAGGCGTCCATTTTGGAATTTGCGCCCTTTCTTGAGGCGTTATTTGCAACAGAATCGCGGGTTTTGGAAGATATTTGATCATAATCACATTGAAATTGGCTCAATCAGAAAACAATCATTTTTATTGCTTTGAAAAAAGAATTACATTGACTAATGAGCCACTTTGGGCCTTAGTTTTCTCAAAGCTGTTACATATGATTTCCACTGTTCTTTGTCTTCCTCCAAGCTTTCTACAGGTTGTTGAAGTTTGTTGATCTTCCACAGAGCTTGGATTGTGGTTGCCTCTTCTCCATCTTCATTGCTGCCTAGGTCCCTTGATTTGATTGGAGGGAGGTGAGAGGCGTCTTCTAGTTGTTGCCTTGGGAGCCCGAGCTGAGGAAGGCACCGGTGTGAGTTGTACAAGACGAAGTCTGAAGCGCCAATAAGACGAAGGTCCATCCCGGTGGAGAATCGTGCATGAAGTTCCTACATTTTGAGTATACCCGGGGCGCAAGTAAAGAGGTTTTTTGGCATTACCTTAAGGTGCTCTCTCCATTCCACTTTATTCTTGATTTGAGGGATGCGGTTCATCACCCTATTGCTTATTCCTAACGAGCCGGTGATATAAGAGAGTGGGCTCTTTGAGAAAATTCTTGAGGGTTGTCAAGCTTCGCCGCATGGATCGAATTTGAAATGGAGATCTACCCAGCTAGAGAGGGCTACCATGCATCCATGTATGGGTCTTCCCATCGCCGCCGAGGTAAGCCCACTATAGAGGTAGGCTAGGATCGCTGGTCCAACTCTTTCCTCTTCCCATAAGCTCACCACCGCGCTTAGTTGGGTTTCTTCAAGGAAGTCCTCCGTGGATGGGAATAGGAGTGCTCCTGCTAAGCACACCACGAAGGCTTTTGTCACTCTTTCTATCTCCTCTTCCTCTTTGGCTTGATCCGCTCTCTTGTACACCCATGAAGCGAGCTTTAAGAGATTAATCCCTTTAGTGACCTTGATTTGGTTCACTAAGTTTGGGCTAGGTATCAATGAGGTGAGTAATTCATATGAGGAGATTGGTTTTGGCATGATGGCCATGTTTTCTTCATCGCCTTGCTTCATTCTCTTCAAGCCCAATATCAATTCTAATTCCTCCAATAGGATGGTGGCTTCAAAAGTGGAGAAGAGAAAGGTATGAGTGGAAGGGTGCCAAAGTTCAATCAATGCTCCTATGACAGCCCAATCTAAGTGGATTTGATCATAGTGTTTTGCATGGGTTATTAAGCCTAGAAGATGCCATCTAGACACAAAGACCCTCATGTCAGAAGAGAATTTGGAGAGAAGGAGGGGCAGCCACTTTATCTTTGTGAACCTCCTAGCTCCGGGGATATTTGGATAGTCCTGTGGGAAGCAAAAGCAAGAAGAAACGAAAACAGAGCAGAAGGATAAGAAGAAAGAACAGTAATGCTATAAAGATGTGAAAAGAAGGAACAAAAGCAGTCTAACTTACCTGGTTTAATGTAATCCGGCTGCTTATGTGCTCATTAATCTCAGTCAATCTGGGAGTTGAGGACTTTGATCTCTTGAGCACCCTCTCCATCTTCGGTTTGCAGGAAGGAGCTCGGACGGTTGCTGCAGAACTGCACAGAAGAAGTAGCAGAAGAGCAGAGAATTCAGATGATTGCCGTGATTAAATCTAAGGAAAGCCTGCCTTTTATAGAGAATTGAAGGCCCTAAGCTTGTTCGGAGTTGCAGAGGTTGATTGGCATCCGGACTGTGTTTTGCTTTCGATTTGGAAACGGAAGCTTGTGCTTAATTAACGCCTTCTCTAGGGGCGTCAATTTCTTAAATTGACGACCTGTCAGGGGTCGTGTTTTATTTAACGCCCTTTCATGGGTCGTTTTCTTCTCGAACTATCGTTGCTGTTAACGCCTTTGTGAAGGGCGTGTTTGTCAAGTTGACGCCCTGATGTCGGGCGCTTTTCATGATTTTGACGCCGTTACATGCAGGCGTGTTCTTGTGAGCTTGTGAGTTTGGTTTTCGATGTGTGAGTTGATGAACTTAAGTGCTATTATTTTATTGAAATTGTTTTAATTAAGCACTTATGATCATTTTTTTTGGAGATTCAAGATTATTTCTAATCATGAGAGGACTAATGGGTTTCAAATGCATAAGTTTTGCAGGTTTCAAGACGTTTGGATCATTTGTGGGAGTAACATCATGCTGTTCTTGTATTCATTTGCTGTAAGCATTGTTGCTATATGATATCTACGTTATTATAGTATGTCAAGGACCTTGTGGTTCTGATGAACCTGGAATTTGAGTTCCCCTTCATCAAAAACGATGATGATTCCAGGAGAGTCTTGATCACACGGATAGGCCGTCGAGTCATTAAAGGCTTGGGACGATGGTTCCTCTTTCTGAGTTGATACATGGACAAACGAGCTTCGGCTTAGTGTTAGCTCTGAGATTTGGATTCTTGACCAAATCTGAATGGCTTAGCAATATTATCCTTGATTATTTTCTATTTTTAGTTTGTTTTAATTTTTCTTTTAGCCCAGCATGCATCATGTAGGACTTTGAGCTTCATGATGAAAATCTTCATATTATGGCAATAATGAAGGTCACTCGCTCTTGATTGAATTGACATGAGATATTCTATTCCAAATCAAGTACTTCATTCTCCCTGAGGCCGCTCAGGCTAATTCCTTGGCAAATGTCCTTTTGTTGGAACTCCATCCCAATTCTCTTTATTTTTCTACAAAATTACCTTGGTTGTAGCACGTCCACATTGACTGGTAACCGCTCTCCAATGGTCTTTCCCTGTCGTGCCCGCGCGCACATTTTTACTTTCCTAGTTTTAATCTCCTTTATCCGACAAATCGATGCTTCCTTGGAGTTATTCAGAGTTGTTTCATTCAGAATCTTAGAAAGATTTCTAATGCTTAGTGTCTGAGGCGTGTCACATCACACCTTGGCATCTACTTATCAGTTCGTTCCACTTCATTCCCGCTTGTGGCACTTCGCTCCATTTCCGTCTCACTTCCTTGCAAAGCAGACGCCAAGGCGGGACAGCTGTAGACACGCCAAAATTGACGCTTCGTTGATTAAATCTCATGTCGCTATGTTGACGCCCCAAAGTGAACTTCAATATTTCCATAATATTAAGTTTTTCTAATTTTGTGGGTTTTCCGTTGCATTTTTGTGATTCACGACCTGGAGTGGGGCGCGTTTTAAAACACGACCTTACCTAGGGCGTTTTCAAAGAAAGGACGACCGCAGGTAAGGGCGTCAATTCCTGGTATTATATTTTTTCCAAAATAAAACGAAAAAATGCTTTTTATGAATAATGCCCTTCCTCAGGGCGTGTTTTTAAGAAACGCTTCTTTCCTAGGCGTCTTTTAATTTTTTCAAATAAAGGAGGGTTTTATTGCCAAAATTATATCCAGGAAGAAATGCCCTGGCTTGGGTCGTGTTTTATGAAACGCCGTATGGGTAGGTCGTCAATTCTTGAATTGACGCCTTGAGGAAGGGCGTGTTTCACCTCCAGAGCCCTGCCTTCTTCCATCTTTCCCTCGCAGAGTCCTGCCTTGTTTGGTGTTCTTGCTCGATTGGGCTCTTACTTTTGATAACCATTGCCATGGTTATCTCTTGTCCATGTTTATCCTTCGATCTGGACCTTATTTAAGGGACTCATGATCGATCCTTTGAAAGGTTACGAACACTAAGGCTTAAGAGTTTTCTGCTTCCTGCTGCTCTGCTTCCTCTTCTTCCTATCTCGGTTGCCCTCTACTGTCATCAAGGGACAACAAGGCTTGGTGTTCTTTGTTTGTCTTTCACCGCTTTAGCATCATACGCATCTGTCTTTTGTTTGCATTATACTTTTCATACATCTTCTCCTCTCCTAGTCTCTCTAGGGGTTTTTAAAAAACCAAAACCAAAGAGGTGCGCATGTGTTTTTCTTTTCACCATCATATGGTTCTTTTGGGCTGATACTACTACACGTTGGCTGATCCTTTCTTTGCTTTGTTTTCTATTGTCTTTTTGCAAGGTAATCAAGAAGCAAAACCCTTCTCATCGGCCGGCCGATTGAAGAAGGAGGAAGGAATTCACATCATCCAGCGTTCCAATCTTCACCAGGTATTCGCGATCCCTTTTTATTATTATTGAGGTAACCCCTCTGGCGATCACATCTCCATTTTTTGCACCTCGTGCATGCTTTTTCTCCCCCTATTTAGTCATTATTCTCCTTATTTTCATTTTCATCATTATTCTTGCTTGTGAGTGATATTGTGTGTGGAGATTTATGCCCATCCACAGGGCTTGGGCCAATGCAAGCGCGTCACCTATGGGTGCGACGGCGTCTGATTCCGGGTCAGCGTTGCGCGGTTGGTCGTTGGGGTTCTAGGGTGTTCCATCATATACCATCTAGAGTTGTGAGGAAATAGACCCAGGTCGGGCAAATCCTTTACCTTGAAAACCTTTTGGGTGAATCCCTGTGGTCGGAAGCAACTGGGAGCCTAAGCATGGCATGTCGGTATTGTCATCAGGGTAAGTCTTAGCCTACGGGATTATCATCCGAGGGGTCTAGGGGCCCAAATCAAACTAGATGTGCATTTAGGATACCCGGGAGGTTGGCAAGAAACCCCTGTTCTCATGTAGGTTAGATGTCTTTCGGGTGCTTGCCAGGTGTTAGCAACAAAAAAAAATGTGTGTACATATTTGCGAACCAAAAGAGTTTTCGAAAACAACAAAAAAAATGCAAACAACCATTTTGCATGATTACGTTTGTATGCAGCATTTCATCTCTTAATATCACTTACATTTGTGTGCTTGTTTATCGCATCCATCATCACCGCATCTTTCCCTTGCCTTCGTTAAATAAGGCTTGGCCCCTTGACCCATTGTTAAGACAGTCAAAGTGACCATTTGCTTATTGAGCAAGGGGCCAAGTCAGAACATATATTTTAACTTGTTTGTTTCAGTGATGTGCGCAGGATTCAAGGCAACGAGAGCGAAGTGGAAACCAAACAGAACCAAACATTTTGTTCCATTCCAACATAAGAAACCGTACATCAAGTCCCATCCCCTCTCTCTGCATCACTAGTCCCACTACTCTCCGGGCAAAATGCCCTCAAGGGTGCTACCCAACTGCGAAAAGCGGTACTCCTACCGCTCTGTACTCCTCTTCCTATTCCCACACCCTAGCGTTGATCCATGGGAGAGGCCAAAAAACTACCAACACAAAATGCGCGCTCCCGTGCTCTTCGGTAGCGCTCCTCGCCATCTTTCAGCCACTATTCAGCAAGGCCAAGGCTGATTCGGAGTTCGAACAATTGGGCCTCCATGGCCCTTCGTTCCTCCCTTTCAATCAATCTATCATCTCTTTCTCTCTCCGCGTCTCTTTCTCTCTCGGCCCGTTCTTTCTCACGGTCTTCCCTCTCCAACTGGAGAGTAATCCTCAACTCCATGGCATCCCTAGAAGAGCTGTCATCTGGACGACGCCGCAGTTCCCCCTCTAGTTCCGCCATTCTAGCCTCCCTCTGCGCAACTTGGGCAAGCGCTTCCTCCATCTCCTTTTCCTACCAGATGCACCATCTCAGATATGTGGCGAGATACACGGAGAACTCAACACTGAGACTTGTACCTGAATAGAGAGCATCCCTTCTGCCTCCACGGCACGCTGTATGGCACGAGCAAATTGCTCGTGAAGCAAGTCAAGTTCTGAGGTGGGAATCTACAAGCTGGAAGATGCACCACCTGCTCCCATCGCTAGGGAAGCCGCGTCAATCTGGGCATGCTATAATCGCATGAGTTAGCCACTAACCCTCGGAGTTTTAAACAGGAGCACATTATACACCTACCGGGACAATCACGGCTCCGCAGGCATCGCTCAACTGTTGATCTACCTCTATCAGGCGAGCTCGTAAATTCGCTATCATGGCATCACGAATATCCTGCAGTCATACGATTCAACGTTTCCACCAGGAGACCAAAGGGGAGAGAAGAAAAGAGAAAAAGGGGAGACCTATCTCCGCAAGTCCCCAGGGTTGGAATCGCTCCGCGTACTTTATCTTATATAGACGCAGGTAATCCTCGCTATCCCGTGCCTGCGATTCCACAATTGTGCCACCCCGTTGCCAATCTTCATACTGTTCGGGGAACCGCACACGCCAGTCAATGCAGGTCGACGGTCCTCGCGTCTCCCTCCCGACGCGAGGTGGCGCAGTCTCATCCACCCATTCTTGAGCCAGCCCCAAAGTCCTCATAACCAATCGTAGCCGGAGCGGCTCGATTTCATTCAGGCAGTGCACCCACAGTTCCCATCCGAACCAGGCATGACTCGTTAGAACCCACGGCTTGTCAGCATCGACCATGTCTAAGTAGGGTCTCCAGCTTACCATCACTGCAGGGAACTCCTGTAGCTCCCGCCTTAGCACCATCAGCTGATAAGTTAGGGGTGCCGCGTTCATGATGGGTTGCCACCGCCTGGCTAGCGGCACCATCGCGGGTCGCTAATGCCGAGCTCTCCCCATGGGCAGGTAATAATAGCTCCACAGCTGCTCAACGCATGTCATCAGCACCTTAAAAAACAAAAAAATATACAAAACAAACAAAACCAAAAATACCTAGATGAATGGTGTGAAACCACTCACAGCCATCTCATGATCCGCTTCTTGAAACAGACCTGCAAACTAGTGCGCCAGCATGGCAGCCCCCCAGGCATAGTACCCTAGTCTTTCAAGGTCTGATAGCAGCTCCAGGAAGCGACATTGGATACCGTCCCCTTTCGAGCTCAGTATTAACCTCCCCAACAGGAAGAGGAGAAATCTCCTCAAATCTATGTTGCATCTCTCCCAGTTGCCGAAATCTGTGCAGTATACGGCACGACATCCTCTTTCCATCCTTTCCATGAACTCTTCTGAGGATTCATCGTCCCGACGACGAGTCTCTGTGAGCCCGAATGCATCCATCAGGGACGCCCTGGCTACCGACCTATTTTTCCGACCATCTAGGTCTAAACCCAAAAGCTTCTGGGCACCGTCATGATAGTCCGCGTAAGTGACTCTGGTCACCGCCTCGCCCTCCACCTTGAGGCTCGTGATTCGGACCACATCTTCCAGGTTGGGCACCATGTGCCCCCACGGCATCAGGAATGCCCGACTCACTGGGTCCCATCTCTCACACAAGGCTTGGATCAGGACCAGGTCGAGCTGGATCGGCTCGATCCGAAGAAAAGTGCCGAACCCCATCACGTCTAGCCTGGCCTTCTAAAAATCCGGGAGGCCCCTGTATGCTGCCACTACCAACTCCCATGAGATCTGTGATTTCATCACAACCTACACACGCAAGGAATGGAGAGGAGGTTTGGTCAGAAGAAGAGAAAGAAAGAAAGAATGAGAAAAATGGAAGGGAGATTCGGCTTATGAGTGGCGAGCGGGTCCTTTCACCGAAGTGCCTCGCGAGATCCGAGGGCTTCCTGGAACTGCTACCGCTGGACCTACTCCTCTTCGAGGAATGGGAAGATTCACCCTCCATCTCGACCTCAGAACTCAGAGTTCCTCCTCTTCCGTGAGGATTTGTATTCTTCAAGCGGGCTCTCGATGACCCCGGCGAGAACAAAAGAACAGATATTTATAAGAAATGGGAAGAGTGCAGAACAAGATTGCCTCCGATCGCCCTTACGGTGGGGCACCTGCCCTGTGGGCCCATATGTCACTTCACCGCCTGGGCATGGTGATCGATTGGGGTAATATGACGACCCGCCCCCCTATTTTGCCTAGGGATACCCTATCATGTTTTGGAGGACGTCCACAAATTTTGAGACACTATACGGGGGAACAGGCTGAAGCCGTCATCATTGACTTCGACGGCAGATTCCCATGGAAAATGGTCACAACAAAACGCGATTCTCCATTTAAAGGCAGAGTCTCGGCAGACACGTCATATAGGCACAGTACAAAGAAGAAGAAGTGTGGGGAAGAAGGAACGCACAAGAGGACAAGCAAACAGTAGAAAATCAAATCACTCCATTCATAATGAGCTGTCAAAGACATCATAAACATAAAGAGGAGGCGAGTCCACTAGCTCGCCATCACACGTCTCTCTAGGCGTCCCTCTCCTCCCCTCTAAAGTAAGGGTCCCTCGGAAGCCTCCTGGATCCTCGTACAGTAGCACTCGCCTCGCCTTGCGGCACCTGATCAGCAGCAGTGACTCGTTGCTCCTCCCCTGGCGTGGCGAAAAAGCTACTGGTCGCAAAGCGGCCGGACTGGCGGAGTCGCTCCCCGAACTCTGGCGCTCTCTCAAAGCGCGTCTCCATCCCTCCTAGCCTCTGCACCACGGCCTGGAGGCCTAGCTGGAGCTCCCTCACCTGGGCCTCCAAGGCCCTCTTCTCGGCCTGATCTCGCTGACGCTTGGCCCTTCTCTCGGCCCTCTCTCTCTCTGCCTCTCTCCTCGCCATCTGAAGAAGAACCCTCAACTCTAGGATGTCAGGGGAAGGCCTCTCCTCGCCACGGTGCCGCACCTCCGCCACAGTCGCCACCCAGGCATCACGCTCCTCTTCTGCCCGGGCCGCACGGGCCACCGCCCCAGCAACCTGCTCCCGGAGGGAGGCGATCTCGAGCAAAGGGGCCGAGGAACTGGAAGATGCGCCGCCGGTCATTCCTGCCATCGCCGTCTGCTGGGCACGCTGGAACAGAACAAATAATGGCCATCGGTAAAACTCCAAATCTGAAGATAAAAGTGCGACACTTAACTCACCAGGAGTGACAGTTCCTGTTGAGCGGCGGCTAGCTACCGCCTAACCTCTGCCAGTTGGGCGCGCGAGCCGCCGATGCCATGCGTGTCCCCAGCTTGGGGAAGTCCCGCGTAACTCTCTCTCCGCTGCCATAGGAATTCGGCGCTATCTTGCACCAATACGCTCCCTTGCTATCCAGGGAGGCGTACGTGCCAGTCCTCGAACCTCGCCTTGCTGCAACTCTCCTTCCGAACACGGCTTGGCTCATCTGCACTCGCCCACTCATCGGCCAAACCCGAGATTCTTGTCGTACCCTGCATCAAAGGGGCTCCCATCAGTCAAAAAGAACACGTCCCCTGTCTAGGACGTGTCCATCGTGTGAGTGCAACACTCGCCGAACCCTTTCCCCCCTCACACGGTTCGCTTCAAAACTCCAAATGAATCGAAGAAGGGGAAAACCGAAGCACTCACCGAGCCTTGTTCGCCTCCCTCGGCGCCATTTGGCCCCTCGGGTCCCTCAGGGGCCCGAAGCGGCCCTTCCTCCTCCATGGATGCCATTCCCTACTCTTCCGCGTCCCTCCTTGGGCGAGGAGTCCCTCGTCCCTCTCCACCATCGCCATGGCTGGGCCCACCGAACTCCATCGATCAAGAGAGGAGGGAGACGAAAAGGGGGCGGGCTCGTTTGCGGGTAAGGCATGGACGAAGAAAGGCCACCCGATGCTTTAAATTTGAATTCAAAGGTAAGGACGCGTCCTCGCGCCTGGACGCGCCCAAAAGAAAGCGAAAAGGGACAAAATCCCCCATGTATAGTGGCTCCCTCCCGTCCAGAACAAACCTCGTGAAGCGTGAACAACGTGGTGCGAAAGAAAGAGCGATAAAGGAAAGTACACACCACACAAAATCCATTTCATACAACATTCAAAAGTACATCATATAATGAGGAAGGTGGGGGTACAAGCAACTCTCTAACTCTCGCTACCACCCTCCTGATCATCTCTCTCCTCTCTCCTTTGACGAGAATCTCTAGGAGGCCTCTGCGACCTCTGCGAACCCTGAGAGGCGGTGCTCGCCTCCCCTTGTGGTGCCATGCCCGCCTCAAAGGCGCGGCGATGTTCCTCAGCTGAGGAAACCAAGAAGCTACCCAGGGAGAAGGAACCAGACTGACGGAGTCGTGCGCCGCACTCCCTCACCCTCTGATATCGCTCCTCACTATCCCGAAGCCTCCCCTCCGCTGTGCTAAGGTTCACTCGAAGCTCCATCATCTGGGCCTCTAAGGCCCTCCTCTCCTCCCAGTCTCACTGACGCTCGGCCCTCCTCTCCTCCCTCTCTCTCTCCCTGTCCTCTCTCTCTCACTCGCTCTCTCATCGCCTCTCTCCTCGATAGCTCGAGGGAAATCCGCAGCTCTAGCACGTCATGAGGGAGCTCCTCGGCCTCATGTCACCGCTCCTCCTCGAGCTCTGCTATCCGCGCATCACCCTCTACCACCCAAGCGTCGCGGGCATCACGCTCCTGCTCAGCATGAACCGCGTGAGCCAGAGCATCTCGAATCTCAGTCACCTGCCAAATGCTATACCCTGTAAGAGAACAATGGAGGAAGGGAAAGCAGCTGAAGAGAAAGTCAGGGTCAAACCAAGTACTCACTCAAGCCTCACGGTCACGCTCGGCCTCCTCAGCCCGGGCCACCGCGTACGCCAGCTGCTCCTGAAGGGCAGAAACCTCTGGAGGAGGGCCCCGCGAACTGGAACCAACTCCACCAGCCATCCCGGCTGTCACTGCCAGGTGGGCCCGCTGAAACACGAGGCAAATGTCAGTCAAAGGCTAAATATCGAAAATCCAGGTTAACAAAAAAAATGCATCGCACAAACTCACCAGGATCTCCAACTCCTGTCGGATGGCCACCAACTGCCGCCTGGCGTCTGCCAGCTGGGCCCGCAGGTCAGCAATCATGTCATCACGAGCATCCTGCATTGCACATAAGTTAGTGACGCATACATATACATATAGAGCAGTAAAGCATTTTCATTTCACTTACCCCGGCCATACCACCAATGGAGAGGCGGTCCCCGTACGTAGCTCGATACCGTCTCATATAATCAGTGCTGTCCTGAACACGGGACGCCACCGGGGCCCCGCCCTGCTACCAGTCCTGGAACTATGCTGGTAAGCGCGTACGCCAATCCACAATCTTCGCCTTCCCCTTGGTCTTCCGCCTAATACGGGTCGGCTCGTCTACATCAATCCACTCTTGGGCTAGCCCCAACGTCCTCATTACCAGCCTGAGCCGCAGCGGCTCGATCTCGTTCAGGCAATGGACCCACACGTCCCGCCCGAAACGAGGATGACCCGCTACCACCCAAGGCTGGCTAGCGTCTCCCATACCCAGGTAGGGTCTCCATACCACCTGCATCACCATACATGCATCATATTAGCCGCCATTAAACCACATGCATAAAAACAAAAAAAAGCATACACATCATACCATGGCCTCGGGATACTCGCTCAGCTCCCGACGAAGTGACGCCAGCTGATAGCCATGGGGTGCCGCAACCACGACCGGCCTCCACCGTCGCGCCAAAGGAACAGCCCTCCTGTTCCCATGCCTAGCCCTCCCCATCGGAAATAGTAATACCTCCACACCTGCATCCATCACATGTCACTAGCACAAAAAATTGCATATTTAACTACGGTAGAATGCATAAATAAAATATTTACCTGGAGAAAAGGTGCGAAGCCACTGACTGTCGTCTCCTTATCTGAAGTCTGGGAGAGATCGGCGATCAGATGAGCAAGCAGAGTCGCTCCCCACGCGTAGTGCCCCACTCTGTCCAGATCCGCCAAGATCCCAAGGAAACGGCAGTGGATGCCATCCCCCTTCGTCCCCAGCAGAAGGCAGCCCAGGAAGAAGAAAAGGAACCTCCGAAGGTCTAGATCCACCAGCTCTCGCTCGCTCGGATCCTGGGTGAAAGCAGCGTGGGCATCCCCCTCCAGCTGAGCCAAGAACTCCGCTCCAGTCTCGCTAACCCACTGACGTGGGTCGACGAATCCAAGCGCATCCATGATCTCCACTCGGCCGACTACCATGCTGTCTCTGTCAGTCACGCTCGTCTCTAACCACAGCAGGTCGAGGACGCTCTCTCGGTAGTCGGGGTAGGTGACCCCGCTGACTGCCTCTCCGTCAACTCGTAGCCCAGTGATCCGAGCCACGTCCTCTAGCGACGGCACCATGTGCCCCCAGGGCATCAGAAATGCGCGGCTTGGCGCGTACCACCGCTCCCTCAATGCCTGGATAAGAGGAAGGTCGAGCCGGAAGGGCTTGATCCTAAGGAAAGCTCCAAAGCCCATGGCGTCCACACGCGCCCTTTAGAAGTCTGGCAGCCCGCGGTATGCTGCCACCACTAGGGACCAGCTGATTCGTCCCTTCATCACGCCCTACACACCAAAACCAAAAAAATACATCAGCATTATGGATAATAATAAGCAATAACACTATATATTCTACTTATTTATTTTATTTTTAAAATATTTATGATTTTTATGGAGGCGTCCAATACATTGGACACCTCCTCCCTATTTTCTTTTTTATATATATATAGAAAAACCCAAAACAAAATAATAATAATAATATAGATATTATTATGGAGGCGTCCCAGCTCCTGGACGCCTCCTTATTTTTTAACCCTATTTTATTATTTACGTAAATAAATAAATAAACAAAAAGAAAAAGAAAATGTGGAGGCGTCCAGGCCCTTGGACGCCTCCTTCCCTCTCACACCTGGCCCCCACCACTCAACCTCTCGTCCGCCTGTCTAGGCTATTAAACCAACATATTAAGATTCCGAAGGGCTTACCGGGTCGTGATCGTCCTCTCCCGCGTCGCAAGCGCCCGCAGCGGCCTCTGCGGCCAGAAGAGGCACCTCCATCTCCTCCTCCGCAGCTATCTCCTCTGCTGCAGCCTCCTCTGCGCGATCCCTCGACCTCCTCCGACGATGGGCCCGCCGCTTCCGCTTTTCACCACCCTGGCTCGGGCCTCCCTGCTCCATTAGGGCTAAGAACGGGTCATCTGGAGTGGCTGGACGGTCAGAATGAACAGTGCAAATGAGCAGGGGTGAGGCCCCCCCTATATATAGAATCACCCTTCTTTGGGGCGTCCAGGCGCCTGGACGCCCCCACCTCTTTTTTTTTTTCAAAATTCAAAATTTTTAGGGGCGTCCAGGCGCCTGGACGCCCCTAAACAAAATTTCAAAAAAAAATTATTAAAAACATTGGGGCGTCCAGGACCTTGGATGCCCCCCAAAATAAAAATTCTAAAAAAACAAAAATAAAAAAATTAGGGGCGTCCAGGACACTGGACGCCCCCATAATAAAAATTTCAATATATATATATATATAATAAAAAGAAAAAAAGCACCTTAGATAAGTGTATATATATAATCAAACAAAATCACAAAATAAAAATACAAAGAAAAATAAAATCACAAAAAATAATAATTAAGGGGATAGGGGTCCAAAACATCAAAACGCCAGATTTTATTTCATCAGAAAAGCAGAATGAACTACATCAGGGGCTTAGGCGCCCTAGGCCTTAACTTCCCCAGTTCGGTTACATAAGCCCTCCATAGCTCGCATTCTTCCCCCACATGCGCTAAGGCCTTGCCCGCAACACTTGTCTTCCAGGGCGCTTTAACGGCTTTCTCTTCCTTTGCGTCCGCTTCAGTACCAAGTTCTCTTTTCTTCAGAGGGACGATGTCAGTCGGTAGTGGGAACGAATGGCGTGGGATGCCGATCTGGAGGCAGCACCGGTGCGCGTTGTAAAGGACAAACTCGGTCGCACCAATCAGTTGGAGATCAACTTCGGGAGAAGACCTCATGAGGAGCTCGAGCGAGAGTAAACATGCCGGTGCGCAAGTGAAGAAGCTTTGTGTCACGGTGCGAAAGTGAGACCGCCAGTCTTCACGTTTCTTCAGCCACAGAACATGGTTCACTATAGTGCCACCAAAGCCTAACACGTCGACTATGTGATGAAGAGGGCTTTGTTGGAAGAGCTTCGAAGCAGTTGGCATCCCCTCGCGGTGGTCGAATTTGAAATGCAAATCAAGCCAGCAATTCAGAACAAGTGCGCAACCGAAAGGAGGCTTACCCATGCTCGAAGCAGTAAGGCCACTATATAGGTAGGCAAGGACAGCGGGTCCCACCTTCTTTCCACGCCAGATCCCGCGGATGGCATTCAGTTGGTCCTCCTCCACTATGTTGTCGGTATAAGGAAACAAGAGAGCACCCGCCAGACAAATAGTGAACCCTTTCATGATTCCTTCCAGGTGGTCATCAGCAGGTGACCCTCTCAGGGCATCCGTGACCCACTCCGCGAGCTTTTGTAAATCGACCCCCTTCTGATTACGCACCTTCCTGGCCGCGTCAGGCGGCATGAAACTTCCAAGGACGCTTTCGAAAGTCTCCCGTGTCAGCATCTGCATAGCCTTCACCTTCCCATCACTCTTAAATCTTTTCCATCCGAGCAGAAGTTCCACCTCCTCAAGGAGGATGGTCGCCTCGAAGGTCGGAAAAATGAAAGTGTGGGTCTGGGGATGCCAGATCTCCACTAATGCGCCCATAGCCGCCCAGTACATACGGACCCTCTCATAGTGCTTGGCGTGAATAAGGAGCCCCTGAAGATGCCACTTTGAAAGTATGGCCCTCATACCAATGGAGATGTTGGAAGTCAACTTTGCAAGCCATGGCAATTTGGAAAACTTCCTCGGGCCCGGGAAGAGTGGATATGGCTGAAAGAGAAATAGAAAAGAAGGGAGCAAGTAAGAAGAAGGTAATAGAAAAGAAGTTGAAATGAATCAAGCTTACCATATGCGACATGATCATCCCGCTAAGATGACCTTCGAGGTCGGAGAGTCGCCTAATCTCGCGGTCGGGCCTGCTGCTCTTCATAACGCGGGAAGACACTCCTTCCATCGTTAGATCTCTAGATTCTCCTCTCCTTCCTCTCCTAAGCTTTTAAACCCACCTTGGTGCATTTGAATGAACTAGCCTAAGGGGAGTTCTTATAGGAAGGAAAGATCACTACAGGACAAAACATGTCACGTCAATGGTCATTTGTCAGGATATTGTTTGGATCTCCTTTATATTATGGTGCGATTCTGTGGCGATTCTACTGCTTTCTGACGCATCTAATCTATATTGATTTGTGCAGGTTCTACTAACGGACATCCTTGTCCCATCTTGTGTGTCGCCTTTCAGTGGTTGGCCCCACCGTGTCACGCATCTTACTATATGATACCTATGCTACTAGAACATGTCAAGGACCTTGCGGCCTGAACAAATCTGGGATTTGAGTTCCCCTTCAACAAAAACGGTGATGATTCCAGAAGAATTTGGGTTGTACGGATAGGCCGTAAACTTGTGGTAGTATGGGGACGACGGTTCCATTCGGTGAGTCGGTGCATGGATAAACGGGCCCCAGCCCAGTATCAGCTCACCGGATCGGTATCTTGACCTATTCTTAACAAGTTGACAATATTATCCTTGGCTATTTTCTATTTTAGTTTGTTTTAAATTTTTCTTTAAACCCAGCATGCATTCATGTAGGACTTTGAATTTATTGTGGAAAATCATTCAAGTGATTCGATTATGAAAGCCGTTGTGTTCCAATTCTCAAGGACATGAGACACTCCATTCCGAACAAAATACTGAGTTTCTTTGAAGCGGCCCTACACTGCTCTTCCAAAAGGAGACCCTTGTCTGGACAAATTCCCAGATATTCTTTTACTTTGTTTGACCCACCTTGGCCGCAACACTTCCACATTGGTTGGTAATCGCTCCCCTAAGGTGAAACCTGCAGGTTTGTGACCCGGGTACTTCCACATCGAGAAGTTGGTCTCCTTTATTTTTCGTGCCTGAGTGCACATCTCACCCTCCCTTATTTGATCTTTGTCCAAGCAATCGTTGAACTTTGAAGGACCTTCTCCAAGGTCGCCTCATTGAAACTTCAGGAAAAATTCCAAATAGTACGTCGAAAGCGCGTCTCATCACACCTTGGCATCAACTTATCAGTCCATTCCCACTCCATTGCATTCCACTTCGATGCCATTCCATTACGTATCACTCCCTTGCAAAGCTGACGCCAAGGCGGGGTAGCTGTAGACACGCTATTCCTGACGCCTACTGAGAAAGTCTCATATTACTATACAACACCCCGCGACGGCCTTCACATTTTGAATCGCCTGAGTGCTTCCTATTCTTGGGTCTTCTTCCGCCTTTTTCGGCATCCGGATTAGTCTTGTCGCGGCACTCGGACGGCATCAACACCAGTCGGACGTATCGGAAGGTTCTGAAACTAGGAAGAGCGTCTGCCAGGCGGCCGCCAACGGCTCGTCTGAGGACCCGGGTGGGTCTTCATGGGGGCGTCCAGGCCCCTGGACGCCCCCATTCTTTTAATATTTTTCAAATAAACCAAAAACCAAATAAAAAATAATATTAAAGGAGGTGTCCAGGCCCTTGGACGCCCCCATAAAAATAAAAATATAAAATATATAATGCCAGCTTTGCCATAAAAAAACAAAACAAAAATAAAAAAATATTTTTTGGAGGCGTCCATTACCCTGGACGCCTCCATCAATTCACTCACGGGCCCCGCCCACCGATCGACGGTTTGTCGTGTGTGAAAAAATCTAAATTATGGAGACGTCCAGACAGCTGGACGCGCCCATTTCAAAATCACGAGGCGCCGCTCACGAAACCACACGTTGTGCCAAACCGCGTGCGGCCGTCGGTGGAAGTCGGTGGAAGTTATAGAGGCGTCCGGGGCCCTGGATGCCCCCAAGAAAATATTCCAAATAAATAAATAAAAATAGAATAAAATATTAGTTCGGCCCTGATGGAGGTGTCCAGGGTCCTGGACGCCTCCACCCTCCGGAGCCCTATAAATAGAGGCCCACCCCTTCAATTCTGAGGGAGCCAAGCAGCGATCCGATAGGCTGCCGGAGCCCAGAGGCTACCGGAGCTATTTCTAACCCGTGGGTTCTTTTGTAGGTGGAGGCTCCGCCGACTTCTCGGCTGCCCAGGCTCGCGAGAGGAGGGTTGTCTCCATCCACCGTGCTTCCATATCATCCCCGCGCTGCCGGAGCTCCACCGGATCTCACCACCGGCTCATCCAATAAGCCGTTTCTTCCCCTTTTCCTCTATAGCTCTTTGCATTCATCATTTTGCATCCTTTATCTCCCTTCATAAGGGCGTCTTCTCCTCTACATTTCTCGCATTTCATCATTACATTTTCCTCCTACTCGAGTCCGAGAGGGGTTTAAAATCACACCAACCAGGTGTGTGTTCGGCCACAATCTCGTCATTTTCATTTGCAAGGAATTGTTACTACACTGCCGTTTTCTAATCCCGTTCATTCCTTATCTGTTATTTTGCAAGGGTAGCCGAGGAAAGCCCTCCCCGCCAGCCAGCCGGAAGGAGAGGAAGAAGCAACCCACCATCTCCCGCTCTCGAGGTAGGCGCGATCTCTTTCTATTTTGGGGTCCTCGACACCTGGCGATCACTTCATATTCTCGAGGCCGTGGCGAGTTACTTCCCGCAATGGCCGTTTAAATTTTGTCGTTTATATTCTGTCTTATTCTCTTACTTGCCTGCTATAATTGCCATATTCTCGAGGCCGCGGAGGGTCATCTCTCACAATGGCCGTTTAAATTTCTGTCATCATATTATCTTGCTGTCCTTCTTATCTGTCTCTTATCTCTGTTATATTCTCGAGGCCGCGGAGGGTCATCTCCCGCAATGGCCGTTTAAATTTCTGTCATCACATTATCTGCTGTTCCCCTTATCTATCTCTTATCTCTGTTATATTCTCGAGGCCGCGGAGGGTCATCTCCCGCAATGGCCGTTTAAATTTCCGTCATTATTACGTGTTATTCTTCATATCTATCTTTCATACCCGTTATACTCTCGAGGCCTCGGCGAGTTACTTCCCGCAATGGCCGTTTCAATTCCCGTTATTTGATTTTTGCATCGTGTTTGTCCCGCTCGCCCCGCCGGAGCAACCTCCCGTGGTGGCTCCTTCTCTCTTCTCTCTTGATCTTTTTGTGTTGCAGCCTAAAGCCCCAGATCTAAAGCAAAAGAGGAGCCCGCGCGCTCCGCCCTCTTTGTCTCCGTCTCCGGACCGCGTGACGTCGCTCACATCAAGTGATGCCCAATTTTCATCCGAACATTCCTCCTCGGCAGGAGGAGTTCCCTCCCCACGTGGAGGAGCAGGCAGCTCGTCTGCAGAAGAATCGGCAATCGACCGAAGAGCTGGTGACGCCGGAGAATGTCGAGCGGTTTCTCCTTACTCGGTTGAAGTCGACAGGTACTGCCTTTTTTGGGGTTCTTCTCCCGAGGTGGTAACCACTTTCTTTCTCCTGATCGTGTCTTCCCTCTCTTTTTTTTTGTTGCAGACGTGAGGCGGGAGCCTCTGGAGGAGAATGCCGAGGTCATCGACCTAGGAGATGACTCGGCCGCTGACGAACCTGACGTCCCCGAGGGGCGGTCCCGAGCTCGGGACAAGGGCAAGGGGGTGTCTTCCGAAGGGGCCTCCCGGGCCGGCGGCGCGAAGCGCAAGGATCCCCTTGAGGGAAGATTGCGGGAAGCCACGAAGGGCAGGAAACAGGCTAAGAAGGCCGGCCTTCTCCCTACGACCGAGGGTGACTCTGGCTCGGCGGTGCTCCCCTCTCAGGGGCAGGATGGGGACGACCCTACCGAGCCAGCTCACCAATCCACCGAGCGAGAGGGGGCCGAGGAGACCGAATCGGCTTTCCCCCCGGCGGGAATCGAGGGGGCCGATGTTGAGGTGGCCGACGCCCGGGGCAAGGAGCCGGCCGAAGTCGAAGATGTCGCTGGCACCGAGGAGCGGACGGACGAGGCCGAAATTGGGGGTTCTCTCACGGGGGCGTCATAGCCCCCAGCACTGGAGGTTCCCGGCGTGCTCGGTACAGCGGCGCCAATCGAGGTCGGGGGTTCGCCTATGGAGGCGTCGCGACCCCAAACCGATGGCGGCGCAAGAAGCGGCTGGTCCTGTGGCCCGAGCTGGGTCTTCCGGCGAGGCGCCCGGCGTGGAGCGAGTTTCCATGCCAGAAGCCTTGGAAAGGCTCGGGGTGTCAGGTGAACTGTATAGGGTTTGCCGTGGGATCGCCGCAAGGATGAGGGGGGGAGACAAGTGCCACTCCCCCTATGGGTTCCTCGATGTCCTTATGGAGAGTGGCCTGGTCATGGCTCGATCAGCGGCCTTGATGTCGGAGGCGTACGCCCGGACGGAGGCGGAGCGTTCGAATCTAGCCTGGCCCTCTGGGGGTGTGAGAGGAATTTGGCCTGACTCAGCGGGGAGCATGAGGGGCTCCGGTGGGAGTTCTCCGTGGTCAGGGAATTGGCGTGGGCGAGCCGACTGGAAGCTGGGGCGCTGACCGAGCAGTTGGCCAAGGCCCGAGAGTCGCTCGAGAGAAAAGGCAAGCGCCTGGAAGAGGAGCGTCTTCGTCACCTTGAGCAGGACGGTCGCTGGGAGCTCGAACGCGCCGAGCTACTGGATCGGGCAGAGGCAGCGGAGCGCCTTCGCTCAGAGGCTGAGGCGGACCGAGCCCGGGCAGAGAGGCGGTCGAGCGAAGCTGAACAAAGGATGGCCGAGGCAGAGGAACGTCTGGCGGGGGTAGAGGAGCGTGTGGCCGAGGCGGAGCGAGCTCGGGTCGAGCTTGCTGGTAGGATGGGGCAGATCGAGGCGGAGGCAATCGAGCAGTATAGGAGCTCAGATGCCTACTCAGCCGACCTGGAGAGGGCCGCCCTACCATACTACGAGGTAGCACTCCGCCGGGGCGCTCGCAAGGGATTCAAGCAGGGCTATCGCCGGGCGATGTCCCACGCTGACGAGCAAAAGTCTGGGATCAATTTTCCTCTCGGCCAGTGCTACGACTAGGATGAGTCGGTTTCTAGTTCTTCTGTGTCGGGCGGGGAAGGTCCAGAGGGTTCCTCTCCGGTGGGGTCGCCAACTCCGGCTGCCTCAGGAGGGCTCGCGGCAGGGGCAGTTCCCGCGCGGGCGGGGTCAGTGCCAGGGTCGGCCGTCACCGAGGATGCCGGGGGTGAAACACCCGTGCCTTCTGTTCCCGAGCTTCAAAGTGGGCCCGAGGCCTGATGCATATGTCCTATTTTGCCTCTTTTCCTTTTCCAAGAAAAATGGATTTCCTTTTTGTCAGGTAATAAATGACTTACTTGCTTTTTGCCTTCCTTGCCGTGATTCGATTAGCGTATCTGTAGTAGTTGGGAGGTGTAGACACGTCCTTCGTGGTTTTTGCGTTTTGATTGGGCGGGCTCCTGACTGGGCGTCTTTCCATTTTCTCACGCTTTGAATGCCAGGTTGCTCCGTGTATCCCGCTGAGGCGGAAAACGAGGGGTGTTGGGGTGACCGTGCGGAGAGGAGAATTCCTTTTGCATGTTTTCGAGGGGGGGAGTCATTTAAGGCGAATAGCCTCCCTTATCCTATAAAAAGGCTAGAGGGCGCCCCTTCCTCTCCACCGCTTAAGATTTTCCCTAACAGTCTTTTCCTTACCCCTTCTTCACGCTGCGCTGTGCCGCTTTCTTTAGAGCACGGGGGAATCTTTGGAAGGTGATGCAACCAACGATGGGGAGCGGCCAGTTCTTGCTGCTTCGAATTGTCGAACAGGTCCCACGGTCGCCGCGCGCGTTTGAGACAGGTCCGACGGTCACCGCGCGGATCAGGGGAGGATTATCCTCTATCAGTTGCGGCGACGGCTCTGGGGGGAGGCCTAGATGGGGGACGGATGGGGGCATCCGACACCCATGCCGCCACTCCCTCTCTGCTTGCCCCAAGAGTGGGGGGAGGAAGCAAATTAAGCTCCCTCCTTTCCGGGCCTTCCTCTTTTTTCTTTTTTTTCTTTTCACTCTGCGGAGATTGGCTACCCCCTGCCTGTAGCCTCTTTCTCTCTCTTCTGCTCTTCATTTCCTTCACTCTTTGGAGGCTGCTTACTCTTTGTACATTCCAAAGAGTTGGCAGGTTGGGAGGGCTTTCCTGTGCGTTATTTTCCTCTTCCTCTTCCAAGTTCAACTTGGAAAGGGCCTTCTTCCTCTTTAATTCCTCTGTCACCTTTGTCATGGGCCACCCGAGCCAACTGGATCGACCACCTCTTATCCGAGCCAGTTTCTACGTGAGGCAGAGTCAGTGGCTGGACGTGAAGAGATCAAGACCGAGTCGGCCGAGCGATGGCCTCTAGCAATGGTGTTAGACGAATTTTTGCTTTTTGCTATGCAATGTACTGGCTTTTGCCTTTCTGATGTACCAACGATTGTTTGAATGAATAGAACGAGAATTTATTTCGTCCAGCTTGTTATACAATTTCAAAAATGGAATCTGCGTAATGCGGCCGCGTTCCATGTCCGAGGAATGGGTTCCCCTTCCATTGTAGCTAGCCTATACGCACCCTTCCCGAGCGTCTCGATCACCCGGTAGGGGCCTTCCCAATTAGGGGATAGCTTGCCCGCCGCCTCTAGTGGTCGAAAAGCTTTGGCTTTTCTGAGGACGAAGTCTCCTTGTTGGAAGTGTCTACCTCGGACTTTGGCATTGTAGTATCGAGTGAGGCGGCGCTGGTACTCCATTGCTCGGATGTTGGCGATCTCTCGGAGTTTGTCTGCCAGGTCGAGGTTTTCGAGTAATTTTTTCTCGTTTACCTCGGGCGAGAAGCGGATGACTCGGAGAGACGGGTTGGTAATCTCTAACGGAACGACGGCCTCGGTGCCATATACCAACTGGAAAGGGCTCTCAACGGTTGCCATTCTGGGAGTTGTTCCGTGTGACCAAAGTATGCTAGGTAGTTCCTCGAGCTAGCTACCCTTGGCCTTGCCGAGCCTGGTCTTTATGCCTTTCAAGATAGTCTTATTGGCATTTTCTACCAGCCCGTTGGCCTGGGGGTGGGCGACCGAAGTGAAGTGGTTGCGGATATTTAGGTCGGTGCATCTGTCTCAGAAATACCGAGAGTCAAATTGCCGACCGTTATCTCTTACTATCACTCGGGGGATGCCGAAGCGACAGATGATCGATTTCCAGACGACTGTCTCGGTAATCCTTGCCGTAGCCTCAACCTCGATCCACTTGGTGAAGTAGTCGATGGTGACGATAATAAACTTCTTCTGGGACTGAGCCGTAGGGAACGGCCCAAGGATGTCGATCTCCCACCGAGCGAAGGGATAAGGCTCGGTAAGGGTGACAAGCTTCGTAGCCGGCTGATGGACCAGATGGTCGAATCGCTGGCAACGGTCGCACTGCTGCACGTATGTCACACAGTCGCGCTGCAAAGTTGGCCACTAGTACCCCTGCCGTAGCAGGATCTTGGCCAGCGACCTCCCTCCGGAATGTGCTCCGCACAGACCCTCATGTATTTCTTGGACGGCTCGGTTGGCTTCGTCGGGGCCGAGGCATTTCAGGAGAGGACCGGAGAAAGATCTTCGGTAGAGAGCGTTGTCAAGGACGACGAAGCGCTGGGCTTGATACTTCATTCGGCAGGCTTCCCGATGGTCGGAGGGCTCTTGGGAGTCCTGGAGCCAAGATAGGTAGGGGGAGCACCAGTCGCATAGGATGGCCGAGTCAATAGCGAGGAGCTCCGAGTCGATGCTCGGGCGCTCTAGCTCCTCTAGGAGGACTGATCGGGTACCTTTCGGGTCTAATGAGGAGGCCAACCGGGAGAGGGCGTCCTCCCGGGAGTTTTGCTCCCGAGCTATTCGGACTACCCCGAATTCCTCGAATTGTTGGGCCAGGCTCCTGACCAGCTGGAAGTATTTGATCATGGGTGCCTCTCGAGCTTCGTACTCGCCGTTGACCTGACTTGCAACCAGTTGAGAGTCGGTGTGGATCCTGACTCGCTCGACCCCCATCCGCCGGGCCATGCGTGCTCCCGAAATAAGGGCCTCGTACTCGGAAGCGTACTTGGACACTTGGAAATTGAATTTCAAGGCGTACTGTAACTCTATTCCTTCGGGGGACCTTAGGAGGATCCCAGCACCGCTACCAACCGAGTTTGGAGGATCCGTCGATGAATAGTTCCCAGGTTGGCCCGGTCGGGGCCGGAGGTCTATCTTCAGTCGAGATGGTGCTCTCTGCGATGAAGTCAGCGAGCACTTGGCCTTTTATAGCTGAACGTGGGCGGTACGAGATGTCGTAGGCCCCAAGCATAATGGCCCATTTGACGAGTCGCCCCGAGGCCTTGGGGTGGGCCAAAATCTTCTTCAACGGCTCACCGGTCAGTATGGTAACGGGGTGCCCCTGGAAGTAGGGTCGGAGGCATTTCGCGGAGGTGACCAGCGCTAGCACGAGTTTCTCGGTTACGGGGTACCTTCTTTCTGCCTCGTTGAGCACCTTGCTTGTGTAGTAGACCGGTCTTTTGATTCCCGAGTCTTTCATGACTAGGACCGAGCTGACCGTGGAGGACGTCGCCGAGAGATAGAGCGACAAGCCTTCGCCCATCACGGGCTTGGATAGCACCGGTGGTAAAGCCAGGAACTCCTTGAGCTCGGTGAACGCTCTATTGCATTCCTCATCCCATGCGAACGTAGCAGTTGCCAACTCGGGCCCCTTCAGTAGCTTGAAGAAAGGCAGGCATCATTCGGCCGCACGGGATAAGAAACGGCTGAGAGCGGCGACACGCCCCGTCAGACGCTGGACATCCTTGATGCAGGTGGGTGGGCGCATATCCAAGATGGCCTGGAGTTTGTCGGGGTTGGCTTCGATCCCGCGCTGAGTGACCAGAAAACCCAAGAACTTCCCGGATCTTACTTCGAAGGCGCACTTGGCAGGATTGAGCTTCATGTTATACTTCAGGAGTGTGCCGAAGGTCTCAGCGAGGTCGGCGAGGTGGTCCTGGGCCTTGGGGGTCTTGACGAGCATGTCATCGATGTAAGCCTCGACGTTCCGGCCTAGCTGCCCCTCGAACATTTGATTAACCAACCTTTGATAGGTGGCTCCGGCATTCTTCAAACCGAAGGGCATCTGGGTGTAGCAGTACACGCCGTAATCGGTGATGAAGGCGGTCTTCTTGATGTCTTCAGCATTCATTCTGATCTGATGATAACCCGAATAGGCATCTAAGAAACTGAGTATCTAGTTGCCCGAGGTTGAGTCAACCAACTGGTCGATACTCGGTAACGGATAGCAGTCCTTGGGGGTAGCCTTATTCAGGTCGGTGAAGTCCACGCACATTCGCCATTTGCCCGAAGCCTTTGGTACCAGGACGACATTGGCTAGCCACGTTGGGTACAAGACCGATCTGAAAAGGCCAGTCTCTTGTCCCTTGGTGACCTGTGCCTTGATGATTGCCTTCTTCTCTGGTGCATGCTTCCTCCTGCGCTGTTGCACGGGCTTCACAGTGGGGTCGAGGTTGAGTTTGTGCATTACGGTCTCCTCTGGTATGCCAGGGAGTTGATCGTCGGACCAAGCAAAGACTGTAATATACTCAGAAAGAAATTTCTTATATTGATGCTGTTCCTCGGGTGGTAGGTCGGCTCCGATCCTCACTCCTAGGGCTGGGTCGTCGTTAAGGAATAGCGTTAGCAAATTGCCACCGGGCTCGGTGGTTACGGGTTTTCCCTCGACTCCCCAAGGGCCCTTATCCTTCTCGTCCAGCCTTGTGACTTCCACCGAGATATTGTAGCACCTTCTGGCCATGGCCTGATTGCCCCGGACTTCCCCAAACCCATTTTTGGTGGGGAACTTCATTTTTTGGTGATAGGTAGACGGTACGGCCTTCATTCGGCTGAGGATTTTTCGACCGAAAATGGCGTTGTACGCTATCATACCCTTGATCACTATGAAGTCCACCATGACCGTGACGATTTTGGGTGGGGTGCCGAGAGTAACCGGCAGGCTTAGGGCTCCCTCGGGATAGGTGGCCAGGCCATTAAACCCGCAGAGGGGTGTTCGGACCGGGCGGAGTTTGGACGGGTCTTCCCCCATCTTAAGGAAACAGTCGTAAGATAATACATCAGGGGCGCTTCCATTGTCAACTAGAATTCTATCTATGTTACAATGGTTTATTGTGGCCGAGATTACAAGGGCGTCGTCATGCGGGGTGTTCAGCCCTTCCAGGTCTCGGTCGGAGAAGACTATGACCTGGGGCTCACTCGGCGGGGCCTTGGGGGCTCTATGGCTCGGCTCGCCCGCTCGGCATGACGCTTCCTTCCTCGGCTGCTGTCGCTGCCTGATGCTATTCCTCCGGAGATAACATTGATGTGGACCCCTCAGGGGGCATTGTCGATCTCCTCTGCGACGCCTCGATCTTCCTTACGCTCGGTTGTGAACCGAGCCAGCTGTCCTTGACGGATGAGGCGCTCGATCTCATCTTGGAGCTGATGGCAGTCACCGGTGTGGTGCCCGTGATCGCCGTGGAACAAGCAATGCATGTTGCGGTTGCGGTTCTTCGACCTTATCAGCTCGGGCTGGCAGAGGAGTCCCGAGTCTTTGATGTCTTCATAGATTTCGTAGACCAGTGCCGCTAGTGGGGTATACCACTCGTACTTCCGCTTGCACTCCCCATCTCGGTCTCGCTTCTTTCCTAAGCTAGAGTTTGGCTCGGAAGTCCGCTTCTTGTCCCCCTCCCGACCCGAGCCGGTTGCATCTTGGCAAGCGCTGAGTACCTCTTCGCACTCGGCGTGGCGCAGTGCCAGAGTCACTAGCTCGGCAAGGGTCGAGGGAGGGTGGAGGACAAGTTCACAGTGGAGATTTTCATCCCGCGTGCCCCCAATCTGTGCGGTTGTGGCTGAGGCCACGCCCAGGCGGGGGATTCAGAGGGCTTCTGATTTAAATCGGTGGACGTAAGCCCGGAGCCTTTCCCCTTGCGCCTGCTTAAGGGCCAGGAGCCCCGTTACAGACCTTAGGGGGGCACTCCCGGGGAAACTCTCCTTGAAGACTCGCCCAAATTGCCTGAAGTCTCGGATGGATCCGGGGGTGAGGGCCCGGAACCACGCTTGAGCGCCTTGGACCAAGGTGGCCGCAAAGGCTCGGCACTTGATGGGATCTGACGTTCCGTGCAAAGTCGCCAGGGCGTCGAAGCTGTCGTAGTGATCGGTCGGGTCGCCCTGGCCGTCGTAGAGCTTGAAGGTCGGAATGGAGGCTCTGGGAGACACCTCTGCCTTCAGGATATATTCGGAGAACAGGGATTTCTCCTCATCCTCTGGGAAAGAGGTTTTCTGCAGGGCACGGAGGGCGCGGTCCTACTCTGCAAAACGTCTTTCAAAATCCCGCAGCCGGAGGGATAGTTCCGGTTGCGGCCGCGTCGTGGGGCTGGGGGGGCGTCCCGGCGATCTTTGGAGACATCTGCGTCTGGGTGCGGGGGTCGCGCCCCCCGTTTCCATCTTCTTGGCATGGAGAAAGCCTCTTGCTACGGGGGCGGAGCTTGTGAGGGGCCTCCAACATTGTTGCAGATGAGCTGCTATCCGCGGAGAGTAAAGCGGCCCCCAACGGTGTGCTGGGATGCGCTCCTGCGGGGGGGGGGGGGGGGGGGCTTCGCGACGGGGCGCGGGACCTTGCATCCCATGCCGCCTGGGCCCTCATGAGCTCCACGAGGACGTCGAGCTTTGCGTTGAAGTCCTGGAAGATGTCGGCACCACCGTTGGGGGGTACCCCCACTGCCGCGGGAGGGGGTGGTGGTCCGTTGGCGGGGGCGCTAGTGTTGGAGGGGGGTTTTGTGAAGCCCTGGAGGGGGCATCCCCTGCTGCTACCATGACCTTGCCCCTTTCTCCTGTGGATCTCCTCCCTGAGCTCCTTCTTACCATGTTGGCTCTTCGTTCGTTTCCCACAGACGGCGTAGATGAAGAGGCGAAATCTCACGCTGGGTCCTGAGCGGGCTGTAGATCACCGGGTGATGAACTGCAAGATAGGGAAACAAATCAGGGGGCCCAGGGGGATTCCCTGGGGTAAACCCTCCGAAGGTTAAGTCAGTAGAGCTGTGGTGGGAGTAATGAAAGGGAGGAGAAAGCTAGCGCGCAAGATCCCTCTCCACCAAAGGGGTGAAGCGATCTGTGCTCAGGAGATTAAGGGGTATGAGTGCCTTAATGGCCCTTACCTTTCACCGGAGGGTATCCCTGTTTTAAATAGTGCGCCGCCTCTTGGAGTCCTGCAAGCCGAGGGGTTTCAGGAGGAGGTTACGTCCTCGTCGTAGGCTTTTACTGCCTCATCGGGGGAGCGTTATCCTCGCGGGAAGAAAAGAGTCCCTTGCCTCTCGGCCTTCTTGCCTGCTGCGGACTCTTAACGGCTGTAAAGATAAGTACTCACCGGTCGTCCCGAGCTTAGAGAGGCCCGCCCCACCCGGGCGATAGGCTTAGCTCGGTGAGAGATGGGTTGGATAGGCTGGCTTATGCCTCCTTCTTCCGAGCGAAGAGATGGATCGGGCGCGGACCTTCCTGTGACCTGACCGATTCTCGGGCCCTCCGAGCCTTGAGGCCGCCTAGGAGGGTTGTTTCCTCGAGTGCTTGTTTATTGGGCTTTCTTCCCTAAGTGGGCCCTGTGGGCTATCACTTAGATGAACTTGGCCTCGTTGGGCCCTTCCGGGCCTAGTTGGGCCGTTTTATTGGGCTGCAGAAATCCCCCTCTCCAGATAGCTTGCCAACGACACTAGCAACTATCTCTAAGGGCTGGCAATCACATTTTCCGAAACCGAGCTAGCACCTCCGGAAGCTCAGCAAATGCCGCTCTGCATTACGATCATTCTGAACAAAGTCAGCATTGAGGCAGCACTAGTTGACACAGGGGCTTCAATCAATATGTGTCCACTCAGCACTCTCTGAGCATGAAATATATCTGAAGAGTTATTACAGCCTACCCCCACCACTATAGCAGCATATGACAACTCAAGGCGAGCATGTCACGGGGTGGTCACCGTTCAGGCAGAGCTCGGGCCCCTTACAATGCCCGTAGAGTTTTATGTACTGGACATCGGCCCTATGTTCAAGGCTATCTTGGGTCGTCCATGGATTGGTACACTAAGTACCGTGCCCTGCACCGCACATCAATGCGTCAAATTCCCTTTCCAAGGGAGGGTTGTCAAGGTTAAGAGCTTATCCACAATTCAGTCGTGAAGGCCATTTCGGAGCAGATTCTTCCCACACTTTGGCCAAGCAGCAGGCCCGTCATATCAGTACTAGATGTGAACTTCCCTTGGGCATATACATCTCCCAAGCCTGTCACTACTCCAGTCAACATCAAGGTAAAGCCTCAGATCCGAGATTCAAAGGGCTGGAACATTATACTGAAGCTAGGCTATCAGCCGGGGAGGGGCCTCAGTGCACAACTGCAGGGCATGACCAAGCCCTTACCCAAGGGAAGAAAGATGGGAAGGAGGGGCCTCGGTTATCTAGAGACTTCATTATCCATGATGGGTGATTCTGGGCCACTCACCTGGGATTATCGTCAGCACTTTGTCAGAGGGCCTCTCCAGCCCGGTACAATACCTTCCAGGCCAGCTCTGCCAGTAGAAGATACAGTTTGTCCGATTGCTAGTCCACCCTCATTGCCAAGAAGGCCGGGTGATGACATGCTCAACTACGGCCAGGCCCTTCATGGGCTATTTCATGAAGAAGATTGCCAGAAACAGCAAGAGGTTCAGCTTATGCAGTGGAGGCCGAAGAAGCAGCCGATTGATGATCTACAGAAAAAGGGGAGCTCTCCAATGATCCTTTCTTGGTCTCCCTCACGCTTCCAATCCCTGCTCCAGCAGCGGTAGTTCATACCTCGTCTTCCTCCTATCATAATAAACCCGTCATTCATGGATCCACCTGAAATCCTATTCATTCCTTGTGCTTGTGGGCATTGCCCACCCATTGATCTATCTACTCTCTTCACTCCTCCTCCTCCCAACGCCCAGCTCCACGAGATGTGGTTCTCTTCCTCTGATCCATTCTTTGACTGCATCTTCCCCGAGCTATTTCCCATGCAGCTCCCACCTCCTCCATCCTACTGCGTAGTCTCTACTGAACTCCAAGAAAAAAAATGTCAAATTTGAAACGGAGATTCCAGTGGAAGATTACGCTTTCCTGTCTCCGTCCTCCTCATCCTAGGGGCACGAGTCCCCTGGTCCTTCCCTACCATTAGGTCTCCTTTCTCCTAGGTTAGGGATAGGGTCTGTAGAGTCTAGGGAAGTAGAGTCAGTTAGGTATAGAGAAGTAGGGTCTTGTTCTAGGTCGTCCAACCCTTCCTCTTCCAAGCCACACTCACTTGCACATCCTTCCCGCTCTATTCCTGATAGGTTCCTGCAAGATCTAGCTCAGCGATGTCAAGCTCTTTTGAGGTGTCCGGAGTTTGTTGCTACGGCAATCATGATTGAAGACGAAGGAGAAATAGAAGGGGTGTGGAGTGACGACGGGCTCGGCGTCTATGAAATCCTGGACGAGAAAGATCCCATTAATGAAGACAGCGATGTAGATGACACTGCCGATCTATATGCAAAAGGGTTAAAAAGATTCGACGAGCCGTTGACGGCAGTGGATGAACCTACAAAGGAAATCAATCTAGGAACTGAAGAAGACCCAAGGCCCATCAGCATTGCCGCTAATCTCCCTTCGCAGGTGGAAGAGGATCTAATCAAGGCTATAAACGAGTATAGCGATTCCTTTGCCTGGTCTTATAAGGACATGCCAGGTCTTGACCCCTCTTTGGTGGAACATCGACTCGTACTTAAACCAGGGGCAACACCTGTAAAACAACGGTCAAGAAGATTCCACCCCCACATGGCCTTACGGATCAAGGAAGAGGTTGACAAGTTATACAAGGCCAGGTTCATCAGAGTTGTTCTGTATCCTCAATGGGTGGCGAACATAGTCCCTGTTCTCAAGAAAGATGGGAAAGTGCGCATATGCATTGATTTCACGGATCTTAACAAAGCATGTCCCAAAGATGATTTTTCGCTACCTCACATAGACGTCCTATTTGACAATACAGCCGGGTATGAAGCTCTATCGTTCATGGATGGATACTCAGGCTACAACCAGATCCGTCTCGCTCCGGAAGATCAAGAGAAAACTTCCTTCACCATGCCTTGGGGCACGTATTGTTACGTGGTTATGCCATTCGGTCTGAAGAATGCAGGTGCCACCTATCAAAGGGCGATGATGGGCATCTTCCACGACATGATGCATATCTATATGGAAGCTTACGTGGATGACATTCTGGTGAAGTCAAGAACCAAAGAAGAACACCCCTCTATTCTGGCTAAGGTGCTGCAAAGAGCCAGGGAGTACAAGCTTAAGATGAATCCAAAGAAGTGCGTATTCGGAGTCTCCTCAGGGAAGCTGCTAGGTTTCATAGTGAGCAAACGAGGGATCCAGATTGATCCTAACAAAGCACAGGCCGTCATGGACATGCCTCCACCTAAGAACATTATAGAACTTCGAGGATTGATCGATCGATTGTAATTCATTAGAAGATTTATATCCCAACATTCTCAAAGGTGCCGTCCATTTTATGAATTACTGAAGGCGGGGGTCAAGTTTGAATGGAATGAAGACTATCAGAATAAGGACCTCAAGGAATATCTGTCCAATCCCCCGGTTTTGCAACCTCCTATCCCTAGGAAACCCCTAATCCTATACATCTCGGTTATTGAGGACTCCCTAGGGGCGGTCTTAGCACAAGTGGATGATGAAGGGAAAGAGCGGGCTGCATATTATCTCTCTCGGTTGTTTAACCCAGCTGAATCCAAATACACCGCTATGGAGAAGACTTGTGCTGCCTTAGTGTGGGTAGCTCAGAAATTGAAGCATTATTTCCTTGCCCACCCAGTGAGGTTGATCTCTAGAATGGACCCGATCCATTATCTCTTAGAAAAGCCTATCCTTTCTAGTAGGTTAGCTCGTTGGCAGAGCTTCCTCTCTCAATTCGATATCACCTTTGTTGTTCAGAAGGCAGTCAAAGGGTATGCCATTGCTGAGCATCTTGCCCATCTTCCTATCCCTCATACTGACTCTATTCAGGACGACTTCCCTGATGAACATCTCTCTGCTATATCTCATCATCCCTTTTGGTCTCTGCACTTTGATGGTGCACTCAATTCTCAAGGCCGAGGGATCGGTGCCGTTCTGCTTACTCCAGAGGGAGTAACCATCCCCTTTGCTTATCAACTTCAGTTTCCTGCTACCAACAACATCGTTGAGTATGAGGCTCTCCTAGCCGGACTAAAGCATGCCTACCTCCTAGGCGCGTGCTACTTGAATATCATAGGAGATTCTCAGCTCGTCCTACGGCAAGTGCTATCCACTTACCGTACTCGTGACCTTAAGCTCAAGCCTTATCAAGATCTGGTCACACTTCTCACTAGGCAATTCCGTAAGTTGATCTACATTCACACTCCCCGTTCTCGAAACATTCTGGCTGATGCTCTGGCATCTCTTGCTTCCTCCCTATCTTTTCCTCTCAGTCGGAGCACTGAGACCATCATTGTTCAGAGATTGGACATACCCTCTCTTCAGGATCCTTGGTATGTCAATCTTAGGAAATCTGTAGAGGCGAGAGCTGAGAAGGAAGAACTCAAGGAGGTATCATTAGTAGAGCTAGAAGAGATTCTGGATGACGAAGAGTTGCCTTGGTATCATGAAATTGAATTGTTTTACAAAGATGGATCTTTCCCAGATGGGGCAAAAGTCGAGCAATGCAAGGCAATCAGAAGATCTGCCACAAGGTACACCATTGTTGCAAGAGAATTGTACAGGCGCGCTACTAATAGAATTCTTATAAGGTGCTTAGATGACGTTAAAGCTTGGAAGGTGGCTGAAGCAGCCCATTCTAGTGAGTGTGGAGGTCATGTCAATGGCCAGGCTATAGCGAAAAAGATCCTTAGGCAGGGCTACTACTGGCCCACTCTAGAGGAAGATTGCTTCCTCTACGTCCGGAGGTGTCTTAAGTGCCAAATCCCCGCTGATAAAATTCATTCTCCAGCTTCATCTCTCCATCCTATGACCGCTCCTTAGCCATTCTCTATGTGGGCTTTCGATGTCGTCGGCCCACTCGGTGATCCTAACTCTCAGACCAAGCAGAAATCCTTTATCCTCACCGCCACTGAGTACTTCACCAAGTGGGCCGAAGCCGAGGCGTACACAGAGATCAAGGCTACAACGGTGCGTCACTTTATCATGAAGAATATCATCTCGCGGTTCGGAGTGCCAAGTAGCATCATCACCGACAACGGACCCCAGTTCGTTTCTCAAGAGCTCAAGGATATATGTAAGAAGTTCAATATTGCATTGCATCATTCATCTCCATATTATCCTCAAGGCAACGGTCAAGCTGAGGCCACTAATAAAACCCTTCTCAAAATCATCAAGAAAACATGCGAATCTCATAAATTTTTTGATTGGCCAGAAAGATTAGTGGAAGCTCTATGGGCTTACCGTACCTCCGTCCGTACTCCTACATGACAAACTCCATATTCTCTTACCTATGGAATGGAGGCGGTACTCCCTATGAGATCTTGATCCCTTCCCTTAGAGTGTAGCTTGACAAGGAACTTAATCTCGATGAACGTCGAGAGGCGTTGCTGGTTCAGTTGGAACTCTTAGATGAGAAGAGGATGAATGCGGCCGATCACGTATCTGTTTATCAAAATAGAGTTTTGCGTTATTTTCAAAAGAAGGTGATCGAACGTAAATTGCTAAAAGGTGATATGGTTTTGAAACGCAAATTCATTTGGTCTATAGGTCCTAGATCTAAATTGCAACTAAACTGGGAAGGGCCCTACGTCGTAAAAGAGACTTATCCAGGGAATGCTTATCACTTACTGAACGCGGAAGGTGAGGAGCTCTCTCACCCGTGGAATGGGTTGTATCTTACGCATTTTTTTCCTTAGAGTCTAACCGCGTGCTACCCCGACAGCGAGATGTTCCTTCTTATTCACTAAAGGGAGCCCGAGCAAGGCAATCACACACTACACGACATCCCCGGCCGGGTTTCCCATTATAAAAGACACCGTTTCTCCTCGACCATGCTTTAGGGAAAAGTTGAAGTCCCTGTCCGTTTCTTCCTTCGGCTGAATCTAGGGGCAAGAGGTGAATAAGGAGGCGATAACCAATCCAGACACCCTCACGAGAAGAGGTCTCAAATAGGGGCAGTCCGCTATGACCTGACGCCACAAGAAACAAGAAAAATAGCAAAGGGGCAATCTTTATGACAAAAATCAAAAGCATCATCTCAAAAGTCGATCGAATGTGAATTCCAAAGCTCCAGAAAAATAAAAGCGAAGCAAAGCAAGAAAGCTAGGCATGACAAGAGTGGCAGTACAGTTCCCCGTGGGACGTTATGAGCCCGGTCGCATGCATGCCTAGGGTGGACTAAGGTTCGATGACGGACACAAAGCCCCAACGCAACAGACCGAATCTCCAATGGGTTGCACGGAAAGAAATCAAGTCCTAAAAACTTTTGTATCTGGCCTAAGCTTACCTCGTGTTCTGTTTTTCTTTTAGGACCAAGACTAGTACCCTGGGTATGGCTTTGGTAAGAAACATCGTTATGACAAATGGGCCTTGGCCAAGGGTCGTCATCTTATTGCACGCTAACCTCCGGACTCGATATCAACAAGGAAGGGCTCGCGCTGTTGGGGAAGCACTAGTATTTCAAAATCTAAAAAATCAAATATTTTCAAAATCTAAAAAAATCAAATATTTTTAAAATCCAAAAAAATCAAATATTTTCAAAATCCAAACAAATCAAATATTTCAAAATCCAAACAAATCAAATATTTCAAAAACCAAACAAATCAAATATTTTCAAAAACCAAACAAATCAAATATTTTCAAAATCCAAACAAAGCAAATATTTTCAAAATCTCAAAAAAAATCAGATATTCTCCAAAAATCCCAAAAACACCATCATATGCATAGCATGCATCGCATTATTCTCATTATGTTTTCCGCCTTTAATAAGGCTCCACCTCTTGACCAAATATCAAGAAACGGTCATTATCTAACTTACTTCCAAGGCAAGGGGTTGAGTCTAAGAATAGATCTAACTTGTTTCATGTTTAAGTGTGTGCAGAATGCATGATCAAGTTTAAAGTGAAAAGCTCAAATTGTGCAGGTTCAAAGGTTGTAACGCATTAATACCAGACCGCTACAGTCATCTAACGGTCCTCTCTTCGACCGTTACTTTCCTTCAGGAAGTGGGCTTCGTTCTTTCAGTAACTATCACTCTAACGGCCTGGTCCCAGACCGTTACTCCTTCTAACGGCCTGTATTCAGACCGTTACATCCTCCAGAGGACAGGGTTCTCGGTGCTTTCCATTCTAACAGCCTGTCGCTAGACCGTCATTTCATTGTGGCGGCCCCTTGAATACCCGTTACATTCTCCAGAGGCCCTGCCTGTTCTCATCATTCTAGCCAAATCAACCCATAAAACTCATATTTATTCAACTAAGGCGTTTCCATCTCATTCAATCAAGCTTAATGAAACGTGAATTCATAAAATTCCAACTGTTGATTGTTAAAGTGCGAGCAACTTCTCTTTTGAACAAAAAAGAAATCAAGCTACATTAAGTTTTTTATCCGCAAGGGGGCGGATCTTCCTCAGCTCTGTCACGTAGCCATGGGGTGCTTCGTCGTTCTCTTCAACTTCTGCTTGCCACGGACGCACCTTGCTGATCTCCCACATGGTCAACGTGTTCTGGATCGCTCTTTCATCCTCCTCGGTCCCCATCTTCCTAGGTAGAAGGGGAGGGTAGTGTGATAGTGCAGGAGCTTCGGTTCGAGGTAGTCCGATTTGAAGATGGCACCGGTGTGGGTTGTAGATTGCCATTGTAGTGTTTCCCACTAGCTGGAGGTCCAAGCCTTGACGCCGCGGTATTTTAAGAAGAGTGCTTCGAAGGATTCTTGGTCGCATGATGAACTTGTCAATAGGCAAAGTGTTGAAGAAGAGGTGACATTCATCCCGAGTCTTTCTATCTACCGTCTTGCATTCAACTTGCGAAGAGTATCCAAATGCCCCTCCAATGAAGAAGAGAGGGTGGCTCCCGAAGATTCGGCTAGCTGAAGTTATGTCTTCCTTGGGTTGGAATTTGACTCTCACTCCTATCCAGCACTCAAGGAGTATCATGGAACCAAACAAGAGTCCTCCTATGCAAGCCGAGCTCAGTCCTTCATAAAGGTATGAGAGGACCGCTTGAGAGATGGACATTCCCTGCCACAGCCCACTAATAATGCTGAGATTCTGGATATCTAAAAGGTGGTCGGTCCTGTTAAAAAGGAAGACTCCGCATAAGCAAACCGCCACTGCCTTGGCTATTGCTTTGTGTCTCTCCCACTTGTTTTTGCAATGAGACACTATCCATTGTGCTAAGGGTATCAAGTGAATGTGGTGTGGGCTAATCATGGTCCTCACGTCCTTTGGGTTATGGATGAAATCGTGCAAGATCAAGGACGGATCAATAGTCTCAATCGTGTAGCAAACCCGGTCTTCATCCCCCGCCTTAGTCTGAGGAAGGCATAGGTAGGTCTCTACCTCTTCTAGTAGGACTGTTGCTTCGAAAGAAGGGAAGATGAAGGTATGAGTTTGTGGGTGCCACAATTCTATGGGGGCTGACATGCTAGGCCAATCTAATGACAATTTCTGGAAATTCTTGCCTAAAGGGGTTGAAGGTGCCATCCTTTGAGGATTGATGTGACTTCTATAGGGAGTGCCTTTACCATGGGAGCCACCCACTTCAGGTTGGAGTAACATCTTAGGCCAGGAAGGGGCTTGAGAGAAAGAAGAAGAAGTCATGAGAAGAATTGAAGCGCAGAATTTTCTGAAACTTGGTTGAGTTATTGGAGCTTACCACCCTTTGAGCATTGGAGCTTAAGTGCTTGGGAATTGAAGTCAGCTATTGGAGCTCTCTGTGTTCCTTTCTTGCAGCTTTAGGACCAGTGTAAACCTTCTCCTCCATGGCCATCATCTCGAAGCTCCTCTTCATCATGCTTGCTGCCCTTAGGTGAGGTTCTTCAGCCCTAGAGCAGAGGTTTTTAGCAAAGCTGCGATTTTTGGCTAGGTTTCAAAGCCTTAAAGGCTTGATTTTTGCTTTGAAAGGATAATATTTGTGTTAGAAGGCCTCATCCTCAATCTAGATAAGTTCTAGTAGGAGATAAAGTGGATAAATCTCGGGTTTAGGCTCTCACGGCTCAATCCATCTCAGAATACAACTCAGGCTCTAAAGGTCTGTCGTTGGACCGTTATTTGTCTATGACGCGCCAGCTTTGAGCCATCGCATTTCCTGTGAGTTTAATTTCACCCGATTCTGTTCTGTGAAGATTAACGGTCTAGCGATTGATCGTCGTTCTTTTGTAACGCGCTGACCCTGAGCTGTTACACTCTCAGTCGTTCAGATGTTGGCTTCTGGGTTAAAACATTGCCCGACGGTCTTGGTTGTGGCCGTTACTTCACCCCGACGCGTCTTCTTTGGATCATCGCATTTTCTGCTAGTTGCCCTGCCATAGCATTGTTCTGCCATGATCAACGGTCTTGCATTAGGCCGTTATTTATGTCTAACATGCCAGGAGAGGGCCGCCGCTTTTTTTGCTGTGCAAAATCATAAAGTTGGCCTCTGTCATGTCTAACGGCCTTCAGCCATCGCACTATTTGATTATGACGGTCTGAACCTGGACCGTTACTTTCTCTGCTGCTGAATTCAGGTAATTTCTTCCTGCCCTTGTTTAGACCTGGCAGTCTTTCACATTTTGCAACTCGCTCTCCGCATTTTTATCCACACATTTTTTCACATACATGCATTCTTCATCACATCTCATACATTCAAGCCATTCACTTGCCAAACCATTCATCCACTCAGTCATTCATTCCTGCATTTTTACAAACACATTCCTGCACATCTATTTCATTCACACTCACATAAAAAGAAAATCAACTAAAAAACAAAAACACAAAAAGGATTCCATTTCATTCCATAAGTTATGTGCAAATATACATCATTCAGTCGACTTATCCGCCGGGCCACCCTCCTCATCTCCACCCTCAGGTCTCCTAGGCGATGGTGCTATGGAGGCACTCTCCTCCTGCTGTCCTCTCTCTGCCCTCTCATTCCTCCGCTGGCCGGAGGAACTGACAAGGAAGTCGGCCACCGTACCACTCCAGGTAACACTCCTCTGTGCTCCGCTCTGGGAAGCACTCCGATCAGGTCCTCGGCCTATCATCCGGACTGTGTGCTCCATCATCCGCAGCTCGATCTTTAACTCAAAGATCGGACGCCATGTCTCCCGGGCCTTGGTCCGGTAGCGATCCAAGTCGGACATGTCGATCTGAATCCTCTCCACCTCGGCCCGTGATTGAGCCAGCTCAGTCTGGATCTTCCCTGTCTCCGCTCGAGCTCTCTCCGCCTCGGCCCGAGCTCTCTCCGCCTCTGATCGAGCCTGTCGTGCCTCGGCCGCCGATGTGGCTAGCTCTCTTGCCTGTAATTGCATTTCATCATAATTAGTCATAAGCATTTAATTTGCATTTGCATGAGTATAAGCATTTTCGCATCTTACCCGCTCCGCGAGGGTGGCCTCCGCCTCCTCGGCCCGGGCAACTGCTCGAGCGAACTCCGCGTCCTGCTCAGCCCTGCCTCCCGCAGGCTGTGAGGAAGACGAAGGAGCATCTGGTCCTACTCGTTGGGCTCCCTCGGCCCGCTGCATTTAGAAATCATAGTCAGTCATTAACATCATTTACATTACATAAATCATTTGAGTTTGAGTTTAGGGTCTCACCAGGAGCTCCAGAGCGGTCCGAGACTCGTCTCGATGCTGGATCGTGGAGTGGAGTAGTCCCTCTAGCTCAGCTATCCGTCCCTCGGGGTCTAGCTACATTTAGAAAGCGTGAGTCAGTACATCCAGTGCATTGCATTTGGCATATAAGAAGAGTTTAGAGTTGCATACCGGTCGTCGGGTACCTCGGTACACCCGGTCACCGTAGAGTCAAGCGAAGGCCTTCAGATATGCCTCGTCGCTCTCATCTCGCTCCTTCACCGCTCGGCCCTGCTTGTTCCAGTCGTGGACGTACTTTGCCTTCCGGGCGCACCAATCCACATTGCCGCTAATGCCCCTTGCCGACTTTCCTGGGTGGTCATCGCTATGGCGTGGGAAGGTCACCTCAGGCTGGTGCAGTCCTCGAGTCCGCAGGATCAGCCTGTAGTGCAGAGGCTCGATGATATGGATGCAGTGCAACCATATGTCTCATCCCCAGTACGACAAGGCCGCCTCCACCCACGGCTTCCCCGTGTAACCCTCGCCGCGGTACGGGGTCCATCTCACCTGAAAGCATTAGTCCATTCATCAACATTTAAAAGCAGCATTCATAAACATGGTCAGCATATAAGAATCATTTTATAAGCATATGGAAGCATTTAAAAGCATATAGAAATCATTTTGAGCTCCGGGCTTACCGATGTGTGTGGGAATGAGTCCAGGTCGTCCTGGATCGTCCGGGTCAATCTGATGATCGACCTCGTGTCCCTTGGAACCGACCATCGCCTCGCAATAGGGATGTGGCCGGGATGGAGTAGTGTGCCCCTCCTGATGCCCGGGAGGTACATGTAGCTCTAGATCTGCGTTTTAGAAGTCAAGTCAGTCACATCGCATAATCATTTGCATATCACTTGCATAAGTATATCATAGGAAGCACTTAAATTGCATTTACCTGTAGAAAAGGTGAGAAGACGCCCAGCATTGTCTGACGGTCCATCGTGCGGAGGGACTCGAACAGGAATGCGAGCACTGCCGCTCCCCACGCATATCTTCTGACTCTGTTCAGATTTTCTATCATCGACAGTAGTCTACAGCTGATGACGTCCGCTCGAGTCGCGAAGAGGAGCTTCCCGAATAGCAACATCAGGAAGCGTCTGATCACTCTGTCTCCCTCCGGTCCTGCCTCTGCCACCACTCGTGGGTGCACCTGGTCAATCACTCTGCCTAAGTGCTCCTCCGGTAGCTCTCCCATGGCTATCGCTACTCCTCTCAGGCCAGGCTCTCCTGCAGTGCTAATCTCGATAGCTGGGAAGACGTTTGCCCTGGCCTGATCAAGTCCAACCCGAGCAACTGCTGCACCATCTCCCGGTAGTCGCCGTAAGTCCACCCTGTCACCGCAGCTCCATGGACTCTCAATCCTGTAATCCTCGCTATATCTTCCAGCGTGGGGATCATGTGGCCCCACGGGAAGATGAACGATCTGCTGATCGGGTCCCACCTCTCATGCAAGGCATACAGCAGGGACGTGTCCATCCGTATCACCTCGATGCTGAGCACCTCGACGAATCCCATGCTGGCCAGTCTCTCCCTCTGGTAGTCGGGCAATGCCTGGTACACTGCCCGGATCTATAGCCAGGAGATCCTTGATCTTCTCTTTCTCTGCATTGCATTTAGATCATAAGTTAGTCAATGGCATCATAAAATCATTGCATAAACACTCATAAAAGAAAACAAAATAAAAATTTGAAATTAAAAACCTTAAAAAAATAGTCTGAGTCCCTGGTAGATGTAACGGTCCGGGGCTGGGGCGTTGCTTGCTTCTGACGCACCTATGGTGGAGCGTCAGGCGTGTAACGGTCGTTGGCAGGACCGTCACATCATTTACCTTTGGGCGTTTTTTCCTTTGCATTTCCGTGGCTTCCCACTTTGGCCAAATGGCCTACAATCATTCCTAGTGGGTTCGTGGACCCATTTTCTACCCTCATTCCTACATGCACTCATAATAAAAACATAAAAAAAAATCAAAATTTGGAAAATTGGGGCGGAGGCCTACCTCATGGTCTTGCCCTCGTTTCCTCTTCACCACCGGTCCCCTTGATCCTCTGTAGTTGTGGGAGCTTTCTCTTTCTCCCTTGGCTCTCTTCTCGCCGTTTCTCTTTCCTCCACCGGCGGGATAACCTCCCGTTCGATCCGACAGTGGAGCCGTCTTATGGCCTTCCTCTTCCCTCGTTCTCTCTTCTGTGGGGGCTGCTAGGGTGCCTCGTCGCCGGCCATGGTGGGGGTGGGGACGGTCATCGCCGGAGCTTTTCTCGGTTGAGAGTGTTTGAATGCTTGAACAGATGAATGAAAGGTCGTGACCGTTTGGGTTTTTATTTTTTGAACGCTCAGGAAATGTGGTGGTCTATCGTCATACCGTTACATCCTTCTGACGCGTCTATATTGGACCGTTACATGTGTTTGGACTGTTTTATTGGAGGATGTGAACCGCCTGGTTTATGACGGACTAGGTATGATCCGTTACTTGGTCTGACGCCCTTACATTAGACCGTTACAAACTTGCAAGTTTCTTGATGAATTAGATGGTCTGATTGATGTCAAAAAGCTTCCAAGTTCTACTAAGATGTTCATTGTTGATGTTTCTCACACCTACAAATAGTTATGCCATGATCCATGCTCATGTTTTTTGGCTAACTTTTTTTCATGAAGGCATTTCTTGAACAAAATCCTGCTTCGCCGTTCGTCAGGCAGGTAAGTCAGGTATTGTATCTCTTTCCCTTATCCCTTAATGGATTACTATATATTACCTATGATATATTATCTCGAGAACCGGCTGGTCATTCATGTGTTCTGGGATCTGATGTTCCCCTTAAACAAAAATGATGATGATCTAAGTTCACATGTTTAATCGTTGGATAGGCCGTTAGGTTGGAAAAGTTTGGGGATGATGGTTCTGTCTTTCATGCCATGGTTACAGATAGTGTCCTGACCCTGATTTCTCTGGTCTAGCAATATTATTCTCGAGTATCTTGTTATTTTATCTTTCTTTGCATTTGTTTTAATGATTTCTTTTCCTTTAGCCTAGCATGCATCATACGCATTTTTGAGCATTCATGAAGCTTCATCTGTTCAAGGTGTCTCGATGATGGTGAATAACTGTGTTCTTGATCTCGAATGAAGAGAATCATTCCATTCTGAATTAGAAGGTTTCCTTCGATCAGTTCACTTGATCTAGTTGGCTGAAGATTCCTGTCTGGAGTTTAGTCTGTACCCTTTCCTTTCCGTTGCCTCTGGCGGCTAGCCGTGTTTCCTTGCCTTAGTTATTAGTTCCTCCAGACATGCATCCTTTGGTTTGCTAGTCCCTCGTGATCAGTTCGGAGTTTTCTAGAAAATTCCTATCGCTTGTTGGTTGAGAACGGGTGTCGTTTACCTTAACACCCTCTTTTTGATCCACTCCACTTCATTTCCACTTCATCTCCATGTTCCATTTCGCTTTCACTTCACCTCCGCTCGTTCCCCTACAACGAGGACGTTAAGGAGGGGCATATGTTGACACCCGTTTTATGACCAATAAATTCCTTTCACTTCATCTCCACACCCGTTTTATGACCAACAATTCCTATCGCTTGTTTTATTCATTCTATATGATGCTCCAAGTTGTTCACTCTTCATCGAGTCTGTTGATTTGTTGAAGCCTATTTCTTGGGTTTTAATTCCTTGATTGGATGTGGCTCTTGGTGGCTGTTTCACTGAATGAAGCTTAGCAATATCTTAACTCCTTTTTGAACTCCATTGATAATAACGGTCTGACCCAAGCGCGTTGCTTCCTTCTAACGGATGGGTCCTGGGCCGTTGCTTCGTGAAGAGTCCTAAGGCTTAAGGCCTCGTTTCAAAGCTTATTTTTTGGTCTATGCGTTGATTATAACGATCTGTCGTGCAGCCGTTTCTTCATTGTGACGCCCTATGCCTTGGCCGTTACATCCTTTTCAGAGTCGAATTGTTCTAATCTTCTTCCCGTTGATCTTATCTCTTTGGGATAAGGTTTAAAGTAACGGATGTTCCTTGATGTGTTATTTGCAAGTGACAGTCTGTCGTGCAGCCGTTGCTTCTTTCAGAGAGTCCTGGCAGTTCAGGCCTTTTCTTTGCTACTCCGTAGTCGAGATAAGAACTTGTATTGCCGATATCTCTTCCAAATCTGATCCTCAGGACCTTCCGTTCGATTCTATGGACTCTTGGTGATATTATCTTCGAGGATTTGCTAAGAGTTATCCTCTTTTCTTGCTGGATTATCCTCTGCACGACCGGAGAGTTTGAGGGTCTATAAATAGAACCCTTGACTTCATGGCCCCAAAGAGAGGAATATTTGAAATTCACGTCGAAGTGCTGCCAAACTCAGGAGCCATCTTCATCCAAGAGGAACTGCTTCCCACGTCCATCCATCTTATAATCAAGGGAGTACTTTGGTTTTGGTCTTTCAAGTTCATCATTGCATTCTTAAGTTCTTCCCTGGTTTTTTCCCAATCAAAGCATTGTCCCTCTTCTTTCTTCACGTTTTTTACTGTTTTCCAAGCATCTAAACTTCCTCCCACGTTTTAAAACACCTAGAGGGGTTAAAAAAAACCAAAAACTCCCCGGTAATCCCCTCTCCTTTTGATGCCCTTAAGTTCTTTGAGAATTGATGCTATGCTTGTGAAAAGGGCTAATTGAGGTTGTTTTATGGTGTTTCATGTTTTCCTTGGCAGGTTTACAGGTTCATTAGGACGAGACCCAAGTCTTCTAGTCGGCTGGAAGAATTGGAGTTAAAAAGATCCACAGCTTTGCTACTGCAGGTGTTCTGACGGTCTGGTGTAGGCGCGTCAGGTTCTTCTGGCGGTCTATTGAGCGACCGTTACTTCATTGTGACGCATGGGGTCGTGGCCGTTACATCTAGCTGACCTGCAAGTTCTCTCTGGTTTTCTCTCCCGTGGGCGGGTGCTTCATCCACCTATTTCCAAGGTATTTTCAGGTCTTTGACTTGTTTTTACTTTGGTGGCGATCACATCTTTCTTGGTATTGGGCATTAGCTTTCTCCTTTATCCCATATCATTTATTTTCTTGCTTGCTCCACCCCTTGCGGTGTGTTTTTATTTACTCCTTGCTCCACGCCCCGACGTGTGTTTTCCTTTTCCTTAGTTTAGCTTGATTGAGATAGCATGCCCATGCTAGAGCTAGCTTTGATTGTCTAGGTTCATGATCACATGTTCATAGGTTAAAGAGTGGATCTTTGATTACTTGTTTGTCATCTTATCACTCATCAAAACCCCAAAAAGAAAGGATAGATAGGCAAAACAAATCAACAAGGCCGAGTCTCATAGGCCCATCTCTTCCGTGCCTCAGGTTCTTATCAGCCCATCCGACTTTTCTCGCCCTCAGCAAGGGGCAGCCCCAGTCCATGCCAGTTTGGGTCATCCTTCGGCCCAATATCCTTCTTATGGGCCTCCCACCCCTTCGGTCTATCCTTCGGCTCCCCGCTTTGAGCCCGCTCCTCTTGCTTTGCCCTCGCCATCTCGGGAACAAGAGCTCCTTTATAAATGGGCCGCCATGCAACAACAACTCGACTTTCTTCAAAAGCGGGTTGGCCCACAATCTTTAGCGGATGTTCCGGTTCCTAGCTTTCATAACATCCGGTTCCCTCCACAATCCAAGCTCCCTACATACCGCAAATACTACAGGAATAGTAATCCCTTCATTCATGTGATGGACTTTATATATGAATCAGCGCAATTCCAATATGATGATCGCCTTATGGCATATTTATTCCTCCGATCACTAGATGGAGTGGCTTTGGACTGGTTCTATGCTTTACCGCTCGAGGATACCGAAAGTTTCAAAGTGGTGAAAGAAAAGTTTATTCAATGATTTCAAGACCGGGTCGGCCCGGAGTATTCCTTCACGGACCTGGTGGCCGAGAAGATGAAGGCAGATGAGGATTTTGCCACTTATGTTGACAGGTGGAGACAGATGGCCGCCGGCGTGCCGGGTCACATTCTGGAGGAGGAAAAAGTCAAGTTGCTTATCTAAAATGCTACCCCTACCTTACGTAACATCTTGGCCATGAATGACATATCAAATATGCACCAGTTATATATCCGGGCAAGATTCATAAAAACACAATTTATGGACTCCCCCATCCACACCCTTTTTGAAGCCAAAATACCATAAGAAGCCTCAGGGGCCTGTTACCGAGGGGGTCCAAACAAATGAGCAGGTGCAAGCCGTTGCATTCCCCTTTCAATCAGCGCCATTCCGCTTTCCCCAAAACCCTCATAATCCCCAATTCTCCATGCTACAAAACACCCAACCTACTTTCTCCACTTCATAAAACCCTCACCCTACCTTCACCGGTCCACAAAACACATTCCCCGCTCCATAACAACCTCTGTATTACCATAATGTCCCTCCCCCCAACGGCTACACCAACAACAACAAGCGTCCGGGTCCGAAGAGAGCTCAATATCCTCCTTTGCCCGAGTCTCTCACGGACATATTTTTGGCTCTCATGTCCATTAATGCCATTCAACTTCCTCCGGAATGGCCCAATTGGAACCCGGCCGTTGATCAGACAAAATATTGCATGTTCCACAGGCAGCTTGGCCATACTATTGAAAGTTGTTTTCAATTCAGAGATTTGGTATATGACCTGCATAAAGGATAATGTATAGATTGGGCCGAAATGCACAAGGCCATCGTTGAGATAAAAGAGAAGAGAAGGTAGTCGTAGAGGCAGCAAGTGCAACAACAACAAGCACCGCCGCAACAGTAGCCGACACAGCAGTCGCCACAGCAGCAACAACAACATGTTCAAGACTTGGTGATTCACCAGAACCCCATGCCAAATCATCCTCCCGCTCCACAGCCACAACCGCCGACACCCGCCTAGGTTAACCTCGTCCAACCCCCGGCTCCCGACGCCGGGTGGTCTTATGACGATGACGCATCAGTCCAACGGCTCATGGCCCTCCACCACAACCACCATAGCCCTTCTCCCTCCGTCATCCTCCCGCTTAACCAATAAACCCCACCGTCCTCCGCATCCACCAAACCCCTCATCCTACCATCCACATTCCCCATTAATCCGCCAATCCCTACTCCACCACCCTCTACATTAGCTACCACCACACCACTGTCCAACCATTCACCCATCATCCTCCTCCCATCTACCCCTACCGTGCCACCGACATCAGCATCAACTATCACACCACCTCCATCAAACCCCTCTCCTATCATCTCTACTACACCTTCCCCCGCACCACTCATTCATCCCAATGGGCCCGTTAAGTCGCTTATTTTGAGCCCATCTGGTGCCGTGCTGGCCCACAGCCTTGCCCTATGGAGCGGGCATTTGTTTCACAGGAATTATCCTTCCACTGGTGCACCCACACCCAATCCCCAGTCCTCTCAACATGCTGTTGATTAGGAGGAGGCAGATCTGTTGCCAAGCACACAATATGATCTGTTACATCATCTGGATAGAGTACCCGCCAAGATCTGCGTGCTGGAGTTGATAAAGAGATCTACCCTTCATCAAGATGCACTAAGAAATTTTCTACAGAAGGTGATCGTCAATGAAGATATGACAGTGGATAGCCTGCCAACAGCCTTGGCTACAATCTCAAAGGGGCCGGCAATCACTTTTTCTGAAACTGAACTGGCACCCCCAAAAGCCCGACAAATGTCGCTATGCATTTCTATAACTTTGAACAAGGTCAACATAGATGCGGCATTGGTAGACACAGGGGCATCTATTAATGTCTGCCCGCTCAGCACCTTGAGAGCCTACAATTTATCAGAAGATCTGTTTAGGCCAACCCCTACAACAACTGCAACATATGACATTTCCCGAAGGGCATGTCATGGGGTGGTCACTATTCATGCTGAACTTAAGCCTCTCACTATGCCAATATAATTCTATGTGCTGGACATCGACCCTATGTTCAAGGCTATCTTGGGTCGTCTGTGGATCGACAATCTCAAAGCCGTGCCATCTACTGCCCACCAATGTCTCAAATTCACTTTCCAAGGGAGGGTGGTTAAGGTGAAAAGCATGTCCACGGTCCAGTCGGTCAAGGCTATTTCTGAAAAGATTCTACCGACACTATGGCCCAGTATGCGGCCTGTTATTTCAGTTTTAGATCTGGATTTTCCATGGGCATATGCGCCACACAAGCCCGTCTCTGCAGCATTAAATATTAAAGTGAAGCCCCATATTCGAGATTCCAAGGGCTTAGACATTATATTGAAATTAGGCTATCAACCGGGGAGAGGCCTCGGTGCACAACTACAAGGGCGGACCAAGCCGATCCCTAAAGGAAGAAAGATGAAGAGAAGGGGCCTCAGCTATCGAGAGTCTCCACTCTCAATTCTGGGCGATTCCGGGCCCCTGACATGGGACTACCGTAAGCATTTTATAAAAGGCCCTCTTCATCCCGGCACATTAAAAGCATAGCCCAAGAAAGAAGAAGATGCAACTCATGTATTTGCCAGCCCACCATTGCTTCCAAAGGGGCCAGTTGATGACATAGTTGATTATAGCCAGGCTTTTGAAAGGCTATTTGGTGAAGAAGAAAGTCAGGAGGTACAACTTGTATGTTATCAGCTAAAGAAACCAGCTTCCCGTCCATGGGAAAGGGGGAGCTCACCTGTCATATTCACTTGGTCTACTTCCCGCCTGTTTTCATTGTTCCAACATCTGGCATCCGTACCACCCTCACCTCCTATGTTGATTGATCCATTCTTTTTTGAAATCCCCATGTAATATCTCATCATCACGCCAGCCTATGATTACTATCCTCCAGTTGATATGTCTACTCCCTTCTTCACCTCCTCTGATCCCTTTCTCGATATCTTCTGTCCCTCCAAGTACCCTCTGAGGCTTCCTCCTCCACATTCTTCTTCCCCATCTTGCTACATGATTTCCATTGACTCTCTCCAAAAAAAACGTCAAATTTGAAATGAAGATCTCAGTGGAAGATTACGATATCTTTTCTCCATCCTCCTCCAAGGGGCATGAGGCATCTGCTGCCTCCTTCCCATTAGATTTCCTTTCTCCTAGGTTAGACGTAGAGTCCATCGAGTCTAGGGAAGTGGAGTCTGTTAGGTCTTGAGAAGCTGGGTCTTATTCTAGGTCGTCCAACCCTTCCTCACTTGAGCCGCATCTGCTTGCGCGTCATTCTAAATCTATTCCTAATAGGTTCTTGCAGGATCTAGCTCAGCGATGTCATGCTCTTCTGAAGTGCCCGGAGTTTGTAGCTACGGCGATTGTAATAGAAGATGATGAGGAGCAAGAAGGGGTGTGGAGCGACGATGGACTAGGTGTTTATGAAATCATGGATGAGAAAGACCCAGTTGATGATGAGGACAGCAACGTAGATGACACCACCGATCTGTATGCGCAAGGATTAAAGAGATTCGATGAGCCATCGTCACCAGCGGATGAACCTACGAAGGAAATAAATTTGGGAACTAAAGAAGACCTCGGGCCCATTATTATTGCCCCTAATCTCTCTCCAAAAGTTGAATAAGATCTAGTCAAAGTTCTAAGGGAGTATAGCGATTCTTTTGCCTTGTCTTACGAGGACATGCCGGGTCTTGACCTCACTTTAGTGGAACACCGACTCGTGCTTAAACTAGGGGCAACACCCATGAAACAAAGGTCAAGAAGATTTCACCCCCACATGGCCTTAAGGATTAAGGAAGAGGTCGATAAATTGTACAAGGCCAAGTTCATCAGAGTTGTCTTATATCCTCAGTGGCTGGTGAACATAGTCCCTGTCATCAAGAAGGATGGAAAGGTGTGTATTTACATTGATTTCAGGGATCTAAACAAAGCATGTCCCAAGGATGATTTCCCACTGCCTCATATAGATGTTTTGGTAGACAACACTATCGGGTACGAAGCATTATCATTCAGGCCACAACCAAATCCGTCTCGCTCCTGAGCATCAAGAGAAACCTTCCTTCACCACGCCCTGGGGTATGTATTGCTATGTGGTTATGCCGTTCGGCTTGAAGAACGGGGGTGCCACTTATAAAAGGGCGATGCTGGCTATGTTCCACGATATGATGCATGTCTACATGAAAGCTTACGTGGATGATATCTTCGTGAAGTCAAGAACTAAATAAGAACACCCTACTATTCTGGATAAGGTGCTCTAGAGAGCTAGGGAGTATCAACTAAAAATGAATCTAAAGAATTGTGTTTTTGGAGTCTCTTTAGGGAAGTTGCTAGGCTTCATAGTCAGCAAATGGGGGATTCAGATTGATCCTAATAAAGGCAAGGCTGTCATGGAAATGCCTCCGTCGAAGAATATCACGGATGTCCGAGGACTGATTGGTAGATTACAATTTATTAGAAGATTCATATCCCAGCATTCTCAAAGGTGCCACCCATTTTACGAATTGCTAAATGTGGGGGTTAAATTTGAATGGAATCAAGATTGTCAAAAGGCCTATGAGTATTTAAATGAATATTTGACAAATCCCTCAGTTTTACAGCCTCTTGTCCCTGGGAAACCCCTAATCCTATACATTTCTATCACCGAGGACTCCCTAAGGGTGGTCTTAGCATAAGTAGATGATGAAGGCAAAGAGGGGACAACTTATTACCTCTCCAGGTTATTTAACCTGGCGGAGACCAAATACACCGCCATGGAAAAGACTTGTGCCACCTTAGTGTGGGTAGATCAGAAACTGAAACACTATTGTCTAGCCCACCTGGTTAGGCCGATCTCTAGAATGGACCCGATCCGTTATCTCTTAGAAAAGCTTATCCTTTCCAGTAGGTTAGCTCGCTGGCAGAGCTTCCTCTCTCAGTTCGATATCACATTCATTGTTCAAAAGGCAATCAAAGGATATGCCATTGCTGAGCATCTTGCCCATCTTCCCATCCCCTGTATAGACTCTATTCAGGATGATTTCCCTGACGAGCATGTCTCTATTCTTACCCATCATCCCATTTGGTCTCTGCACTTGGATGGTGCGCTCAATTCTCAAGGCCGAGGGATAGGTGTCATTCTGCTCACTCTAGAAGGGGTGACGATTCCTTTTGCTTATCAACTCTATTTCCTGCTACCAACAACATAGTTTAGTATGAGGCTCTCCTAGCCGGATTGGAGCATGCCTACCTCTTGGGTGCGCGCTATTTAAACATCATAGGAGACTCTCAACTGTTCTACGACAGGTTCTGTCTACTTATCGCACCCGTGACCCGAAGCTTAAACCATATCTGGATTTGGTCACTCTATTGGCTAGGTAATTCTGTAAGCTGATCTACATCCACACTCCTCGATCTCAGAATATCCTCGCTGATGCACTGGCATCACTCGCTTCCTCTTTATCTTTCCCTCTCAGTCAGAGCACTAAGACTATCATCATCCAGAGATTAGATGCACCCTCTCTTCAGGATCCTTGGTATCACAACCTTAGGAAGACTGTAGAGGCTAGGGCTGAGAAGAAAAATCTAAAGGAAGTGTCTTTAACAGAATTAGAAGAGATCTTGGAGGAAGAAGAATTGCCATGGTATCATGAAATTGAGCTATATTGCGAAGATGGGTCGTTCCCTGAAGGGGCAAACGCTGAGTAGCGTAAGGCTATTAGAAGAGCCGCCTCAAGGTACACTATCATTGCTGGAGAATTGTACAGGCGCGCTCTTAACGGAATGCTCATGTGATGCTTAGATGATGATGAAGCATGAAAAGTAGCCAAAGCGGCCCATTCTAGTGAGTGTGGAGGTCATGTCAATGGCCAGGCTCTAGCGAAGAAGATCCTTAGGCTTGATAACTATTGGCCCACTCTAGAGGAAGATTGCTCCCTCTATGTCCAGAGGTGTCTTAAATGCCAACTCCATGTTGATAAAATCCATGCTCCGACTTTATCACTTCATCCTCTCTCTGCTCGTTGGCCATTCTCTATGTGGGCTTTCGACATTATTGGCCCACTCGGTGATCCTAATTCTTAGACCACGCAGAAATCCTTCATCCTTACCGCCATTGAGTACTTCACCAAGTGGGCCGAAGCGGAGGCGTACGCAGAGATCAAAGCAACCACGGTGTGCCGCTTCATCATGAAAAATATCATCTCGTGGTTCGGAGTGTCAAGCAGTATCGTCATCGACAATAGACCCCAGTTCATCTCTCAAGAGCTCAAGGACCTTTGTAAGAAGTTCTATATTGCATTGCATCATTCATCGCCATATTATTCTCAAGGTAACGGTCAAGTTGAGGCCACTGATAAAACCCTTCTTAAAAAAATAAAGAAGGCGTGTGAATCTCACAAATTTTCTGATTGGCCTGAATGGTTAGTAGAAGCTCTATGGGCTTACCACACCTCCGTTGATACTCCTACGGGGCAAACCCTCTATGATCTTACCTACGGGATGGAGGCGGTGCTCCCATATGAGATTCTGATCTCTTCCCAAAGGGTACAACTCGATAAGGAACTTAATCTCGATGAACGTCGAGAGGCATTGCTCGTCCAGTTGGAACTCTTGGATGAGAAGAGGATGAATGCGGCCGATCACATGTCTATCTATCAAAAGAGAGTTTCACGTTATTTTCAAAAGAAGGTGATTGAGCATAAATTTCAAATAGGAGATATGGTTTTGAAACGCAAGTTCATTTGGTCCGGAGGTCCTAGGTCCAAATTACAACCTAACTGGGAAGGGTCGTTCGTCGTTAGAGAGGCTTATCCTGGGAACACATATCGCTTAGTCAAAGCAGAAGGTGATGAGCTGTCTCACGCTTGGAATGGGTTGTATCTTAAGCGCTTTTATCCTTAGAGTCGGGCTAATGAAAACCCAGTAGCGAGGTGTCCCTTTTTCTCGAACATAAAGGAGGACCCCTAGTTTGGCAAATTACACACTTCACGGCGTCCCTAGTCGGGTTCCACATGTAAACGCTGTTTCTCCTTGGCCATGCTTGGGTGAAGTCAAAGTCCCTGTCCATTTCTCTCCTCAACTGAATCTAAGGGCAAGAGGTATATAAGGGGGCGATAACTGATCTAGACACCGTGACGAGAGGAGGTCTCAAATAGGGTCAGTCCGTTATGACGAGAAAAAGTAATGCATCAAAAGAAAAGAAGGAGCAACAATCATGGCGAAAAGAAAAAATAACAAAATCTATTTCAAAAGTTTGTATCTTAAAGACAAAGCTCTGTAAATATGAAACTAGACATGGCAAGAGTGGCAGTACAATTTCTCCGCGGGACATTATGAGTCCGGTTGTATGCGTTCCTAGGGTGGATAAAGGTTCGATGATGGACACAAAGCCCCGGCGCAACAGACCGAATCTCTAAAGGGGTTGTCATGAGAAGGACTCAAACTCTGAAAAACCTCTATACCTGGCCTAAGCTTATCTCCTTATTTCTATCTTTCTTTTAGGACCAGACAGTACCTTGGGTAAGGCCTCGGAAGAATCACCATCATTGGCCCTGGCCAGGGATTGTCACCTCAAAAGCACGCCAACCTCAGGACAATCCTAGTATGACAGGTAGGGCTCTTGTTGTCGGGACGGAATTAGCTTTTAAAATCTAAAAAAATCAGATATTTCAAAATCCAAAAAAATCAGATATTTAAAAATCCAAAAAAAATCATATAGTTCAAAATAAAAAAAACATCATATATTTCAAAATAAAAAAAATCAAATATTTTAAAACCCACAAAATCAGATATTTCAAAAACCCCACAAAATAAAATACTTTCAAAACTCCAAAAATACCTGGTATTACATGCATCGCATTTTCTTCATTATATTTCTGCCTATTTAATAAGGCTCCACCTCTTGACCAAATATCAAGAAATGGTCATTTTCTAACTTTCTTCAGGCAAGGGGTTGAGTCTAAGAACATATCTAACTTATTTTCTTGTCTAAGTGTGTGCAGACGCAGGTTCAAGCACCCAAGATTCAAAGCTCACAAGTTTTCTATTTCTGGTTCCCTCACGATCTATCATTAGGCCGCTCACCATCTTTGGCAGTTTATAATTAGACCGTTTTTCCTTTCCCAAAAGCTAGAAAAATCAACTCTCGATAAATTATCCCTCGCAGTTTTAATTTAGACCGTCCGAGAGTTCTAGCGGCCCATAATTAGACCGCTTTTCATCTTTCGAGAGTTGAAAACTCTCAGTTTTCCTGGGTCCTATCTCTAGCGGTCTATCGTAAGGCCACTAGTCTCTGGTTAGCGGCCCTTTAATGGACCGTTTGTCAGACAAAGAACCCTGTTCTAAACTGATTTGTCCATCCATTCAAGATCAATCAAGCAATCCATTGCACATTTTCGAACACAAATCTCTTTTTCCATTCAATCAAGTTCATTGAATATTATTTTATTGATCATTCCAAGTACATCAAGAAGAAAAGCTCAAATTACATTCATTCTTTTATCCGCGCAAGGCCGGATCTTGCTCAATTCCTTCACATAAGCACGGTACCCCTCTTCATCCTCTGCCACTTCTACTTGCAGAGCACGAACCCAGCTGATTTCCCACATGATTAGTACATTCCGGACGGCTCGCTCATCCTCCTCAGTCCCAATCTTCCTAGCTTGAAGGGGAGGGAAGTTTGATAGTGCAGGGACAGTAGTACGAGGTAGCCCAACTTGGAGATGGCACCGATGAGGGTTGTAGATCGCCAAAGTAGTGTTCCCCACTAGCTGTAGGTCTAGGCCCGGTCGTCGAGGTACTCTAAGGGTAGTGCTTTGAAGAAGTTGAGGTCGCATCATGAACTTGTCGATTAGCAAAGTGTTAAGGTAGAGGTGCCAATCATCCTGCATTTTCTTGTCCACCGTCTGACACTCAACCTGTGAAGAAAATCTAGATGCGCCTCCTATAAAGGGTAAAGGGTGGCTCCCAAATATGTGGCTAGCTGAAGACATGTCCTCCTTGGGTAAAAACTTAAGTCTCACTCCAATCAAACACTCAAGGATAACCATTGACCCGAAGAGTGGCCCCCCTAGACAAGCTGAACTTAGGCCTTCGTAAAGGTAAAAAAGGATCACTGGAGTGATAGATAAACCCTGCCACAACCCACTAATAATGCCGAGGTTTTGGATGTCGAAGAGGTGGTCGGTGGTGGTGAAAAGAAAGACCCCACATAAGCAAATTGAGGTAGCCTTGGCTATGGCTTCAAATCTCCCGCGCTTGTTCTTACAATAAGTGGTGATCCATTGAGCCATGGGTATCAAATGGACATGGCGCAGGCTGATCATAGTCCTAACATCTTTTGGGTTTCGAATGAAATCCCTTAATATGAGTGATGGGTCTATAGGCTCCACTATATGGCTCACTATGTCTTCATCCCCCGTCTTGGTCTTAGGAAGGGCTAGGTGGGTCTCTACCTCTTCTAGTAGGACAATGGCCTCAAAGGTTGGGAATATGAATGTATGTGTTTGAGGATGCCATAATTCTACAAGAGCTGAAATGCTTGGCCAATTTAGGGAGATTTTCTAGAAATTTTTGGCTAGAACCACTAACGGGTGAAGGTGCCATGCCCTTAGGATGGAAAGAACCTCTAAAGGTAGTTCCTTTATCATGGGAGCCACCCACTTAAGGCTAGAGTAGCATCTTGGGCTAGGAAGAAGCTGGAAAAGAAGGAAAAGAAAGAAGAAGAAGAAGAGAGGGAAATGCCATAAGAAGAAATTGAGGAAGTACATGATCTTTTTGAACTTAGAATTATGCTTACCTCTCTTGAAGAACTTGAACTCAAGTGCTTGGGGATGGAAGTAAGATGCTGTAGTTCCCCATGCACCTTTCTAGCCGCCTTTGGCCCGGTATAGGCCATCTCCCCCATGGCACTAGCTTCAAAACTTCTCTTCATGATGAATTGGATGGTTTTTGTTGAAATTTTAAGACTTGTAGTAGAGGCTACCTGTGGGCTACGAATTCTGGGATTCTTCCTACTTATAAAGCTCTGATTTTCGTGTTGGTGCATTAGGATTAGGACTGGATAGCCTTAGCTTAAGTTAGGGTGTGTTCTAGGGCAGATTAGAGACCTTTATCCCCGGGCTCGGACTCTCACGAAAGAGTCCCGCTCGGACTACACATGGTTTCTACACAAGCGGTCTATCGTAAGACCGCTTGTAATACCCCAAATTCTTTAGAAATTTATTTAGAAAGTTATTTGTAATTATTTGGAATTTATTTGAATTTATTTGAATTAATGAGAATTATCCGAATTAATTAGATTAATTAATTAATTAATAGAATAAGTCATTTTCAACTATTTTCTAAAAATCCCCAAAAATCACATCTTGTAGAATTAATTTTTTTTAGCAACTTTGTATTCTACAATTAAGCCTAAAAAATCGTTTATTATGACGAATTAGTGAACTAAGTTTTCCGAACTTAATATTTAACTATTTACGGAATAGTAAATGTGGAAATTTTGTCTATCATATAAAATTTATAAAAATATTAATTAAATAATAGATGCATCGACTAACACTTTTATCTTCTTGGACTAAGCCTAATAAAATCATTATCTTGACCTAATCAGTGGGTTAAGCCTGACTTACAACCCACCTAACCCGAAATTCGTCTTCACTATTCACCCAATCTTAGAACATCAAATTCGAGCTCATTTCTCAACCAAATGAGGTGATTCCAGAGGCAAATGAAAGGTACTTCATAGAGGAACATTTCCCCTCAATCAATTTGAGGTAAACCTAGCTATAAAACGTGCTGCCGACATAGTTTGGTCAAGTCAAAGATTTCGGTGCCATTTTTAACACGTAACTTGCAGCGTCGAATACTCCCAGCTCCGAAGGCTCCAGAAGCTCCATGACCTATAGAAATGAATCTCTAAGAGTCTACTTTCATTTGGTTGCTGTGGGGTTCACTGAAATTTCATATCTAGGAAGATCTAGCTCGATTTGTGGAGATATGTCGGCGGGCCGTTGGCTTCCTTCTTCCTTCTTTGTTTCTTCAATTGAGGTAGGAATTCTCAACCAAAATTTGATCATGAATATATGAAATTGTTCCTCTCATTGAGCTCTATCCATTTGTGGCAAAAGCCCCAATTTATTAGGTGTGGAGTGAGTTATCGTGGGATTAGTGAGGTGCTGTCCAGTTGTTCTTCAAGTTCATTCTTCATTCTAGGGCTAAGTTCTCTCTTCGATTTGAGATAGGATCTAACAGCCAAACTCTAATTAACTTGTATGATATAATGAGCATATTGTTAGCTTTCATTTAACGTAGAAAGCCCCAAATTTCATTGAGCATACTTGGAAAATTTCGATTTTTAGTAAGAGCATGTCTAGAACTTGATTTATATTATGTTCTTCAAGTAGAAGCTTGATTTTCGGGCTATTTTTGGATTAGATAACTTGATCCACATATAGCTTATAGTATATGGTTGGATTCATCATTAAGTTAGCTTTCTTTTGATATAAAAGTCCCAAATTTTGTTGTGTATATTGAGAGAAATCTACGTTTTAGTAGACGCATGTCAAGAACTAGGTTCTTCATGTGTTCATCATAAATAGGTTGTGATTCGATTAAGTTTTCAGCAAATTTCTTGTTTCAATCTCTTGTTTTATGACCTTTGTATGTAAATTAAGAACCCTAGACCATTTGGTTAAGATCCCAACCCTTTTTGACCCCAAATCGTGGAGTTTTTGATGAATTCCGAAGCCTTGTTCTTGTCTGGTTGCTGTCTTGCATGGGTCGACCCATGCCCTGTATGACCCCATTAATGATGTTTTTGACCCGGGGATCAATCCGGATCATTGGGGAATCAATCCATTCAACCTAATCACATTGAAAACTACATTTTTGAGGAACTAATGACCTATTCATGTACCTTTTTAGTTTCAATTAACATTGGTCCATACATGCAAACTTTGTGTAAAAACACACCGTTTATCATCTTCATTTCAATGCATACAAGGTTAAATAGAAATCCACATAATTAGTGGTTAATAGTGTAACTAAATCTCTGTTAATGTATTCTATTTCACTCCTGTGGGAGTTGTTCTTTGCCTTATCATCTTGAATCAGCTTCTTGGCAATTGTCTTAATGCAAATGATAATGGATAATCTTTGATATGTTAACTTGGTAATTAGGATTAAGTTGATTGTTAAGTTACTATTTTAGTCATGATTACTCCAGTAGAATGGATTACTTACACACCTGAACGGTATACTGTCGGCCGTTCTTTCTTGACCCCATGGATCGAGTTTGGTCCAATTCTTGTAATACGGCACCGAGGTGACCGTATAAATCGAGTTTTTGTTTTGAATCCAAGGACATGATAGTCCTTAAATCTCATACTCTTGACAGAAATTCCTCCGATTGATTGGCCATTAAAATTGACTGAATGTCTAGACGGATGGGACGTTGGGCTCAGTAAATCAATGCCATCGCATCATAGGGGCCCGGTCTGGTCCTGGGGAGAGCGCCCGAAAGTTAGTGAGCCCATGGGATGTTAATGACAAGGTGGGGCATTGCACCGAGTACTTGCTTGCGTGTTGCATCTATGACAAAAATCTCTTGTTACTTGATCGTGATTGGATTGATATTACTGCTTGTTGGCCAATTCTTTACTACTATCTCTTGTTATATCTCCTTTTGTAAATTCTTATATTTGTTATTCTTGTTAATCATTATCAATTACATTTCTTAACCTTGTAAGATCTTGTTACTACGTTGTTTCATTATATCATCATTATTCTTTTATTGCATTATCCTTTGTAGCATGACATTTTGAAAATGTAATTAAACTGTTAATCACTTATACCTGTCTGTTATTTCCTACTGAGCGTCAGCTCATAGTTGTTGTTTCCCCCCTTTCTAGGCGTTTCAGGTGACGATGCGCATACCGATGGGGAAGGGCAAGAGTGATATCTTTTGAGTGTACTTGTAGTAGATGTCGAGTTGTCATGGTTGTTTACCTCTAGTTTTTCCTTAGAGTTGTGTTAGCACTTGTTACTTTTGGAGTCAGTTGTTGCATTAGAATTTAGATTGAAAGTCAAGTTTGATCGTGTATTAGCAGCGTTGGTTATTGTAATAAATTGGAATCATCTTGATCAATAGAGTTGTATCTTTCCTTAGCATTTGTGTAATTGTTTAGTTTAAAATATTTACTTGCTTTCTAGCTAGTTTCTAACTGTACGTCCCGATATTCCGCGTTGGGGCGTGACAGTTTAGTTGGTATCAGAGCCCTAGGTTTCACATTCCTAGGTTTTCCTAAGTTCTAGGTTCTGCATTGCATCCCAATAACCGGTATATCAAAAGGTGTTGCCCGAACGTTAGGCTACGCCTATCGGGAAGGTCGCACACTTGCGCGAGTGATATTCGGATCGGTTATCTCCGCCAGGTACCGAGTTTTGGTCGTGTCTAGGTGCATTAGACCCCTAACCTTGTAAAAGTCTAGGACCTGACCTGGTGAGAATGGGTAGAAACTTGGGTTAAGTTCGTTCCTTAATCGTGTTATTATCTATCTTATTAAACCTAAGTAATGTATTTCTCGTGTAGATGGTAGCTGATCATGCGGAATGGAGGAACTTGCAGCGTACAGTTCAAGGACTTACGCATGCTTTACAACAAGTGGCTCAAGCAGGAGCTGCACAGCATGGCACCGGTGATCTATACCGGAACTTTCGAGGGATGAATCCGCCTAGATTCGTGGGTTTGACTGACCCCGACCAAGCCGAGCACTGGCTAGATGAGATGGGGAGAATATTTGAAGTTATGCAATGCACCAACCAGGAGCGTGTCCTTCTCTCGACATTTCAATTGGAACGTGATGCACGTACTTGGTGGGATTCTATCAAGGCTACCCTTGGTGATCAGCAGGTTACATGGGAAGAGTTCGAGGAATTCTTTAACAGCAAGTATTTTTCTGATCGAGTGCAAGAGAAGAAAGTGGCGGAGTTCGCGGCCTTGAAACAACGAGGTTTGTCCGTGGCAGAGTATGAGGTCAATTTGCATGACTTTCTCGTTATGCTACACACCTTATTTTCACCGAGAAAATGAAGGCGAAGCATTTTCTCAACGGTTTGAAGCTGCATTATATCAACCAACTAGCACCAATGGAGATTTCCACTTATTCCGAAATGGTGAGAAAGGCTCAAGTCCTGGAGGATACTCTAGAAATGACGGAGAGAATCCATGGAAATGGTGCGAAGAAGGAACTACATACGGGTTCCGGGAATATCAAACCCGGGTATAGCAAGAAGAGGCCCATTAGTGGACCTGGTTCGTGGAGCGGGTCCGGATCATGGAAGGGCAAAATGCCGAGGCATGAAGACAAGAAACCTGGCCCTATTGTTCCCTTCAAGGGCGTGTGCAACTATTGTGACCATCTGGGTCACAAGATGGAGGAATGCTGGTGCAAGCTGGGCGCCTATTTGTGATGTGGAAGCAAAGAGCACCGTATCCCCAACTGTCCTTTGATATCGGATCAAGCTACACCGGTGAAACCGCAAGTCTTCAAGAAACCACAAGGCAAGCTCCAAGCTCTGTATGCAGAAGAAACGGAAACAACCGAGGAGGGTGGACTCGTTGAAGGTACTCTCATTATACTCGACAAGCCAGCATTTGTTCTTTTTGATACTGGTGCCACGCATTCATTTATTTCTCGAAGATTTGCTAAGTCATTAGCTGTGGAACCTATTTTGACGGATTATCCGTTAGAAATATCAACCCCTATTGGTGCTAAATCAGCAATACAGTATTTCTATCCTTCTAGTATGGTTATGATTGGTGAGCAGAACTTTCCAGCTGATTTAGTTTGCATGGATATGAAGGATTATGATGTAATCCTAGGAGCAGATTGGTTGGCCAGATATGAGGCCAATGTTCATTGTAGTTCTGGCTCGGTGTCTTTTACTAGGCACCCAAGGCTTTCTTTTGTAGGAGTTAAGCACCATAACTCCGTACCGCTTATCTCGGCTCTTCGAGCTAATAAGTTGTTGAGGTGAGGATGTGAGGCTTTTCTAGCCTATATCTGTGCAACCCCTGAGCAGCAGATTGAGGTCAAAGACATTCCTGTTGTCCAAGATTTTCCTGATGTCTTTCCAGAGGAACTACCAGGACTTCCGCCTGAGCGGGAAGTTATCTTCTCTATTGACCTCTTTCCGGGCACATCTCCTATTTCCAAGGCTCCTTACCGTATGTCTCCTGCGGAACTGAGGGAATTGAAGGAGCAGTTGATGGAGTTACTCGAGAAGGGCTTTATTCGTCCTAGTACTTCTCCGTGGGGAGCCCCTGTATTATTCGTGAGGAAGAAAGATGGTTCGATGAGATTATGCATTGATTATCGGTAATTAAACCAGTTGACTGTCAAGAACAAATATCCATTGTCGAGGATTGACGAACTATTTGACCAGATAGCGGGAGCTCAGTATTTCTCTAAGATCGATCTTCGATCTGGATATCACCAGTTGCGGATTAAGGAAAAGGATATCTATAAAATGACTTTTCGCAGCAGGTATGGTCATTTTGAATTTGTCGTTATGCCTTTTGGTCTAACAAATGCACCGACAACTTTCATGCAGTTGATGAATGATGTATTTCGGCCCTACCTTGATCAATGGGTCGTAGTATTTATTGATGACATCTTGATCTATTCCAAGAGTGAAGTAGAACATGCTGAGCATCTGAGGATGGCATTGCAACTATTAAGAGATCATCAATTATATGCCAAGTTCAGTAAGTGTGAATTCTGGCTGCAAGAGGTGTCCTTTCTAGGACACATTATCACCAAAGAAGGTATTTCTATTGATCCTTCGAAGGTTGAGGCAGTGAAGAATTGGGATCAGCCTACTAGTGTGACTGAAATTAGAAGCTTCTTAGGCCTGGCAGGCTATTATCGCAGATTCATTCAAGATTTCTCTAAGATTGCGGTACCTCTTACCAGATTAACCCGCAAGGAGAACAAGTTTGATTGGTCAGATGATTGTCAGCGAAGCTTTCAGACTTTGAAGGAGTGTTTGACTACTACACCTGTATTGGCTTTACCTTCTGGTGAAGGAGGATTTGTTGTTTATACTGATGCTTCAGGTATTGGCTTGGGCTATGTGCTTATGCAGCATGGGAAAGTGATTGCCTATTCTTCTAGGCAGTTGAGGAAGCATGAAGAGAATTATCCTGTTCACGACTTGGAACTGGCAGCAGTCGTGTTTGCTTTGAAGATATGGAGGCACTACTTGTATGGAGAAACATTCACAGTGTTTTCAGATCATAAGAGTTTGAAATATTTATTCTCTCAGAAGGAACTCAACATGAGGTAGAGAAGATGGGTGGAGTATTTGAAAGACTTCGACTTCTCGATCGAGTATCATCCTGGCAAAGGCAATGCTGTGGCAGATGCGTTAAGTAGGAAGCCTGTGGCTAAATTATCAAGTCTCATGTTATAGGAGTGGAAGCTATTGGAACAACTGGCTAGCCTGGATCTGAATGTTGACAATGATCGAGTTATGATTGCACAGATTCAACTTAAGCTCGAATTATTGATGGAAATCAAGTCTTTGAAAGAGGATGATCCCGAGTTGGTAGAGATCAAGGGGAGCTTGAGCAGCAGACCTGATTTCAGGTTGGCTGATGATGGTAGATTATTATTTAAAGGCAGAACTTGTGTACCTGACGAAGCTATAATAAAGAACAAGATTCTTGAGGAAGCTCATAGATCCAGATACACCATTCATCCCGGAGGCACTAAAATGTACAGAGATTTGAAGAGGTCCTTTTAGTGGCCGAATATGAAGAGAGAAGTTGCTGACTTCGTGAGTAGATGCCTGGTGTGTCAACAAGTTAAGGCCGAGCATTTTAGGCCGGCAGGGAAATTGAAACCACTCGACATACCCCAATGGAAATGGGAGAGCATTGGCATGGATTTCATTATGGGTCTGCCTAGGACTCGTGGTGGATTTGATGCAATTTGGGTGATCGTAGACAGACTGACAAAGTCAGCCCATTTCTTGTCCATTAAATCTAAATGGACAGTTGATGTTCTTGCAGCTTTGTATATGAAGGAAGTGGTGAGATTGCATGGTATTCTAGTGAATATAGTATCTGATCGAGACCCCAGATTTACTTCTCATTTCTGGAAAGGACTGCAAGAGTCTTTGGGTACTCGTCTGAATTTCAGCACGGCATTCCATCCACAGACAGATGGGCAGACAGAGAGAACCAACCAGATAGTGGAAGATATGCTGAGGGCATGTATGATTGACTTTGGCGGTAATTAGAATGAGCATTTGGCACTAATTGAATTCACCTACAATAACAGCTATCAGTCTAGTATTCAAATGGCTCCATTTGAAGCCTTGTATGGGAGAAGCTGTCGTTCCCCTTTGTGTTGGGATGAGGTAGGTGAGAAATAGTGGCTTGGACCGGATCTTGTCTCAGAATCATCACAGAACATCTGTATTATTCGAGACCGGTTACAAGTAGCCCAGTCAAGACAGAAGAGCTATGCCGATAACAGGAGGAGAGCATTAGAATTTCAGGTTGGCGAGCATGTGTTCTTAAAGGTCTCTCCGATAAGAGGGATTCGAAGATTTGGTATTCATGGCAAGCTGAGTCCGAGATATATTGGTCCATTCGAGGTTCTAGATAGAGTGGGAGATGTGGCATACAGACTGGCTTTGCCACCTCAGTTGTCTAGCGTGTACAACGTCTTCCATATTTCTATGTTGCGGAAGTATGTGTACGACCCCACTCATGTTATCCAGCAAGTGGATTTTGAACTGAAGGAAGATTTGACCTACGAGGAAAGACCGATAAAGATTCTGGACCGGAAGCAGCAACAACTCCGGAATCGTTCGATACCGATGGTCAAGATTCAATGGAGTCAGCGTGGGACAGAAGAAGCTACATGGGAGTCTGAAGAGACTATGCGGAAGCGGTATCCTGATTTATTCTAGGTGAGCGATCTTTTTCCCTACTCTCAGTTTTAGTGCAGTGAATTTGGAGGACCAAATTCCTTTAAGTAGGGGAGGGTGTAATATCCCAAATTCTTTAGAAATTTATTTAGAAAGTTATTTGTAATTATTTATAATTTATTTGAATTTATTTGAATTAATGAGAATTATCCGAATTAATTAGATTAATTAATTAATTAATAGAATAAGTCATTTTCAACTATTTTATAAAAATCCCCAAAAATCACATCTTTTAGAATTAATTTTGTTTAGCAACTTTGTCTTCTACAATTAAGCTTAAGAAAATCGTTTATTATACCGAATTAGTGAACTAAGTTTTCCGAACTTAATATTTAACTATTTACGGAATAGTAAATGTGGAAATTTTATCTACCATATAAAAATTCATAAAAATAGTAATTAAATAATAGATGCATCGACTAACACTTTTGTTTTCTTGGACTAAGCCTAATAAAATCATTATCTAGGCCTAATCAGTGGGTTAAGCCTGACTTACAACTCACCTAACCCGAAATTCGTGTTCACTATTCACCCAATCTTAGAACATCAAATTCGAGCTCATTTCTTAACCAAATGAGGTGATTCCAGAGACAAATGAAAGATATTTCATAGAGGAACATTTTCCCTCAATCAATTTGAGGTAAACCTAGCCCTAAAACGTGCTGCCAACATAGTTTGGTCAAGTCAAAGATTTCGGTGCCATTTTTAACACGTAACTTGCAGCGTCGAATACTCCCAGCTCCGAAGGCTCCAGAAGCTCCATGACCTATAGAAATGAATCTCTAAGAGTCTACTTTCATTTGGTTGCTGTGGGGTTCACTGAAATTTCATATCTAGGAAGATCTAGCTCGATTTGTGGAGATATGTCGGCGGGCCGTTGGCTTCCTTCTTCCTTCTTTGTTTCTTCAATTGAGGTAGGAATTCTCAACCAAAATTTGATCATGAATATATGAAATTGTTCCTCTCATTGAGCTCTATCCATTTGTGGCAAAAGCCCCAATTTATTAGGTGTGGAGTGAGTTATCGTGGGATTAGTGAGGTGCTGTCCAGTTGTTCTTCAAGTTCATTCTTCATTCTAGGGCTAAGTTCTCTCTTCGATTTGAGATAGGATCTAACAGCCAAACTCTAATTAACTTATATGATATAATGAGCATATTGTTAGCTTTCATTTAACGTAGAAAGCCCCAAATTTCATTGAGCATACTTGGAAAATTTTGATTTTTAGTAAGAGCATGTCTAGAACTTGATTTATATTATGTTCTTCAAGTAGAAGCTTGATTTTCGGGCTATTTTTGGATTAGATAACTTGATCCACATATAGCTTATAGTATATGGTTGGATTCATCATTAAGTTAGCTTTCTTTTGATATAAAAGTCCCAAATTTTGTTGTGTATATTGAGAGAAATCTACGTTTTAGTAGACGCATGTCAAGAACTAGGTTCTTCATGTGTTCATCATAAATAGGTTGTGATTCGATTAAGTTTTCAGCAAATTTCTTGTTTCAATCTCTTGTTTTATGACCTTTGTATGTAAATTAAGAACCCTAGACCATTTGGTTAAGATCCCAACCCTTTTGACCCCAAATCGTGGAGTTTTTGATGAATTCCGAAGCCTTGTTCTTGTCTGGAAACCCACGGGTCGACCCAATGGGTCGACCCATACCACCCTGCAAGCAGCAGTTTGCTGTCTTGCATGGGTCGACCCATGGGGTCGACCCACAGCTTTAGGGGTCGACCCATGGGGTCGACCCACACCCAGGAAGGCTCCTGGAATGCCAGGGGTCGACCCAATGGGTCGACCCATACCCTGTATGACCCCATTAATGATGTTTTTGACCAGGGGATCAATCTGGATCATTGGGGAATCAATCCATTCAACCTAATCACATTGAAAACTACATTTTTGAGGAACTAATGACCTATTCATGTACCTTTTTAGTTTCAATTAACATTGATCCATACATGCAAACTTTATGTAAAAACACACCGTTTATCATCTTCATTTCAATGCATACAAGGTTAAATTGAAACCCACATAATTAGTGGTTAATGGTGTAACTAAATCTCTGTTAATGTATTCTATTTCACTCTTGTGGGAGTTGTTCTTTGCCTTATCATCTTGAATCAGCTTCTTGGCAATTGTCTTAATGCAAATGATAATGGATAATCTTTCATATGTTAACTTGGTAATTAGGATTAAGTTGATTGGTAAGTTGTTGTTTTAGTCATGATTACTCCAGTAGAATGGATTGCTTGCACACCTAAACGGTATACTGTCGGCCATTCTTTCTTGACCCCGTGGACCGAGTTTGGTCCAGTTCTTCTAATACGGCACCGAGGTGACCTTATAAACCGAGTTTTTGTTTTGAATCCAAGGACATGTTAGTCCTTAAATCTCATACTCTTGACAGAAATTCCTCAGATTGATTGGCCATTAAAATTGACTGAATGTCTAGACGGATGGGACGTTGGGCTCAGTAAATCAATGCCATCCCATCATAGGGGCCCGGTCTGGTCCTGGGGAGAGCGCCCGAAAGTTAGTGAGCCCATGGGATGTTAATGACAAGGTGGGGCATTGCACCGAGTACTTGCTTGCGTGTTGCGTCTATGACATAAATCTCTTGTTACTTGATCGTGATTGGATTGATATTACTACTTGTTGGCCAATTCTTTACTACTATCTCTTGTTATATCTCCTTTTGTAAATTCTTATATTTGTTATTCTTGTTAATCATTATCAATTACATTTCTTGACCTTGTAAGATCTTGTTACTACGTTGTTTCATTATATCATCATTATTCTTTTATTGCATTATCCTTTGTAGCATGACATTTTGAAAATGTAATTAAAATGTTAATCACTTATACCTGTCTGTTATTTCCTACTTAGCGTCAGCTCATAGTTGTTGTTTCCCCCCTTTCCAGGCGTTTCAGGTGACGATGCGCATACCGATGGGGAAGGGCAAGAGTGGTATCTTTTGAGTGTACTTGTAGTAGATGTCGAGTTGTCATGGTTGTTTACCTCTAGTTTTTCCTTAGAGTTGTGTTAGCACTTGTTACTTTTGGAGTCAGTTGTTGCATTAGAATTTAGATTGAAAGTCAAGTTTGATCGTGTATTAGCAGCGTTGGTTATTGTAATAAATTGGAATCATCTTGATCAATAGAGTTGTATCTTTCCTTAGCATTTGTGTAATTGTTTAGTTTAGAATATTTACTTGCTTTCTAGCTAGTTTCTAACTGTACGTCCCGATATTCTGCGTCGGGGCGTGACACCGCTAGGAGTCCCCAAGCAGTCTACACTTAGACCGTTTTATCCCTTCATCCACCGCCTTCCTCCGTCCCTCTGACGATCATTGGTTTAACCGTTTTCTACTTCAGGCGGTCTTAAGTAAGACCGTTTTTTTAGGTTTTGTCAGATTTTGGTTAACTCTTTCCCCTCTCAGTCATCAGTCTTGCCGTTCTCTCTCCGTCTCTCTCATCCGTACTCTCTGTCAATACTAAGGTAGTAGTCAGTCAGTTAGCATTCACATTCATATGCATTTGCATCTTAAATAAAAACAATAAAAAGATTTCATTTCACTATCAAAAACCATGTACAAGTGTGCATCAAAAAGAGAGAGAGAGAGGGAAAAGGAAGAGTACAAATCACTCGATCGGTCCATCTCTAGGGCCACCGCTGTCACATGTGCCCTCATGCCGCTTTCACTGGCATGGCAGTGCTCTCCTCCTCGCGACGGCGTCGTCGCTCCTCCTCCTTGTTCCTCCGGTAGCCAGAAGAACCAATGAAGTAACCTCGGACTGCGCTGCTCGATGCAACGCTCTAGCTCCTGCTAGCATCCGACCTCTTTCCCAAAAGTCGGAGGGCATCCTTCAGTCCCACAATCACCCCCCTCATCTCAATAGCCTGCACTCGGGACTGGTCTCACTAGCTCCTCAGCCGGGCAGCGTCTTGTTGACACCCGTTTTTAGCCCTCAAGTTGTGTCATTTCTCTTATTCATCATTTTCGATGTCCTAAATTAGCCATTATTTTGGATCCTTATTGGATGGATTTCGAGCCAATTTTTATTGTTCCATTCCCTTTGAGCCCTAGAGATCATGATTTCTTAGAGTCTCTGGAGCTTATCTTATCAACTTCCGGCTTCTATGTCGACTTACAGCCCATTTAGGTCGGCTTTCATCAAGCAATCGGCTCTCTCTCACTGTGCAATCCTGAAAGTGGTTCTTTTTCACCCTCTTCCAGTCCTCTATTCAAAATGTTCCCTTCCCTAAAGTTTTTCGATTTTTAAAGATCTACAATTTCTTCTTCTACGCCATTGGCCAGTTCTGCCCCGATTGTGAGCTATTCGCATTTTTCCAGCAGGCTGTGCTGTTCACCTACGTCCCAGAATTTTCTCTCTCTGTTCTAGTCCCATTTCTCCCTCTTTTGATCATTTTTGCCACTTACTTTCTTCATGAAAGGTGTTCCTCTCTTAGTTATCTACAATTTCTACTTCTACCACTTTTGCTAGTTCTACCCCGTTTGAGAGATAAGCTTCAATTTCTGAAGTCGCGCGCAGCCTGCCCAAAATGTTCCTTCATCGGTGTGAAGGTCTATTAGTAGACCGTCAGAGCCATGTGAAGGTCTATTATTAGACTGCCAGAGCCCATGTGAAGGTCTATCGTAAGACCGCCAGAACACAAGTGATGATCTATTAATAGACTGTTACACCTAAACTTGCCTAAAATCATCCCGTTTGACCCCTGGAGCCTGATGGTCCTACCCTAGACCATTTTTTGCCTCAGGAGGTCTTACGATAGACCGCCACATGACACCGAGAGTCTAATTCGTGCTGGACTCTGCTCCTTTTCTATGCACCGTGGCCCTCTTGTAGAGCCCATAACTTCTTAAATTCTACTTCGAATTGAGCTATGTTTGTTGCTATGGTTTCTCCTTAATATTATCTTTAATTTGGTCTATAGATCTCAGATTTTCATTAGCTATCTTGCTCAGAAACGTGGATGAAAGTTAGGGGTTTATGCATCCTAGTTCAATACAAACTATGCAGATTAAGCTACGGAGCTCCCTTCTAGAAGCCATATCTTCCAGATCCTTCCACCAAATTGAGTCTCACTTGTTCTTACCTCTTATCCTTTGTATTATCTCGAGATTGATCCAAAGAACATGAATTTTGGTGGACTCTGTCCTCTAAAATCTTAGGAGAACTTTCTAGTTTTTTCTGCAACCTCTATATAGACTGTCCAGTTCGCAGTTGTAAAGGAGGGCTCTTTTCGGACTCGAGGCGAAGCCATGCTGCAACTCCAACTCACAACTTCGACCCCAACTTGAATAGGGAAGTATTGGATTTCTATTGCATCCTTCTGGGCTTAATTTGGTTTTCTATACTCTTAGTTCTAGTCTCTTCAAAATCACAAATCATCACAGTTTTCTACATTCCCTGCTACACTTGCATTTTTGCACGTTTTGCATCAACATTTTCTCTCTATTCTCTCAACCAAATTCCTTGATTTCAAATCCTATACATGCACAACACACACACCTATTATTTCCACCCTTCCACAGGGGTTAAAAACCCTCCCCCGGTGTGTTCTCCCCCTTTTATTCATGCTATTTTATCACTTTGGGATTGATACTACACTTCATGTTCTAATTGGTTTTTACCTTTGTGTTTTGATCTTTATTTTGCAGGAGAGCATGATATGAACGTGAGGCCCTCTTCTTCTAGCCGGTTGGAAGACGAGGAGGTTTGATCCCACAAAGTTCCCTGTACCCCGTTTCAAACGCGATCAAGTCTTTAAGTTTCAAGGTACACGGCGCCGTTCCTCTCCTTTTTTCATCCTTTGGCGTTGTTGGAACCTTGGTGACGATCACGGTTAGTATTTCTCATCCTTTCATCCCACTTGTCTTTGATTCACATGTTTATGCATGTATTAATTTAAAGGGGGTGGGATAGGAATCTAATTAAAATAAATCTACAATTTTTTGGCGATCACGGTGGGACTCCAATGCCCATCACATTTGTTTTAATACTCTTTTGTGAGTTGGGTGTGTGCGTGTGCATGTGCATGTTTAGGTGATATTTTATCCATTCTTCCACTGTTTGGGGCATTTTAAGGGCTCTGGTAGTGTGTCGGTCCTATAGTAGACCGCTAGAGGGCAAGAAACGATCATTTGTTAGACCATTATGGATTTTGGCAGTCCTGCGCACATGCTCACAAGGCCATATTCGTCGAGACATAACTTTTGCTCCCGACGTCAGATTGCACTGGTTCTTGTTCCGTTGGATAGCCCTTTGTATTGTCTTTCCATCCATATATCATTTGCATCATTTGGGTAATATTTGTATAGTCTAATATTGTCTAATTTTTTGAGTTTTCTACATAAGTTCTACAGGCAGGCTTAGGGACAGGTTCATAGGTACATCTTTTTCTCAGTGATTTGACTACCTTCCCGATGTCTGACTGCATTGATTTTTGTTCCATTGGATATTCCTTTGTATTGTCTTTCCATCTATAGCTTATTTGCATCATTTGGGTCTCATTTGCTTAGTTGAAAATTATCATTATTTCAGCCTTTTATGCATAAAATCTGCAAGCAGTCTACGCACAGGTTCACGGAAGCAACTTTCTTGGGAGATTTGATTGACCTCCCGAGGTCTGATTACTTTGTTCTTGGGCTCATTATGCAGACCTTTGTATTTTCTTTCCATCCATACACTACTTGCATCATTCGGGTCACGTTTGCTTAGTTAAAAATTGTCATCATTTTAGCATTTTGTCCATAAAATCTGCATGTGGTCTGTGCACAGGTTCACGGGGATAACTTTGCTCAGTGATTTGATTGATCTCCCGAGGTCAGATTGATTTGTTCTTGGGCCCGTTGTGTAGACCTTTGTATTATCTTTCCATCCATATATTATTTGTCTTATTTGGATCATGTTTGCATAGTTTCATTTTATCTTGACTTTCTAATTTTAGGCTAGAAATTGCATGCACTTCGGTGCACATAGGGCCATACATTGCATATCATAGATGCATTTCCTACCTTGATAAGTGATCCTCTCGCCTCCATATTCCTTGGGGTCGACTAGGTGATCTTATCTGGGACCTCCATAAGTCCCCGCGAGCTGTGGATTCCCACACGGACGTCGGGCCGGTTATACCTTTTCTACCCTTTAGGCTTGCATTTGCATCCATGTGAGGGAGTTAACCTTAGCCAACCCAAAGTTTGGACCTTATTCCAATAGGATTCGTATCTTGAGGGAATTATTATTAATTCAAATCATTAAAAGGTCTATTAAAATCTCTAAAATATTTCCCATCATATCAACTTATTTGACTTGGGTGAAAACTCTCACATTGCATTGTTTGTGTTGTTTGGGCTTGTCCCAGCCCATTAGTGCTGTTTGTGTTGCATTCTTTCATCATCCACATGTTTTATTGTTGTTAGGCCCATTTAGCCTAGCCCATTTTTGTGTGTCCATTGTCTAGTCCATTGTCCCATGGTCCGTTGTCCATTCGTCTTTGCGTTAGTGGGTTAGTCCCCTCTTGTCCTCAAGCCCATTAAGCCATTGCTTCCCCACTTATATTCTCCTTGATATCCTTGTATTAAGTCTCCATTTGACCTCATGGAGCATCGTTCCAATCCCTTGTATCATTCTTTTCCCCAAGCTTCTTCCTATTCCCGCGTGGAATCCTCTTCCCACGCGGGCCCATCTTCCCCCGGTCCCTCTAATCCATCCGAGGAACATGCTAATCTCATGGCCCATCTTTCAAGTCTTATTCGCCAAATGGACCCGGCCCAGGCCCATCATCTTATTGCAAATCATCTTAATGGGCCTTCCAATCTTCATGGGCCTCCTTCTTCTTCCCATGCGGCTAGCTCGATTCCTAATACTCATTCATCTAATGGGTCTCATTTCATTAATGGGCCACCTTCCTTCAATGGGTTCCATTCTCTTAATAGGCCCCGTTCCCTTCATGGTCCTTCTATTCTTAGTGGGCCCCCATCCTTCAGTGGGCTGTCATCTTCCTCCAATGGGCCCTCTTCTACTCTTAATGGACCCCCTTCCTTTAACAGGCCTTCTTATTCTCTTAGTGGACCTGCTCTTCTTAATAGGCCTCCATCTCCTACCCATGCTGCTGCTAGCCCGAGTAGTCCTCATATTCATGATCCTTCTACATCCATATATCCTTATACTTCCGGAATGGGCCCTTCTTCTTCTCAGCCCAGATCCTCTTATCCGGCCCAATACCATGCTCCTGGTCCTAATTCACAACCTCTTGCTCAAGTTGGCCCATATTCTTCTCGATCTCTCCCTACTCAGGAGATGATTGCTGAAGCCTAGCACCATCTTGATGAAATTCAACGTCAAATCGATCCCAAATCCTCCTTAAGTATTCCATTCACATTTCAACATCTTCGACTTCCGCCATCTTCATAAATTCCCGCATATCGCCATTATGGTGGAGTCGGTGACCCCTATGCGCACTTGAAGGAGTTTATTTATGAGTTGGCCCAGTTTCGACATGACCAATGCTTGATGGCCTATCTATTTGGTCTTTCATTGTAAGGCCCAGCTCGGGATTGGTTCTTCTCCCTTCTGCAAGAGCAAGTTGTGAATTTTCAAGCCGTGTAAGAGAAGTTCATTCAACAGTTTCAAGTCCAGGTTGGGCCCAAGTATTCCATGGTGGATTTGGCCCATGATATGATGAAGCCCGAAGAGGAGTTCTCTACCTTTGCCGATCACGGGCGTCGCCTTGCCACACAGGTCCCGGGGCATATTCTGGAGGGAGAGCAAATCAAGATGCTGATATCCAATGCCACGCCTGAGTATCAGTTTATCTTAGCCCTCAACAACATCACCTCCCGGTAACAACTTTACGGCCGAGCCCACTTCATCCGCCAACAACTCCAAGATTCCCTTGACCCCAAGTCCTCTCCGCCTTCTATATCTCCATACACCCCACCATCTACATCTACCTCCACATGCCAACCTTCCGCTTATACATACCAATATCCTTCAACATACCAACCCTCCACGAGTCATCCATACACCCCCGTATATCAAACCTTCATGAGTCAACCTACCACCATTCACAGTCAGCCTTCCGCTTCTGCATACCCACATGTGTCTCCGCCTATGTCTCCAGCCCCAGTCAAGGAAACACCACATCCCGAGTAGGTGGATGCCGTCTATATATCCCCTCATCCTGCTCCACATATGCCTTCACCAAATCTCTTCACCACTAGCCAAGCACTATTGCTTATGCAACCTTCACTTTCGTCTCCACAACCTTCTCCACCATTACATATCCGTCGGTATCCCCCTAGCCTGAAGCAGGCTCCTCACCCTCTGTTACCGGAGTATTTTACAAACACTTTTAGGGCTTTGATGGCCACTCACGCATTGCCGCTCCCTCCAGTTGTGCCTTGCCAACCCGCGGTCGAGAATATGCTTCAGTTCTGTGATTTCCATCACCAGTAGGGGCATTTGGTCGAAGATTGCCCTGAATTCTGGGAGTTTATTTATGGCTTGGAAGCCAAGAAGAAGATTGATTGGGCCATTATTCATGAAGTTATTCTACATCTCCGCAGCAAGCAGCAACAACAAGAAGCACCGCAGCTGTCTCCATCCCTACAAGGCCAGGGGCACCCCTATTGTTCTTTATCTAGCGATGCACCCGCTCCATCGCCTGCTCCGTTATCTACCCCATCTTTGCCACCTCCTACACCGTCTCTGTCACCTCCACCAACCCAGGCTCTTGCTCAGGCTAGTGCCTCCACTGCCGCCGCTTCCTCCATTGCCACCACCGCTTCCACTCCCAACACTGCTCGGCGTGTTGTATCAATACGTTGACGGTGGACACCACGACCTTCCGCTTTGCCTACATCACCTTCTCCACCTCCATCTCCATCACCATCTCTATTGACTATTCCATCACTTCCACCATCTCTGTCGCCTTTGCCATCCCCTTCATCATCTTCACATGAGCCTGAGCGAGCTCCACCTCCTCCTTCGCCTTCGCCTTCACCCACAACCCCTTTGCCTCCACCTAAACACACCATCCCCATTAAACCTTCCATGCCCTCTAAGCTTTTTACATCCATTTCTTCATTTACTTCCACCCCACGGAGCGGGTGTGTGCTCTCTTTGGTGCCCCTCGGGTCTAGTCCCCAGGGAGACAATGAGTCGAGTCATGGTAGTTCGGTGTCGGTTATTCCATTCATGATTTAAGATTTCATCTACCGCATGCCGATCCAGGTCCTAGTCTCGTGCTACTTTGGGATTGATGAGCCTATGCTTCCAAAGATGGTTGTCAAGAAGAGTTCTCTCACACTAGTGCCAGTTTCTTCAAAAGCGAGGCCGATGACAATCTCCTTGCTCGCCGGTGGGTTTATCATTGATGATGTTATTTCCTCTCGCTCGATTGCTGTTCAGTTTGTTGGTCAAGAAGGGTTCTATACCCACATTATGCAAATGCGTACGGCTGCTAGAAGATTGATGAGTTCTATATTCAAGGGGAAATTTGCCATACCTTCTGCATTTTTCAAGGACATTCTGCACATTCTATGTAATCTCCCTTAGTTTATTAGCATGCCGACTGCGTCAACACCGCGCATTGATCTCCCTCAGCTTCATCCATAACTTCTAGCAAGGGAGCTATGTTTCGTGCCTGATTGCTGAGGGGAGATGTCAAATCTAATGTTGCTTGTGCCGAGAGACAAAACTCCATCATTTTCTGATATTCATCCTTCTAAGGAGTCACTTGCTCAAGGATGTCCAACTGTTGTTAGCACCCGTTGTTTAGGGGCAATTGCCCTAACAAGGATGCATGTTCATAGACGGGCTAGGTCGTGCGCCAGATGGGCCCGCTATTTGAGAAAACATCGTAGATTATAAAGCCCGAAGCCCCGAGTCTGTGTCAGACAGATTCATTTTAAGGAGATTTCTACCAAGAAGAGTCAGCGGCACAAGTTTAGGGGCCGTCGATTATGCACTCAGGGGTCCACTTCTTCCTCTTCTTCTTCCTTTCAATCATCTTTTCTTCTACTCAGCTCCCACCCTTGGGTGGTGTACCTCCCATCCTCTAATCCAGTTTCCATAATTTTCTCCTCTCTTTTTTTGTCCGCAAACCCCCATCCTTCTTTCTCCTCTCATCTGGAACTTCTGGATTCTCCATTTTCTCAAGATTTTAGGCCTCTACCTATGTCATTCTTCCATCCCGATCTCGGGACATCATCCGATTCTTCCTCAGGACATCCGGGCGCCACTTCTGGTTCTTCCCCAACTTTGTCAGGTGTTTATGCTTCTACTTCCCCGCCTCTGGCGGGTGATCGCTACTCTCCTTCTCCGACCATGTTGGATGATTCTTATTCTACTCTTTCTTCTCACTCCTCTTCACCCTATCAGGGTCACCCCCCTTTTTCTTGCTATTTTTGAGGCATTAGTCCGTCTTGATCTCAGTTGACCTGGTTTCTTCTATATTTGGTTCCTTGTTATTAGGGTCTTTGTGCCTTAACGAGGGAGTTATAGCCCTCGTCTCTCTTCCTTTTTATCCTTCTTCATCCAGTTTGGTGTCTGCCGCTCCTCCGTGTCAAGGAATCTTCAACCCTTTGCTATCATCTCCCTTTTGTCCTGTCAAGCAAGGAATAGAAAACTCATACTTTTCAAAGCTTGATGATCAAGCTCTTGGTTCAGGATGTTGCTTTCACGCTATGGATTTGCAAGGTATCTTTGTTTTGCGTAAGAATATGCTATCATTTCCATTATTACTCCTGCACACGCTTATAATACTATTCCTCAATAGACCTACTCTTTAAGGGGTAGTGCCCTGGAAGGAATTCAAGTCTTGATATTTCCCATCCTGCATAAAGCTTATCTCCAATTTTCTTCAGCTTCTCCCTCTTAGGCTGGGTTGTATCCCGGGTATGGCCTTAGTAGGGGCACCATTTTTAGAGACAGTTGGTTGTGGTAAGCCACCCTTCAATGCACGCCCTGCTTAAGGAAAGTCTTCAATGAAAGGGAGGGGATGACGATCCTTGGCCAATAGTTTGAGCCCATCTTTGGGTGCTGAGAATTGCTATTCCAAAAAAATGAGATTCCAAAATGATATATTGTTCAAAAAACCTTAAAAAATTAAATATTTCAAAAAATTCAGAAAAATTTCAAAAATTTCAAAAATTTAGAAAAATTAAATATTATTAAAATTCAAAAAATCAAGAAATTTGAAAAATCTAAAAATATTTATCTTTTTATTCTTTTCTATCTATTTCTTTTGAGAATAGATACATAATCTGTTTGCTAAGTGTGCAAGTTGCAGGTACTCAAGCTTTCCTTGCTCTATATTTTGTTCTATCTGTCTTTTGTTCACATCTTCTGATCTGTTCTCTTCTTCAATCATATCTCTCGATCTATTCTGAAGCTTGGGTCCTTCTCAACTTTTGTTTGCAATGATTATATCTCTATGAGAGGACTTTGCCTCACGACTATGAACCTGGCGGTTTTACTTCGTCTGATCTTGATCTTTGATTGAAGGGCATATTTGTCATGTCTTTTATCCCGTCGTGTCCTTGTCACGTGTTTATGTCCCTCTGTGTCACCCCACGCATGTTATTTTATTCCTCACCACGTGTTGTTAGTTGTCTTGCATATGTTGTTAGTTGTCCTTCTATATCTCATGTGTTGTCCCAACCGTGTGGTCATCCCTCATGTTCTTGTCCCAACCGTGTGTTGTCCCACCGTGTTGTTGTCTTATCCCCCACGTTCATCTTGCATACGTGTGGTTTGTTCATGCCATTACATATGTGCTTGTTCGTCTTGTTGTATTATTTTTCATTTGTTAGATTGCTATGTTATGATGTGTTGTCGGTCGTTCTGTTGAGCGTTATGTTATCATCGTTATGTTCATGCTTGTTTATCATGTTCATTCATATTGTTGTTGTCTTATTTGAAAATCCACGAAAACCAGAAAAAATCTAAAAAATTCAAAAAAAATGCCGCTTCGCTTGGCAAGTAAGTCAGGTATGGCTCTCTATCCCTACTCATTGTTGCATTAATATATAGTATCTACATTATTATAGTCTCTCAAGGACCAGATGGTTGCACGTGAGTTCTAGGATCTGATGTTCCCCTTTAATAAAAATGATGTTGATCTAAGAGCATACGGTTAATCGTTGGATAGGCCGCTCAATTGAGTCAGGTGGGGGACGATGGACTCTGTCTCACACGCCATGGTTGTAAGAAGACTCTTGACCCCGTCTTGACTCAGTCTAGCAATAGTATCCTTGAGTACTTTTTATTTTATCTTTCTTTGCATTCGTTTTGATGATTCTTTATTTTAACCCAGCATATATCATGCCATTTTTTTAAGCATTCACATCTTGTGATCCGTTCAATATTTCTCCTCAGCAATGGTTAATTGCATCTCAGTTTTCATGGATAAGAGATTCTTCATTCCACTCCAAATTTGAACGATTTCTCTGATCTTCCCGGTTGATCTGGTTGGCCAGCGTGATTCCTGTCTAGATTTTCTCTCACTCTTATCTCTCCTTTTCCAGCTCCTATGCTATGTTTCCTGCCGACCCACTCATTGTGTGTCCACGATGAGGTTGGTCGTGTTTCCTATCCTCCCTTAGTCAGTTCTCCAGACATGTCTCATCCTTGTCAATCATTCCTTGTGATTAGTTCGGCATTTTTGTGAGAATTCCTGTCGCTTATTGGTTGTGACGGGTGTCTTTTTGCCTTGATGCCCGCTTATCATTTCTCTCCGCTTCATCTTCGCGTCATATCTATTTCACGTCGTTGTCGCTTTCGCTCCATCTTCTTTCTATTATGCCTCCGCGCCGCTTTCACTCGTTCCCTTGCAAAGCGGACATCAAGGAGGGGCATCTGTTGACACCCATTTTTAGCCTGGAAGTTGCATCATTTCTCTTATTCATCATTTTCGATATCCCGAATTAGCCATTGTTTTAGAGCCTTCTTGGATGAATTTCGAGCCAATTTTTAATGTTCCATTCCCTTTGGGCCCTAGAGATCATGATTTCTTAGAGTCCCTGGAGCTTATCTTATCAACTTCCGGCTTCTAAGTCGACTTATGGACTATTTAGGTCGGCTTCCATCAAGCAATCTGCTCTCTCTCACTGCGCAGTCCTGAAAGTGGTTCTTTTACACCCTCTTCCAGTCCTCTATTCAAAATGTTCCCTTCCCTAAAGTTGTTCTAATTTTAAAGATCTACAATTTCTTCTTCTACGCCATTGGCCAGTTCTGTCCCAAGTGTGAGCTATTGGCGTTTTTCCAGCAGGCTGTGCTGTTCACCTACGTCCCAGAATTTTCTCTCTCTGTTCTAGTCCCATTTTTCCCTCTTTTGATCATTTTTGCCACTTACTTTCTTCATGAAAGGTGTTCCTCTCTCAGTTATCTACAATTTCTACTTCTAACACTTTTGCTAGTTCTACCCCGTTTGAGAGATAAGCTTCAATTTTTGAAGTCGCGCACAGTCTTCCCAAAATGTTCCTTCATCGGTGTGAAGGTCTATTAGTAGACCGTCAGAGCCATGTGAAGGTCTATTATTAGACCGCCAGAGCCCATGTGAAGGTCTATCGTAAGACCGCCAGAACACAAGTGACGATCTATTAATAGACCGTTACACCTAAACTTGCCTAAAGTCATCCCGTTTGACCCTCGGAGTCTGATGGTCCTACCCTAGACCGTTTGCTGCCTCAGGCGGTCTTACGATAGACCGCCAGATGACATCGAGAGTCTAATTCATGCTCGACTCTGCTCCATTTCTGTGCACCGTGGCCCTCTTGTAGAGCCCATAACTTCTTGAATTCTACTCTGAATTGAGCGATGTTTGTTCCTATGGTTTCTCCTTAATATTATCTTTAATTTGGTCTATAGATCTCAGATTTTCATTCGCTATCTTGCTCAGAAATGCAGATGAAATTTGGGGGTTTATGCATCCTAGTTCAACAAAAACTCTGCAGATTAAGCTACGGGGCTCCCTTCTAGAAGCCATATCTTCCAGATCCTTCCACCAAATTGAGTCCCACTTGTTCCTACCTCTTATCATTTGTATTATCTTGAGATTGATCCATAGAACACGAATTTTGGTAGACTCTATCTCTAAAATTTTGGGAGAGCTTTCTGGTTTTTTCTGCAACCTCTATATAAACTGTCCAGTTCACAGTTGCAAAGGAGGGCTCTTTCCAGACGTGAGGCGAAGCCATGTTGTAACTCCAACTCACAACTTTGACCCCAGTTTAAAGAGGGAAGTATTGGCTTTCCATTGCATCCTTCTGGGCTTAATTTGATTGTCTATACTCTTAGTTCTAGTGTCCTCAAAATCACAAATCATTACAATTTTCTGCATTTTCTGCTACACATGCATTTTTGCAGGTTTTGCATCAACATTTTCTCTCTATTCTCTCAACCAAATTCTGTGATTTCAAATCCTATACATGCACAACACACACACCTATTATATCCACCCTTCCACAGGGGTTAAAAACCCTCCCCCGGTGCGTTCTCCCCCTTTTATTCATGCTATTTTATCACTTTGGGATTGATGCTACACTTCATGTTCTAATTGGTTTTTGCCTTTGTGTTTTGATTTTTGTTTTGCAGGAGAGAATGATATGGACGTGAGGCCCTCTTCTTCTAGCCGACTGGAAGACGAGGAGGTTTGATCCCACAAAGTTCGCCACACCCCGTTTCAAATGCGATCAAGTCTTTAAGTTCCAAGGTACACGACGTCGTTCCTCTCCTTTCTTAATCCTTTGGCATTGTTGGAACCTTGGTGGCGATCACGGTTAGTATTTCTCATCCTTTCATCCCCCTTGTCTTTGATTCACATGTTTGTGTTTGTATTAATTTAAAGGGGGCGGGATAGGAATCTAATTAAAACAAATCTACACACCTGCTCTGAGGCGCTCTATCTCCTCCTCATCAGCACGATGATGAGCCGCTCCTGTGCGTAATCGCGTCACCTCCTCACGAAGGCGAGTCACCTCCGCCACCTTTGCTCGCCACCGCTCCACCTCGGCTAAGACTGTGGTCAGCTCTCTCACCTGCATTAGCATTCATCACAATTAGGCATTTGCATACCATAAGCATTTAAGTCAAAACGGTCTCGGTTTGGTTTGCTTACCCTCTCCGCAAGAGTGGCCTCAGCCTCCTCAACCCGAGCCACTGCCCGAGCAAAGTCCGCATCTCGCTCGGCTTGATCTTCCGCAGGCTGGGATGAAGAGGAAGGAGCATCTGGTCGCGTCGCTGCGCTCCCTCGGCTTCACTGCATTTTAGAAGTCAAGGTCAGTCACATTCATCATCATAAGAATAATTAAGTCTGAGGTTCTCACCAAAAGATCCAGAGCATGCTGGAGCTCTTCCCTCTGATGTACGGTAGAGTGGAGGAGGCCCTGGAGCTCTGCTATCCTGCCTTGGGGGTCTAGCTACATATAGCAAAACCATGGTGTCAGTGCATATAGGAATACGTTAATTAATTAAAGAGCATGCGTTTAGAATTCATACTGGTCGACGGATGCCGCAGAACATTTAGTCGCCGTACCTCCGCGTGTAGGCCTTCAGGTAGGCCTTATCGCTGTCAGCTCGGGCCCTCACCACCCAACCTCTACATGACAAATCTTGCACCTAGTTGTGCACTCGAGTGATCCAGTCGATGTCACCACTGAGTCCCTTCGAGGACCGTCTGAAGCGCTCGTCATCTCGTGTAGGGAACTCCTCCTCTGGCTAGTGTACTCCTCTCGTCCTCATGATTAATCGATGGTGTAGAGGCTCGATGATGTTCAGGCAATGAAGTCAGATCTCTCGGTCAACGTACGCCTGGGTTCTCTCCACCCAGCTCTACCCCTTGTGACCCTTATCACGATAAGGTGCCCAGTGCACCCGAAAAGGCTATTGGGTCATTGTCAGCATTTAGAGCATATAGAAGAGTTTGAGTTTAGAGTTGCACTGATGCATATGGGAAAGTGTCTATGTCATATTGGATTGCCCGGGCTAGGCGCCGGATCGATCCCATATCTCGTGCCACCACCCACCGTCTCACGATGGGGATACGCTCGGGGTGTACCTCCTTCCCTCGCCCTAAGCCAGGGACGTACAGGTAGCTCCAGACCTGCATAAGTCAAGTGTCAGCATATAGCAATAGCAAGCATATAAACAAGCATTTAAAGTTTAGAGTTTAGGGCATTTTACCTGTAGGAATGGGGAGAACCCACCCAGCATAGTCTGCCGGTCGGTCGTGTTCAGAGAGTCGAAGAGGAATGCCATGACCGCTGCTCCCCAGGCATACCCTCCTACTCCGTCTAGATCCCTCAGCAATGGGAGGAGCCTACAGATCACTCTGGCAGCCCTGGTCCTGAAGAGAAGCTTCTCGAATAGCAATATCAGGAAGCGTCATAGGGTGATGTCTCCCTCTGGTCCCGGTCCTGCCACCACTCTCCCTTGGACCTGGTCTATCACTCTCCCGATGTGCTCCTCTGGCAACTCCCTTACGGAGTGTTGCTCATCCCAGGCTCTCCTAGAGTGTTGCTCATCCCAACATGGAGGAGTGATGCCCTGGCCTCATCTAATCTAATCTGAGTAGCTCCTACGCAATCTCTTGGTAGTCTCCATTTGACCATCCTGTCACTAGCGCTCCGTGGACTCGTAATCCGGTGATCCTGGCTATGTCTACCAGCGTGGGGATCATATGACCCAACGGGAAGATAAATGCTCTACTGACCGGGTCCCATCTCTCATGAAGGGTGTAGAACAGTGCTTTATCGATCCTCGTCACCTCAATGCTCAGCATCTCCCCGAAGCCCATGGCTGCTAGTCTGTCTCTCTGATAACCTGGTAGGGCTTGGTATACTGCCCGGACTTGCAGCCAAGAAATCTGAGTCCGTCTCGTCCCCTGCACACATGTAAAATTTGGAATCAGTCATTTCATAAACCATTGCATTTACATTTGAAAATAATAACGTCAAAAGAAATGGAAGTGTGTCTTTGTTCCCCTAGTGGCCATTCTATAGACCGTTTCTATTTTTCTAGCAGTCTTAGGTTGAACCTGCCTGAATGCCTAGCGGTCACTGAAACGACCGCTAAGCAACCCGCGAGTGGGTGTCATCTTCTCCGTTCCCCCATACTATAAAAATGTCCAAGAGGCCTCTACATTATGTTCAATGGGTCCTCAGACCCATTTCCCTTGCTATTCCACACATGCATGCATTAAAAAATGAAAAAAAATGGGTTTTTTGTCCGTCGGCCTACCTTCAACCGTCGGCAACCGGTGGCCGCCGCTGTCATCTCCCCGGCCGCGACGGCCTCTTCCTCTTCTTCCATGGCTTCCCCATGGACCTCCTCCGCCGCGGGAATCTCTTCTTCCGCCGGTTGGGCCGCCGGTCCTCCTTCCTCCGCCAGTGGGTTAGCCGCCGTGGGTGACGGTGTTCTCTCTTCTTCTATCCATTTTTGGAGGCGCTTCACGGCTCTCTTCTTCACCATTACGGTGGCCGGGTGTTGGGACACACGGTGGTCGCCGGTGGGTCACCGGAATAAGCTGGAGGGGCCGCTCGATTTTTGTGTTTGAATGAATGGGTGTAAATGGGGGGAGTGAATGTTCAGTTTGTTTTTTTTGAACGCCTAGAAAATTTGGCGGTCTATCGTTAGACTGTTAAGATTCTTCTAGCGGTCCTTCCTTCGACCGTTTGTCATCAGGGTGTTCTTCCTCAAAGGATGTGAACTGACGTCCGTTAGCGGTCCATCATTAGACCGTCTGTGACATTATAGTGGTTCTATTTTAGACCGTTTGTGGCTTGAGTTGTTTTGCAATGCTTTATCCATTATGTTTCTTATGCTCAATGCTCATTATATATATATATGGTTGTTGATGGCTAACCCTATAATTTGTTGAATCATGAACGCCATCACGCTTCTTCGCCACATCTCGCCAGGCAGGTAAGTCAGGTAAGTATCTCGATCCCTAGTCCCTTAATGCATTACTATATGATACCTATGATATATTATCTCGAGAACCGGCTAGCCATTCATGTGTTCCAAGATCTGATGTTCCCCTTTAACAAAAATGATGATGATCTAGGTGCTCATGTTTAATCGTTGGATAGGCCGTTAGGTTGGAAGAGTTGGGGGACGATGGTTCTATCTTGCACGCTGTGGTTGCAGATGGTGTCATGATCCTATTTTCTCCGATCTATTCTTGAGTATCTTCCTATTTTATCCTTTTTTTACATTTATTTTGACGACTTCTTTATTTTAGCCCAGCATGCATCATATGCATCTTTGAGCATTCATGTGCCCTCATCTGTCTAAAGTGTCTCAGTAATGGTGGATAACTGTGTATCCATGGTCTTGAGTAAGGAGAATCATTGCACTCTAAGTTGGAAAGTTTCCCTCGATCTTTTTGCTCGGTCTGGTTAGCTGAAGATTCCTGTCTGGAGTTTAGTTACTCGTCTCTTTACTTTTCCATTTGCTTCGACCGCCTATCTACTGTGTGTTCTAGTGAGGAGGTTGGTCGTGTTTTCCTTTCCTTTAGTTGTTAGTTCCTCCAGGCTCGTGTCATTCGGTTTTACCATTCCTTGTGATTGGTTTGAAGTTTTTCGGAAGATTCCTCGCTCATTGGTTGAGGATAGGTGTCGTTTATCTTAACGCCGGCTTTTCAATTCACTCCGCTTCATTTTTCACTTCGCCTCCATGATTCCATGTTGCTTTTGCTTCACCTCCGCTCGTTCCCCTGCAAAGAGGACGTTGACGAGGGGCATCTGTTGACACCCATTTCATGACCAATTAGTTGGGCCATCTCCTTATTTATCTTTATGGCGCTCTGAGTTATACGCCATTTATTGAGCCATCTTGGTCAGTTTTGAGGCTTATTTCATGGGTCATTCTCCTTGATTGGGTCTCGCTTCTTATTTATTTTTCCGTGGGTTGAAGCTTAGTAGGCCTTTCATTTGTTTTGCCACGCCACTGTCTCTGGCGGTCTATAGAATGGCCATTTGATGACATGTAGCGATTTATCTTAAGGCTGTTTGCTGACGTAAGACTCCAGAGCCAACGACCTTTCTCTCACCCTTATATGTTGTTATCCGTTGAGCTCTAGCGGTTTATCGTATGGCCGTTAGAGACATTGTGGCGGTTTAACCTTAGACCGTTCCTTTTCTCTAGAGTCTTGTTCATGAAGTTTTCGCCCGTTGACCTTATCTTCTGGTGGACGACCGAGGTTAGCGGTCTATCCTTAGACCTTTTGTTCCAAGTGGTGGTCTATCGTAAGACCATTTGTGCAGACAGAGAGTTCTGCTAGAAGTGTTTTTCTCTACTGCGTCGTGGCCGAATTAGAGTTTTGATTTGATGATTTCTCTCCCAATAGAGATCCTCATAAGCTTCCGTTTGTTTCTATGGACTCTCGGGAAGTATTATCTTCAACAGTTTGTTAAGCCCTACCCTACTTTTTTGCTAGAATCTCTCCAACTCATCTAGAGGGTTTGAGGGTCTATTAATAGAACCCTTGGCTTCATGGGTTGAGGAGGAGAATTCTGGAGCTTACGTCGAGGTGCTGCTACATTCTGGAGCGAGTACCCATCAAGGAGAAGTGTTGTCTCCGTCCATTAGCCTTCACGTCCATATAGTCTTAAGTTCCAAGGGTTCAATAGTGTTGTTTTCTTCTTTAGTTTCTTCCCCCTCTTCATAGCATTCACAAGCATCTCCCCTCTTCCCCTTCCCCGTTCTATCATCTTTGCATCATTTTTAAACATCCTCCCATCTTTTCCACGCCCCACAGGGGTTTAAAAACCACCACCCTAGGTATCCACCCTTCCTTTTGCATACACTTTAGTTTATTTGCATTATAGTTGCTACACTTGTCATAGGGCTAATCTGGGTTGTTTTTATGTGCTTCTACACTTTTTTGCAGGTCCACAGGGTTCCTACCATGAGAACCAGCTCTTCTGGTCGGCCAGGAGAAGTGGAGATTCAAGTCCTAAGTTGCTGTTCTGTTTGCTCTGGTGGCTCTACATTTGACCATTTGCGAGACTCTGGCGGCTTATCGTAAGGCTGTTTCTGGTTCGTTTGCGACATGATATTAGACTATTTGAAAGTGCAGATGTCTAGTTTTCATCTCCCGTGGGCGGGTGCTTCATCCTCCTCTTTCCAAGGTATTTATCTTAGCTTTGCTATTTTAATTACATTGGTGGCGATTACACTCCTTTAGTTTGGGCAGTAGTCTTCTTTATCTTCCTCATATCTCTCTTTCTTGGCTTTCCTTTAGTTGCTCCACACCTACGGTGTGTGTTTGGTTTTATTTCTTTGCTCCACGCCCCGGCGTGTGTTTTCTTTTTCCTCTACTTATTTCTGATGAAGATGACATGCCCATGTGCTTATGTTTCCATGTTGATTGCTTGAGTTGATGTTGCATTTATTCATGATTTCACATCATTTATATCAACTTGTTCATCATCATATCTTCACCATTGAAGGAACCATTTAGAAACCAACAGCAATGAGGCATTGATACAGCCTTCATAAGTCCTACAGTGGATGGCGGGCTGGCCTTTGATGGCGTCGACGTAATGAGGGCATTACGTTGACACAGCCTTTGTGAATGGCATTTACAATGCTTTTTGGGAGGGCCATTGCGTCGACGCCCTAATAGCATGGCGTTGACGCAGCCTGCAATGGTAGAACATCCGTAAAAAGGTGTCGACACTAGGAGTCAACTCTTCTGACTTGGAAGCTTGAAGAGGTCGATGCAGTAATGCCATGAGGTCGACACTGTAAGTCTTGGGGTTGACGTAGCCTATGGTTCTCTTGAATTTTTGCCAAACCATTGGCAATTGAATTTGATCAAACACTATAGCTTCTTCCCTCAGATGTTCTTCCTAATCATTTTCAACTTCATTTCAATATGAGGAGAGCCCCTTTTCACTTTAGACTAAGCATAAACAAAGCTTCTTATTTGCACTGCCATTTCTGCTCAAGAGATGATGACTTGTACTGCTGCTAGCTTGTGGTGGTGGTCTAGCCTTGCTGGACGCCATGAGACCATAGCATCATGTCAAGGAATGACTTTGACCTGAAGATCATACATGTTGGCATTATCAAATCCATATAAGACTCATTAATGACTCATGGTCAGACATCATCAAAATAATAGAATCAAGCATGTTCCACACACGCCCAGACAAGCAACATCCAAGCAGTCTTGTAGTAACAGTTGTAAAGCCAGCAAGCCAGTAGTGCAAGTAGTAATAGCCAGTAGCAGACAGCAGCATCAAGCCAGCAAAGGCCAAACAACTATAGCAGCATCAGCCATTATAGCAACAAGGCTTTGGCAGGCAAATGGCTGACCCCTGGAGTCGACCCCCTTTAGTTTGAGTTCTGTTCTACCCAAACATTAAACTAAAGGCTTGGAAATTGCCAAGAGTCGACCCCTTCAGTTACGGGATTCAAGTAGGTAGCGGGTCCCACACCGGACTCATGATCTGAAGTCCAATCATTGGTGTATGATCCCAGGCACGTGTCTTGGGTTATGGAATGCTCCCAAGAGAGAATATTCTACCAATCTGACGTGGACCAATCAAAAAAGCCAAGAATTGGAATATTATCCATTTTTTATCTGCTATAAGTCACGTGAGGCAGCGTGAGCTTCATTCAAAGGCCAATCAGTGGCCATTGATTTCTACACCTCGTACGTTGGTTCTAGAGTCTTCCAAAGGGCTTAATGACCCAGAATGCATCCTACAAACTGAAAGGCTCAGATTAAATCCTCTTCCTATAAATATATCATGATGGCCTTCTATGAAGACTGATAGAGCATAAATTTAGAGGGAGAAAAGATTAGCTCATCTAGAGAAAGAGAAAGGGAGAAGTAGTGAGCCACCCTGAATTGGCTTAGAAGAAAGAAGAGAGAAAGGAGAGAGCTCGTCTGCGTGCTACTAGAAAGCAGATTACCGGAATTCCCTGTTAAAGTGCTTCTTCGAAAGCTATAGTGTTTTCCTTCACAACCGTGTTTTACCAAGTCTAGTTATCTATTTTCTTTGGATGTAATTTTCTTTTTCATATCACTCTATTAAACTTAGTTTGTGCCTGGCCGTGCTAGGAAGCACGGTGGTCGTTTGTGCACAGAACTCCACTATGCACGTGGTTGCTCTTGACCAGAGTGTGAGGAACTTGTTCCTCTTGTGCTCTTGGCAAGCAACATTTTTGATTATGCTGCATTGCACGATCAGGGTTGTGCATAGCTGGTAGCTATGCATGGTTGTACTCTGACTGGTTAGAGTGTGTAAGGAGTGTACTACTCGTACGCTACTGTGAGCAGCGATTCTAATTGTGCTGGATTGCACAATCAGGGTTATGTATAGCTGGTTGTTGTACTTGGTTGGACTCTGATAGTTCAAAGTGTGGGAGGAAAGTATTCCTCTAGTTTAAGCTATGTAATCAATGTTTGTAGCGGAGTTTCTCCATGGTTCTTATTTATGCAACGGAAGCCTCACTCGGTTGAGTGAGGGGTGAACGTAGGTCTGTGAGTTTGCAGACTGAACCACCTTACAAATATTCTTTACAGTGGTTTATCTATGTGTGATCGTTTCCATTGTTGAGGTGCTATGGATAGATTCAAAGGGGGGGGGCTGAATGAATCCCCTTCGAAAATTCTGGCCAATTTAAAAGATTAAGCTACAAATAGTAAGCTATGCAGAATTAAAGACTTATTAGCTTAACTGAATGTGAGCTATAATGAAACATGGACTAAATAGATGATAGCTGACTCTGGGCTATGATGAGACACAACGTCAAATAGATGGTCAGCGAAAGCAATGAACTGCTCAGCAATTTCAAATAGTTTGCAGAAGTAGATTACGCACACTAAGAAATCATAAAGCACTCAGACAGAACAATCAATTTAAACGCACCTAGGCATTCAACTAGCGAAAAGTAGATAAAAACTCAAACCATGGTAGACATGAGATTTTTAGGTGGTTCGGTCTTCCAGACCTACATCCACCCCACACTCAAACCTGAGTGTGGCTTCCGCTGACTAACAACTTGAACTGCTGGGCATCACAGCTTTCCTACAATCCGCTGGGCTTTACAGCTTGCCATCCATTGGGTATTACAGCTTCGCCGACCGCTGGCTAACAGCTTGACCGCTGGGCCTTACAGCTTAGCCTCCCTCCGTTGATACACAGCTTAGAAATGGAAATAACAAATAAAAGATGATGATGAAATCAGCACCAGAAAGCTGACATTAAAACCAAAACTAACAAGCTCACGCAGGAGCACTGTGTCTTGGATTTGATCCAAAGAACACAGAAATGAAAGATCCTCAGATCTAGACTTCTGAATACTTCTTGCTCACGAGCTCTTCAAACCAGCACCTCTACTTCTATCTCCCTCTCTCTCTCTCTTTCTCTTTTTCGCTAGCTCTTTGCTGCTCTCTCAATCTCCCTTTTTTACTCTTCTCTACTGCTCTCTTCTCTCTTCTCTTCTCTCAATCTCAACATCACCCTCTTCTTCTTTCAACTCTCTACAACTCCCTTTTTCTTCTCTCTTCTCTTTTTCTTTCAGAATCTCCTCTTTTGCTGCTCTCTTCTTACCTCTTTCTCCTTTTCGCGCACCTCTTTGATCGTAGATTAGGCCTTTATATACGACATCAGGCAGGGTCCCACGAGCTCATGCCATGGGCGTGAATGAAGCTCATTCCCGCCTTTTTCAGAAAGGCCACTCGTCAGGTGCTGAGGGAATATTAATCCACGTGGTGGAAGATACTTCCCTAGGATCACATGCCAATCATTAGCTCCCTGGGTCCATCCGCCAGCATTCCACCATTTCTGGGAACACGTGCCTAGTCTTAGCTCGACCTCACGTGCTGTCTTTAACCTGTCAGTCATAAGAGAGGCATTTCGTCAAACATGCTATTGTCAGCTAGTTTTCAATATGCACAGACCGAATAGAAGCTTAGACGAGAAGAATGCTCAACCATAACAACGTGCTTAGACTTCAATTGCACATATGCTCAGACCTACATGTGCTGGGACTTGAAGCATGCTCAGACCTTCATAACATATGATCAGATGTGCACAAACATGGTACAGCAAGATGAGAACAATGCACCGACCTTGTTTATGGGAAAAACAGGCCACTGCACTGACCTTGAATGGTAAGGGCACGGATGCACCGACCTTCCAAATAAGCATGCAAAAATAGATGCATAGACCTTGTTCACCCATGTAAAGACCTTTAATACACAAGCCACAAAGTGCACCGACCTACATATGTTGCCAGGCAAACATGCACAGACTCTATACCATGTATCCACACGACTAGCACCGACATTGTTCTGCCTAACGATGGATGTGCACAGACCTACATATGCAAACCAACTGAGTATGCACCGATGTTGTTTGAACCAAAGAGCACATTGCACCGACCTATATGCATGAAGCACAAACGTGCACCGAACTGATGTTCTATAGAAGGGATAATTCACTGACCTATTTTGCATGCATGCAACACCAAAGCTTGCACCGACCTTTTTTCTGCTTATTGTAGATGTGCACCGACTTTGTTTAAGTCAAAACATGCACAGACTTAGTATATCATAAGACGTGTATGCGCAGACCTTGAGAATGATGAAACGTGAGAGTGCACCGACCCAAAATGCAAGCCAGGAAATGTTGCACAGACCTTAAGAATGATGATCGGCAAAATATGCACTGACGTTATGTGTGGTAGCACAGGATGTGCACAGACTTGGTTAGCACAAGTCAATACTTGCACCGACCGTGTATGCATGAGGTGATGCGTGCACCAACTTCAACGAAGGTTGCACCGACCTTATGCCAGCCCGATGCAAGGACTGCACCGACCTTGCATAGTAAAGTGCACAGACTTAAGCATGCGAACTAAGCATTGAACTGACTTGGAATGCATTATAGAAAACATGCACCGACTTTCAAATATACTATGGACAACATGCACCGACTTCAGAAAGCTAGCATCGAACCTAGTGTGCTTAAAGAACAACTAGCATCGACCTTGGGTGAACAAGAAATGCAGCTAGCACTGACTTGGATGCAGACATACTCAAGGTAGCACAGATGCATTGTATACTCAAGATGACATATGCACAGACCTATCTATGTGCATGAACAGTAATGTATACAGACTTCGTTTATGCTAACACTGACTTGGATGCCCACAGATGCAGACTCTTTGACATGCTAACACAGACTTTATGCAGACTGGCATCTACTTAGTTTATGCATGATGCTCAATTAACATTGACTTCTAATGCATTACTATGCATGCTAACACTGACCTGACATGCAGGACATAACATGCTAACATAGACTCTGTGCAAGCTAACATAGACTCTGATGCATGAGACAATGCCAACTAGCGTGGACTACATGCGAAGGACACAACAACTAGCACAAACCTTAGATGCATGCAAGCAAAAACTAGCATCGACCTAAGATTCATGAAATCTAAACCTGCATAGACTTTGGAATGCACTGACTATAAAATGCACTGACTATGAAATGCACACCAAGTGTTCGACAAAATGCCATGCACACAGGTTATTCAGTAAACAGTCATGCGCACAAACTTTATGCAGACACGTTGACTTTATTTGCACAGTACTATCTTTACGTTGACTTTTGGTTGACATGTGATGCATTGACTTATATGAACAGTTGTACAAGACTTTATGCAAGACTTGCACAGAGACATCCATAAACATACACAAAGACATCCACAGACAAGCACAGACATATAGACAACCACATATGACATAATGCATTACGAGTCATAGTGTTTGTCATTATCAAAACACAGAAATCCAACAATCTCCCCCTTTTTGATGATGGCAACACTATGAGTTTCATGAATTCTCCCCTTTTGACTTCATCAAAAAGAGAAAACAATTTAAACTAATGCTTCCCTTATGCAACCAAAACTCCCCCCCTTTTTTATTTATGTCACACAGAATAATGAATTAAATCTCCCTGTAGAGTAATGAAGAGATCCATATGTAACAAGAAATACTAGATGTGAGAGATGAATGCAACCACAACTGACACCTTATGCATACATGCATATGCAACAAATGGAACTATATGACTCTACAAACACTCTCCCTTTGACATGACAGAAAGTGGAGTACTTTTATTGAATCACAGATGCAGACAATGTTCTTCCTTATGCTTTTCAAATAAAATGCAGACCTACTATGGGAATGGAAGTGTAGTGATCAGACTTGGAACCGGTGCATGACCAGACATCAAAGATGCACACTCTCTCCCTTTGCATATTCTCCCCCTTAGACAAACCAGACAAGTCTTCCTCTATGATGAGCAATGACAAAAAATGTTTGAAGACCTCGTATAGCCTATGATGTCAATGCACAGAGTGAACTGACAGGGATGAACTCTGGTTATCCAATAAATCAATCTGGAATATTCAACCATAAGGATTTTGAAGTTCAAATGGCTGCAAGTGAACAAGGTAATAATGACAGTGGATTCTCACATTTGTATGGTCTACAGAACCATCAGGATTTGCTAGCCAAAAGAAATATGATAGTGGAATCCAGTGAAAAAGAATCAGGCTGATGTGCAGAGATCAATCAAAACACATATATTTCAAGAACAATTTTTTATATCAGTTGAAAGGGCCAATGATAATAACAGAGATCAACAATTAAGCAAATGCATTATTAAATTTTCAAAGACCCTGAGATACAGAATTTTTCAGTAAGTTATCAACTTCATAAACCAAAATTTAGGTTTTAGAGTCTTCCACTATAACAGCTTATGAATCCTTTGATTGACAGATATGGTTTAAGAATGATGTAAACAGAGTTTTTCAACAAGAAACAATACTCATATCTGAAACAAATTTTTAATAAAAAATGAACCAATTGCTCATATAACACTTCTAGTTCAACTTTCTTTCATCTTACTTAGTTTACTTTCCATGACTTGTTTAAGAGTTACATAAGGTAATATTAAGAATAATCACTAGTGAAAGCATCTGAAATTTAACTTTTCTTGCAAAGATTTTCTGATGCACATATTTTTTTGATTTTTCTTATTGAATCATCGATTTATTTTTCAATGAGCAATTTTGATTTAATCAACACCCTTTTTTACATGAACATAACACGTCTTAGGTGAAATGACCCAGTTACTCAGTGTGATAACTCTATTTCTTCTCTATTTGGAGAACAGAGGTAGCATTAGAAGTATCTTTGGCATGAGGAGACACCTTGATCAGAGGTCAGAATCCCCAGTTACTTGATACAGCTATGCCATTGCTTTGCCATATTTTCACATTATTTTAAATGATTTTTAAGCAAAATTAACTATGGTACTTCATGACACAGTCCTTTGGACATGTTTCTCAGTAACCACAGTCATTGCTCTGTCCAAAATATTTCTTTTAAGACAGTTTCAGACAAATTTAATGTTTAAGAACAATATTTACACTATGTATCTCAACCAAAGTAAATCAAGGTTTCAACTTTTCAGATTTCAGGAAGTCTTACATGAACATATATGAGACAGACATTTAAGGCTTATTAAAAAATTGAATCAGATATTTTCAAGTTCTTTGGGCTTAAACTTAAGAGTACATTAGACTTAAACCAATTCCAAATCAACAAATATTCTTAAACCTGTATAATGGAAGATTCCACATTAAAGATGTTTTAACATTTATGAAGCAGTATTCAAACTGAAGGTTTACTTCTCAGTTCAGTTACTTAATAAAAAGCAGTAATCATCAGAAATGTAAACAAGCAGGCATAGAAAATGATGATTTCAAAACTCACACTTGTTAAGAGTTAATCAAAGTGAATCAAGCAGATTTTCAGGAAGCTTTGTTGGAGAGCAGTAAACTGACAGACATTTCAAGTTATGCATAAGAGGATATGAAGTTGAGATTGAGCTTGAACAGAAGTTCAGAAGCTAATAACAAAGTCTGGGATTCAATCAGACCAAATGAGGCTCTCCTTCAGCAGATTGAAGAGTAATAGTCAGAAATCTCACATTCAAGAGAAGTATACATTCAGATAAGAATCAATCAACCAACACGAATTATTTGATGATGTGAGTCACTAACATGTAGATATGGCAAGATGAATCAAATGAATAGACGGTGAGAATTCAACCAGTGATAGAACTGAAGAATTTCAATGCTCCCCATGTTTATATGCATAAACTCATCTCTTTTTAAATTTTACAAAATAAATGTAATGCAATTAACTATATGCATGCATATGCAGTTACTTCTTTTAAGAACAATGCCTGAACAAGAGTGTCATAGACATGATGCAGGGACAAACGCACTTCCCCTGGCTATATGCAATCTATGCAATGAAGACTAAAAATATGATTTTATAATTCATGCTCATGATCATTCAGACTGCCCTATATGCAACATGACCCATGGTACTAGACAGAGAACTTGGTCTAAAAGACCACCTCACACATAGTAAGAACCTCCAGACAGAGTTCATCTGCCCTTTGGTAGCTTACCGTTTGATATACCATAGTGGTCATGCATGATAATGCAGTGCCAATGCAGTCCTATATGCATCATATTTCCAAAGGATACAATGCAAATTCAGACAAACATCAAAACACAAATCATGTGAAATTCAGATATTTCAGAGAATTCTAATCAGAGGATGCCTATCAACAGAGTTGAGTGCAAAGCATAAATTTCAGATGAGCATAATTCAAAGAGTTCAAATTTGACAATGCAGATGATGAATGAATATGCAAAAACAAATTTAACATGCTATGCAGTAATCAAAGACAAAAAGACTTGAATGACAGGAATTGAGCAGAGTTAACATGATAGACCTGGTAAATGCAGAACTGGAGTTTTCATTCTTGAGTGCCTTTGTTTATTACCCCCAAAATATTCTTCAACCCAAGGCACACCTGTAAAACACAATTTATTTTACAAAAATAGGTACCCAAGACATCTTGGGTCCTAAAATAACAGTGACACCATTGGCAGGTGTTCTCAACAGTTTTTCAGCTTTTTTATCATCAAAACACATGAGATCACAGTTATACATATAATGCCCTAATTGTCCACAGTAATGGCATGATCCAGCAGTTTTAAAACTCTTTTTGTGCACATTACTATAATCATGAAATTTGTTCGCAGAACGAAAATTATGTTTACTAAAATCAGTCAGCCAACAATCAATAGCTTTGTGGCCTGGCTTTCCACATTCAAAGTATGAAGAGTTTTTCCTTTTATTAATCAAATTATTTCTATCAGCAGTATAGAGAACATGGAATTTTACAGATTTTGAATTCAATCAATTTCCCCGAGCATGCCAACAGTCCTTGACTATATGGCCATACTTTCCACATTCAAAGCACCTAATGTGCTTTCCCTTAGAACCAAAATTATTTCTTTCAAAAATATTTTTGTTAACAGTGAAATTAACAAATCTAGAATGAATTTTTTTTCCCTGATTATGCCAATAATGAGCAGTAATATGGCCCAATTTGCCACAATGAAAATATTGAATGTTCTTCTTATGATTTGCATGATTTTTAGCATGAACATTCCTATCATGCAATTTTCTAGCATTGAAGTCATCATGTTCCATTACTTTACATTCATGCATGAGATGACCTACTTTATGATAGTAAAAGCATTTAATTCTCTTGTTTTGAATATGAGAAGGCTTCTTCATATTAGAATTCCTAGCATGAATTCTATCAGATTTTAATTCATCCTTCTTCATGATAAAACAATCATCCATCTCATGACAAAATTTTCCACAATAAAAATAATTAACATCCATTCTTTTAATGGAGAACATCTTGGCTTGAAATTTTTCAGCTTGTAAATTATTTCTTTTCTTTTTCAATTATTTCTTTTTCATATTTTTATTCTGTTTTATTTTCTGATTAGCAGGCAGTTTTGAGGGAGAGACAGAGGTACTAACTAAATTAGACCTACACACAAAAGTATTGTAAAGTTTATTCCTCATGGCCTGCTTGAGTTGAGAATTACAGCCTTTCTTCTTATGAGCCTCATCTTTAGTAACCTCTTTCTGTTTTTATCATATTTGGATGATGAGTTTTTCAGATCATGAATTTTGTTTTCTTGGGAAACAATGTGTAATTCATAACTGGCAATCTCCTGTTCACTGCAATTAACACATTCACATAGCACTTTATTTGTAGTTCTATATTTCTCAATTTCTTGTTCCAAATTGCTCTGTTTTTCAGAATCTTCAGAACAAACAATTTTTCCTTTTTCTAAGACTAGAAGTCTTTCAGACATAGCAGAGTCGAGATGATTTAGTTCTTCATTTTCTTTTATCAATTTCTCATTCTGAACTAGTTCATTAATTAGGACATGATCACCTCCTAATGATTTCAGCTTGTTTTCTAGTTCAGAATTCTTAACCGCAAGTTCATTATTATCAGATTTCAGTTCACTCAGTTTCAAATTAACATGATCAAGCTCTTTTATCAATTTCTCATTATCCACAGAATTTAGAGTCTGATGATTATCAGATGAGTTCAATTTATCTTTCAATTCAGAAATCTTAGAATATAATTCATCATTCTCATTTTTCATCATAACCATATGTTCCTTTTGCTTGACAAGTTCAGCTTGATTTTCTTTTTGAAGTCTTTTAACTTTTCATTATTCTCTACAATCTATCTTTTGCTGATTTTATTCTCAGACTTCAATTCATTCATTTCTGAAACAATATTTTCAAAACCTTCAAATTATTTCTTATAATTCTGAATATCAATGAAACACGCATCATGAGACATTTTCAGTTTTGAACAATTTTCACAAGATGAATTAGAGCAATTTTTATCAATCTTTTTCTTCAACCTTTTATTCTCATATTTTAATTTCCTAGTTATCTCTACACTACAAGAAAAAGAGGTATTAGCGATGAAAGTTTTAGATGAACTAATTTCCATCGCAAATCCGTCTGTAAATTCAGGCGGATGATTTCATTACAAATTCTATATGTATTTCGGACAGAATATTACTTGTCTGAATATCCGTCTTAATCTGTGACGGCATTTGAGACGGATATTCAGACGAACAATACTACGTCTGAAATTTGAGACGGAAATACATTCCGTCCAAAGTTCGTCGCAAAATTTCATCCTCCCGCCTCGATCCACACCCCCATTTCCCCCCCCACCTTCCCTCTCACTCTCACTCTTTCTCCTCTCCGTCGTCGCCGTCGGAGCCACCGTCATCCTCCCTCCCTCTCATCGTCGCCGCACGATGCTGCCGACGTCTGGGCCGTCGCCGCTGGCCTCCGTCCCTCTTGTCGTCGTCGCCGCCTCCGACCTCCTACCTCCTCCCTCCCGCCCTCCTGGTCACGGGAGAAGCGCCATTGCCACGATCGGTTGTCACCGGACTGCGCCGTCACCGTTCTTGACCGCCATTCGCTCCGATAAGTCCCCACCGCCTCCCTCGCCAGCGCCAGTGACGTTGTTCTTTTTCTTTTTTTTTTTAGGTTGGGGATCATCGGAGGGGTTCCGGTGGGGGGGGGGGGGTTAAGGGAGGGTGGGGGAAGGGGGAGGTGATGGGGCATCAAAGGCGATTTCCATACACGGGTGAAGTGTATTTGTGAGTTATGGCTTGTATGAAGTTGTAATTGTGTAATTTCTTTCTTTTGGGCTCCTTGTAAGGCTTATATCAAGCCAATGGGCCATTTGTTATGTCAAGTCCAAGGTTAGATTGCCATTAGTAGAGTCCATTAGAAAGCCTAGTTCATATTGGACCAAGTGCCACCCTTATGGACCATATTAGTCATTTAAGGCCCAATTGGGCCACTCCCTCTCATGGGCCACCAAGACTTGGAAGGCCCAAGTCTAGACTTGAGTTAATGGGTTGGGTTGGCTGCCCTTGGACCAGCCTAGGCCCAAGAGAGGCCCATGAAGGGGGCGCCCCCTCTTTTGGCCTTATTAGGCTTGTTAGGTGGTGTTTGAATGGATCTAGTCCAAGGTTGAATAAGTATGGTCAAATTAGATTAAACTAATGTATTAAATGTGTGATTCACATTGTATCCCAGCCCTTCAATCCAAACCCCTAGATCCAAGGGCTGAGGGTGAGTTTGGTTGGCATCCTATATAAGGTTGTATTTTTCATATTGAATGAATTAATGAAGGAAAAAAAGGCATTTGCCCCCAAGTGAGATTTGCGCCCCTCCCCTCTCTCTCCCTGGTTCCTCCACCCCCTCTCCCCTTTCTAGAGTGTAATCCCTTCCCCCTTGATCCCCTCCAGCATCTGAAGCAACTCCGGTGATCGCCGCCGCCATCGTCTCGCCGCCGACGCGTCGTTGCCAACGGTTTCGGTGGTTCTGTCTACTCAGGACAGGTTCCTCTTCTCCGAATTTCTGCTATCACTCCCTTCATCTTCTGAAGCTCAAAATTTCAGGGTTGGTTCCCCTCTAGAACCCTTATCCCCACAAAAACAATCACGTCAAAGTTCATCCTTTAGCTATTTTTTGATTTTCGTCCAAGTCCAAGTTCCAGATCTGTCCTGGTTCTGTTTACTGTTCATCAGCTCTGAGTTTAACCCATTCGAACCACCTTTTGATGTTTGTTGGGTCGCCCAAATTTATTGGGAGTTCTGTCCACATATATCTACCACCAGGAATTTTCTTAATGTTTGTTAAGGTCTCTAGGTATTTTTCAAATTTCCTCCAAGTTCCCAAGAACAGTCTGCCCATAGTTTCCCAGATCCGACCCAGGTCTAGTAAAAACATCCCAGAAAATCCATTTCTTATCCAATCAAAAAACCAAAAATAGTCCCGGATTCCTCTCTCAGAGACCTTCAACTTTGCTGAAGAAATCATTTCCAGATTCGGAGGTCTTCTCTCCGGTCAACGTCGATCTTCAGAGAAGTCAGAACCTGCCCCTGTAGTTCTGGCTAGATTCCAGCAAGCTTGTAAAATACATGATCAGAAATACAGATCTGACTATTTTTTTTGAAGACCCCTACGTCGACGTATTCTGAGTCAGCTTTCCAACGGCGCTAATCTCGTGGCATTCCGACGACGGGGCTGATCGCAGCAGCAGTTTTCTCCGAGTCGCGCGCCTGCAAACAGAACTTTCAGGTTCGTGGCCGAGTTCCCAGCGAGCGTCGTCCGAGGGCCGCCCGGCGTCCGGCGGTCGTTCCAGCAGCTCGCCATCCCAGGGGAACGCTTTCCAGGTGTCTCCACAACAGAGGAGTCATCAGGCCCCACACGACCCCTCCGGTCAATACGTGGGCCCCCACTAGCACGAGTACGCGTGAAGCCGAAGCATTGCCCGAAACCGCCCGTCAACCCGAACTTGGTCCTCCCGGGCCCACTTGTGTCGCCCTTTACCTCCCTGCGTGGAGTGGGCTTATTTGTACTGCTGTAAACATAATGTACTAAGTTCCCGGGAGTACGAGCTTTGGCCGGGTGCCGTCTTCGCCACGCCGAGAGCGTGGAGGTATCGCCTTCACCCTTACACTTGGCATTAGCTTAATTCTTTATATGCTTTATATGCCGCTGCTAGAGAGCATGTGTAGGGATACCTAGCTCGCCTTCAATTTATAATATCACTGCTGCGAGAGAGAGCGAAGCCGTCCCGTGACCCGATCCGGGCGCAAAAGAGAGTCGACCACCCTAGCTCATTGCCGGTTTCTCAACCGCGCACATCCGACGCTTCCCTCGTTAAGGGACGATCGCGAGCTTGTCGTGTCCGTGGTCCCGTCCCGCATCAATTTGGTATCAGAGCGAGTTTGAGTCTAGGGTGTCAAAAAAGAAAAAAAAAGAGTGTCATTTACGTCTAGTCATTAGTCGGTCTAAGTCGTGTTTAGGGTCATCACAAAAAAAAAGTGTCTTTTTGCATTTACATCCCTTTACTCGGTATATCAAAAGGTGTTGTCCGAACGTTAGGCCATGCCTATCGGGAAGGCTGCACACTTGTGCGAGTGATCTTCGGATCGGTTATCTCCGCCACGTACCGAGTCTTGGTTTACGTCTAGGGTCCTTAGTGTGCATGCATTCCAAACTTGCATAGTCGGTCTAGTGTCTTGTCACCGTGTGTATGCATGTCCATGTCCACTACCCATGGCCGATCCCCAAGACCATACGTCCGAGTGGTCAACTTTTGTGGCCAAAATGAATGTCCTCATGGACCGAGCCTTTGGTTTTGCCCCTCTCATTATGAAAGCCGCTCTACCCAACGGGTCCACAACGGAACTTTATTTCACCGATAGGGAGTCGGATAATTGGGTTTCTCTTGACATCGTGGAGTCTCTCTCCAAGACAGGCGAGATTATCCGCGATGGTGATTTTGCTTGTGTTGAGTTCTATAAGAGGATCGGCTCTGTTCTCTACACCGATGGCGCATGGTGCAGGATCGGCACACTTGCTGGTTCATGCATCATTTTAGGGCAAAAGTGGTTAGGAGAGAGAAGGGCCAATCTTGACTGGGACAAGAGGACTTGCACCTTATGCCCACCATACCTACCCGGTAAGATCACCCTTAGGGACCCCGTATGTCCAGCCACCCAGCCCCAGCGGCCCACTCCACCTTCGGATTCGCACTTGGAGCCACCTCATCCCGAGCCACCCGTATTTCTAACGGGTACACTATACATCGCCGAGCCACTTTTTAGTTGGCTCAAGGATGGCTTGGTCCCACTCCCTTACCCGTCTATGGACCCTACCCTACCTTTGGTGTCCGTCAACTCCTACCACACAACTTTTCGATCTAGTCACCATGTCGATACTTTGGATGATCTTATTATGGGATTAGATTCACAATGGGAGTCGACGCATCTTTTGGCCCGAGGCTTTGACCAACCCGCTAGTCTTAGCTTCACCCATCCGGCCTTAGGATCCATTACCTCTGTGTGCACCGTGGGGTGTGTCACAACGGAGATTCTTCTACTCCTCCCGATGCCGGCCGAGTCCGACTTCATTCTCTTTTGCCCAAGGGAGGAAGTTTATTTTCTTCACATGACCATCGTCCCGTTCACTATGGCGGATGAAGGTGACCATTCACACCTTCAAGAATTTCACGATTGGGACCGTGTCATGGAGGAACCCATCTCCCGGGGTCATACCTTCTTTGACCCTTTTGACCCCTCCACTAGTGAAGCTCCCGAGCTATCACATTCCCTCCACCTCTTCCAAGGAGTTCACTATTCCACCCATACCCCTCGGTCTATTCGGCAAGCCGTCTCTACATCTAGGGATGATGACGAGGGTAGTTTTGGATCTCCTACCCCTTCTTCACCCAAATCTCATCGGTCACCAATGCATGAGTGGTACATCTTAGGGTGTCTAGGAGTCCTCCCTTCCATCCACCATCGTGTACATCTATTATATGCATGGCACATATTCGGGTGTCCTGGTCCGCCGTCACCCATGAACGGGTCGTACTAACAGTGTGCTTTTTCTTTGTGTGGTTTTGTTTTTGAGTGATTTGTTTGCGTGGTTTGCATTCGTGTGTCTGTGCATGGTGAGTCTGCATGTGTCTTGTGCAAGCTCGTTGTCGGTCTCTTACGAGTAAGAGGCGAGTGGACTCACTTGATGAGTATGGGATCAGTTTTACTTCTATATCCTGATCAGTCACCTATAGGGACTCAGCGGTGATTCCTAGTGAGTCTTCGAGCTGTTTCCTTCCTTTGAGAGTGCCCCTTCGGAGTGACCACCTTTAGCCATAGTACTGCGCATATCGAGTATATATGGAATGGGCAGGTGCCGATCACTTGGAGTGGAGCATACCCGTGCTACTTAGCACGGTGACGGATCTGCCGGAGGACCGGAGCAGCCATACCCCTACTCGACGGGGTCGAGTTCCTCCCACCCGGGGAGAATTGATGGGGCATCAAAGGCGATTTCCATACACGGGTGAAGTGTATTTGTGAGTTATGGCTTGTATGAAGTTGTAATTGTATAATTTCTTTCTTTTGGGCTCCTTGTAAGGCTTATATCAAGCCAATGGGCCATTTGTTATGTCAAGTCCAAGGTTAGATTGCCATTAGTAGAGTCCATTAGAAAGCCTAGTTCATATTGGACCAAGTGCCACCCTTATGGACCATATTAGTCATTTAAGGCCCAATTGGGCCACTCCCTCTCATGGGCCACCAAGACTTGGAAGGCCCAAGTCTAGACTTGAGTTAATGGGTTGGGTTGGCTGCCCTTGGACCAGCCTAGGCCCAAGAGAGGCCCATGAAGGGGGCGCCCCCTCTTTTGGCCTTATTAGGCTTGTTAGGTGGTGTTTGAATGGATCTAGTCCAAGGTTGAATAAGTATGGTCAAATTAGATTAAACTAATGTATTAAATGTGTGATTCACATTGTATCCCAGCCCTTCAATCCAAACCCCTAGATCCAAGGGCTGAGGGTGAGTTTGGTTGGCATCTTATATAAGGTTGTATTTTTTATATTGAATGAATTAATGAAGGAAAAAAGGCATTTGCCCCCAAGTGAGATTTGCGCCCCTCCCCTCTCTCTCCCTGATTCCTCCACCCCCTCTCCCCTTTCTAGAGTGTAATCCCTTCCCCCTTGATCCCCTCCAGCATCTGAAGCAACTCTGGTGATCGCCGCCGCCATCGTCTCGCCGCCGACGCGTCGTTGCCAACGGTTTCGGTGGTTCTGTCCACTCAGGACAGGTTCCTCTTCTCCGAATTTCTGCTATCACTCCCTTCATCTTCTGAAGTTCAAAATTTCAGCGTTGGTTCCACTCTAGAACCCTTATCTCCACAAAATAAATCACGTCAAAATTCATCCTTTAGCTATTTTTTGATTTTCGTCCAAGTCCAAGTTCCAGATCTGTCCTGGTTCTATTTACTATTCATCAGCTCTGAGTTTACCCCATTCGAACCACCTTTTAATTTTTTTTGGGTCGCCCAAATTTATTGAGAGTTCTGTCCACATATATCTACCACCAGGAATTTTCTTAATTTTTGATATGGTCTCTAGGTATTTTTCAAATTTCGTCCAAGTTCCCAAGAACAGTCTGCCCACAGTTTCCCAGATCCGACCCAGGTCTAGTAAAAACATTCCAGAAAATCCATTTCGTATCCAATCAAAAAACCAAAAATATTCCCGGATTCCTCTCTCAGAGACCTTCAACTTTGCTGAAGAAATCATTTCCAGATTTGGAGGTCTTCTCCCCGGTCAACGTCGATCTTCAGAGAAGTCAGAACCTGCCCCTGTAGTTCTGGCCAGATTCTAGCAAGATTGTAAAATACATGATCAGAAATACAGATCTGATTATTTTTTTTGAAGACCCCTACGTCGAATTATTCTGAGTCAGATTTCCAACGGCGCTAATCTCGTCGCATTCCAAGACGGGGCTGATCTCAGCAGTAGTTTTCTCCGAGTCGCGCGCCTGCAAACAGAACTTTCAGGTTCGTGGCCGAGTTCCCAGCGAGCGTCGTCCGAGGGCCGCCCGGCGTCCGGCGGTGGTTCCAGCAGCTCGCCATCCCAGGGGAACGCTTTTCAGGTGTCTCCACAACATAGGAGTCATCAGGCCCCACACGACCCCTCCGGTCAATACGTGGGCCCCCACTAGCACGAGTACGCGTGAAGCTGAAGCATTGCCCGAAACCGCCCGTCAACCCGAACTTGGTCCTCCCGGGCCCACTTGTGTCGCCCTTTACCTCCCTGCGTGGAGTGGGCTTATTTGTACTGCTGTAAACATAATGTACTAAGTTCTCGGGAGTACGAGGTTTGGCCGGGTGCCGTCTTCGCCACGCCGAGAGCGTGGAGGTATCGCCTTCACCCTTACACTTGGCATTAGCTTAATTCTTTATATGCTTTATATGCCGCTGCTAGAGAGCATGTGTAGGGATACCTAGCTCACCTTCAACTTATAATATCACTGCTGGGAGAGAGAGCGAAGCCGTCCCGTGACCCGATCTGGGCGCAAAAGAGAGCCGACCACCCTAGCTCATTGCCGGTTTCTCAACCGCGCACATTCGACGCTTCCCTCGTTAAGGGACGATCGCGAGCTTGTCGTGTCCGTGGTCCCATCCCGCATCAATTTGGTATCAGAGCGAGTTTGAGTCTAGGGTGTCAAAAAAGAAAAAAAAAGAGTGTCATTTACGTCTAGTCATTAGTCGGTCTAAGTCGTGTTTAGGGTCATCACAAAAAAAAAAGTGTCTTTTTGCATTTACATCCATTTACTCGGTATATCAAAAGGTGTTGTCCGAACGTTAGGCCATGCCTATCGGGAAGGCTGCACACTTGTGCGAGTGATCTTCGGATCGGTTATCTCCGCCACGTACCGAGTCTTGGTTTACGTCTAGGGTCCTTAGTGTGCATGCATTCCAAACTTGCATAGTCGGTCTAGTGTCTTGTCACCGTGTGTATGCATGTCCATGTCCACTACCCATGGCTGATCCCCAAGACCATACGTCCGAGTGGTCAACTTTTGTGGCCAAAATGATTGTCCTCATGGACCGAGCCTTTGGTTTTGCCCCTCTCATTATGAAAGCCGCTCTACCCAACGGGTCCACAACGGAACTCCATTTCACCGATAGGGAGTCAGATAATTGGGTTTCTCTTGACATCGTGGAGTCTCTCTCCAAGACAGGCGAGATTATCCGTGATGGTGATTTTGCTTGTGTTGAGTTCTATAAGAGGATCGGCTCTGTTCTCTACACCGATGGCGCATGGTGCAGGATCGGCACACTTGCTGGTTCATGCATCATTTTAGGGCAAAAGTGGTTAGGAGAGAGAAGGGCCAATGTTGACTGGGACAAGAGGACTTGCACTTTATGCCCACCATACCTACCCGGTAAGATCACCCTTAGGGACCCCGTATGTCCAGCCACCCAGCCCCTGCGGCCCACTCCACCTTCGGATTCGCACTTGGAGCCACCTCATCCCGAGCCACCCGTATTTCTAACGGGTACACTATACATCGCCGAGCCACTTTTTAGTTGGCTCAAGGATGGCTTGGTCCCACTCCCTTACCCGTCTATGGACCCTACCCTACCTTTGGTGTCCGTCAACTCCTACCACACAACTTTTCGATCTAGTCACCATGTCGATACTTTGGATGATCTTATTATGGGATTAGATTCACAATGGGAGTCGACGCATCTTTTGGCCCGAGGCTTTGACCAACCCGCTAGTCTTAGCTTCACCCATCCGGCCTTAGGATCCATTACCTCTGTGTGCACCGTGGGGTGTGTCACAACGGAGATTCTTCTACTCCTCCCGATGCCGGCCGAGTCCGACTTCATTCTCTTTTGCCCAAGGGAGGAAGTTTATTTTCTTCACATGACCATTGTCCCGTTCACTATGGCGGATGAAGGTGACCATTCACACCTTCAAGAATTTCACGATTGGGACCGTGTCATGGAGGAACCCATCTCCCGGGGTCATACCTTCTTTGACCCTTTTGACCCCTCCACTAGTGAAGCTCCCGAGCTATCACATTCCCTCCACCTCTTCCAAGGAGTTCACTATTCCACCCATACCCCTCGGTCTATTCGGAAAGCCGTCTCTACATCTAGGGATGATGACGAGGGTAGTTTTGGATCTCCTACCCCTTCTTCACCCAAATCCCATCGGTCACCAATGCATGAGTGGTACATCTTAGGGTGTCTAGGAGTCCTCCCTTCCATCCACCATCGTGTACATCTATTATATGCATAGCACATATTCGGGTGTCCTGGTCCGCCGTCACCCATGAACGGGTCGGACTAACAGTGTGCTTTTTCTTTGTGTGGTTTTGTTTTTGAGTGATTTGTTTGCGTGGTTTGCATTCGTGTGTCTGTGTATGGTGAGTCTGCATGTGTCTTGTGCAAGCTCGTTGTCGGTCTCTTACGAGTAAGAGGCGAGTGGACTCACTTGATGAGTATGGGATTAGTTTTACTTCTATATCCGGATCAGTCACCTATAGGGACTCAGCGGTGATTCCTAGTGAGTCTTCGAGCTGTTTCCTTCCTTTGAGAGTGCCCCTTCGGAGTGACCACCTTTAGCCATAGCAGTGCGCATATCGAGTATATATGGAATGAGCAGATGCCGATCACTTGGAGTGGAGCATACCCGCGCTACTTAGCACGGTGACGGATCCGTCGGAGGACCGGAGCAGCCATACCCCTACTCGACGAGGTCGAGTTCCTCCCACCCGGGGAGAATTGATGGGGCATCAAAGGCGATTTCCATACACGGGTGAAGTGTATTTGTGAGTTATGGCTTGTATGAAGTTGTAATTGTGTAATTTCTTTCTTTTGGGCTCCTTGTAAGGCTTATATCAAGCCAATGGACCATTTGTTATGTCAAGTCCAAGGTTAGATTGCCATTAGTAGAGTCCATTAGAAGGCCTAGTTCATATTGGACCAAGTGCCACCCTTATGGACCATATTAGTCATTTAAGGCCCAATTGGGCCACTCCCTCTCATGGGCCACCAAGACTTGGAAGGCCCAAGTCTAGACTTGAGTTAATGGGTTGGGTTGGCTGCCCTTGGACCAGCCTAGGCCCAAGAGAGGCCCATGAAGGGGGCGCCCCCTCTTTTGGCCTTATTAGGCTTGTTAGGTGGTGTTTGAATGGATCTAGTCCAAGGTTGAATAAGTATGGTCAAATTAGATTAAACTAATGTATTAAATGTGTGATTCACATTGTATCCCAGCCCTTCAATCCAAACCCCTAGATCCAAGGGCTGAGGGTGAGTTTGGTTGGCATCCTATATAAGGTTGTATTTTTCATATTGAATGAATTAATGAAGGAAAAAAAGGCATTTGCCCCCAAGTGAGATTTGCGCCCCTCCCCTCTCTCTCCCTGGTTCCTCCACCCCCTATCCCCTTTCTAGAGTGTAATCCCTTCCCCCTTGATCCCCTCCAGCATCTGAAGCAACTCCGGTGATCGCCGCCGCCATCGTCTCGCCGCCGACGCGTCGTTGCCAACGGTTTCGGTGGTTCTGTCCACTCAGGATAGGTTTCTCTTCTCCGAATTTCTGCTATCACTCCCTTCATCTTCTGAAGCTCAAATTTTCAGGGTTGGTTCCCCTCTGGAACCCTTATCTCCACAAAATAAATCACATCAAAATTCATCCTTTAGCTATTTTTTGATTTTCGTCCAAGTCCAAGTTCCAGATCTGTCCTGGTTCTGTTTACTGTTCATCAGCTCTGAGTTTACCCCATTCGAACCACCTTTTGATTTTTTTTGGGTCGCCCAAATTTATTGGCAGTTCTGTCCACATATATCTACCACCAGGAATTTTCTTAATTTTTGATAATGTCTCTAGGTATTTTTCAAATTTCTTCCAAGTTCCCAAAAACAGTCTGCCCACAGTTTCCCAGATCCGACCCATGTCTAGTAAAAACATCCCAGAAAATCCATTTCTTATCCAATCAAAAAACCAAAAATATTCCCGGATTCCTCTCTCAGAGACCTTCAACTTTTCTGAAAAAATCATTTCCAGATTCGGAGGTCTTCTCCCCGGTCAATGTCGATCTTCAGAGAAGTCAGAACCTGCCCCTGCAGTTCTGGCCAGATTCCAGCAAGCTTGTAAAATACATGATCAGAAATACAGATCTGATTATTTTTTTTGAAGACCCCTACATCGAAGTATTCTGAGTCAGCTTTCCAACGGCGCTAATCTCGTCACATTCCGACGACGGGGCTGATCGCAGCAGTAGTTTTCTCCGAGTCGCACGCCTGCAAACAGAACTTTCAGGTTCGTGGCCGAGTTCCCAGCGAGCGTCGTCCGAGGGCCGCCCGGCGTCCGGCGGTCGTTCCAGCAGCTCGCCATCCCAGGGGAACGCTTTCCAGGTGTCTCCACAACATAGGAGTCATCAGGCCCCACACGACCCCTCTGGTCAATACGTGGGCCCCCACTAGCACGAGTACGCGTGAAGCCGAAGCATTGCCCGAAACCGCCCGTCAACCCGAACTTGGTCCTCCCGGGCCCACTTGTGTCGCCCTTTACCTCCCTGCTTGGAGTGGGATTATTTTTACTGCTGTAAACATAATGTACTAAGTTCCCGGGAGTACGAGCTTTGGCCGGGTGCCGTCTTCGCCACGCCGAGAGCGTGGAGGTATCGCCTTCACCCTTACACTTGGCATTAGCTTAATTCTTTATATGCTTTATATGCCGCTGCTAGAGAGTATGTGTAGGGATACCTAGCTCGCCTTCAATTTATAATATCACTGCTGCGAGAGAGAGCGAAGCCGTCCCGTGACCCGATCCGGGCGCAAAAGAGAGCCAACCACCCTAGCTCATTGCCGGTTTCTCAACCGCACACATCCGACGCTTCCCTCGTTAAGGGACGATCACGAGCTTGTCGTGTCCGTGGTCCCGTCCCGCATCAGGAGGTTTTCGGTGGGAGGGGAGGGTGGGGGGGGGAGGGGGAGCTCGGAGGGGGAGGGAGAGCTCGTGGGTGGGAGGGGGTTCAGGGAGGGTGGGGGGGAGGTCGCCGGTGGGAGGGGAGGGGGGGTTCAGGGAGGGTGGGGGGGGGGTAGGGGTACCTTGGAGGGGGAGGGGGATCTCGGAGGTGGGAGGGGGGTTCAGGGAGGGTGGGGGGGGAGCTCGCCGGTGGGAGGGGAGGGGGGGTTCAGGGATGTCGTCAGAGGGGGAGGGGGGTTTAAGGAGGGTGGGGGGGAGGGGAGCTCGTGGGAGGGGGGGTTCGGGGAGGGTGGGGGGGAGGGGGAGCTCGGGGGGGGGAGGGGGTTTAGGGAGGGTGGGGGGGTGGAGCTCGGTGGGGAGGGGGGGTTCAGGGAGGGTGCGGTGGGATCGGCGTGGCGTCTGTGGAGCCGGCCGAATGGAGGGCGACTGGGGCGAACAGGCCAAGCCTAGACGGGGCCAAGGGCGATGGGCGGTCGGGGACGGTGGCTGTAGTGAGGGCCTATTTTTTACAAGAGATTTCCAACTTGTATTCAACTTAATCGGACAATTTATTAATATTGGTGCTCTTTAAGTTATACCATTGATTTCTTTTGTTGAGACTTTCACAGTGAGAATAGTTTTTCTATCCACCTATATTTGTTAGGCATTTTAATTAAGAAATATATTTCACCGAGCAATATATATATATATAAGGCTAGATGAAGGCAATGGCCGAAGGAGAAGATTTCTTAGAGTGGTCTCTAGGAGGATTTGATAATTAAATCTTTATTTTATTATTAAAATGTTAGATAATATTTTTATTAGAGCTCCACTATCAATAAGAGTGTCTATTAGGGATTTTTTTAAAAGAAATTTTAGAAATGTTCTATGTGGAGATGACTACAATCGGATGGCAACATAACTCTGCACATTAAATGGTGTGCATGATCCACCCTAACCCCATATATAATCATGTGCAAACTGAAGTGTGGAGGGCTGAGAAAAACCCAAAAGGTTAAAGGATTTTTTAACATATGTACCCTTATAAACTTATATATTTAAATCCCGCATTTAGACATTTTATTATAGGTATCCCTGATATATCTAAAATGTCTGAGATTATACCCCTATGATTCTCATGCTGTTAATGATGGAAGAATATGTTCGTGTGAATATGTCGTAGAAATTATTAGGCCACCCACCTCATCCTCTCCTTGGTGGTGGCATCGGTGCGGTGAGAGATGCGCCCTCTCATGCCCAAGGTTCTCTGCCGCGACCCCCTTTTAGATTTGTCGCCGCTTTCCCTATCGTGAAGGGGGAGGACAAGGGAAGACATGCGAGGCTGAGGCCCGTGGTGGGCGCCATGGAGGGACAACGTATGCGACAGTTCATGTTCCTCTGGCTAGAAGTCCTAAGCACACCCATGTGGCTCTCATGAGTGGCAACCACGGCACTGCCAAGTTGTGTATCTGCTAACTCCACATCCCTACCACCGATGCTATTTCTATAGGGGTACACTGCACAAGGGTCGACCCTTGCAGACTGGGGGGTCGACCCTTCCATGGTTATTGCCTTCAGCCTGTCTCCCCTTTTGGGCTTCACATGCATAAGGCCAAGAAAAAAATAAAATTCACCTATTGCTGGGAAGGAGTCGACTCCCTCCCGGCTCCCTGCTGCCGCTTGGGCCGCTGACTGGGGGGGTGTTGACTCTGGAAGTTGACACCTTCCCAGCCCCCCCTCCATTGTCTAGCCCGCTAACTGGGTGTGTCGACTCTAGGAGTCGACACCTCCCCAACTGATCCTACTGTTCTTTGCAACGTGTCCCCTGCTGTTCTTTGCAGCATGTCCATCCTTTAAAAAAAAGGAAAGGGGGGGGGAATAGCAAGAGAAATAAAGAAACACAAGGGCAAGAAATGAACCAAGCCATGGCACATCCAAATAAGTCCATTTTTGGGTTCCCTTTTTTCTGCAGTTTGAACCCCCCCAAGAAAAGATACAGAATAGCCACAACAAAATTAAGGAAGGGGAAGAAGACTCGGAGGTTCCTCTGGGTTTGCACAGGCAGCAGAGAAGGGTGGAGGGCCCACCGGCCTCTCCCCCTTTCTCTCTACAATGCGGTGCTCTTAATAGAAAAAGAAAAGAGAGCAGAACAAAAGAGAAAAATAAAAGAAAAGGGGAAGGAGAAGCCTTGAAGGTCCCACCTCAGGGTTCTGTGCTGTGCAACCTGAACAGGAACAAAAGGGGACATCAACAAAATGGGGAAGAAGAAGACCTGGAGGTCCCACCTCCGGGTTGTGCAATTAGCCTCTCCCATTGGCCTCCCCTCTCTACTTTGTGTAAAACGAAAAAGAAAGAGAGAAGAGAAAGAGAGAAAGAAGAAAAAAAGAGGGAATCATAGCGGCACATCTCCAGGTCACGGGACCCTCTAGGCTGCCCCTTCCCTAGGTCGACAGACCCGAACTCATTTAAATGGGATCATTCACCTCAAAAAAAAGGGACCCTCTGGGCTGCCCTCACACTAAACAAACGAATCAACCAGACAAATAGATAAATAATTTTTTTTTTAAATTTAGTGCGTCTACAGCAACAGTCAACTTATAGCAATAGGTAAATACTCCAAAAATTATTCTTGTGATTTCAAACTTGGTCGATTTTAATTGCATATAAATGTGTTTTTAAATCTGATTTTAACATAAATTTGATGTTGATCTGACTCAAAAATGTGGATTGTTTAGCTTTGATGTTCTTCATTTGAATATTTTTTTAAATTAGATATTATTTAGACGGATGTATGCAGAATGAAAAGTGCGATGTTATTTAATTTTATGTTATATAAACACATGGGGTACACTACCAGAAAAAGCGGGATTACAGACGAAATTTTCAGACCGAAATTTCAGACCGAAATTTCCGTCTGAAATTTGTGACGGATTTTTTTTCGTCAGAAATCCCGTCTGAAATATGCAAGTACACACCGACTTTCAGACGAAAATTTGTGACGGAAAATATTCCGTCACAAATTTCAGACAGAATTTGTGACGGAAAATTTAATCTGTCAGAAATTTATAACCAAGAATTTGTGACGGCCACATTTGTGACGGAATCCGTCTGACAATCCGTCACAAATGTGTCTTCTCCCGGATTTTCAGACGGAAATTAGTCCGTCACAAAATTTATTGCGCCCCAATCCGTCGCAAAGGCACATTTGCGACGGATTTGGGGCGCAAAAATTTTGTGACGGATTAATTTCCGTCTTCAAATCCGTGAGAAGACACATTTGTGACGGATTGTCAGACGGATTCCGTCACAAATGTGGCCGTCACAAATTCTTGGTTATAAATTTCTGACAAATTAAATTTTCCGTCACAAATTCCGTCTGAAATTTGTGACGGAATATTTTCCGTCACAAATTTCCGTCTGAAAGTCGGTGTGTACTTGCATATTTCAGACGGGATTTCCGACGGAAAAAAATCCGTCAAAAATTTCAGACGGAAATTTCCGTCTGAAATTTCCGTCTGAAAATTCCGTCTGTAATCCCGCTTTTTCTGGTAGTGGTATTCAATGTGAGCTGAGGTGCATGGGTGTGACCTAATATTACACGCACCTCAGGAGAGCGTGTTAAACCCGTATCAATGAACCTTCCCGTTCAAGAGTTTGGGATTGATGTGTATGTTCTCATTTTTTTATGAGAATGTATATATCTACCTCAAAGTCTTGAATTGTCCTGTTTGGACAGTCTGTGAATGTTTGATCGCACTTAGGCAATCATTTACTATATATGTTTGTATAGTTTACTAAAAATGTCGGTTGCGTCTCCTCACTCTTCTTCGATATACCTTTATTGATTTTGAGTGTTTTCTTAACCACTTACTTATAAGTGTTTAAGAAAACTTTAAAATCAATAAATATTTTTGGTATATCGGAGAAGTGTGGGGAGATGCTGCCGAAATTTTCAGTAAATTGTGCAACACATATAGTAAGTGATTGTGCGATCAAACCTTCATGGATGGGTTAAAAAGTGATAATCTAAATAATAGTCCTCATCCAACTACAAATGGTCTACGACCAACAATGTGAGGAATGGGTCGGGTTTATTTTCAAGAGTAATGATTTAAAAGTTACTTGTGTATTAACATTTATTGGGTGCAGGCGAAATGTTGACAGATCGTTCATGGATGTATCATAGAATAGTTGACCGGGTGGTGTCGGATGATTTTAAGCATGGAGTTGAGAGTTTCATTCAGTTTGCATTGGGGAATCCAAACGTATCAATAGACTGCGACGGTCACATTCGTTGCCCTTGTTCAAGTTGTAGAAACTTGAGGTGGCGTTCACCATGGGATGTGCAACATCATTTGTACAAGAAAAGGTTTGCGGATGGTTATACGAATTGGACGTGTCATGGTGAGGAATTTTGGAGGTTTGAGCCTGACAATATTGCAACCAGAAGTTCTTACGTGGATATGGTTGTGGATGCAGCTGGTCCTAGTTTTAATGTTAATGGCGAACATGCATATATGGAAGAAGTGCCGAATAAGAGAGCCAGAATATTTTATTAACTACTTAGTGATGCTGATGAGTCGCTATGAGATGGTTGTGAAAAGCACACTCGATTGTCTGCAGTGTCACAGTTGTTGAACTTAAAATCTGAATTTCACATCGGTGAGACTTATTTTGACCGTCTCCTCCTCTTGATCAAGAGTATGTTGCCTCGAGACGAGAAGTTGCCAGAAACTTATTATCGTGCAAAAAAGATGGTCAAAGAGCTAGGACTTGGATATGTGAAAATAGATGCATGCACGAATCATTGTATGTTATATTACAAAGATGATGCATATAAGATATCATGTTCTATTTGCGGCCATGACAGATTCAAACCTAAGGGAGGTGTCAATTCAAAGCGAAAAGATGTACCTTACAAGGCATTGCGATACTTCCCTCTTATGCCTAGGTTGCAGCGGCTGTATATGTCCTCAAAGACAGCTCTACATATGACATGGCACAGTGAAAGTGTACGCCATGCCGATGATATAATAAGTCATCCTACCGATGGTGAAGCGTGGACCCACTTCAATCGTACTCATCTTGCTTTCTTAAAGGAGCCACGTAATGTTAGGTTGGGTTTATGCACATGGTTTTAATCCATTCGGTGGTTCAGTGGCATCTTATTCTTGTTGGCCAGTGTTCATGACACCGTACAACCTTCCGTCAGGCATGTGCATGAAGCGAGAAAATCTATTTTTGTCTTTAGTAATTCCTGGTCCAAAAAGTCCCGGAAAAAATTTGGACATATATCTTAGGCCGTTGATTGATGAGCTCAATTTTTTATGGACTGATGGAGTTGTTACTTATGATGCACGTAGGAAGCAAAATTTTATTATGAAGGTTGCACTAATGTGGACAATAAGTGACTTCCCTGCATATGGAATGCTATCTGGTTGGAGCACACATGGGAGGTTAGCATGTCCCTACTGTATGGAAGATACCAAATCATTTGTATTGAAACATGGTGGAAAAGCATGCTGGTTTGATTGCCATCGGCGGTTGCTACCAAGTGGCCATCCTTTTCGAAGGCAAAAAGACTCGTTTAAAAGAAATATTGTTGAAGTAGATGAAGCAGACTTGCAACGGGTGTCGGGTCGACATATGGCGACACGGGTGCAAAACTTACCAGATGTAGTACAATTGTCTGGTAGCACACGACAACTGAATAATTTTGTAAAGGATTACAACTGGAATAAGAAAAGTATTTTTTGGGAATTGCCTTATTGGTCAACTCTTCTTGTACGACACAATCTAGATGTCATGCATATCGAGAATAGTTTTTTTGATAATGTGTTTAACACGGTCATGAATGTTAAAGGTAAAACAAAGGACAACGCCAAAGCGCGCATGGACTTAAAGATGCTTTGTAAACGTCCAGAACTGGAACTACAAAACATAAATGGAAGGGTTGTACAGCCAAAAGCAACTTACGTGCTTAATGATACACAGATCAAGGAAGTGTGCCAGTGGTTGAAACAATTGAGATTTCCAGATGGATATGCATCCAAGATAGCCCGTTGTGTGAATGTTAATGATGGAAAAATATATGGTCTGAAAAGTCACGACCGTCATGTGTTCATGGAGAGGCTAGTGCCCATTGCATTTCGTGATTTGTTGTCGAAACCTATATGGGGAGCACTGACCGAGCTGAGTTAGGTTTTCAAGATTTTATGTGCATCATAACTCAGACTTCGGGACGTACAAACTCTTGAAGAAAATGTGGTCAAAACTATTTGCAAGTTAGAGAAGATATTTCCTCCGGCATTCTTTGATTCGATGGAGCACCAAGTCATCCATCTGCCATACAAGGCTATTGTCGGAGGGCCAGTACAATTCCGATGGATGTATCCATTTGAGAGGTATGTGAGAATTTTCATGAAGACATACATGTTGTCCATGGTCGCTACATGTCATTGCCATCTGAATTGTTGTTGTAGGTGCATGCATGAATTGAAAATGAAAGTTCGCAACAAGGCAAAGGTGGAAGGTTCGATTGCTGAGGCATATGTTATTGAAGAAATTTCAAACTTCTGTTCTATGTACTTTGGGCCAGATATTCAAACTCGTCATACTCGACCTCCACGTAATGATGATGGGGGAGTTGATGATTTGTCAGATCGGCTCTCTATAGTTAAGCATCCTGGACGTGCTTTTGGACGTTGCTCGACCCACACGCTTGAAGATAGAGAGTTGTACGCTACTGAGATATATATTCTTCTGAATTGTAATGAGATTGAACCTTATGTTAAGTAAGTTCTTAACTCACATTTCCAGTAATGCCATAACTTGTTCATCCTTCTTCTGTAGTTCATTTAAAGTAGTAGTGCATTTATATTGCAGACAATTTGATTCAGAACTAGCACAAAAATGTCCAAATATCCAGGACGTATAGATTGAAAAAGAACGCGAGAAGTTTTTTGCCAAATGGTTGAGATATCAAGTTAGTGTCGATCGTTCAATATATATGTTTGTATTTACTAATATTGACGTAATTGTTCAAAAATATTTAACTACTCTACTTTACATATAGGTTGAACAAGGTCTTATTAGTGATCAGAGAGTACAAGAGATAAGTTATGGCCCCTCCAACATTGCACGTACCTATCCAGGATATATTGTGAATGGATACAGATTTCATACGAGGGATTATGGACGAAGTAAGTCTACGATGAACAGCGGCGTATCTGTTAAGGGAAGTGTATACAATGAAGTGGAATTAGACTACTATGGTATTCTTGAGGATGTCATAGAACTTCAGTATTTGGGACGAGACAATCATTTATACCTATTTAAGTGTCATTGGTTTGATCCTAATTTAGTTCAACATGACACGTCTACTGGGATTGTCGATGTCAAACATAGGTACAAACTTAATACCTATGAACCGTTAATTTTAGCCGCACAAGCCGACCAACTGTATTATTCAAAGAAATTTTTTATAGGTCCAAGTGTCGGCTCACCACCACTTGTACAGATGCCACCACCACTTCCCGCTAGTGCCCTCCCACCACCTCTCGCTACAGGTATATCTATTTTAATTTTCAGTAACATGTTGCATTTACTTATGAAAATTAATGCTTTCCCACCTATGTATTTCTTTGAATTTTTAGAAAAATATTCATTTATTTAATGTGAATTAATTCTTACAGGTCCCAGTTCCCTCCCACCACCTCCCGCTATAGGTATATCTATTTTAATTTTCAATAACATGTTGCATTTACTTATGAAAATTAATGTTTTCCCACTAATATATTTCGTTGAATTTCTAGCAAAGTATTCATTTATCTAATGTGAATTAATTCTTACAGGTCCTAGTGCCCTCCCACCATCTCCCGCTACAGGTATATCTATTTTAATTTTCAGTAATATGTTGCATTTACTTATGAAAATTAATGCTTTCCCACTGATATATTTCTTTGAATTTCAAGCAAAATATTCATTTATCTAATGTGAATTAATTCTTACAGGTCCTAGAGCCCTCCCACCACCTGTATAGACGCCACCCCCACCACCTCTCGCTATAGGTATATCTATTTTAATTTTCAATAACATTTTGCATATACTTATGAAAATTAATGCTTTCCCACCTATGTATTTCTTTGAATTTCTAACAAAATATTCATTTATCTAATGTGAATAAATTCTTACAGGTCTTAGTGCCCTCCCACCACCTCCCGCTACAGGTATATATATTTTAATTTTCAGTAACATGTTGCATTTACTTATGAAAATTAATGCTTCCCCACTGATATATTTCTTTGAATTTCCAGCAAAATATTCATTTATCTAATGTGAATTAATTCTTACAGGTCCTAGTGCCCTCCCACCACCAGTACAGACGCCACCCCCACCACCTCCCGCTACAGGTATATCTATTTTAATTTTTAGTAACATGTTGCATTTACTTATGAAAATTAATGCTTTCCCACCTACGTATTTCTTTGAATTTCTAGTAAAATATTCATTTATCTAATGTGAATTAATTCTTACAGGTACTAGTGCCCTCCCACCACCTCCCGCTACAGGTATATCTATTTTAATTTTCAGTAATATGTTGCATTTACTTACGAAAATTAATGCTTTCCCACCTATGTATTTCTTTGAATTTCTAGCAAAATATTCATTTATCTAATGTGAATTAATTCTTACAGGTCCTAGTGCCCTCCCACCACCTTTACAGACGCCACCCCCACCACCTCCCGCTACAGGTATATATATTTTAATTTTCAGTAACATGTTGCATTTACTTATGAAAATTAATACTTACAGCCCTCCCACCACCTCTGATTTCTACAGCCCCCCCCCCCACCACTCAGCAGTCAGTTGACGATGCCAGTAGTCATCATGAGGGAGGCACTATCCATGATGGACGTCGCCCCTGCTGGATCTCCGGGTATATTTATAAGGCTATTTTACATTCATTAATTATTAGTGCTAAGTTTCTAATATGAATACTTTGACATTTGCAATTGTAGGAAAAAATTAGAACCTTCCAATGCTGTCCATCATGCTATTAGCCTAATAATGGCACATGTGCCCAGGCCACATTTGTCTTTCAAAGAATTTTTGATGGGCATCTGCGATTCATTGTTTGACATGTTCTTAGTAAGTAACTATGTAATTTAATTCAAGTCTTTTCCAAACTCAATTCACAACAGTATATTTATTGTGAAGCTTAATTTATTTACAACAGACTTATCGATTCATGGGTGGACATGATGCGGCACGATGCCGTTCTGCTTGGGAGTCTATTGTGAAGACAAATTATCGAAAGAGAGTATATGCGGCTCAGAGGAAGGCTAAAAAAAATGCTGGTGGGAGTGAAGACCGACAGCTATGGAAGGAGCACTGTCCTCTACGGATGAGGAAGGAGGATTGGGACATACTATGTGACAAATTTTCCGACCCCAAGTGGATAGGAAAGTCCCAAAAAGCCAAATCAAATAGGGCGTCACAACCGGAGGCAAATTTGCATACATGTGGGTCCGTCTCTTTCACGACTCATAAAAATAAAATGGTAAGTAATGTTTCAATTTATCTTCTTACATTTTATTAATATATATGACAATTTTTTACTATGAATTATATAATAGGCTGTGGAGCTTAATCGAGCTCTGACGTTCCTCGAGGTGTTCGACAGAACACACAAAAAGAAGGCGACAGGTCAATTTGTGAGTGCGAGAGCTCGTTCAGTAGCGATAAGTTTATCTACGTGTGCAACTTCTACCGTTCATTTAAACCAGATTGATTTATATGAAATTGACTAATTATTTTATTTTATTTGTAGGAAACATATAGCAGAGCTGTGATAGAGAAGTACGGGGAGGGAGAGGGGCAGCAGCCAGAGTTGGATCCGGCAGAATGGGTGGCCGCAATTGGTGTACCGAAGAAGGGCCGGATATATGATTTTGGGGAGAGCATGGACTCTAGCGCGGTGATATCATCATGTGCGAGTTCGAACTCTGCCCAAACCAGTACTTCTGCCTTCAGTATACCTCAACCTGCCCCCAATACTTCTGCCAGCGACGTCAGAGACATCGTCTGATCGGAGATGTCTAGCCAGATTTCTGATTTGCAGCTGCAGATGCAGCGACAGTTCTGAGAGGAGATGTCTACCCAGCAGGCAACCATGTTGCAGGCACTCATTGGCCTGCTCTCGCAAGCGGGAATTCTCTCTCATGCATCCACCACCACGGCACAAGTGGCATAGGTGATTCTTTTCCACGAGTCTTTTCCATGAGCTCAGTTTGGCAGAATTATTTAAAATTAAAGACGACCTGGGTAATTTCGATCATTCCAACATGACCTGGGAGGTAGACGTGACTTGTGAGAGCTAACGGATTCCAAATTGGACATCCGATTTTAGCTCGAAGCTCAAAAGTGCAATTTGTAAATGCACTTGGTTTAAAATTAAAGCAGTCGGGTCCGGGGGTCCAGAATGTGAAATATTGATCCGATCGATATTCTGATCGTTCCAACACGACCGAGGAGGTAGATGTGACTTGTGAGAGCTGACAGATTCCAAATCGGACATCCGGTTTGAGTTCGACGCTAAAAAGTGCATTTTGTAAATGCACTTGATTTAAAATTAAAGCAATCGGGTCTGGGGGTCCAAAATGTGAAATACTGATGCGATCGACATTTCAATCGTTCCAACATGACCTGGGAGGTAGACGTGACTTGTCAGATCTGACGGATTCTAAATCGGACATCTGGTTTGAGCCTGACGCTAAAATAACTCAATTTAAAACTAAGTTAGTTTTCAAAACTAACTTAGTTTAGAATAATTCAAAAAAGTAGGGGTTCGGGGGTCCCGAATGTGAAATACTGAGGCGATCGACATTCCGATCCTTCTAACACGACCTGAGAGGTAGACGTGACTTGCCAGAGCTGACGGATTCCAAATCAGACATCCGGTTTGAGCCCGACGCTAAAAAGTGCATTTTATAAATACACTTGGTTTAAAATTAAAGCAATCGGGTCCGAGGGTCCAGAATGTGAAATACTGATCCGATCGGCATTCTGATCATTCCAACACGACCTGGGAGGTAGACGTGACTTGTCAGAGCTGACGGATTCCAAATCGGATATCCGGTTTAATCCCGACGCTAAAATAACTCAATTTAAAACTAAGTTACTTTTCAAAACTAACTTAGTTTAGAATAATTCAAGAAAGTTGGGGTTCGGGAGTCCATAATGTGAAATACTGATCCGATCGGCATTCCGATCGTTCCAACACGACCTGGGAGGTAGACGTGACTTGTCAGAGCTGACGGATTCTAAATCGGACATCCGGTTTGATCCCGACGTTAAAATAACTCAATTCAAAACTAAGTTAGTTTTCAAAACTAACTTAGTTTAGAATAATTCAAAAAAGTAGGGGTTCGGGGTCCAGAATGTGAAATATTGATCCGATCGGCATTCCGATCGTTCCAACATGACCTTGGAGGTAGACGGGACTTGTGAGAGCTGACGGATTCCAAATCAGACATCCGGTTTGAGCCCGACGCTCAAAAGTGCATTTTGTAAATGCACTTGGTTTAAATTAAAGCAGTCGGGTCCGGGGGTCCAAAATGTGAAATACTGATCTGATCGACATTCCGATCATTCCAACACGACCTGGGAGATAGACGTCACTTGTGAGAGCTGACGAATTCCAAATTGGGCATCCGGTTTGAGCCCGATGCTCAAAAGTGTATTTTGTAAATGTACTTGGTTTAAAATTAAAGCAGTCGGGTCCGGGGGTCCAGATTGTGAAATACTGATCCGATCGGCATTTCGATCATTCCACCACGACCTGGGAGGTAGACGTGACTTGTGATAGCTGACGGATTCCAATCAGACATCCGGTTTGAGCTCGACGCTCAAAAGTGCATTTTGTAAATGCACTTGGTTTAAAATTAAAGCAGTCGGGTTCGGGGGTTCAGAATGTGAAATACTGATCCGATCGGCATTCCGATCATCCAACATGACCTGGGAGGTAGACGTGACTTGTCAGAGCTGACGGATTCCAAATCAGACATCCAGTTTGAGCCCGATGCTCAAAAGTGCATTTTGTAAATGCACTTGGTTTAAAATTAAAGCAGTCGGGTCCGGAGGTCCAAAATGTGAAATACTGATCTGGTCGGCATTCTGATCATTCCAACACGATGTAGGAGCTAGACGTGACTTGTCAGAGCTGACGGATTCTAAATCGGACATGCGGTTCGAGCCCGACGCAAAGCAGTAGGGTCCGGGGGTCCAAAATGTTAAATACTGATCTGATCGGCATTCTGATCATTCCAACACGACCTGGGAGGTAGACGTGACTTGTCAGAGCTGACGGATTCCAAATCGGACATCCGGTTTGAGCCCGACGCTCAAAAGTGCATTTTGTAAATGCACTTGGTTTAAAATTAAAGCAGTCGGGTCCGGGGGTCCAGAATGTGAAATATAGATCAAATTGGTATTTCGATCATTCCAACTCGACCTAAAAGGTAGACGTGACTTGTCAGAGCTGACGGATTCCAAATCGGATATCCGGTTTGAGCCCGACGCTAAAATAACTCAATTTAAAACTAAGTTAGTTTTCAAAGCTAACTTAGTTTAGAATAATTCAAAAAAGTAGGGGTTCAGGGGTCCAGAATGTGAAATACTAATGCGATCGGCATTCCGATCGTTCCAACATGACCTGGGAGGTAGACGTGACTTGTGAGAGCTGACGGATTCCAAATCGGACATCCGGTTTGACCCCGACGCTCAAAAGTGTATTTTGTAAATGCACTTGGTTTAAAATTAAAGCAATCGTGTCCGGGTGTCCAGAATGTGAAATACTGATCCGATCGACATTCCGATCATTCCAACACGACCTGGGAGGTAGACGTGACTTGTGAGAGCTGACGGATTCTAAATCGGACATCCGGTTTGAGCCCGACGCTCAAAAGTGCATTTTATAAATGCACTTGGTTTAAAATTAAAGCAGTCGAGTCCGGGGGTCCAGAATGTGAAATACTTATCCGATCGGCATTTCGATCATTCCAACAAGACCTGGGTGGTAGACGTGACTTGTGAGAGTTGACAGATTCCAAATCGGACATCCGATTTGAGCCCGACGCTAAAAAGTACATTTTGTAAATGCACTTGGTTTAAAATTAAAGCAGTCGGGTCCAGGGGTCCAGAATGTGAAATACTGATCCGATCGGTATTTCGATCGTTCCAACACGACCTGGGAGGTAGAGGTGACTTGTCAGAGCTGACGGGGGTCTACAATTGGATATCTTCATAGTCATCGATTTGATATTATGTTTGATTTAAATTCATGTAATCTAATAAAATATTTAATTTATCTTTATACTAATTTTTTTATCTGTGTATGTTTTTTTTAATATAGGAGGATTCTTCTGCGAGCGGCAGTACAAGAGATGAGTAGGGCGGGGGATGAAGATATGGACGATCTGGAGGATATTTGTTGATTTTGTTGTATATTTTTCTATGTAACGCTGATGAGTTTATTATGATATTTGATGTAATTTTAATTAAACAGATTTTTATTTTTGTTCCTGTGTATTTTTTGTTTTCGGTGATTTTGTAAACATGTTTTAATACAAATTCTTTGTTTGAAAAAAAAGAGAAAAAAATATTTCGGACGGATTTTGAGACGGATCCATCTGAAATTTGTGATGGATATAAGGACGGAAATAAATCTGTCTGAAATGCAAGATGGATTTCTGATGACTAAGTTAGAAAGTACAGACAGATATTTAGACGGAATTTTTCCGTCGCAAACATCAGACGGATTTTGAGACGGATCCGTTTGGAATTTGCGATGGATATCATGACGAAAATTAATTTGCGTCGGAAAATTTGAGATGGATATTTAGACAGAATTATTCTGTCGTAAAATTCAGACGGATTGTAAGACGGAACATTCCATCCGAAGTACCGATGAAATTTACGACGGATTTTTATTCCGTTTGCAATTTAGGACGGAATCAAATCCGTCGGTTATTTGTGACTAATTTTTTAGACGGCCTTATTCCGTCACAATTCTGTCGTAAATCCATCGCAAAATCTATTAGCGACGGATTTTAAAAGCCGCTTTTTCTTGTAGTGCTAGCAGTTCTTCATACATCACTATTAGTTTATCAAACGAGATATCTTCTGATCCAGAGCTTACCTGAGATGACGTTTCATCCTGTTTATCACTCCGGTTGGCCATCATGCATTGTTCTTCTTGTTCCACGTGTGTTACAGTCACTCTATCAAATATTTCCTTTCTAGAAGTACACTAGAGAACACAAGGAAATATGTCAGTGTCAACTACAGCTTTTAATATATTAAGAATCTTATTATTTTCACTATCCTTCAATCTATCCTCATTAGACCACTTGGTCTGATCATGAGGCAGTTTATGTGGGACTTTTGTTGCAAGATTCCATAGATTGGAATCGATGGAATCCACATAAACACATAGTCCTCCTTGCCATTCCTCGAAATTAGATCCATCAAAAACAGGAGCATGAGCCATTAAAATAGATTACGAGCAATTCAAAGAAATTAACTAAGACCGTTAAACTGCAGCCAAAAATAGCACCAAACGCTGGCAGGATCCTCTACAGATCGTTGGATCTGATGAACCAGAGCCTGCTCTGATACCAATTGTTGAGGTGCTATGGATAGATTCAAAGGGGGGGGGTGAATGAATCCCCTTCGAAAATTCTGGCCAATTTAAAAGATTAAGCTACAAATAGTAAGCTATGCAAAATTAAAATCTGATTAGCTTAACTGAATGTAAGCTGTAATGAAACATGGACTAAAGAGATGATAGCTGAGTCTGGGCTATGATGAGACACAACGTCAAATAGATGGTCAGCGAAAGTAATGAACTGCTCAGCAACTTTAAACGGTTTGCAAAAGTAGATTACGTACACTAAGAAATCTTAAAGCACTCAGACAGAACAATCAATTGAAACGCACCTAGGCATTCATCTAGCGAAAATTAGATAAAAAAATCAAACCACGGTAGATAGGAGATTTTTAGGTGGTTCAGTCTTCTAGACCTACATCCAGTGCACACTCAAACTTGAGTGTGGCTTTCGCTGGCTAACAGCTTGAACTGCTGGGCATCACAGCTTGCCTACAATCCACTGGGCTTTACAGCTTGCCATCCGCTGGGCATTACTGCTTCGTCGACCGCTGACTAACAGCTTGACCGCTGGGCTTTACAGCTTAGCCTCCGCTGATACACAGCTTAGAAATGGAAATAACAAATAAAAGATGACGATGAAATTAGCACCAGAAAGCTGACATTAAAACCAAAACTAACAAGCTCACACAGGAGCACTATGTCCTGGATTTGATCCAAAGAACACAGAACAGAAAGATCCTCAGATCTAGACTTCTGAATGCTTCTTGCTCACGAGATCTTCAAACCAGCACCTCTGCTTCTATCTCCCCCCCTCTCTCTTTCTCTTTCTCTTTTTCGCTAGCTCTCTGCCGCTCTCTCAATCTCCCTTTTCTACTCTTCTCTGCTGCTCTCTTCTCTCGATCTCAACATCACCCTCATCTCCTTTCAACTCTCTGCAACTCCCTTTTTCTTCTCTCTTCTCATTTTCTTTCAGAATCTCCTCTTGTGCTACTCTCTTCTTTCCTCGTTCTCCTTTTCGCACTCCTCTTTGATTGCAGACGAGGCCTTTACATAAGGCATCAGGCAGGGCCCCACGAGCTCATGCCTTGGGCGTGAATGAAGCTCATTCCCACTTTTTTCAGAGAGGCCACTCGTCAGGTGTTGAGGGAATCTTAATCCATGTGGCAGAAGATGCTTCCCTAGGATCACATGCTAATCATTGGCTCCCTGGGTCCATCCGCCAGCATTACACCATTTCTGGGAACACGTGCCTGGTCTTAGCTCGACCTCACGTGCTATCTTTAACCTGTCAGTCATAAGAGAGGCATTTCGTCAAACATGCAATTGTTAGCTAGTTTTCAATATGCACAGACCTAATAGAAGCTTAGACGAGAAGAATGCTCGACCATAACAACGTGCTTAGACTTCAATTGCACATATGCTCAGACCTACATGTGCATGGACTTGAAGCATGCTCAGACCATCATAACATATGATCAGATATGCACAGACATGGTACAACAATATGAGAACAATGCACTGACCTTGATTATGGGAAAAATAGGCCGCTGCACTGACCTTGAATGGTAAGAGTACGGATGCAATGACCTTCTAAATAATCATGCAACAATAGATGCACATACCTTGTTCACCCATGTATAGACCTTTAATACACAAGCAACAAAGTGCACCGACCTACATATGTTGCCAGGCAAACATGCACAAACTCCATAGCATGTATCCACACAACTAGCATCGACGTTGTTCTGCCTAAGGATGGATGTGCACAGACCTACATATGCAAACCAACTAAGTATGCGCCGATGTTGTTTGAACCAAAGAGCACATTGCACCGACCTATATGCATGAAGCACAAACGTGCACAGACCTGATGTTCTATAGAAGAGAGAATGCTCTGACCTATTTTGCATGCGTGTAGCACCAAAGCTTGCACCGACCTTATTTTTGCTTATTGCAGATGTGCGCCAACTTTGTTTAAGTCAAAACATGCATAGACTCAGTATAGCATAAGACGTGTATGCGCAGACCTTGAGAATGATGAAATGTGAGAGTGCACCGACCCAAAATGCAAGCCAGGAAATGTTGCACAGACCTTAAGAATGATGATCGGCAAAATATGCACTGACGTTATGCGTGGTAGCGCAAGATGTGCACCGACTTGGTTACCACAAGTCAAGACTTGCACCGACCGTGTATGCATGAGGTGCTGCGTGCACCAACTTCAACGAAGGTTGCACCGACCTTATGCCAGCTCGATGCAAGGACTGCACCGACCTTGCATAGTGAAGTGCACAGACTTAAACATGCAAACTAAGCATTGCACTAACTTGGAATGCATTATAGAAAACATGCACCGACTTTCAAATATACTATAGGCAACATGCACCGACTTCAGAAAGCTAGCATTGACCCTAATGTGCTTAAAGAACAACTAGCATCGACCTTGGGTGAATAAGAAATGCAGCTATCACTGACTTGGATGCAGACATACTCAAGGTAGCATAGATGCATTGTATACTCAAGATGAGATATGCACATACCTGTCTATGTGCATGAACAGTAATGTATACATACTTCGTTTATGCTAACACTGACTTGGATGCCCACAGACACAGACTCTTTGACATGCTAACACAGACTTTATGCAGACTGGCATCTACTTAGTTTATGCATGATGCTCAATTAACATTGACTTCTAATGCATTACTATGCATGGTAACACTGACCTGACATGCAGGACATAACATGCTAACACTGACTTTGTGCAAGCTAACGTAGACTCTGATGCATGAGACAATGCCAACTAGCGTGGACTACATGCGAAGGACAAAGCAACTAGCACAGACCTTAGATGCATGCAAGCAAAAAATAGCATCGACCTAAGATTCATGAAATCTAAACCTGCACAGACTTTGGAATGCACTGACTATAAAATGCACTGACTATGAAATGCACACCAAGTGTTCGACCAAAGGCCATGCACACAGGTTATTCAGTAAACAGTGATGTGAACAAACTTTATGCAGACATGTTGACTTTATATGCACAGTACTATCTTTGCGTTGACTTTTGGTTGACCTGTGATGCATTGACTTATATGAACAGTTGTACAAGATGTTATGCAAGACTTGTACAGAGACAACCATGAACATGCACAAAGACATCCACAGACATGCACGGACATGCAGACAACCACATATGGCATCATGCATTACAAGTCATAGTGATTGTCATCATCAAAACACAGAAATCCAACATCCATTTCTTCTATCTCTATTCACAAGGACTTGTATTTCTGATTTACACTCTTTGATATGTTCGAACACTGCACACACTGTGAGCTCTTCATTGTCTTTTAGTCTTCTTGCTGTTTGAACAATTGCTCACACACACACATGAACATTTCCATGTTAATCTGAATATATGTCTATAGATCTTAGGTGTTTGAATGTATTCCGTTGTGTGTTTCATCTGAGATTCAACGACCTTAGTTTTATGTTTTAATGGGGCATAATTTTTGAAAGGGATCTATTCACCCCCCCTTTAGATCCATCTTGCTGCACTAAGGGACCTAACAATTCGTATCAGAGCCGGTCTCTAACAAACCCAGATCTAACGATCTCTAGAGAAGATCATAGTGCTTTATCGATCATGAGTTTTTCTATCGAACAACTCTTGATGAATTCCCTACCCATTTTTAATGGTTCTTATTTTTCCTTGTGGTTCGGTAGATTATGTAGGCTTGTTAGCTCTGTTGATCCTAACCTCTAGAAGCTGATTTATCATGGTCCTAATCAATTGCCTCTAGATGAGACTAAATGGTCTGATGAGGATAAATTGAAGAACCATGATAATCTAACAGTATTGAGTTTATTGAAAGCTACTGTAAATTCTAACATGTTTTCATTTGTTTCCTCATGTAGGACGACAAAGGAGATCTTGGATTGCTCGATCAAGGCTCATGAGGGAAAGATGGACAACCTCTGTCTCATGGCTGACAAACTGGACACATCGAACAGAGAATGCTCGGAGGTAAACTCTAATAATGAAGAAATTTTATTTGAGGAACCATTCGATGCTTATGAATATCTGTCGAATAAATATAAAAGAATCAAGTCTAAAAATATAAAATTAAAAAAGAAAGCTGAAAACACCATTCATGACTCTCCCTGTGAAAAATGTTCACACTTTAAGGAATTAAGTGAGTCTTGCATGCTTGATGTTGACAGTCACAAAGAAACCATTTCATGTTTAAGAAATGAAAATAAAACTCTTCTGGCTAAAATGTCTGAGTTGGAGAGAATTCAAAAAGAGCTAAAGGAAGAGCTAAGGTTAATGTCACACGATCAACAGTTAATTGATGAATTAATGGTGAACAAAAACCTTTCTGAAGAAAATAAAAAATTGAAACAATTAAAAAATGCCATATATGAGAGACTGCTTGTCCTTGAAAAAGGAAAATGCATAGCTGTTGTCTCTAAATACACGCGAGGACAAGAAGGGGGGTTGAATTATCCCTGCCTAGCGCAGTGACAATTTTTAAAATTTACGCAGCAGAATAAAAATAATTGTCAACCCGAAATATAATGAAATGAGATTTAAACTCTACACGAAACCCATTCTCTCGAACTTCTACTATCACACGATCAGGATGAACAATATGATCAAGCAAACCACAAACACAAGGAGCGAGATAGATTTTTGAGGTGGTTCGGGACCACGACGGGCTCCATACGTCCACCCCTCACCGAATCGGTGAGGATCCACTCGCTTCGAACAAAAGTGCATGAAGTTCCCACTCTAAATACATCTAGATGTTGTCTCGCACATGATCTGACAGTGGATCTACACGCACACACACTGTGAAAAGACAGCACTCTTCACACACACAACCGTGTACAGACGGTTCACCACAGAAATATTCAGTGTTCAGAAAATAAGAAAATATTCAATACATGCCCATACTTAGGATAAATTGAGGAAGAATCATCAATATAAACTAAAGAAGGTTGGAGAAATGTATCCTTGTTATATGAACGGCCTAGAGATAATCTTCTTTCAAGTTTTCAAGGTGAGGGGGTTCGAACATCAACAGGTAAGAAGCCGCACGAACTCATAGCTGTAGATTCAGCTTCTTTGACACATGAAATCTTGATGGAATAGATGTAACATTGGAGATCTTCACCCCAGAACGTCCCTGCAAGAGAAGAAGCACATGAGGCACTCAAGAAATTTCTCCCTCTCCCACCTGCGGCCAAACCTTCTCTCCCGTTCTCCACATAATCTTGAAATCATAACTCATATAAATGGGCAAAAAAGGATATATGAAAGACCATAAAATCCCATGCTAAAGTTTTATAAAACCCCTCCTAGATGTGTATGATAACCCTAGTGGCAAAGGGGTCAAAAAAAGAACCCAAATGGATTAGGTTAGATGGGTTTTGAACTTAGTTCTTGGGCATGTGCGCCGCAGTCGGTCGACTGAAACTTGGAGTCGGTTGACTGATCAGTGTCCCTGTTTTGTCTGGCAAATTCTGGCTATTTTGGTCGACTTAAGACTTCCTACCGGTCGACCAATCTGTGAGCGTTTTCTATTTGGCCAGTTCTGGCTATTTTGGTCAACCAAAGACTCCTTGCCAGTCGACCAAAATTCATGCAGAATGCATAAATCAATGGAAATTTGTAAGAATTGAAGCTCAATAGCCCCAAATGGAAGATGCATGAAGCACATTCATGAAAATCTATGAACAAGGTGCATGAAAACACTTTGAAAACATAATTACTCTCAACTAAAGATCAAGATCATATAGCTATGCATTTATGGAATATGAATGAGCATCATGAAACCAAATTTTACCATGAATGATATAAAAGATTTAAACACATTGTTGCGAGTGTAGAAATATGGAACGTAGCGTCACAAGTCACATGAACAAGCATATGTGTGTAAGTGATAACATAATGTGCCAATCAAGTTAACATCATGAACATGTGACTGTGAAAACATTGTAGTATGATCATATAGGAATGAAAATGCAACAAAAGATGTAGAAGAATACCATGATCGCCACCAAAAAAAGACAACGCCAAAGGATATGAAAGAAGACTATGTGCGTTGTGTACCTTGGAAAAAGAAGATGATCGCATTCAATATAAATAATGCGGGGATAATGTGGATTACCTCTCCTCGCCTTCCAGCAGGCTAGAAGGTAAGGGCCTCACTTTCCATACTTTTCTGCGAAACAAAGACAACGCAAAAGGTAAAACCCATTAGAAAATGCTAAGCATAGAAATCTACCTAAGTGCATAAACTAACATGAAAGATTAAGGCAAACTCACTGGGGGAGGGTTTTTAACCCTTGTGGAAGGGTGAAAATAATAGGTGTGTATATTTTAATGAGATTAAAATGCATAGATTGATTTAATATGACATGATTAACAGAGATAAACGATGTGCAAAAGTGAGGTTCATGCAAAAACTATGCAGAAAACTGTGTAAACTGTGCAAACAGGGTGCAAAGACCGGTGCAAACAATAGGGCAAACAAAGTCCAAACAGGGTGCAAATTGGGATGACTGAAGACTTGAGTGTTGTGAAGAAGTAGGAACAAGAATCACTCCAAAAGGAGGTCTGGACAGAAAGTTATGACATCGGAGATTTGGGGGAAAATGCAGACGATGCAGAAAAAGGCAGAACAATGCACAAATCAGACCCAAAGAATGATAAATATCTTGCAGAATAAGACACCAAAAAGGGAAAGAAAGGATGCTATGGAAAGGTGAGAATATTGTGGTGAAACTAGGGCAAAAAGAATGGTTTAAAACGGGGATGATAGTTGTGAAAAACGGTGTGCAAAACACAAGAAAACAAAGGGGTGTAGAACATGACAGAATAGAGACTAAGTGTGAAAATAGAATGAAAGTGCAAAAATGATGGAGAAAAATATGCATGAAGATGACAAGATAATGAGCCCAGAATGGGGTAAAATGAAGATTATACTTCCCTTAAGAGCCTGGGGTTGAAGGAGTGGATCAGAAGTGCACCATGGCTCGCTCCGGTGACGCAAATGTGCCCCCGTCATAAGAAATCTGGGTTTCAGAAAAGTGCAGAACAGAGTGATGAAACCTGAAAAGTTGGGGCTTGGAAGAGGGGGAAAAGATGAGAGAAATAAGGCACACATATAATCAAAACAAAGCTAATACTCCCCTGTTCAAGATGGAGTTGAAGGAGGATGAAGAGGATCAAGCATGACTCCTTCCCGACTTGATGAACATGCCCCTGTCGCGGAGTTGTAGCAGAAAAATCAGAAAACTTTGATGATTTGCCAAAAGTAGGGGCAAAGTTGAGAGGGAAAATGATGATGAAATGGAGTAAATAAAAAACCAAAATGAAGCTTATACTTCCCTCTTCAGGCTTTGGTTGAAGGACGATGAAGATAGTACATCATGGCTTCGCCGTTGCCTTGGAAATGTGCCCCCGTCACAACTGCAAACTGGGCAGTTTATATGGAGGTTGCAGGAAATCTCCAACTTCCTCTCACGATTCCTGGAGATATAGTCCAAGATAAATCGAGTTCTTTGGATCAAACTCGAGATAAACTAAGGACAAGAGATAGAAACAAACGGGACTCGATTTGAAGGAGTATTCTAGAAGTTATGGCTCTTGGAAGGAGGCCACGGCGAGCAGGAAAATAGTGTTTTACTTGTACTAGGATGCTTAAATCCAGATCTTTCGACCAAGCTTCCGAGAGATATAGCCAATGAAAATTCGAGTTCTATGGATCAAACTCGAGATAATCTAAAGGACAAGAGATAGAAACAAACGGGGATCAATTTGGATGAGAATTCTAGAAGATATGGCCGCCGTAAGATAGGCCCATCGAGCAGTTTTCAGAGATAGTGTCCAGTACAGGCTGGACTCCTGGTTTGCTTAGTGGTCGGTCGACCGACCGCTAAGGAACAAACGGTCGATCAACCGACCGTTTGTAATAAGAAACGGTTGTTTGCACGATCGTTTACAGTCCATTTAGGCGACATTGGAAATTAGAGCATACCTCAAAAACGGTGCAGAATTAGAGAAAGTCGTTGAAGAAGAAATTTAGATAACTAAAAAGGAACAACTTTCGTGAAGAGAGAAAGATGAGAAAATGAGTGGAAAAGAGAGAAACTAGGGCGAGAACAGAGAGAGAAAATTCTGGGACGTAGGTGAATGGAGCAGCATGCCGGAAAAACACGAATAACTTGAAATCGGTGCAGAACGGGCCAATGGCGTAGAAGAAGAAATTGTAGAGATTTGAAATATAAACAACTTTGTTGAAGTACACTTAATGAATAGAGGAAAAGAAGGGGATGACAAAGGGCCATTCTCAAGACTGCGCATCAAAAAGATCCAAATGCTTGATGGAAAGTCGACCTAAATGGGCCGCAAGTCAACTTGGAAGGCCGGAAGCTGATAAAATAAGCTCTAGGGCTCTACGAAATCATGATCTCCATGGCTCAAAGGCTAGGGAACAATATAATGGGCTCGAAATCCGTCCAAGGAAGGCTCCAAAATAATGGATAATTTGGGACATCAAAAATGATGAATAGGAGAAACGACGCAACTTGCGGGCTAAAAATGGGTGTCAACAGATGCCCCTCCTTGATGTCAGCTTTAAAAGGGAGTTAGCGAAAGTGATGTTGAGGCGAAATAGAAAGGATATGGAGTGAAAGCGATAGTGAAAAGCGGAGAGAAGTAGAGAGGAAGCGGAGAGAACTAAAAAGCGGGGATCAAGGTAAAAGACACCTGTCACGACCAACAAGCGGCATGAATTCTCCCGAAAACGTTGAACTAACTACAAGGAATGATTAACATGGATGAGACATGCCTGAAGAACTAAACTAAGGGAAAGGAAACACGACCAGCCTCATTGGGGACACAATCCACATGCAATGAGAGGATCGGAAAGGAACACATCATAAGAGCTGGAAAAGGAGAATTGAAATTGAGATAAAATGCAGACAAGAATCACGCTGGCCAACCAGACCAAGCGAGCAGATCAGAGAAAACGTTCAAATTTGGAGTGGAATGAGGATCTCTTATCCAAGAGAATTGAAGAGCAATTAACCATTGCTGAAGAGAAAACCTTGAGAGAATTTTGAGGCGTAAATGCTCAAAATGGCATGATGCTTACTGGGCTAAAATAAAGAAATCATCAAAACAAATGCAAAGAAAGATAAAATTAAAAGTATTTAAGGATACTATTACTATACCAAGCCAAGACGCGGTCAAGCGTCTTCTGTAACCACGGCGTGCGAGATAGAGTCCATCGTCTCCCACCCGACTCGACCGAGCGGCTTATCCAACGATTAACCGTATGCTCCTAGATTAGCATCGTTTTTGTTAAAGGGGAACATCAGATCCCAGAACACACGGGCAACCATCCGGTCCTTGAGAGGCTATAATAATGTGGATACCATATAGTAATGCAATAATGAGAAGGGATAGAGAGCCATACCTCACTTACCTGCCAAGCAAAACGGTATTTTTTTTAATTTTTTTTGATTTTTATGGATTTTCAAATAAGACAACCAACAATATGAACATAACATAAAGATGAAGATAACGTAATGAACAAATGAACGAAAAAGATAGCTCAACATAACATATCAATAGATGAACCAACAACACATGCAAGACACAAACGAACAACATGTATGTATGACAAACATGGTGGGACAAGACAACAATGCAGTGGGACAACAACACATGTGGGATGACAACATGAGATGAGACAACATATGCGGGATGATAACACGAGACATGACAGATATGTTCTTCAATCAAGCCCAAGATCAGGCGAAGCAGAGCCGCCGGGTTCATAATCGTGAGGCAAAGAGCCCTCTCATAAAGATATGATCAAAGTGAGCTAAAGCTAAGCAAAGTATGAGAAGGACATGAGCTTAAGAATAGATCAAGAGACAAGATTGAAGAAGAGAGAACATATCAGAAGCACGTGAACAGGAGATAGAGCAAATGATAAGGAGCCAGGAAGCTTGAATACCTACAACTTGCAGCTTGCACACTTAGTAAACAGATCATACATGTCCTCAAAATAAATAGATAGAAAGGAACAAAAAGATAAATATTTTTGGATTTTTGATAATTTTTGATTTTTTTTTATTTTTAACAATATTTGATTTTTTTGATTTTCGAAGTATTTGATTTTTTAGATTATGAAATATTTAATTTCTTTATATTTTTGGCAATATTTGATTTTTTTGAATTTTAACATAGCAATCTGTAGCACCCAAAGACGGGCTCAAACTACTGGCCAGGGATCGTCATCCCCCCCTTTCATTGAAGACTTCCCTTGAACAGGGCATGCATTTGAGGGTGACTTACCACAACCAACCACCTCCAAAGAACGGTGCCCCTACTAAGGCCATACCTGGGATTCAACCCAGCCTAAGAGGGAGAAACAGAAGAAAATCGGAGAGAAGCTTTATGCAAGAGGAGAAACATCAGGACATGAATTCCTTCCAGGGCACTACCCCTCAAAGATACAGTCTGTTGTACCAGGGCTTTCTGTCTTTGATTTTGAGATCCATATTTATCAGGCATTCGTGCGACCGGGCTCATGTTGTCCTGCGGGAAACTGTACTACCACTCTTTTCCATGCCTTTGATTTCATAATTTCGCATATTCATTCTTATTGATTTTGATAGCCCTTATCTGCCAATTTTAGCATGAAAGCTCACCTTCGAGGGTCAAGATTGCCCCTATTTGAAACCTCTCCCATATTGGGGAGCGCCTAGGTTGGTCATCTCATCCATCAATCTCTTGCCCCTGCACTTGACCGAGCAGAGAAAAGAAAGACCTTTGTGCATACCCAAAGTATGGCCAAAGCAGCAACGGTGTGCCTCAGAGGAATCGGCTATGGATCGCCATGAAGTGTGTGAAAACCCATGCAAAAGGTCACCCTCAACGATCGGGGAGAGAAACTAAACTCCCAGCGTGGAGCTATCACCAGCCTAAGGATGGTGCAGAAGTGAACTCTTTTTGACTAAGCTTAACTAAGCAAATTTCTAAAAGCCACTTAACCATGTTGAGGAATAGCATTATAAGCGTATGCAGGAGTAAAAGAGATAATAGCGATGATAACATTTTCTTGCATAAAATAACGATACCTTGCATATCCACAGTGTGGTAACAGCATCCTGACGCGATCTTGATCATCGAGCTTCATACAGCACGAGCTTTGTATTCCTTGCTTGACAGGACGAAAGGGAGAGGATAGCAAAGGATCAAAGATTCTCTTACACGAAGGAGCGGCAGACATGACACTGGATGAAGAAAGATAAAAAGAAGAGAGACGAGAGCTAGAACTCCCTCGTTAAGGTGCAGAGACCCTGATAACAAGGAACTAGATACTTAATAAGCATAGATCCGCTGGGATAAAGGCGGGCTAAAGCCTCGAAAATAACAAGAAAAAGGGTGATGACCCTGAAATGGTGAAGATGAGTGAATAGGAAGGTGAGGAGGAAAATCATCCGACACGATCGGAGAAGGAGAGTTGTGGACATCCGACAGGGTCGGAGAAGAAGAATGAGGACCACCCGACAGAGTCGGGGAAAGAGAATCATAGACACCCGACAAGGTCGGGGAATGAGAACGAGAATCACCCGACAGGGTCGGGGAAGGAGAGTAAGAACCCGAAGATACCAGAGGAGAAGAATCAGAAGATGTCCCAGGATCGGGATGATGAGAGGGCATAGGCCGAGGCCTAAAATTGTGAGAGGAGGGGAAATCCGGAGACTCTGGATGAGAAGGAGAGGATAAGATCACGGAAATAGGATTGGAGGAGGGAGATACACCACCCAAGGGTGGGAACTGAGCAGGAAAAAAGATGATGAATGGAATGAAGAAGAAGTAGGAGTAAACTTGTGCCGCCACCTCTTTTTGGCCGAAATATCTTGAACACGGACCCGCCTGGTGTGGACCCGGACTTTTGGCATTCTTATCTTACACCATCTTCTCAAATAATGAGCCCATCTTGCAGAGGGCCTGGCCCAATTATGAATATGCAACTTTGTCGGGGCGGTTGCCCCTAGACACTCGGTGCTAACATGTAGACATTCTTGGACAAATAATTCCTCAGAATGATGAATATTAGAAAACCGCGGAGTTCTGTCACTTGGCACTACTAGCATGAGATTCGGCAACTTCTCTCGGCAATCAGACCTGAAGCATAACTCCCTTGATAGAAGAGAAGGACCGAACTGAGGGAGAGTAATACATGGCGTTGACGTGGCCAGTATACTGATAAACTGAGAGAGATTGCATAGAATGTGTAGAATGTCCTTTGACAATATGGAAGATACGGCCAATTGCCCCTTGAACATGGAATTCATAATCTGCTTGGGGGCCGTATGAGTTAATACGATGCGGGTGGAGAACCCTTCTGGCTAGTAATCTGAACTGCGACGGAGCGATAAGAAATAACAGCATCAATCGTAAGACCCCCAACGGGCAAGGAGATTGCCACCGGTCTCACTTGAGAAGAAACTGGCACCAATGAGAAGGAACTATTCTTGGCAACAATTATTGGAAGTTGAGGCTCATCATCCCCAAAATAGCCAAGAATCAAGACACAGATTGGCATCCGACAGATGAAATCTTGGAACTTGAAAGGTATAACCGGTGAAGCATCATCCTGACTTGGCTCATTGTCTCCATGGGGACAAGACCCAAGGGGCACCAAAGGTAGCGCGCACCCGCTCCGTAGGGTGGAAGTAGGTAGAGAAGTGGTGGTAAGAGGTTTGATAAGTAGTGGTGGCCGGTGAAGGCTTAGAAGATGTAGAGGCCTCAGGCGGTGGAAGGATAACAGTGATGACTGGCTCGGGCGAAGGTGAAGGCGAAAGCGGAGCTTGCTCAGGCTTGGGCGGCAAGAAAGATGGAGGAGAGGGCGGAGACGGTAAAGGCAATGGAGGTGATGGAGATGGTGAAGGTGGTGATGTGGGTAATGGGATTGGTGATGGAGGTGCTGATGCAGGCAATGGGGGTAATGTTGGTGGTGGAGATGGTGGAGAGGGTGAAGGTGCAGTGGAAAGCCATGGGGCCCAATGTTGACGTATTGACACAACGCGTCGAGCAGTAGTGGAAGTGGCAGCGAGAGAAGAAGGGGAGGCACTGGCCTGAGCAGAGGCTTGGGTTTGTGGAAGGCTAGGAGATGGCAAAGTAACGGGGTAGGCGATGACTTAGGTGAGGGAACAAGTGATGGAGTGGGTGCAACGCTAGATGAGGGATCACAGCGGTGCCCCTAGCCTTGTAGAGACGGAGATGGCTGCCTAGGCGACGCTTGCTGCTGTTGCTTATTGCGGAGATATAAAATGACCTTGCGAATGGCGACTCAATCAATCCTCTTCTGATCTTCCAGATCATAAATATAATCCCGGAACTTGGGGCAATCCTCAACCAAATGCCCCTGTTGACGGTGAAAATCACAGAACTGAAGCATATTCCTGACCGCGGGTCAGCAAGGCACAACGAGAGGGTGCGACGACGCGTGAGTGGCCATCAAACCCTGAAAATGTCGGTAAAAAACTCCGGCAACGGAGAGTGAGGAGGAGCCTGCATTGGGCTAGGGGGATGCCGAGGGATATGTGATGGAGATGGTTGTGGCAGTTGCATTGGCAAGGGTGCGTGGCTAGTGGAAGGACTCGGTGGAGGCATATGTGGAGCAGGAAGGGAGATAGGAGGTATGTAGATGGCATCCACCTGCTCAGGCTATGATGTTCCCTTGACCAGAGGGGAAGACACAGGTGTTAACACCCGTTTTATGACCAATAAGTTGGGTCATCTCTTTATTCATTCTATATGATGCTCCGAGTTGTTCACTCTTCATAGAGTGTAGCAACCCTGATAAATAAAGGATAAATAAATTCCTAATAGGCTAAAAGATATGGTGAAATAAAAGAAATAAATTTAAATAAATCAAAATAGAATGAAGGACTTAGTAAATAAATGATAAAACCCAAAATGACTAAATATTAAGTCAAAATGAAAGAAACGCCTCTTAGCAAGGTGTGAATTAATTAAGAAACGCCTCTATATAAGGCGTTAATTTGAAAAGGACGCCTACAGTCAAGAGCGTCAAAATTCCAAACGGCTTGAAATAAAAATAAGGAAAGAAATGGTAACGCCCTGACCTTAGGCGCGTTTTATACAAGAAACGACTCAGACCAAGGCGTCAAATTAATAAACGCCCTATGACAAGGCATTAATTCAGGTTTTGTTTCGTTTTGACCCAGGAGTCTATCTAAAGTAAGTTTTGGATAACTACGGGAAGATTGAATAGGGCAAGAACTCTATCATGGAAGTATTACTTCCAATACAACTCTAACCTTATTGGGATTCCCAAAATCCTATAAAAAACCCTTGCCCATCGAACCCTAAAGGCTATTTGATCGATCTGCTGCTGCTACGGTATGTGATGAACTGAAGGTTCTTCCTTATATTTTTCTCTGGTTACGATCATATGAAGAATATTAATTGATTCTTCATCTTCTTCTATTACAGGCTAAGGAAGCTTTGCTTCTGCATACGTGAAGAACAAGGTAATGTTCTTCCTCTTCCTTCTCCTCTGGTTATGTACGATGAAGAAACTAATGTCTGCAGTTTCTTCTTCTGTAGGATCTGCAGTAAGTGACAAAGTGAAGAACGAGGGTTCTTCATCAAACAATCTCTTCGTCCATCTTCATCTTCCTGCCCCTGCTGCTGCTATTAAGTTCATACGTTGCTGAAAGAAGCTTCAGAGTTTAGAGCAGAGCATCAGTTCGTTATCAAAACCTTCACATTCTTAAGGTAGGTTTTCTCAAGAACGTAGCCCAAATTAATTTAATTCCATGGAAATACCATCATGACATGCATGTATATAGTTTTATTACAGTTTTCAAACGTTTTTTGTAATATTTTGAAAGAAACGCCCTTGCAAGGGGCGCTACTTTAAAAGAAACGACCTTGTCCAGGTAGTTAATTCGTGTTTTGACGCCCTGTCCAGGAGTCGTCAATTTCCTTAATTATTAATTACACATGTTAAACAAATTCTATATCTATTTAAACATGATTCTAAATCAGTGCATGATCATATTGTTTAATTCTGCTAATTTTTCCTGTCCTATCCATAAAATTATTTCCTCAGAAATATTTATCATGAAATTCTGTTACTGTTCAAAATTCCTGGAACGTTGAGAATTAACGACCTGAGTCAGGTCGTCTCTTGTTGAACTAACGCCCCAGACCAGGGCGCGAATTGAAAGATAACACCCCTTCCCAGGGCGCGTTTTTGATAAAATTCCATAGCATTTAAAATTATGCAAAATAGAAAATGAAATGGACGCCTGCTACTGTAGCCGTCAATTTGAATATAGACACCCCTATCTTAGGCGTTACTTTGATAATTAATGACTTATATTAAGTCATTATTTTCCTGTGATCAACATTTTCATGTTACGGTAACCGAGTGTTTTCATTAAATATATATATATATATATATATATATATATATATATATATATATATGGCACTATATCTCCACTCCGTGAGTATAGTCCCACGTTTCATGATGTTTTATCGTTTTACCTCTCAATTCTCATTGACATACAAGCTCTCCTTTGGACATTCCGTTCCTTTGGACTAGCGAGTTAGTCATAGAGACCTCCATAAGACTCCTCGAGCCTTGGATTCCCTCAAGGCCGACTGAGCTGGTTGTACCCTAACCACTATTGATTGCCATGTCACTCTAAAGAAACATGGTATACCGGCCCTCATGTTATACAAAGTGTATATCATGGGAATTCTTTTAATGGGATGAGGTTATCATGCCATTTGATGATGTTCTTGTAAACCCCAATTCTATCTTAAATATGATGTTCTTGTGGACCTCAATTCTATATTAAGAATGAGGATGTCTTGTCATTGAGGTGCTGTCCTTGTAGACCTCAATTCTATATAAAAAGAGTGCCCATACTTACTGGTCATGGTACCCGAGTTAAGGGAACCTAATTTCACCTAGTTTTATCGATATTCGTGATTGTACCGTTATTATCGCCTATCTATGTCAAGTGTCATATTTTTAGACTCTACTTTATCAAAGTCTATCCTACGTGTCTACAAGCTTGATTCTTGAAATTCCATATTGGATATATACAAGAGTGGATGTCAAAAATACATGATAAATGCCTGCGCATATAGGGCCCGATCTGGTCCTGGGAGGAGCACCCGAAAGTACTTGTGCCCATGGGAGTTGAATGATAAGGTATTGGCATTATACCGAAGTGCATGACTAGTTTGATTGGACATTCCACATAAATCTTGTACTTGACTTGTACTTGACATGACATGACTTGCGTGGCCCGAGAAAAGGGTAAATACTTGCTTGCTTGAACATGATAGCCAAATTCTTGACACGACATGATAAATGTACTTGCTTGAATATCTTGATATCTTTTGATATAAGTTCTTGGAAGTTATTGACTAGTTCATCTTGCCATCTTATTGTTATACTCATCTCTATCTTGTCGTTTTATGCGAGCATGCATAGCTATAGTGCATTCATGAAAGATGTAAATATTTAAACCCCTTGCTAGCTCTTGAGATATAATTTTCCTACTGAGCGTTCGCTCACTCCGTGTATTCCCTACTTTTCAGGTAAGTCCAATGATGAGAGAAATCAGTCTGATGGGGAAAGCCAAGAGTGAAAGAGATAGAGCTTCTCCAGTGTCGTCTTGTCTTTTCTATGATTTCTTGAGTCAATCTATGTATTTTTCTTTTATTTTATGATCAAGGGTTTGTAATAGACGTATGTTTATGATTGAATAAAGGATTGGGTTATCTTATCATTAGCGCACTCTATCTTTGTGTCGAATACACTACTACTCTGATTGACATGATTGATTTAAACTCGTCGCGCATCTCCGGGTATCTTCCGTGCTCGGGGCGTGACATCGAGTCTCTTGATTTGTTGAAGCCTATTTCTTGGGTTTTAATTCCTTGATTGGATGTGGCTCTTTATGGCTATTTCACTGAATGAAGCTTAGCAATATCTTCACTCCTTTTTGAACTCCATTGATAATAACGGTCTGACTCAGGCGCGTTGCTTCCTTATAACGGATGGGTCCTGGGCCGTTGCTTCGTGAAGAGTCCTAAGGCTTAAGGCCTCATTTTAAAGCTTATCTTTTGGTCTATGCGTTGATTATAACGGTCTGTCGTGCAGCCGTTTCTTCATTGTGACGCCCTATGCCTTGGCTGTTACATCCTTTTCAGAGTCCAATTGTTCTGATCTTCTTCCCGTTGATCTTATCTCTTTGGGATAAGGTTGAAAGTAACAGATGTTCCTTGATGCATTATTTTAAAGTAGGGGTCTGTCGTGCAGCTGTTGCTTCCTTCAGAGAGTCCTGGCAGTCCAGGCCTTTTCTCTGCTACTCCGTAGTCGAGATAAGAACTTGGATTGACGATATCTCTTCCAAATCTTATCCTCAGAACCTTTCGTTCGATTCTATGGACTCTTGGTGATATTATCTTCAAGGATTTGCTAAGTGTTATCCCTCTTTCTTGCTGTATTATCCTCTACTCGACCGGAGAGTTGGAGGGTCTATAAATAGAACCCTTGACTTCATGGCCCGAGGGGAGGAAGATTTTGAAATTCACGTCGAAGTGCTGCCAAACTCAGGAGCCATCTTCATCCAAGAGGAACTGCTTCCCACGTCCATCCATCTTATAATCAAGGGAGTACTTTGGTTTTGGTCTTTCAAGTTCATCATTGCATGCTTAAGTTCTTCCCTAGTTTTTCCCCAATCAAAGCATTGTCCCTCTTCTTTCTTCACATTTTTTACTAATTTCCAAGCATCTAAACTTCCTCCCACATTTTAAAACACCCAGAGGGGTTAAAAAAACCAAAAAACTCCCCGGTAATTCCCTCTCCTTTTGATGCCCTTAAGTTCTTTGAGAATTGATGCTATGCTTGTGAAAAGGGCTAATTGAGGTTGTTTTCTGGTGTTTCATATTTTCCTTGGTAGGTTTATAGGTTCATTAGGATGAGGCCCAAGTCTTCTATCCGGCTGGAAGAATTGGAGTTAAAAAGATCCATAGCTTTGCTACTGCAAGTGTTCTGACGGTCTGGTGTAGGCGCGTCAAGTTCTTCTGGCAGTCTATCGTGCAACCATTGCTTCATTGTGACGCACGAGGTCGTGGCCGTTACATCTAGTGATGAGGGCATCCCTTGCCCCTCCACATTTTCTCCGGACTCGGATTGTTCATCGGCAAGCGCCATTATATTAGTCATGTATTTTTGAGTCTAGTCATGTAATCTTCACATTTTCTTTGAGTCATTATCATGTAATTTTCCCTTTATTTGAGTCATGTACCTAGGTTGTTGAGTCATTTTCCTAAGTATTGAGTCATTATGTTGGTTTGATAGGCTATTGGGCCCATCTCATTGGGCTAGGCCCATGGACGCCCCCCCTTCCCTTCGGTTATTAGTCATTGTGTCTTTTGTTAGGGTCCTTTGTGAAAAAGTCATGTGCCTATAAATAGGCCACCCCACTCCTCATATGTAACAACTTTGAAGAATCATTTGAAGAAAAAATCCTCTAGTCTTACTCCTCTCTACCAAATCTCTCTTCTCTCTCTCACTCATTATCTCTCTCTCTCTCTCTCCCAAAGAGAAGTTCGCCCCCCTCCTCTCTCCTCCCCCCCATTCATTTCCAACTCCCACCTACCTCCACTAATTCTCCACAACTCCCCATAGCCCCTCTTTACTCCCCTCCTAGTCCCAAGCACCTTCCACCAATCTAAGCCCTTCCTCCCAACCACCACCTACCACCTCCACTTCCCTAAGCACCCCTCCACATACCCAAGGCTAAAGGACCTCCTCCCTAGGCCAAATTTGAATCTCCCTCCCATCTCCCCTCCCCCTTGGCTCCCTAGGTCGCACCCCCCTCTCTCCCCTCAAGCCAAGTTCGCCCCCCACCTTCTCTCACACACTCGATCTCTCTTGTGCCACCCACCTTCCCACCACCACCACTAGCAGCTACAGCCTTCCCCCCAGCCCTAATTCGCCCTCCCCACTACCTTCTCCCCATCCCTCACAACCCCTAAACACCCCACATCACTCTCCCATAGCCATTAGACACACCTCCCACCACTTGCTCTCTTGGCCATCCCCTTCCCCACACCTTCTACTTCTCCCCATTCTGTCTCTGTTTCAGGCAGCAGGGTTACAGCGACTTGCAGAAGCAGGTACGACCGTCCCTCAAAGATTCAAGTGGCAAAGCCTACATCCCTGGAATCGTCTGCAAGTTATATTTCCAACCGTGGTGGTCTCGCCGGCTTCCGAGGTCGGAGCTGTTCGTAGAAGCCGATCTCGTCCGACTGCGTCTGCTGCCCCTGTCTGCAGACCTGAAGCTGAAAGCAGAAGCTACCACAGCCAGCTCGTGAAGTATCTGAGTGACATTTTTGGAGGGCTGAAACTAGTACCAGTTAGCTGTCATCTCCAAGATGAAAGACCTCATTCGGCCTCCGGAGCTTCCAGTTATTATTTTCTTCGTCGGGGTGTGTCGTCTGCCCCCTGTGGGTCCAGGTTTGACCTGCCCCTGCTTATCCAGCTACCTCGTTCTTCTCCGACCTCCGATTGGGCCCCCGTTGATTCCTGCTTGAAGCTACTCCGACGACGATCACGTCACCTCCATGCTTGTCTCATTTGGAGTTCAGGAGCGTCCGTGGTGCCTTCTGCAACTCGCTATACCTGTTCTGCTCCATCCAGAAGAGGAAGTTGCTGACCTGTTCCAGTCGATGGCCCGACTAGCCCTGAGTTCCAGAGCTCCTGCCAAAATTCAGACACCATCCCTGTCCTATTGGGGAACTTTTGGTGTAGGTTTCATCAAGATCAAAGCTCCGTGGAATTTTTGGTAGCATCAACACCGCCCCACTGTCCGGCGAACCTGCAGATTGGCAGAACCGGCGGGATTCGACAAGTCGGGTTCCTTTGCTTAATTCCCCCACCCCGCTTGACCGGCTGAAGGCCCCTCCCTGTGTGGACGTAGTTTTGAATGTAATAAGCCTAATCTCCACCCCAAGGTCACCCCTCCTGCGCGAGGCGTAGTGTTGTACATCTTTGCATTTTCAGGTCAAGCTACATCGCTGCGGCGATCAGGTGTATACCCTCGCCTCTCCGCTCGCCCCCGTCTCCGGCCGGAGTCGGCGTCTTCACGCCGGCTAGGTGAGCTCCTGAATATCTCTCATTGCTGTAATGAACTTGCTTAGCTTAGTATTGCTATAGTTACTCCGTTGGCGGTGAGAGAGTGTCCGATTTGACATTGCCACCGAATTGAGTGACCACCGCAGGTGAGTTGAGAGTGAAACCACTTAACCCACACCCTTGGTGTGTTGACCGCCCATGATTTGGGCATCCTAGGCCTATTTGGGGTTCTCCCTAAGCTAGTCTACCCTTGGAGCCTCAAGGTCCCGCCTCGGACCCTCTCCGACATCCCCTAGTTGCCAACGGGCACTAGTGTGCGCCATACGGGTGAGCTCGCTAGTGTGAGTCCGCTCCGCTACTCAAACTTGAATGCTTGCAAAATAGGTCCAAGGTTGGTGTTACATCAAGTGGTATCAGAGCAAGTTCACAAACTTGTCTCTATCAAGTTGGTCCTAGGGCATGTTTATGCATTTAGAGTCATCGGTTGCATCTTTTGGTCCCTAGCATGGCCACCTCTTACCAACCTCACCAATCGGTCCTCTCCATAAGTCCAAATCACCAAAGGATGCCTACCACCAACACACATAACCTCCCGGGCCATGTCAACTACCTCATGAAGGCCTTGACCCATGCCAACGAGCGGCTTGATAACATATCGGGTCGACTCAACCAACTTGGAGAAAATGGGCCCACCCCAAGGATGAATGATTGTAGGGCTCCTCCCTCACCTCCCACCTTTGATGGAACTTATCCTAATGAGTATTTAGAATGGGAGGCTTCCATGGACCATTATTTCACTTGGTATCCAATGACCGAAGAAGAGAAGGCCCAATTTGCCAAGTTGCAACTTACTAAACGCGCTCAAACTCAATGGTTGCAAATTGTCGAGATAAGGGTGCTTAGAAGGGAAGCTTCCATCACCACTTGGGGGGACATGAAAGAACAACTTAGGGATAGATATGTTTCCCCCCCTTACTCAAAACACCAAATCCCAAGGAGCACTTCAACTCCTTCACCCTCTTCTGGCCAACCCAAGACCCTAATCTCCCATTCCCCACCACTTCCCACCTATCCTACCCCGACCACCACATCTACACCCTACCTACCAGTCCTCACCACAACCATAGCTCCACAAATCCAATTGGGCCCCATATCCACCCATTCACCAAAACCCATGATGTCTACCACTCCCCAATCCAAAACCCCTCACAAAATTCATACCCTACAAAATCCCTTGGAATCCACCACTACCCCTCCATCCTCCCCCAAAAAGGACACACCTCTTAAGACCAACACCCCTCACCCAACCCACCTTCCACTTCCCTCCCCAATCCTACCCCAAATTAAGCCTCCACTACTTCCACTCTCAAGTCCAACCCACGTTCGACCTTGCTCACCTCCTCGGGTGCGCCATGCTTCGACTAACACCAAACCACCCACCATAGACCTTCCTACCCCATTATCCTTAGGAGTTGTAACCCACACACCTACCCAAGTGGAGAGGGATACCAATTCGGATCCACCTCCCAAAATCAAGGAAATCCACGGGCCACACAGCTCATCCACCACTCCTAGCCTAGTTCCTCAAGAGCTATACACCCTTCCCCATGACACCATCACCATAGATAAGTCCGTACTACAATGGCTCAAGCGAGGCCTCACCATTCCTAGTTCACAACCAAGCCACCTACCCATGGGACATCAATCTCAAATCATTCCCACTCAGCCTCATGTCACTTATCAAACCTCCTATTGTGTAGAAGATTTGGGAGACTTAGTGGCCTACCTACACTGGCAAATCCACTTGACCGATATGCTAGCCATGAGGCCATCGGAGTATAGCACCATTAGCCTAGCTTACCCCACCGTTGGCTCCATCACTTCCATCTACACCAATGGCCAATTTACAAGTGAGATCATGCTCCTTCTTCCCATGGAGGAGGAACCCATCCTAGTCTACTCCCCAACCATTGAGATCCCAAGTGCTTTGATTGGCCAACCCATTAGCAACCTTGGCCCAAATATTTTGGAGGAGGATGACTCACCATTTGAGGACCTTGAGAACATGGAATACCCCTACTTAGGTGACCCTTACCATGATCCCTTTGACCCTTTTCTATGGGAGCCTAAATCTCCATGTGACCCACTCCCCCTATTCACCACCCACCTCACCCTATCCATACCGCCTAAGTTGACCAAAACTCCTCCCTTCCTAGAATCGGGATACACCATGAGAGCATTGACCTTAGGCAACAAACAACTCGGGATTGAGGAAATGTCCCACCCCATAACCACCTTCCTAGATCCCTTCGACCCATTCACATGGAAGTTCAAAAGTCATCACACATCTATGCACATGGAAGTCACCTTTGGGATAAACATGCATGAGTCTAGGCTTACCACACCATTTGACATGATTCATAAGTCGGGGCCATTCATTCATATCACCCACATGTCAAGTAGAAAACATGAGTGGTCAATATTTGGTTGTAATGGTCCACCATCATTCATCATAAATCTCAAGTATGTTAGGAGCCTACATGGGTGTCCGGGTCCTCCAACATTCATCACACTCACTTGTAAGAGGGACACCTATGGATGCCCCGGTCCTCCCAAATCCTTCAAAATCTTCATAACATCAATGCATGATAGGTCTATATGTGGTTGTCCTGGACCACCTTTTCATACCATACATTGTCAACTCACATTGCATCATAGTGCATGGCATATACATTCAAGCAAGTATCAAGTAACAAGCGGTGGGATTCACAAGAAGCGAGCACAAACTCCTAAACACCACTTTGAGTTCCAAGTTGATAACTTGGCGATGATGACTTTGGAGTGGCTCTACTTTAGGGTCACCTCCAAATTGAGGGCACGAGGACTTGGACCTTGCCAAGTTCCGAGTGGCTTTGGCAACCCGACTTATGGGTTGAACTTTCAAAAGGGTTTTGGGATTCTCTCCGTTTCTCATGTGGCGGATCCAGCACCCTCTAAGGGCACCGCGGTGGATCCTAGTGAGTGCCTCGAGCTTACACCTACCCTTGTGAGAGACACCCTCGGAGTGCCACCACAAATAGCCTGAGCGCCCGATGTGAGCACACAACGGCAATACTAGGCAAGCAAGATCCCATCGCCAGCATGAGGGTATGACCGAGCCACTTTGTCGAGCAGAAGCGTCGTTCCCTGACTATGGTCGCGGGTTGAGTATGGAGATCAAGGATTACCCAGAACCGCAGTTCGATGTACTACTTCCCTGGTGGATCCATACTCGACGGGGTCGAGTTTTCCCCACCCCGGGGGTATGATGAGGGCATCCCTTGCCCCTCCACATTTTCTCCGGACTCGAATTGTTCGTCGACAAGCACCATTATATTAGTCATGTATTTTTGAGTCTAGTCATGTAATCTTCACATTTTCTTTAAGTCATTATCATGTAATTTTCCCTTTATTTGAGTCATGTACCTAGGTTGTTGAGTCATTTTCCTAAGTATTGAGTCATTATGTTTGTTTGATAGGCTATTGGGCCCATCTCATTGGGCTAGGCCCATGGACGCCCCCCCTTCCCTTCGGTTATTAGTCATTGTGTCTTTTGTTAGGGTCCTTTATGAAAAAGTCATGTGCATATAAATAGGCCACCCCACTCCTCATATGTAACAACTTTGAAGAATCATTTGAATAGAAAAAATCCTCTAGTCTTATTCCTCTCTACCAAATCTCTCCTATCTCTCTCACTCATTATCTCTCTCTCTCTCTCTCCCAAAGAGAAGTTCGCCCCCCTCCTCTCTCCTCCCCCCCCATTCATTTCCAACTCCCACCTACCTCCACTAATTCTCCACAACTCCCCATAGCCCCTCTTTACTCCCCTCCTAGTCCCAAGCACCTTCCACCAATCTAAGCCCTTCCTCCCAACCACCACCTACCACCTCCACTTCCCTAAGCACCCCTCCACATACCCAAGGCTAAAGGACCTCCTCCCTAGGCCAAATTTGAATCTCCCTCCCATCTCCCCTCCCCCTTGGCTCCCTAGGTCGCACCCCCCTCTCTCCCCTCAAGCCAAGTTCGCCCCCCACCTTCTCTCACACTCACTCTCTCTCTTGTGCCACCCACCTTCCCACCACCACCACTAGCAGCTACAGTCTTCCCCCCAGCCCTAATTCGCCCTCCCCACTACCTTTTCCCCATCCCTCACAACCCCTAAACACCCCACATCACTCTCCCATAGCCATTAGACACCCCTCCCACCACTTGCTCTGGCCATCCCCTTCCCCACACCTTCTACTTCTCCCCATTCTGTCTCTGTTTCAGGCAGCAGGGTTGCAGCAACTTGCAGAAGCAGTCACGACCGTCCCTCGAAGATTCAAGTGGCAAGGCCTACATCGCTGGAATCGTCTACAAGTTAGATTTCCAACAGTGGTGGTCTCGCCGGCTACCGAGGTCGGAGCTGTTCGTAGGAGCCGATCTCGTCTGACTGCATCTGCTGCCCCTGTCTGCAGACCTGAAGCTGAAAGCAGAAGCTACCACGGCCAGTTCGTGAAGGATCTGAGCGCCATTTTTGGTGGGCTGAAACTACTACCAGTTAGCTGTCATCTCCAAGAATAAGGACCTCATTCGGCCTCCGGAACTGCTAGTTACCATTTTCTTCGTCAGGGTGTGTCATCTGCCCCCTGTGGGTCCAGGTTTGACCTGCCCCTACTTATCCAGCTACATCGTTCTTCTCCGACCTTTGATTGGGTCCCCGTCAATTCCTGCTCGAAGCTACTCTAACAACGATCACGTCACTGAAAAGCTCGTCTCATTTGGAGTTCAGGAGCGTCCGTGGTGCCTTCTGTAACTCACTGTACCTGTTATGCTCCAGCCAGAAGAGGAAGTTGCTGACCTGTTCTAGTCGACAGCCCGACCAGCCCTAAGTTCCATAGCTTCTACCAAAATTCAGACACCATCCCTGTCCTGTTGGGGAACTTTTGGCGGAGGTTTCATCAAGATCCAAGCTCTGTGGAATTTTTTGTAGCATCAACACCGCCCCACTGTCCGGCGAACCTGCAGATTGGCAGAACCGGCAGGATTCGACAAGTCGGGTTCCTTTGCGTAATTCCCCCACCCCGCTTGGCCGGCTGAAGGCCCCTCCCTGCGTGGAGGTAGTTTTGAATATAATAAGCCTAATCCCCACCCCAAGATCACCCCTCCTGCGCGAGGCATAGTGTTGTACATCTTTGCATTTTCAGGTCAAGCTACATCGCCGCGGCGATCGGGTGTATACCCTCGCCTCCCCGCTCGCCCCCGTCTCCGGCCGGAGTTGGCGTCTTCACGCCGGCTAGGTGAGTTCCTGAATATCTCTCATTGCTGTAATGAACTTGCTTAGATTAGTATTGCTATAGTTACTCCGTTGGCGGTGAGAGAGTGTCCGATTTTACATTGCCACCGAATTGAGTGACAACCGCGGGTGAGTTGAGAGTGAAACCACTTAACCCACACCCTTGGTGTGTTGACTGCCCATGATTTGGGCATCCTAGGCTTATTTGGGGTTCTCCCTAAGCTAGCCAACCCTTGGAGCCTCAAGGTCCCGCCTCGGACCCTCTCCGACATTGCCTAGTTGCCAACGGGCACTAGTGTGCGCCATACGGGTGAGCTCGCTAGTGTGAGTCCGCTACTCAAACTTGAATGCTTGCAAAATAGGTCCAAGGTTGGTGTTACATCATCTAGATGACCTACAGGTTCTCTCTGATTTTCTCTCCCATGGGCGGGTGCTTCATCCACCTATTTCCAAAGTATCTTCAGGTCTTTGACTTGTTTTTACTTTGGTGGCGATCACGTCTTTCTTTGTATTGGGCATTAGCTTTCTCCTTCATCCCATATCATTTATTTTCTTGCTTGCTCCACCCCTTGCGGTGTGTTTTTATTTACTCCTTGCTCCATGCCCCGGTGTGTGTTTTCCTTTTCCTTAGTTTAGCTTGATTGAGATAGCATGCCCATGCTAGAGCTATCTTTGATTGCCTAGGTTCATGATCACATGTTCATAGGTTAAAGAGCGGATCTTTGATTACTTGTTTGTCATCTTATCACTCATCAAAACCCCCAAAAGAAAAGAAGATAGGCAAAACAAATCAATAGATAATTTTTTGGCGATCACGGTAGGACAACTTGTGCCAATCGTGCTTTTGATTCCTGTTTAAACCTGCCATCATTTCTTGTTTGGTTTCTTAAGATTTTCCCCTTGTTGTTGGCTGATTCTGGTTCTCTGAGTTCTATGACGGCCCTGTGTCCATGCGTCATAGTCTTATGATGCAGGGGCATTGGACCGTTATACCTGCTCTGCCGCGAGAGTTTTCACTGATTTTCCTATTATTTTTGGTTGATTTTGCTCTCTGGCTCATTTGGCGGTCCTGGGTCCATGCGTTATATTCACTCTGGGGGTCTAGCATTCGACCATTATTTTCTTCGGACGTAGGGTTCTTTGACCGTTATACTTCAGGCAGGTACGCATCCGAGGTGCAGTTATTTCCGCGATTTCTGTTGTGATTCCTTGTTTGGGTGATACCTGACTTCCTCCTTGCTTTGTTCATATACCCATATCATTGTTTGCATAGTTGTTTGCTAGATTTTTAGGCTAGAATTTGCATGCACTCCGGTGCACATAGGGTCATCCATCTTGTCATATCTTAGAGTGCATTTTTCCTACCTTGGTGTGCGGATCTCTCGTCTCCATATTCCTTGGGGCCGACTAGGAAATCACACCAGGGACCTCCATAAGTCCCCGCGAGCCGTGGATTCCCACACGGACGCCGGGCTGCTTGTACCTTTCCCACCCCATGTCTAGGGTTGCATAAGTGAAGGAGTGATTACACGTAGAGTCAAGCCAAGCCTTGTGTCCATCTCCTATTAGCAACATATTGTTGAGAGCACATATCAATCAATCCACTAAAGTTCCAAATGAGAAATCATAAGAAACCTATTGCATCATCTTAAGCAAACTTGGTTGACTTTGAGTGTCGTCATCTTTTGTCACTTACATCTTTGTTAAATCATCTAAGTTTGGCTACTCATTGTGCGATTGTTTGTGTTGATTGTTTGCATTGTCAAGGTTGTTCGTTGCATGTGGAGTTGTTTTCACCTATCGGAATCATCTCCTAGAGTCCCTTCCTCCTTCACATTCTACTCCAATCCACTCTTCGAATCTGCTATGGCATCCTTCAATCCTCCCCGCTCCCAAGAGGACTCTCTTCCTCAAGGGCTCCTTGAAAACCCTCCTAGGGTTACTTCCTTTTCTTCTGGGGAGGGGACCACCCCTCTCCCATCCTCCACTTCCATGGAAGGTGGTCAAGCTACCGCCTCTTTCTCCACTCCTTCCGCGGGCTCCGTCCTTCAGATGATGGCCCAATTGGACCCGGCCCAACTTCAAGTTCTCTATCAAGCCATGCACGGGTCCAATGCCTCACCTTCTACCATAGTCCAAGGTCAATCCAATCCTTCCATTATTGGGCCCCCCATTCAGCCCACTCCGATTGATCTCACTCCGGTCCAACCACGAACCATCACTTTCACGGGCATGGAAACGGGCCAATCTTCCAATTCGGCCCAACAATTTTTTGATAAGGGGAAGTCTCCCATTCCCTCTTTTGTTCAGGTGGATCATCACACATCTCCTTCGATGGCTCCACAAGTTCTTATGGGCCCTTCCGATTTCTTGCGCCCTCAGCAGGGGGTGGCCCAAGCTCATTCCAGTTTGGGTCAATCTCCAGCCCAATACGCTTCTTATGGGCCCCCCATTTCAACTATTTATCCTTCTACACCTACTTACGGGCTCCCACCTTCTACTGCAATAATTCCATCTGCTCCTCAAGCCCAATCAACATCTCTCACTACCCCTACTCCTTCCCGAGAGCAGGAACTACTTGATAAGTGGGCCACCATGCAGCAACAACTCGATTTTCTCCAGAAACGGGTTGGCCCACAATCTTTGGCAGATATTCCCGTTCCAAGCTTCTAGAATATCCGATTCCCTCCTCAATCAGAGCTCCCTAACTACCGCAAGTACGATGGGAACAGCAATCCCTTTGTTCATGTGAGGGATTTTTTGTATGAATTGGCGCAATTCCAGTATGATGATCGCCTTATGGCATATTTGTTCCGCCGATCTTTGGATGGTGTTGCTCTGGAATGGTTTTACTCTCTACCACTGGAAGAGGCTGAAAGTTTCAAGGTAGTGAAGGACAAGTTCATTCAGCGGTTTCAAGACAGGGTCGGCCCAGATTACTCATTCATAGATTTAGTAGCCGAAAAGATGAAGCCGGATGAGGAGTTCGCCACTTACGCCAATAGGTGGAGACAAATGGCCGCTAGAGTGCCTGGCCACATACCGGAGGAAGAAAAGGTCAAGTTGTTGATTTCAAATGCTACTCCGACCTTCAGGAACATCCTGGCGATGAATGACATAGCCAACATGCATCAACTCTATAGCCAGGCGCTCTTTATACAGACGCATTTCAAGGATTCCCTCATACATTCTCTCTTTGAAAACCAAAAGATGAAATACCACAAGAAACCACAAGGGCCGGTTACTGAAGGAGTCCAAACAAATGAACAAGTCCAAGCCGTTGCCTTTCCATTTCAAGCCGCACCTTTTTGCTTCCCTCAGAATCCCCGCACTCCACAGAACCCCGCTCCGCAAAACTTCCAAGCCACTCCGTAAAACCCTCCGCCTACCTTTACCGCTCCACAAAATATTTTCATCGCTCCACAACAACCACCACCGCCTCCACAATACCACAATGTCCCTCCTCCCAATGGCTATAGCAATAATCCAAACAGCAAGCGTCCAGCTCCCAGGAGAGCTCAATATCCCCCAATGCCAGAAACACTTACAGATATCTTCTCCGCCCTTATGTCAGTGAATGCAATCCAACTTCCTCCGGAAAGACCTAATTGGAACTCGGCCGTTGATCAGACAAAATATTGTATGTTCCACCGGCAATTGGGTCACACTATTGAAGGATGCTTTCAGTTCCGGGATCTGGTATATGACCTTCATGAAGGGCAAAGAATAGATTGGGCCGAGATGCACAGGGCCATTGTCGAGATTAAAGAGAAGAGAAGGCAGCCGCAGGGGCAGCAAGTGCAGCAGCAAGAAGCACCGCAGCCGCAGCAGCTACGCCCGCAGTAACCACACCCGGCACAGGATCTGGGGATCCATCAAAATCCGATGCCAAATCATCCACCAGCTCCTCAACAGCAGCCGCCGGCGCCAGCACAAGTAAACGTGGTCCAACCCCCGGCCCTAATGCCGGGTGGTCTTTTGATGACGATGGCACCACACCACAAGTCATGGCCCTCCACCATAGCCACCGCAATCCCCTCACTCCCTCCTTTGTCCTTCCTACACACCCGACACTCCCTCCATTTGTCTTCCCGATTACACCCGCTCCAGCAAGTCCCGTACCACCCACCACTCCATCGCACCCTTCACCACTTATCCCCGCTACCATCATCACACCATCACCCAACCCTTCGCCTATCCCTGACCCTTCGCTAGCCTTCCCTCCACCCACGCCAACGCCCGTCATCACCATCCTACCGTCCACCAATCCTTCACCCATCATTCGCCCACCACCACTCACTACCACCACCAACCTTACACCCCCCCAAATCATCTCCCCCGCACAGGCTACTCCATTCATCCGCCACGTAGGGCCCATCATACTATCTTCGGAAGCTGCGGCAAATTGTGTGTTGAGGAGCGGGAAGATGTTCCATCGGAACTATCCCACCACTTCTAATCCCCAGTCCTCCAAGCCAACGGCAGAGCAAGAAGAAGCCGAACCTCTGCCGGGTACTCAATATGATTTATTGCACCATCTGGACCGAGTACCTGCCAAGATATCTGTGCTAGAGCTAATCAAAAGGTCTACCCTTCACCAGGATGCACTGAGAGACTTTTTACAGAAGGTAATGGTCAGCGAAGACATGGCAGTCGATAGCTTTCCAACGGTACTAGCGACTATGTCCAAAGGGCCGGCAATCACATTTTCCGAAACCGAGCTAGCACCTCCGGAAGCTCGGCAAATGCCGCTCTGCATCACAATCATCCTGAAAAAAGTCAGCATTGAGGCAGCACTAGTTGACACATGGGCTTCAATTAATGTGTGTCCACTCAGCACTCTCCGAGCATGCAATATATCTGAAGAGTTATTACGGCCTACCCCCACCACTATAGCAGCATATGACAACTCAAGGCGAGCATGTCACGGGGTGGTCACCGTTCAGGCAGAGCTTGGGCCCCTTACTATGCCCGTGGAGTTCTATGTACTGGACATCGACCCTATGTTCAAGGCTATCTTGGGTCGTCCATGAATTGATACACTAAGTGCCGTGCCCTCCACCGCGCATCAATGCGTCAAATTCCCTTTCCAAGGGAGGATTGTCAAGGTTAAGAGCTTATCCACAATTCAGTCGGTGAAGGCCATTTCGGAGCAGATTCTTCCCACACTTTGGTCGAGCAGCAGGCCAATCATATCAGTACTAGATGTAAACTTCCCTTGGGCATATACATCTCCCAAGCCCATCACTACTCCAGTCAACATCAAGGTAAAGCCTCAGATCCGAGATTCAAATGGCTGGAACATTATACTGAAGCTAGGCTATCAACCGGGGAGGGGCCTCGATGCGCAACTGCAGGGCATGACCAAGCCCATACCCAAGGGAAGAAAGATGGGCAGGAGGGGCCTCGGTTATCGAGAGACTTCATTATCCATGATGGGTGATTCTGGGCCACTCACCTGGGATTATCGTCAGCACTTTGTCAGAGGGCCTCTCCAGCCCGGTACAATACCTTCCAGGCCAGCTCTGCCAGTAGAAGATACATTTTGTCTGATTGCCAGTCCACCCTTGTTGCAAAAGAAGGCTCGGTGATGACATGCTCGACTACGGCCAGGCCCTTCAGGGGCTATTTCATGAAGAAGATTGCCAGAAACAGCAAGAGGTTCAGCTTATGCAGTGGAGGCCGAAGAAGCAGCCGATTGATAATCTATAGAAAAAGGGGAGCTCTCCAATGATCCTTTCTTGGTCTCCCTCACGCTTCCAATTCCTGCTCCAGCAACGGGAGTTCATACCTTGTCTTCCTCCTATCATAATAAACCCGTCATTCATGGATCCACCTGAAATCCTATTCATTCCTTGTGCTTGTGGGCGTTGCCCACCCATTGATCTATCTACTCTCTTCACTCCTCCTCCTCCCAACGCCTAGCTCCACGAGATGTGGTTCTCTTCCTCTGATCCATTCTTTGACTGCATCTTCCCCGAGCTATTTCCCGTGTAGCTCCCACCTCCTCCATCCTGCTGCGTAGTCTCTACTGAACTCCAAGAAAAAAAATGTCAAATTTGAAACAGAGATTTCAGTGGAAGATTACGCTTTCCTATCTCCATCCTCCTCATCCCAGGGGCATGAGTCCCCTGCTCCTTCCCTACCATTAGGTCTCCTTTCTCCTAGGTTAGGGATAGGGTCTATAGAGTCTAGGGAAGTAGAGTCAGTTAGGTCTAGAGAAGTAGGGTCTTGTTCTAGGTCGTCCAACCCTTCCTCTTCCGAGCCACACTCACATCCTTCCCGCTCTATTCCTGATAGGTTCCTGCAAGATCTAACTCAGCGATGTCAAGCTCTTTTGAGGTGTCCGGAGTTTGTTGCCACCACAATTATGATCGAAGATGAAGAGGAAACAGAAGGAGTGTGGAGTGACGATGGATTAGGTGTCAATGAAATCTTGGACAAGAAAGATCCCATTAATGAAGACATCGACGTAGATGACACTACCGATCTGTATGCAAAAGGGTTAAAAAGATTCAACGAGCCGTCGACGGCAGTGGATGAACCTATAAAGGAAATCAATCTAGGAACTGAAGAAGACCCAAGGCCCATCAGCATTGCCACTAACCTCCCTTCGCAGGTGGAAGAGGATCTAATCAAGGTTCTAAAGGAGTATAGCGATTCCTTTGCCTGGTCTTATGAGGACATGCCAGGTCTTGACCCCTCTTTGGTGGAACATCGACTTGTACTTAAACCAGGGGCAACACCTGTAAAACAACGGTCAAGAAGATTTCACCCCCACATGGCCTTACGGATCAAGGAAGAGGTTGACAAGTTATATAAGGCCAGGTTCATCAGAGTTGTTCTATATCCTCAATGGGTGGCGAACATAGTCCCTGTTCTCAAGAAAGATGGGAAAGTGCGCATATGCATTGATTTCAGGGATCTTAACAAAGCATGTCCTAAAGATGATTTCCCGCTACCTCACATAGACGTCCTAGTTGACAATACAGCCGGGTATGAAGCTCTATCATTCATGGATGGATACTCAGGCTACAACCAGATCCGTCTCGCTCCGGAAGATCAAGAGAAAACTTCCTTCACCATGCCCTGGGGCACGTATTGTTTTGTGGTTATGCCATTCGGTCTGAAAAATGCAGGTGCCACCTATCAAAGGGCGATGATGGCCATCTTCCACGACATGATGCATATCTATATGGATGCTTACGTGGATGACGTTTTGGTGAAGTCAAGAATCAAAGAAGAACACCCCTCTATTCTGGCTAAGGTGCTGCAAAGAGCCATGGAGTACAAGCTTAAGATGAATCCGAAGAAGTGCATATTCGGAGTCTCCTCAGGGAGGCTGCTAGGTTTCATAGTGAGCAAACGGGAGATACAGATTGATCCTAACAAAGCACAGGCCGTCATGGACATGCCTCCGCCTAAGAACATTACGGAACTTCAAGGATTGATCGGTCGATTGTAATTTATTAGAAGATTCATATCCCAGCATTCTCAAAGGTGTCGTCCATTTTATGAATTGCTTAAGGCGGGGGTCAAGTTCGAATGGAATGAAGACTGTCAGAAGGCCTATGAGGACCTCAAGGAATATCTGTCCAATCCCCCGGTTTTGCAACCTCCTGTCCCTGGGAAACCCTTAATCCTATACATCTCGGTTATTGAGGACTCCCTAGGGGCGGTCTTAGCACAAGTGGATGATGAAGGGAAAGAGCGGGCTGCATATTATCTCTCTCGGTTTTTTAACCCAGCTGAATCCAAATACCCCGCTATGGAGAAGACTTGTGCCGCCTTAGTGTGGGTAGCTCAGAAATTAAAGCATTATTTCCTTGCCCACCCAGTTAGTTTGATCTCTAGAATGGACCCGATCCGTTATCTCTTAGAAAAGCCTGTCCTTTCTAGTAGGTTAGCTCGTTGGTAGAGCTTCCTCTCTCAATTCGATATCACCTTTGTTGTTCAGAAGGCAGTCAAAGGGTATGCCATTGCTGAGCATCTTGTCCATCTTCCTATCCCTCATACCGACTCTATTCAGGACGACTTCCCTGATGAGCATCTCTCTGCTATTTCTTATCATCCCTTTTGGTCTCTGCACTTTTATGGTGCACTCAATTCTCAAGGCCAAGGGATCGGCGTCGTTCTGCTTACTCCAGAGGGAGTAACCATCCCCTTTGCTTATTAACTTCAGTTTCATGCTACCAACAACATCGTTGAGTATGAGGCTCTCCTAGCCGGACTGAAGCATGCCTACCTCCTAGGCGCGCACTACTTGAATATCATAGGAGATTCTCAGCTCATCCTACGGCAAGTGCTATCCACTTACCGTACTCGTGACCCTAAGCTCAAGCCTTATCAAGATCTGGTCACACTTCTCGCTAGGCAATTCCGTAAGTTGATCTACATTCACACTCCCCATTCTCAGAACATCCTGGCTGATGCTCTGGCATCTCTTGCTTCCTCCCTATCTTTTCCTCTCAGTCGGAGCACTGAGACCATCATTGTTCAGAGATTGGATGTACCCTCTCTTCAGGATCCTTGGTATGTCAATCTTAGGAAATCTGTAGAGGTGAGAGCTGAGAAGGAAGAACTCAAGGAGGTATCATTAGCAAAGCTAGAAGAGATTCTGGACGATGAAGAATTGCCTTGGTATCATGAAATTGAATTGTTTTGCAAAGATGGATCTTTCCCAGAAGGGGCAAAAGCCGAGCAGCGCAAGGCAATCAGAAGAGCCGCCGTAAGGTACACCATTGTTGTAGGAGAATTGTACATGCGTGCTACTAATGGAATGCTTATGAGGTACTTAGATGACGTTGAAGCTTGGAAGATGGCTGAAGCAGCCCATTCTAGTGAGTGTGGAGGTCATGTCAATGGCCAGGCTCTAGCGAAAAAGATCCTTAGGCAGGGCTACTACTGGCCCACTCTAGAGGAAGATTGCTCCCTCTACGTCCGGAGATGTCTTAAGTGCCAACTCCACGCTGATAAAATTCATTCTCCAGCTTCATCTCTCCATCCTATGACCGCTCCTTGGCCATTCTCTATGTGGGCTTTCGATGTCGTCGGCCCGCTCGGTGATCCTAACTCTCAGACCAAGTAGAAATCCTTTATCCTCACCGCCACTGAGTACTTCACCAAGTGGGCCGAAGCCGAGGCGTACATAGAGATCAAGGCTACAACAGTGTGCCGCTTTATCATGAAGAATATCATCTCACGGTTCGGAGTGCCAAGCAGCATCATCACCGACAACGGACCCCAGTTCGTTTCTCAAGAGCTCAAGGACCTATGTAAGAAGTTCAATATTGCGTTGCATCATTCATCTCCATATTATCCCCAGGGCAACGGTCAAGCCAAGGCCACTAATAAAACCCTTCTTAAAATCATCAAGAAAACATGCGAATCTCATAAGTTTTCCGATTGGCCAGAAAGATTAGTGGAAGCTCAGTGGGATTATCTCACCTCCGTCCGTACTCCTACGGGACAAACTCCCTATTCTCTCACCTACGGAATGGAGGCGGTGCTCCCCTATGAGATACTGATCCCTTCCCTTAGAGTGCAGCTTGACAAGGAACTTAATCTCGATGAACGTCGAGAGGCGTTGCTGGTTGTCACGCCCCGAACAAGGTGAAAATATCGGGACGTACAGTTAGGGACACGCTAGCAAGAGAGGGAACAAAATCTAAAATGATACACAAGTGCTACAAGATGGAATACTAAATGATCATTAACAGACCACAACTGATACAATAACCTCAAGTTTAACTTAATACAACTGGAAAATCAACCACTAAAACTCAATGACATAACTGAAACTAAATGCTCTCTAAAACACAACTAGAACTGATATACTCAAGACATCACTCCTGCCCTTCCCCATCGGTAAGCGCGTCACCTGAAAAGCTTGGAAAGGGGAAAAACACAACTATGAGCTGACGCCCAGTAGGAAATAACAGACGGGTATAAGTGATTAACAGTTTAATTACATTTTAAAATGTCATGCTACAATTGATAAAAACAATAAAAAGATAACGATAATATCACGAAACGGAATTTAAAGATCTTGCAAGGTCAAGAAATATAATGAATAGAATGGTAAGACAAGAATTTACTACAGGAGATAACGATAAGAAGTTGGCCATATCAAGTCAATTCAAGTCATGTCAAGCACGCATGTATTTTCATTTCCACGTCCAAGTAATCAACAAGTAGAGTAACCACAAGTAGAGTATAGAATAGTAAAGAGTGGAAAGTGAAACGTAGTAGCGAGTAATATAGAGAGTAGTGGAGAGAGTAGTGAGTAGTGGACAGTCCTAGATTAAACACATGTCAAGTACTGGTGCCAAATGCCACACCTAGTCATTCACCTCCCCGGGAGTACACGTAGTGTTCGGGCGCTCTTCCCAGGACCAGACCGAGCCCTTATTTGTTTGCCAGGCATTGATTTCTTTTGGATCAAAGATCCCACGAATCTAGACTTCCACAGTTTATGGCCAGAATTCCAAGGTTCAAGCTAAGTAGCAATAACAATATCAAGTAGGAAAGAGATTCATTTCCAGAATTTCAAGGTAAGTATAATCATCAAGGAGATTGAAATCAAGTCACAACAAGAGTTAATCATGCTGCGCTACTGTAAAACAGCAGCAATCAAACAAGCTAATCAACATATTAATCCTAATCACCAAGTTAAGATATCATGCTTAACCATTATCATTTGTATTAGCCAAAGTGCCAACAAGCTAGAACAAGTTATCAAGGTAAAGAACAAGCTCTCACAGGAGTGAAAAAGAATGCATTAACAGAGATTTAGTTACACCATTAATCATTAATTAAGTGAGTTTCTATTTAATCTTGTATGCATTGAAATGAAGATGGTAAACGGTGCATTTTTATGCTAAGTTTGCATGTAGGAACCAATCCAAATTTGAAATCAAGAGGGGTACATGAATAGGACAAAAGTTCTTCAAACATATAATTTCAATGGGTCTAAGTTAAATGGGTTGATTCCCCATTGATTCGGATCCATTTTCGGTTCGAAAAACGAAGAAAATGGGTTTTCTGGTGTACGGGTTGACCCTTGGGGTCGACCCCTGCAAAACGGGGTTCTGGAACTGCATGGGTCGACCCCTGGGGTCGACCCTCGCGTCTGGGCCGAATGGGTCGACCCCAGGGGTCGACCCTCGGGCTGCCTGGATTGCCAGGTGCATGGGTCGACCCCTGGGGTCGACCCCTGCAAGAACAGCAACGGCTGTTGCTTCCGGAAAACGTGAAATCTCACCCAAATGGGGTCCAAATGAGTTGAAATTAAAACCATATGATCTAGGAATGTTAATGGACATTCTAGGGTCATAAAACTACAATTTGGAAACACTAATTTCATCAGAAATCATAAGAATCACAACCTATTCTATGAAGAACACAAGTAGACCTAGTTCAGGACATACCTCCACTAAATTGACAAATACTCTCGATATACAAAACTAAATTTAGGGATTTTGGTGTCAAAAGAAAGCTAACTCGATCATGAATCCAACCATATACTATATGCTACATGAAGATCAAGTTATATAACTCAAAATGAGCCCGTAATCAAGCTCTGGCTTAAGGAATTCTATATGAAACATGTTCTAGATATATTTTTACAAAACTTCAAAATTCATGATGCATGCTCTATGGAATTTGGGGCTTTCTAAGTTAAATGAAAGATAATAACATGCTGATTACTTCATGTGAACTAATTAAAGTTTGGTTGTTAGATCCTACCTCAAATCGGAGAGAGAAAACTCGAAACCCTAGGATGAAGAACACTTGGACAGCACCTCACAAAAAGCTCGATTTCTCCACGGATACCTAATGATAATTGGGGCTTTTGCCACCAATGGATAGAGCTCGATGAGAGGAACAATTTGCTATACTCATGATCAAGATTTGGTTGAGAATTCCTACCTCAATCGATGGATCAAAGAATGATGAAGAGAAGCCAACGGCCTACTGACCGACCTCCACAAATCGAACTAGATCTCTCCAGATCTGAAATTTCAGCGAACCCCACAGTAGCCAAATGAAAGAAGACCCGTAGGGCTTCATTTTGATAGCTCATAGAGCTTCTGGAGCCTTCGGAATTGGGAGTATTCGCTGCTGCAAGCCGCGTGTTTAGAAACGGCGCCGAAATCCTAGACTTGACCAAACTATGTCGGCAGCACGTTTTGGGGCTAAGTTTACCTCAAATTGATTGAGGGTAAATGTTCCTTACATTGTGACCTTCCATTTGCCCCTGATTTCAGATCATTTGGTTGAGTAATCAGGTCAAATTTCACGTTTTAATCTAAGGGTTAGGTATGAGTCAAAAGTGTGCACATTTGGGTTTGAATTCTAAATAGATCTTACCACGGATTTACCATGGCTTAAAGCCAGAAGGAAAAGTTGTTATCTACATAAATATTAATCTATTTACTATTTTTACAGATTTTTCTGAGGTAGTCGAATTATTACTTATACTATTCCGTAATTAATTAAATATTAAGTTCGGAAGACTAAGTTCACTAATTCCGGCGTAATAAATGATTTTCTTAGGCTTAAATGTAGAAGACAAAGTTGCTAAACAAAATTAATTCTACAAGATGTGATTTTTGGGGATTTTTATAAAATAGTTGAAAAATGACTTATTCTATTAATTAATTAATTAATCTAATTAATTTGGATAATTCTCATTAATTCGAATAACTTCAAATAAATTCTAAATAATTGCAAATAACTTTCTAAATAAATTTCTAAAGAATTTGGGGTCTTACACTGGTTCAGTTGGAACTCTTAGATGAGAAGAGGATGAATACGGCCGATCACGTATCCGTTTATCAAAAGAGAGTGTCGCGCTATTTTCAAAAGAAGGTGATCAAACGTAAATTTCTAAAAGGTGATATAGTTTTGAAACGTAAATTCATTCGGTCTACAGGTCCTAGATCTAAATTACAACAAAACTGGGAAGGGCCGTACGTCGTAAAAGAGGCTTATCCAGGGAATGCTTATCGCTTAGTAAATGCGGAAGGTAAGGAGCTCTCTCACCCGTGGACTAGGTTATATCTTAAGCGCCTTTTTCCTTAGAGTCTAACCGCGTGCTATCCCGACAGTAAGATGTTCCTCCTTTCACTAAAGAAATCCCGAGCAAGGCAATCACACACAACACAACACCCCTGGTCAGGTTTCCGTGTTTAGAGGACAACGTTTCTCTTTAGCCATGCTTCAGGGGAAAGTCGAGGTCCCTATCCGTTTCTTCCTTCGGCTGAATCTAGGGGCAAGAGGTGAATAAGGAGGCGATAACCAATCCAGACACCCTCACGAGAAGAGGTCTCAAATAGGGGCAGTCCGCTATGACCTGACGCCACAAGAAACAAGAAAAAACAGCAAAGGGGCAATCTCTATGACAAAAATCAAAAGCATCATCTCAAAAGTCGATCGAATATGAATTCCAAAGCTCCAGAAAAACAAAAGGCAAAAGCAAGGAAAGCTAGGCATGACAAGAGTGGCAGTACAGTTCCCCGCGGGATGTTATGAGCCCGGTCACATGCATGCCTAGGGTGGACTAAGGTTCGATGACGGACACAAAGCCCCAGCGCAACAGACCAAATCTCCAATGGGTCGCAAGGAAAGGAAATCAAGTCCTAAAAACTTCTGTGTCTGGCCTAAGCTTACATCGCATTCTGTTTTTCTTTTAGGACCAAGACTAGTACCCTGGGTATGGCTTTGATAAGAAACATCGTTATGATAAATGGGCCTTGGCCAGGGGTCGTCACCTTATTGCCCGCCAACCTCCGGACTCGATATCAACAAGGAAGGGCTCGCGCTGCTGGGGAAGCACTGGTATTTCAAAATCTAAAAAAATCAAATATTTTCAAAATCTAAAAAATCAAATATTTTCAAAATCCAAAAAAATCAAATATTTTCAAAATCCAAAAAATCAAATATTTTCAAAATCCAAACAAATCAAATATTTCAAAAATCAAACAAATCAAATATTTCAAAAACCAAACAAATCAAATATTTTCAAAAACCAAACAAATCAAATATTTTCAAAATCCAAACAAAGCAAATATTTTCAAAATCTCACAAAAAATCAGATATTCTTCAAAACTCCCAAAAACACCATCATTTGCATAGCATGCATCACATTATTCTCATTATGTTTTCCGCCTATTTAATAAGGCTCCACCCCTTGACCAAATATCAAGAAACGGTCATTATCTAACTTACTTCCAGGCAAGGGGTTGAGTCTAAGAACAGATCTAACTTGTTTCATATTTAAGTGTGTGCAGAACGTAGGATCAAGTTCAAAGATGAAAGCTCACAGTTATACAGGTTCAAAGGCTGTAACACGTCGATACCAGACCGCTATAGTAATCTAACGGTCCTCTCGACGACCGTTACTTTCCTTTAGGCAGTGACCTTTGTTCTTTCAGCAGCTATCACTCTAACGGCATGGTCCCAGACCATTACTCCTTCTAACGGCCTGTATTCAGACCGTTACCTCCTCCAGAAGACAGGGTTCTCGGTGCTTTCCATTCTAACAGCATGTCACTAGACCGTCATTTCATTGTGGCGGCCCTTTGAATACCTGTTACATTCTCTAGAGGCCCTGCCTGTTCGCATCATTCTAGCCAAATCAACCCATAAAACTCATATTTATTCAACTAAGGCGTTTTGATGGGGACATCACCCAGAGTTCCCTCTGGCTCGACACCTCTCTCCCTTCCGGAGACGGGTAGGATGCGACTGCACGACTTGATGGGTCCACGGTGACACGGGGGTTTATTACTGAGGACATTTTGCTGTATTTTCTCCTTTTCTTGAGTCATTTTGATGTACTTGTCTTTATTTTGAGTCATGTCCCTAGGTCATCACGTTATCTACCTATGTTTGTTAGGCTAGGGGGTCATTTGGGCCCAATTAGATGGGCCTGGCCCATGGGTGCCCTCTTCCTTCCCCACCCCCTTGCTTATTTACTTTTAGCATGTTCTCTAGGGACTTTTTGTAAATGTTGGGATCCCTATAAATAGGACCCCAACTCCTCTTGAGATGGTTAATGAACATTTGAATATTTTGAGCATAAGTGCACCCCTCCCTCTCTCTCTCTAGCTTTCTCTCACTTCTTCTCTCTCTCACTTAAGGGGGCGAACCCCTCTCTCTCTCTTCCCCTTCTCTCTCTCTCTCTCCCTTGGGCGAACCTGCCCCTTCCCCCTCCTTGCCACATCACCAGCCACCTCACCCTTCCACCCTTTCACCTCCCCAAGAGCATTAACTCCCATCAATACCTCCACTTCCCCAAGCAACCCTTCCCATTCCCCATACACCTTCTCCACCTCCAAGGCACCCCTCCCTCTTTCCCAAGCAACCCTTCCACTCCTCCACACACTCACTCATATCCCCAGGGCAATCAAACCCCCACCCCACCACAACTTGCGCACCACCCCTCCATCTACTCACCCCCCCCTTTGCCTTGGCCGACCACCCCATCCCCATCTCCTAGCTGCGGCCACTTCACCCCCCCATCTTGGACCTCCATCTCCCCTGCTCCACTCCTCTCTTCATCCCCACACATCCCTCCCCCATCTACTATCACCACCACCCTTCCCTCCATTACTAATCTCCACTCCCCTTAACCTAGCTCCACCACCATCCCTTTCATTTGGTCAAGTCTGCAGGTGGCAGAAGAAGTCTCGTATTGCAGAAGCTTCCCCGGATTCACACGACGACATCTGGGGGTGTACCATACCTTTCTGGAAAGGGCATCCAGTCATCTTTGCATGCGAGGTGATCCCATCCCGTTCCGAGTTCGGGGCTGTCCGGGAGAGCAAATCTCCCCCGACTGCGCAGAGCTCCCTCTGCAGAGTTCCTGAACCCGGTTCGAAGCTGTACCACGGCCGACGGTGGAAGATTCAAGCCACGATTCCTTCTACAAATATCTTCCTCCACCTGTGCTCTTTCCGGATCAAGAAGCGGAAGTGCGTTCGATGTCCGGAGGTCAGAGCTTTCGTTTTTCTCCCTCGACTGGTCGGGTCTGCCTCCCACAACCTACAGCGACCTGCTGCCACTCATCGGCGTCCCCCAGACCACCCCGACCTCAGACGGCTTCCCCACCAGTGTTCCCACGAAGAGGGTTTGTCAATGGTTCCCAAAACTTTGATGGTTTGAGATTTGGTGTCCGGGAGCGGCCGAGACAACTTCTGCAAGTCAATGTTCATGTCAGGTAGCTGTTGCGGCCAAAAACTGCCACCTTGTTCGAAGCTCGACCTGGACTAGCCACTGCAGCCGAAGAAATCGAGAAAATTCTGAAGCATCCTGGTTCCAGATACAAAGAATTCCTAGCTGGTATCGTCTTCAGCAAAATTCTAGAACGTGATCTACAGCCTCTACAGCTACTGGCAGTCAGCCATCACAGCAAGCAGGGAGTTTCCGTTTCGGCTACACCGGCGCGTCTTCCGGCGAATCTCCCTCCCCCGCCTGGCCGGCTTACCGTCCCTCCCTGCGTGGAGGTAGTGTTTGAGTGTACTTAATAGTCCGCACCCCAAGTTCACCCTCCTACGTGAGGAGTAGTGATTGTAATCATTTAAAACAGGATTGAAGCTTCACCGGCGCAGTGTGCGGGGAACCACACTTCCCCGCTCGCCCTCGTCTCCGATCGGGGTTGGTTTCTTCAAACCAACCAGGTGAGCTCTGAACTTTGCTCCATTACCCTCTAGTGTTTTTTTCATTTAATATCCGTAGACATAGCTCCGTTGTGCAAGCAAGAGAGTGCCCGACCCTACGTGCTCCACTTACGAGCGGTCACCGTGGGCAGTGAGAGAGTGAGACCTAGTGCTCCAATTGGCACCTGCCAGCCCCTTAAGTGTGGGCTACGTACCCTTGGGAGGGCAACCCTAGCCTTGCTGGCACTCTACCAGCAAGGGTCTTGATCCATCACCTCCCCTTAGCATCATCTAGTCACCCCGGGCTCGTGTGTGTGCGACGGCGAAGTGGCCCCGATTTATCAACTTAATTGCTATGTGATTGTGCTTGCGGAATAGGTCCTAAGTTTTTGTTTGCTTGCTGCCTACCCCATATTCGTGTCACATCAAATGGTATCAGAGTAAGTTTTAGACTTGTCTCTACAAGCCTAGGTCCTAGGGTCTTTGCATTTTCATCATCCATGTGCATGTCCACTCGTAGTGGTACCTTGTACTGAGCCGATCCCTCTACCTCGGTTCCCCCATGAATCCCATTCCCCAAGGTGACCCAAACATCCCTAGGGAGGCTCCCCAAGCTTCAATGGATAGACTTGAGGCTGCCATTCAAGCCCTCTCGGAGCAAATGAATGGGTTTTCCACCCGCCTAGAGAGGCTCGATGAAGCTAGGTCCCCACCTAGGAACCATGCCCAAAGGGCACCCCCTCCACAAGTTGAACTTGATAGGGAGGACCTTGAGGATTACTTCCACCGTGAGTATGAGAGGCCCCGCCAACCTAGACATTTTGAAAGGTGACCACGGGAGGACCCGGATGACTACCTCTTGAGGTTGATTAAGGTTGAGGCTCCTAACTTTGATGGGTCACATAACCCACATGTGTACCTAAAATGGGAGAGTGCTATGGACCAATACTTTGATTGGTACCCTATGACGGAAGATAGGAGAGTTAGGCTTGCGAAAATGCACCTCACCAAACTTGCTAAGACCTATTGGATGAGTGTAGAAACTAGGAAGGGGATTAGGAGGGAAGAACCAATCCATACCTGGGAAGATATGAAGACCCAACTTAGGTTCAAATACCTCCCCAACTCCCACCTCGAGAACCATAACCCCAGGAGCACTCCCACTCCACCTTTCTCTCCCAACCAACCCAAGACCTCCCTTAGGGCCCAAACTCTACCACCCCAAATGAATCCTATCCCGATCACCACCACCATTCAAACCAAAGTGGCCCCCACCCTCACTCCACCTAGGCCCCTGACGGCCATCACCCAACCTAAAATTCTCCATCAAACCCACACCCCACAAGCTTCCACGGTCCCCACCAATACCCCTCTATCTTCCCCTAAAAGGGACACACCTCCCAGAATCAATCAACCCAATCCTCCTCGACCCACCCAACTTCCACTACCAACCCCAATCCTACCCCAACTTAGAACTCTACTTCTACCACTCCCAAACCCAACCCAAGTTCGAACACCCTCACCACCCCGGGTGCACCATGCCCCAACCTTCAACACCCCATCCACAAAAAACCTTCCCATTCCCTTGGAGAGCACAACCCCCACACCCCAAAAGGATAAGAATGTAATTGAGGAATATGAGGCTCCCCTATATTGGGAGGAAGAATATGAAGCCCAATGCCAAGAGCTGGGTCAAGAGAACCCATCCCTACCCAAAGAAATCCCTCTGAGCCCAACTAGGTGCATCCACCCTCTAGAGCTGCCAGATGATCACCCAAGTCCCCCCACCCATCCCTTCATGAGAATTGTGATTTTAGGGGAACCCCTCATAGGGTGGCTAAAGCAAGACCTCCTCCTCCACATCATGCGCCCCTCCATTGATAGCCACAACCCTATCGTTACCTCCCCGTCATTCCACACAACCAACCATTCATTTTGCCTGATAGGAACCATGAGGGACTTGGTTAAGAGTATACTTTGGCAAGTAGAGGTGACAAACATGTGGGCCTTAGAAGCAAGCCACATGGGGTACCTTAGTTTCTCACACCCCTCTATCGGGACCATCACCTCCATTTACACCAAGGGTCCTTGCATGAGTAAACTCCTATTATTTCTACCCGAGCCTAATGAGTCTTACATCACCCCCTTACCCTCCTACAAGGAGCATTGCATCGGGTCCCACCAGGGTCATGACTTCCACTTCCCTATGTGTGCTAGGGACCCTAGGGCAATCACTTGGATCGAAGCCACCCTCCACGTCACTCACCCCTTAAACCATCATGATCTATTTGGCCACTCCCTATGGGCTCCCAAGTACTCATCACTCACCACCCACTCCCTCCTACACTCACCCACCATGTCAGTCCTAACCCACCCATTCCGAAATTCCGCCCACACTATGAGAGTCAATGCCAAGGGTGACATCAACTTTGGAAATAAGGGAGTGACCCATCCCAAGGACCGCTTCGATCCCCATGAGTGGAAACCCCCAAATCTCACAGATGGGACCATCTTGATAGGAATACATGTATCACAACCTTTTGCATCATGTGGTCAGGCTAGTCACATCATTTGTGTCATTCACACACTAGGTCCAGTGCACGATAGATTTACATTTGGACAAGTTGGTCTTCCCCCACTCTTTATCCGCCTCATGCATGATAGGGCCACTTATGGCTGCCCCGGTCCACCTAAGTGCATCAAGGTCCACATGGTTTCTAAGCATGATAGGTCAATTCATGGATGCCTTGGTCCTCCTAAGACTGTCAAAACCAATCTAACACTTGATAGGGCTGAATTTGGTTGTCCAGGCCCTCCCTTCATCCCTATAGGATCATCATTCATGACATTGCATGAGGAAATCCGCAAACACATTAACAAAAGCAATGAGGTGTATAAAAAAATGGTCGATTCCCACCGACGCCACCAGGAGTTTCACGTGGGTGACTATGTGATGGTGAGAACTGAGAGGCTTTTCCCTGGGAATGTCTCCAAACTGAGGTCGTGTGGATCAGGCCCCTTCCAAGTTCTGAGGAGGATTGGCACAAACGCTTACGTGTTGGACCTCCCCGAGGAGTACGCAGTAAGTCCCACATTCAATGTGGCTGACTTGGTGCCATACAGGGGTCTCACGGTGACACCCAGTGAGGGAATTGAGTCTGTTCCACCTTTTGAGAGAGACACCACCCATGAGAGAGTTCAACCAGTCCAGAGGGGCCAACGGGAGCAAATAGAGCGGATATTGGATGAATAGGTCACTGTCACCCGGAGCAAAGCATACGAGCGATACTTGGTCAAGTGGAAGGGCCGGCCCCCTTCAGATGATTCATGGGTGAGCAGGGAGGATCTTCAGCAGCTGGACCCCGACCTCCTGGAGCATTACCGCAGTCGAGTGGACCCTTTCTCGACAGAGTCGAGCTCTTCACAACCCGGGGGAGTTGATGGGGACATCACCCAGAGTTCCCTCTGGCTCGAGACCTCTCTCCCTTCCGGAGACGAGTAGGATGCGACTGCACGACTTGATGGGTCCACGGCGACACGGGGGTTTATTACTGAGGACATATTGATGTATTTTCTCCTTTTCTTGAGTCATTTTGATGTACTTGTCTTTATTTTGAGTCATGTCCCTAGGTCATCACGTTATCTACCTATGTTTGTTAGGCTAGGGGGTCATATGGGCCCAATTAGATGGGCCTGGCCCACGGGCGCCCTCTTCCTTCCCCACCCCCTTGCTTATTTTCTTTTAGCATGTTCTCCAAGGACTTTTTGTAAATGTTGGGATCCCTATAAATAGGACCCCAACTCCTCTTGAGATGGTTAATAAACATTTGAATATTTTAAGCATAAGTGCACCCCTCCCTCTCTCTCTAGCTTTCTCTCACTTCTTCTCTCTCTCACTTAAGGGGGCGAACCCCTCTCTCTCTCTTCCCCTTCTCTCTCTCTCTCCCTTGGGCGAACCTGCCCCTTCCCCTTCCCCCTCCTTGCAACATCACCAGCCACCTCACCCTTCCACCCTTTCACCTCCCCAAGAGCATTAACTCCCATCAATACCTCCACTTCCCCAAGCAACCCTTCCCATTCCCCATACACCTTCTCCACCTCCAAGGCACCCCTCCCTCTTCCCCAAGCAACCCTTCCACTCCCCCACACACTCACTCATATCCCCAGGGCAATCAAACCGCGCACCACCCCTCCATCTACTCACCCCCCTTTGCCTTGGCCGACCACCCCATCCCCATCTCCTAGCTGCGGCCACTTCACCCCTCCCCCCCTCTTGGACCTCCATCTCCCCTGCTCCACTCCTCTCTTCATCCCCACACATCCCTCCCCCATCTACTATCACCACCACCCTTCCCTCCATTACTAATCTCCACTCCCCTTAACCTAGCTCCACCACCATCCCTTTCATTTGGTCAAGTCTGCAGGTGGCAGAAGAAGGCTCATATTGCAGAAGCTTCCCCGGATTCACACGGTGACATCTGGGGGCGTACCATACCTTTCTGGAAAGGGCGTCCAGTCATCTTCGCAGGAGAGGTGATCCCATCCCGTTCCGAGTTCAGGGCTGTCCGGGAGAGCCAATCTCCCCCGACTGCGCAGAGCTCCCTCTGCAGAGTTCTTGAACCCGGTTCGAAGCTGCACCACTACCGACGGTGGAAGATTCAAGCCACAAGTCCTTCTACAAATATCTTCCTCCACCTGTCCTCTTTCTGGATCAAGAAGCGGAAGTGCGTTCGATGTCCGGAGGTCAGAGATTTCATTTTTCTCCCTCGACTGGTTGGGTCTGCCTCCCACAACCTGCAGCGACCTGCTGCCACTCATCGGCGTCCCCCAGTCCACCCTGACCTCAGACGGCTTCCCCACCAGTTTTCCCGCAAAGAGGGTTCGTCCACGGTTCCAGAAACTTCTACGGTTCAAGATTTGGTGTCCGGGAGAGGCCGGGACAACTTCTGCAAGTCAATGTTCGTGTCAGGTAGCTGTTGCGGCCAGAAACTGCCACCTTGTTCGAAGCTCGTCCCGGACCAGCCACTGCAGCCGAAGAAATCGAGAAAATTTGGAATCATCCTGGTTCCATATACGAAGATTTCCCAGCTGGTATCATCTTCAGCAAAATTCTAGAACGTGATCTACGGCCTCTACAGTGACTTGCAGTCAGCCATCATAGCAAGCAGGGAGTTTCCGTTTCGGCTACACCGGCGCGTCTTCCGGCGAATCTCCCTCCCCCGCCTGGCCGGCTTACCGCCCCTCCCTGCGTGGAGGTAGTGTTTGAGTGTACTTAATTGTCCCCACCCCAAGTTCACCCTCTTGCGCGAGGAGTAGTGATTGTAATCATTTAAAACAGGATTGAAGCTTCACCGCCGCAGTGTGCGGGGAACCACACTTCCCCGCTCGCCCTCGTCTCCGATCGGGGTTGGTTTCTTCAAACCAACCTGGTGAGCTCTGAACTTTGCTCCATTACCCTCTAGTGTTTTGTTCATTTAATATCCGTAGACATAGCTCCGTTGTGCAAGCAAGAGAGTGCCCGACCCCACGTGCTCCACTTACGAGCGGTCACCGTGGGCAGTGAGAGAGTGAGACCTAGTGCTCCAATTGGCACCTGCCAGCCCCTTAAGTGTGGGCTACGTACCCTTGGGAGGGCAACCATAGCCTTGCTGGCACTCTACCAGCAAGGGTCTTGATCCATCACCTCCCCTTAGCATCATCTAGTCACCCCGGGCTCGTGTGTGTGCGACGGCGAAGTGGCCCCGATTTATCAACTTAATTGCTATGTGATTGTGCTTGCGGAATAGGTCCTAAGTTTTTGTTTGCTTGCTGCCTACCCCATATTCGTGTCACATCACGTTTCCATCTCATTCAATCAAGCTTAATGAAACATGAATTCATAAAATTCCAACTGTTGAGTGTTAAAGTACAAGCAACTTCTCTTATTGAACAAAAAAAAGGAAATCAAGCTACATTAAGTTTTTGATCCGCAAGGGGGCGGATCTTCCTCAGCTCTGTCACGTAGCCACGGTGTGCTTCGTCGTTCTCTTCAACTTCTGCTTGCCACGGATGCACCTTGCTGATCTCCCACATGGTCAGCGCGTTCCGGATCGCTCTTTCATCCTCCTCGGTCCCCATCTTCCTAGGTAGAAGGGGAGGGTAGCGTGATAGTGCATGAGCTTCGGTTCGAGGTAGTCCAATTTGAAGATGGCACCGGTGTGGGTTGTAGATCGCCATTGTAGTGTTTCCCACTAGCTGGAGGTCCAAGCCTTGTTGCCGCGGTATTTTAAGAAGAGTGCTTCGAAGGATTCTTGGTCGCATGTTGAACTTGTCAATAGGCAAAGTGTTGAAGAAGAGGCGCCATTCATCCCGAGTCTTTCTATCTGCCGTCTTGCATTCAACCTGCGAAGAGTATCCAAATGCCCCTCCAATGAAGAAGAGAGGATGGCTCCCAAAGATTCGGCTAGCTGAAGTTATGTCTTCCTTGGGTTGGAATTTGACTCTCACTCCCATCCAGCACTCAAGGAGTATCATAGAGCGGAACAAAGGTCCTCCTAGGCAAGCTGAGCTAAGACCTTCATAGAGATATGAGAGGGTCGCTTGAGAGATAGGCATTCCCCGCCACAACCCACTAATGATGCTGAGATTTTGGGTGTCTAAGAGGTGGTCGGTCGTGGTGAAAAGGAAGACTCCGCATAAGTAAACCGCCACCGCCTTGGCTATTGCTACGTGTCTCTCCCACTTGTGTCTGCAATGAGACACTATCCATTGTGCTAAAGGTATCAAGTGAATGTGGTGTGGGCTGATCATGGTCCTCACGTCCTTTGGGTTGTGGATGAAATTGCTCAAGATCAAGGACGGGTCAATAGGCTCGATTGTATAGCAAACCCGGTCTTCATTCCCCACCTTAGTCTTAGGAAGGGCTAGGTAGGTCTCTACCTCTTCTAATAGGACTGTTGCTTTAAAGGAAGGGAAGATGAAGGTATGAGTTTGTGGGTGCCATAGTTCTACAAGAGCTGAAATACTTGGCCAATCTAAAGACAATTTCTGGAAATTCTTACCTAAGACCAAGAGAGGTTGAAGGTGCCATGCTTTGAGGATTGAGGTGACCTCTATGGGGAGTGCCTTTACCATGGGAGCGACCCACTTCAGGTTGGAATAACATCTTGGGCCAGGAAGGGGCTTGAGAGAAGAAGTAGAAGAAGTCATGAGAAGAATTAAAAAGCTGAAATTCTGAACTTGGTTGAGTTTTTGGAAGCTTACCACCCTTTGAGCATTGGAGCTTAGGTGCTTGGGAATTTAGGTCAGCCGTTGGAGCTCTCCATGTTCCTTCCTTACAGCTTTAGGACCGGTGTAAACCTTCTCCTCCATAGCCATCACCTCGAAGCTCCTCTTCATCTCGTTTCCTGCCCTTAGGAGAGGTTCTTTAGCCCTAGAACAAAGGTTTTTGGCAAAACTGCATTTTTGGCTAAGTTTCCAAGTCTTAAAGGCTTGATTTTGGCTTTGGAAGGGTAGGACTTGGATTAGAGGGCCTTATCCTCGATCTAGATGAATTCTAGTATGAGATTAGGTGGCTAAATCTTGGGTTTAGGCTCTCACGGCTCAATCCGTCTCGGAATACAACTCAGGTTCTAACGGTCTATCGTAGGACTGTTATTTTTCTCTAACGCGCCAGCCTTGAGCCGTCGCATTTCCTGTGAGTTTAATTTCGCCTGATCCTGTTCTGTGAAGATTAACGATCTAGCGATTGACCATCGTTCTTTTGTAACACGCGAATCCTGATCCGTTACACTCTCAATCGTTCAGATGTTGGCTTCTGAGTTAAAACATTTCCCGACGGTCTTGATTGTGGCCGTCACTTCATCCCGACGCGTCTTCTTTGGGACCGTCGCATTTTTTGCTAGTTGCCCTGCTAATGCATTGTTCTGCCATGATCAACGGTCTTACATTAGGCCGTTATTTATCTCTGACGCGCCAGGAGGGGGCCGTCGCTCTTCCTGCAGCTCAAGTTACAAACCTGGTTTCTGTCATATCTAACGGCCTTTTGCCATCGCGTTATTTGATTATGACGGTCTGAACCTAGACCATTACTTTCTCTGCTGCTGAATTCAGGCAATTTCTTCCTGCCCTTGTTTAGACCTGGCGGTCTTTCACATTTTACAACTCGCTCTCCGCATTTTTATCCACACATTTTTTCACATACACGCATTCTTCATCACATCTCATACATTCAAGCCATTCACTTGCCAAACCATTCATCCACTCAGTCATTCATTCTTGCATTTTTACAAACACATTCCTGCACACATCTATTTCATAAAATAAGAACAAAGAAACAAAAATAGGGATTTCATTTCATTCCATTTTCCATAAGTCATATACAAGCAAAAACAAATAGAAAACATGCGTCATTCGGCCGGCTTGTCTGCCGGGCCGCCTTCATCATCTCCATCCTCGGGTCTCTTAGCCGGTGGCGCTATGGAGGTGCTCTCCTCCTGCTGTCCTCTCTCTGCCCTCTCGTTCCTCCGCTGGCCGGAGGAGCTGACAAGGAAGTCGGCCACCGTACCGCTCCGGGCAACGCTCCTCTGTGCTCCGCTCTGGGAAGCACTCCGATCAGGTCCTCGGCCTATCATCCGGACTATGCGCTACATCATCCGCAACTCGATCTTCAACTCAAAGATCTGACGCCGTGTCTCCCGGGCCTCGGTCTGGTAGCGATCCAAGTCAGACGTGTCAATCCGTATCCTCTCCACCTCGGCCCACGATTGAGCCAGCTCAGTCCGGATCTGATCTGTCTCCACCCGGGCTCTCTCCGCCTCTGATCGAGTATGTCTCACCTCGGCCGCCGATGTGGCTAGCTCTCTCGCCTGTAGATTGCATTTCATATAGTCAGTCATAAGGCATTTTTAACTCATAATCATAAGCATTTAGTCAAAGCATTTGGCATCTTACCCGCTCCGCGAGGGTGGCCTCCGCCTCCTCGGCCCGGGAAACCGCCCGAGTAAACTCGGCATCTCGCACAGCTCCGCCTCCCGCAGGCTGTGAGGAAGATGATGGGGCATCTGGTCCTGCTCGTTGGGCTCCCTCGGCCTGCTGCATTTTCATGATTCATCACGTTAGCATCATTTCATAATCATAATCATTCAAGTCCGGTACTCATCCCGCTGCTGGATGGTGGAGTGAAGTAGTCCCTCCAGCTCAGTAATCCGTCCCTCAGGGTCTAGCTGCATTTAGAAAGCATATGAGTCAGTACATCTAGTACATTGCATTTTTTTGCATATAGAAAGAGTTTAGAGTTTAGAGTTTAGAGTTGCATACCGGTCGTCGGGTACCTCGGTACACCCGGTCACCATAGAGTCGAGCGAAGGCCTTCAGATATGCCTCGTCGCTCTCATCTCGCTCCTTCACCGCTCGGCCCCGCTTGTTCCAGTCGTGGACGTACTTCACCTTCCGGGTGCACCAATCCACGTTGCCTCTGATGCCCCTCGCTGACTTGCTTGGGTGGTCATTGCTATGGCGTGGAAAGGTCACCTCGGGCTGGTGTAGTCCCCGAGTCCGCAGGATCATACGGTAGTGCAGAGGCTCGATGATATGGATGCAGTGCAACCATATGTCTCGTTCCCGGTACGATAAGGCCGCCTCCACCCACGGCTGCCCCGTGTAACTCTCACCGCGGTACGGGGTCCATCTCACCTAAAAAGCATTTAGTCCATTCATCTGCATTTGTAGAAGCATTCAACAGTATTTAAAATCATTTAGGAGCATTTAAGGGCATTAAGAAATCATTTCAAGTTCTGGACTTACCGACGTGTGTGGGAAGGAGTCCAGGTCATCATGGATCGTCCGGGTCAATCGGATGATCGACCCCGTATCCCTCGCAACCGACCATCGCCTCGTAATAGGGATATGGCCCGGATGGAGTAGTGCGCCTCTCCCGATTCCCAGGAGGTACATATAGCTCCAGATATGCATTTTAGAAGTCAAGTCAGTCCCATGGCATAATCATTACATAAACATTTTATGATCATATAGAAAGCATTTTAATAGCATTTACCTGTAGAAAAGGTGAGAAGTCGCCCAGCATTGTCTGAGGGTTCGTCGTGCTGAGGGACTCAAACAGGAATGCGAGCACTGCCGCTCCCCACGCATATCTCCTGACTCTGTTCAGATTTTCTATCATCGGTAGCAGTCTACAGCTGATGACGTCCGCTCGAGTTGCAAAGAGGAGCTTCCCGAATAGCAGCATCAGGAAGCGTCTGAGCACTCTGTCTCCCTCCGGTCCTGCCTCTGCCACCACTCGTGGGCGCACCTGGTCAATCACTCTGCCCAAGTGCTCCTCCGGTAGCACTCCCATGGCTATCGCTGCTCCTCTCAGGCCCAGGCTCTCCTGTAGTGCTGATCTCGATAGCTAGGAAGACGTTTGCCTTGGCCTGATCAGGTCCAACCCGAGCAATTGTTGCGCCATCTCCTGGTAGTCGCCGTAAGTCCACCCTCTTATTGCAGCTCCGTGGACTCTCAATCCTGTAATCCTCGCTATATCTTCCAGTGTGGGGATCATGTGGCCCCACGAGAAGATGAACGCTCTGCTGATCGGGTCTCACCTCTCGTGCAAGGCCTACAGCAGGGGCGTGTCCATCCGTATCACCTCGATGCTGAGCACCTCGGCGAATCCTATGCTGGCTAGTCTCTCCCTCTGGTAGTCCGGCAATGCCTGGTACACTGCCCGGATCTGTAGCCAGGAGATCCATGATCTTCTCTTTCCCTACATTGCATTTAGATCATAAGTTAGTCAATGGCATCATAAAATCATTGCATAAACACTCATAAAAGAAAACAAAATAAAAATTTGAAATTAAAAACCCTAAAAAATAGTCTGGGCCCCTGGTAGATGTAACGGCCCTGGGCTGGGGCATTACTTGCTTCTGACGCACCTATGGTGGCGCGTCAGGCGTGTGACGGTCGCTGGCAGGACCGTCACATCGTCTGCCTTTGGGCATTTTTTCCATTGCATCTCCATGGCTTCCCACTTTGGCCAAATGGCCTACAATTCCTAGTGGGTTCGTGGACCCATTTTCTACCCTCATTCCCACATGCACTCATAATAAAAAAAAATCAAAATTTGGAAAATTGGGGCAGAGGCCTACCTCATGGTCTTGCCCTCGTTTCCTCTTCACCACCGGTTCCCTGGGCTCTTCTTCACCCAGGGGAGGTTCCCCTTGATCCTCTGTAGTCGTGGGAGCTTTCTCTTTCTCCCTTGGCTCTCTTCTCGCCATTTCTCTTTCCTCCACCGGCGGCATGACCTCCCCTTCGATCCGACGGTGGAGCCGTCTTATGGCCTTCCCCTTCCCTCGTTCTCTCTTCTTTGGGGGCTGCTGGGGTGCCTCGTCCCCGGCCATGGTGGGGGTGGGGACGGTCATCATCGGTGCTTTTCTCGGTTGGGGGTGTTTGAATGCTTGAATAGATGAATGAAAGGCCGTGACCGTTCGGGTTTTTATTTTTTGAACACTCAGGAAATGTGGCGGTCTATCGTTAGACCGTTACATCCTTCTGACGCGTCTATATTGGACCGTTACATGTGTTTGGACTGTTTTATTAGAGGATGTGAACCGCCTAGTTTATGACGGACTTGGTATGATCCGTTACTTGGTTTGACGCCCTTACATTAGACCGTTACAAACTTGCAAGTTTCTTGATGAATTAGATGGTCTAATTGATGTCAAAATGGTTCCATTTTTCTGCCAAGATGTTCATTATTGATGCTTCTCACGCGTACAAATGGTTGTGCCTTGATTTATGATCATATCTATTATTGGCTAACCTCTTTCATGAAGGCATTTCTTGATTAAAATCCTACTTCGCCGCTCGTCAGGCAGGTAAGTCAGGTATTATATCTCTTTCCCTTATCTGTTAATGCATTACTATATGTTACCTATGATATATTATCTCGAGAACCGGCTGGTCATTCATGTGTTCTGGGATCTGATGTTCCCCTTAAACAAAAATGATGATGATCTAAGTTCACATGTTTAATCGTTGGATAGGCCGTTAGGTTGGAAAAGTTTGGGGACGATGGTTCTGTCTTGCACGCCGTGGTTGCAGATATTGTCCTGACCCTGATTTCTCCGGTCTTACAATATTATTCTTGAGTATCTTGTTATTTTATCTTTCTTTGCATTTGTTTTAATGATTTCTTTTCCTTTAGCCCAGCATGCATCATACGCATTTTTGAGCACTCATGAAGCTTCATCTGTTCAAGGTGTCTCGATGATGGTGAATAACTGTGTTCTTGATCTCGAATGAAGAGAATCATTCCATTCTGAATTAGAAGGTTTCCTTCGATCAGTTCACTTGATCTAGTTGGCTGAAGATTCCTGTCTAGAGTTTAGTCAGTACCCTTTCCTTTCTGTTGCCTTCGGCGGCCATGCCGTGTTTCCTTTCCTTAGTTTGTTAGTTCCTCCAGACATGCGTCCTTTGGTTTGCTAGTCCCTCGTGATCAGTTCGAAGTTTTCTGAGAAATTCCTGTCGCTTGTTGGTTGAGAACGGGTGTCGTTTACCTTAACGCCCTCTTTTTGATCCACTCCACTTCATTTCCACTTCATCTCCATGTTCCATTTCGCTTTCGCTTCACCTCCGCTCGTTCCCCTGCAAAGAGAACATTAAGGAGGGGCATCTGTTGACACCCTTTTTATGACCAATAAGTTGGGTCATCTCTTTATTCATTCTATATGATGCTCCGAGTTGTTCACTCTTCATCGAGTCTCTTGATTTATTGAAGCCTATTTCTTGGGTTTTAATTCCTTGATTGGATGTGGCTCTTGGTGGCTGTTTCGCTAAATGAAGCTTAGCAATATCTTCACTCCTTTTTGAACTCCATTGATAATAACGGTCTGACCCAGGCGCGTTGCTTCCTTCTAACGGATGGGTCCTGGGCCGTTGCTTCATGAAGAGTCCTAAGGCTTAAGGCCTCGTTTCAAAGCTTATCTTTGAACTCCATTGATAATAAGGGTCCTGGTCTATGCGTTGATTATAACGGTCTGTCGTGCAACCGTTTCTTCATTGTGACGCCCTATGCCTTGGCTGTTACATCCTTTGCAGAGTCTAATTGTTCTGATCTTCTTCCCGTTGATCTTATCTCTTTGGGATAAGGTTGAAAGTAACAGATGTTCCTTGATGCGTTATTTTAAAGTGGCGGTCTGTCGTGCATCCGTTGCTTCCTTCAGAGAGTCCTGGCAGTCCAGGCCTTTTCTCTGCTACTCCGTAGTCGAGATAAGAACTTGGATTGATGATATCTCTTCCAAATATGATCCTTAGAATCTTCTGTTCGATTCTATGGACTCTTGGTGATATTATCTTCGAAGATTTGCTAAGAGTTATCCCTCTTTCTTGCTGGATTATCCTCTAATCGACCGGAGAGTTGGAGGGTCTATAAATAGAACCCTAGACTTCAAGTCCCGAGGGGAGGAAGATTTTGAAATTCACGTCGAAGTGCTACCAAACTCAGGAGCCATCTTCATCCAAGAGGAACTGCTTCCCCCGTCCATCCATCTTATAATCAAGGGAGTACTTTGGTTTTGGTCTTTCAAGTTCATCATTGCATGCTTAATTTCTTCCCTGGTTTTTCCCCAATCAAAGCATTGTCCCTCTTCTTTCTTCACGTTTTTTACTATTTTCCAAGCATCTAAACTTCCTCCCACGTTTTAAAACACCCACAGGGGTTAAAAAAATCAAAAAACTCCCTGGTAATCCCCTCTCCTTTTGATGCCCTTAAGTTCTTTGAGAATTGATGCTATGCTTGTGAAAAGGGCTAATTGAGCTTGTTTTCTGGTGTTTCATATTTTCCTTGGCAGGTTTACAGGTTCATTAGGACGAGGCCCAAGTCTTCTAGCCGGCTGGAAGAATTGGAGTTAAAAAGATCCACAGCTTTGCTACTGCAGGTGTTCTGACGGTCTGGTGTAGGCGCGTCAGGTTCTTCTGGCGGTCTATCGTGCAACCGTTACTTCATTGTGACGCACGGGGTCGTGGCCATTACATCTAGCTGACTTGCAGGTTCTCTCTGGTTTTCTCTCCCGTGGGCGGGTGCTTCATCCACCTATTTCCAAGGTATCTTCAGGTCTTTGACTTATTTTTACTTTGGTGGCGATCACGTCTTTCTTGGTATTGGGCATTAGCTTTCTCCTTCATCCCATATCATTTATTTTCTTACTTGCTCCACCCCTTGCAGTGTGTTTTTATTTACTCCTTGCTCCATGCCCCGGCGTGTGTTTTCCTTTTCCTTAGTTTAGCTTGATTGAGATAGCATGCCCATGCTAGAGCTAGCTTTGATTGCCTAGGTTCATGATCACATGTTCATAGGTTAAAGAGCAGATCTTTGATTACTTGTTTGTCATCTTATCACTCATCAAAACCCCAAAATGAAAAGAAGATAGGCAAAACAAATCAACAACAGGCAGAGACACATGTGGGTATGTGGAGGCGGAGGGCTGACTCGTGGAGGGTTGATATGTTGGGGGTTGATATGTGGGGGTGTATGGTTGACTCGTGGAGGGTTGGTATGCGGAAGGTGAAGGTTGATATGTGGAGGGAGATGTAGATGGCGGGATGTGTGGATATGTAGAAGGCGGAAAAGACTCGGGGTCAAGGGAATCCTAGAGTTGTTGGCGGATGAAGCGGGCTCAGCTATAAAGTTGTTGCCAGGAGGTAATATCGTTGAGGGCTAAGATAAATCGATACTCGGGCATTGCATTAGATATAAGTATCTTGATTTGTTCTTGCTTTGGAATTTGCCACGGGACTTGTGCGGTAAGGCAATGCCAGCGGTCGGCAAAGGTGCAGAAATCCTCTTTGGGCTGCATTTTCTCGGGGGCCAGATCCACCATAGAATACCTGGGCCCGACCTGGTCCTGATACTGCTAAATAAACTTCTCTTGAATGACTTGAAAACTTACAACTTGCTCTTATGGAAGAGAGAATAACCAATCCCGAGCTAGGCATTCCAATGACAGACCAAACAAGTAAGCCATCAAGCATTGGTCATGTCCAAACTGGGCCGATTCATAGAGGAACTCCTTAATGTGCACATACGGGTCATCGACTCCACCATAGCGGCGATATACGGGAATTTGTGAATATGGCAGGAGCCAAAGATTTTGAAAAGTGAATGGAACACTTAAAGAGGATTTGGGATCAATTCTGCATTGTAACTCATCAAGCTGGCATTGGGCTTGAGCAATCATCTCTTGGGTTGGGAGAGATCGAGAGTAATGCGGGCCAGCCTGAGTAAGAGGTTGTGAATTAGGACCGAAATGATGGTAATGGGCCGGATAAGATGATCCGGGCTGAGAAGAAGAATGGCCCAATCCGGGAGTGGAAGGATATGCGGGCCTGTAATAATCATGAACATAAGAATAAGGATCCATTGGGCCAGAAGCAACATTGGTAGAAGGATGAGGCCTGTTAAGATATAATTGGCTATTTGAAATCGGGCCAACCATACAAGAAGAAGGAGGCTCATGAAGATAAGAAAGCCCATTATGAGAAGAAGGCCCATTAAGATGATTTGCAATGAGACGTTGGGCCTAGGCCGGGTCCATTTGGCGAACAAGGCTTGAAAGATGGGCCATGAGATTAGCCTGTTCATCAGATGCGTCAGAGGGACCACAGGAAGATGGGCCCGCGTGGGAAGAGGATTCCACGCAGGAATAGGAAGAAGATTGAGAAGAAGAATGATACAATGGGTTGGAACGATGCTCCATAAGGGCAAATGGAGACTTAATACAAGGATATCAAGGAGAATACAAGTGGAGAAGCAAGGGCTTAATGGGCTTGAAAATAAGGGGGGACTTACCGACTAATGCAAAGACCAAGGGAGAATGGGACTGATCAATGGACTAGTCAATGGACACACAAAATGAGTTAACCTAAATGAGCCTAACAACGACGAAACATGTGGATGATGAAAGAATGTAACACAAACACCACTAATGGGCCTGGACAAGCCCAAACAACACAGACAATGCAATGTGAGAGTTTTCACCCAAGCCAAATAGGTTAACATGATGGGAAATATTTTAGAATTTTAATGGACCTTTTAATGATTTAAGTTAAGAATAATTCCCTCAAGATAGAAATCCTATGGGAATAAGGTCCAAACTTTGATTTGACTATGGTTTACTCCCTCACACGTATGCAAATGCAAGCCTAAAAGGTGGAAAAGGTATAACCGGCCCGGCGTCCGTGAGGGAATCCATGGCTCACGGGGATTTACGGAGGTCCCGGATAAGATCACCTAGTCGAGCCCAAGGAATATGGGAGCGAGATGATCACTGACGAAGGGGGAATGCAACTATGATATGGAAATATGCATGATCCTATGTGCACCGGAGTGCATGCAAATGCTAGCCTAAATCTAATAAATCAAGATATAATGCACATATGCAAACACAACAATATGGATGCAAACAATACGAATAATACGAACATGAAATGCTATCTAAACATGGATATACACACCAAAATCGCATAAAAGCATGGACAAAGTGATGGGAACTAGAGGTCCCACCGTGATCGCCAGAAAAGCTGTAGGTGTAGAAATATGGAACGTGGCGTCACAAGTCGCATGAACAAGCAGATGTGTATAAGTGATAACATAATGTGCCAATCAAGTGAACATCATGAACATGTGACTATGAAAACATGGTAGCATGATCATATAGGAATGAAAAGGCAACAAAAGATATAGAAGAATACCGTGATCGCCACCAAGGAAAGACAACGCCAAAGGATATGAAAGAAGACTATGTGCGTTGTGTACCTTGGAAAAAGAAGATGATCGTGCTCAATTAAATAATGTGGGGATAATGTGGATTACCTCTCCTCACCTTCCAGCCGTCTAGAAGATAAGGGCCTCACTTTTCATACTTTCCTGCAAAACAAAGACAACACAAAAGGTGAAACCCATTAGAAAAGGCTAAGTGTAGAAATCTTCCCAAGTGCATAAACTAACACGAAAGATTGAGGTAAACTCACCAGGGGAGAGTTTTTAACCCCTGTTGAAGGGTGAAAAAAATAGGTGTGCATATTTTGATGAGATTAAAATGCAGAGATTAATTCAATATGTAATGATTAACAGAGATAAACGACGTGCAAAAGTGAGGTTCACGTAAAAACTGTGCAAAAAACTGTGTAAACTATGCAAATAGGGTGCAAAGATCGGTGTGAACATCAGGGCAAACGAAGTCCAGACAGGGCGCAAATTGGGATGACTGAAGAATTGAGTGTTGTGAAGAAGTAGGAACAAGAATCACTCCAAAAGGAGATCTGGATAGAAAGTTATGACATCGGAGATTTGGGGAAAAATGCAGACAATACAGAAAAAGGCAGAATAGTGCACAAATCAGACCCAAAGAATGGTAAATATCTTGCAGAATAAGACAACAAAAAGGGAAAGAAAGGATGCTATAGAAAGGTGGGAATATTGTGGTGATACTAGGGCAAAAAGAATGGTTTAAAATGGGGAAGACAGTAGTGAAAAATGGGGTGAAAAACACAAGAAATAAAGGGGTGCAGAACATGACAGAACAGAGACTGTGTGAAAATAGAATGAAAGTGCAAAAATGATGGAGAAAAGTATGCATGAAGATGACAAGATAATGAGCCTATAATGGAGGAAAACGAAGATTATACTTCCCTTAAGAGACTGGGGTTGAAGGAGTGGATCAGCAGTGCAGAACAGAGTGGTGAAACCTGAAAAGTTGGGGATTGGAAGAGGGGGAAAAGATGATAGAAATAAGGCACACATATAATCAAAACGAAGCTAATACTTCCCTCTTCAAGATGGAGTTGAAGGAGGATGAAGAGGATCAAGCATGACTCCTCCCCGACTTGATGAACCTGCCCCCGTCGCGAAGTTGTAGTAGAAAAATCAGAAAACTTTGATGATTTGCCAAAAATAGGGGCAAAGTTGAGAGGGCAAATGATGATGAAATGGAGTAAATAAAAAACCAAAACGAAGCTTATACTTCCCTCTTCAGGCTTGGGTTGAAGGAGGATGAAGACATTGTAGCATGGCTTCGCCGTTGCCTTGGAAACGTGCCCCCGTCGCAACTGCAAACTGGGCAGTTTATATGGAGGTTGCAGGAAATCTCCAACTTCCTCTCATGATTCCCGGAGATATAGTCCAAGATAAATCGAGTTCTTTGGATCAAACTCGAGATAATACTAAGGACAAGAGATAAAAATAAACGAGACTCGATTTGAAGGAGTATTCTAGAAGTTATGGCTCTTGGAAGGAGGCCACGGTGAGTAGGAAAATAGAGTTTTACTTGTACTAGGATGCTTAAATCCATATCTTTCGACCAAGCTTCCAAGAGATATAGCTAATGAAAATTTGAGTTCTATGGATCAAACTCAAGATAATCTAAAGGACAAGAGATAGAAACAAATGGGGATCAATTTGGATGAGAATTATAGAAGATATGGCTGCCGTAAGATAGGCCCATCGAGTAGTTTTCAGAGATAGTGTCCAGTACAGGCTGGACTCTTGGTTTGCTTAGCGGTCGGTCGACCGACCGACCGCTAAGAAAAAAACAGTCGATCGACCGACCGTTTGCAATAAGAAATGGTCGTTTGCACGATCGTTTACAGTCCATTTGGGCGACATTGGAAATTAGAGCATATCTCAAAAACGGTGTAGAATTAGAGAAAGTCGTAGAAGAAGAAATTTAGATAACTGAAAAAGGAACAACTTTCGTAAAGAGAGAAAGATGATAAAACGAGTGGAAAAGGGAGAAACTAAGGCGAGAATAGAGAGAGAAAATGTTGAAACGTAGGTGAATAGAGCAGCACGCCGGAAAAATGTGAATAACTTGAAATCGGTGTTGAATGGGCCAATGGCGTAGAAGAAGAAATTGTAGAGCTTTGAAATATGAACAACTTTGTTGAAGGGCACTTAATGAATAGAGGAAAAGAAGGGGATGAAAAAGGGCCATTTTCAAGACTGTGCATCAAAAGGATCCAAATGCTTGATGGAAAGTCGACCTAAATGGACTGCAAGTCAACTTGGAAGGCCGGAAGCTGATAAAATAAGCTCTGGGGCTCTACGAAATCATAATCTCGATGGCTCAAAGGCTAGGGAACAATAAAATGGGCTCGAAATCCATCCAAGGAAGGCCCTAAAATAATGGATAATTTGGGACATCAAAAATGATGAATAGGAGAAATGACGCAACTTGCGGGCTAAAAATGGGTGTCAACAATTGTGACCCTCAGAAATCCATGCTGAAAATGCATGAAGGGCACACATCACAAAGGGTGTCAACTCTACTGAATAAAATGTATGTAACCCAATTTCACGAAGATTCATATGAATTGGTTAAGCATATTTCAAGCCCAAAAACCTTATGTAGAAAATGCATGAAACACTTTGAAAGCATTAAGAACTTCATGAATAGATTGCATGAAAACTCATTCAAGACGTTGAAAAGCCATGAATGGAGTGCATTAGGCATAGAAGGGTCGACATAATACAAAGGATGCATCGACTCCTTATTAAAGTGCATGAAGAAAATTGCTTGAAATGCACAATTGTGAGGTCAACACAATACATGTGGTGGGGTCGACGTAATAGAAGAAACTTGCAAAAATGGCTTGCTAGAAGCAAGTAGGGGTCGACGCATTGTAAAGATTCGTCGACGCAACAGAAGAAAAACCTACATGACAGGGTTTATGGAATGCCAGAACAGGTCGACGCACTGTAACTGCGCATCGACGCAATCTTCAACCAATAGAAAGATTTTGACAAATTTGAGTCTTACCAATGGTTCTTGAAGGAAATAAATGACATTTACTCCCAGTTTGAATAGGTAGACCAAAAGGTACTCATCCATGCATTCCTTTGACTTCTAAGTGAGGTCCACCATGTAATTTGATCCTACAGAGTAAGATAATCAAGATATGAACACTTTGGTTAGCATTCTTCATTGAACATTCTCATCGACACATACACACAATATTTATCATCATTAAAACTTAACTACCAAAATCAACTAGGGGATCTAACAATCTCCCCCTTTTTGATGATGACAAAATGATGTGTCATGTATTTCAAGTGACAATATGCACAGATGAAAACTAGAAAAGTGAATATGCACAGTGTGACTGAATATGTGCAACTAGTAAAGTTAATATGCACAGTGTGACTGAAAGCTATGAGATATGCACAGATGAAAACCATGAAGTATAACTGAAATGAGTATAACTGAAATGTACATTATTACTCCCCGTTTTGGTCATCAACAAAAATCGACGGACAATGGGGTTATTTAGAGCTGATATTTACATGTATTATCTGGAGATATGTATGAAATAACGTATGATATGTATAAAATTGTGCAATCAAGCAAGAAAGCACGCGTCAAGCACATAACACTATAACTCCCCCTCAATGGGGTAGAAGGATAGCTAGTGAACAGTGGATTCAAAACCAAAATATGAGACATGAAGCATAATCAAAAAAAGTTAGTGCATGCATAAGCTAGTGGCACTGCATAAACTATTATGAAGATAAATTCATAGTATACATCCATCACAATAATACCCAAAAGTGATATGTGAGTTAATAAGCAATGAGCTTCAAAATATATGGATATCTAGACTTTTTTAAGAACTCTAGAAATTTTAAGAACACTAGATGATTATTTCCTTTCTACATTTTCATCTTAGATCCTCGACTATCAGTAGCTTCACATAACCCCGCTTATGTTTCTTTTATTGGACTTCACCATTCGCCGCGTGTTACCTCATGTGTCTCAATGGGGATTCCCGGCTACTTGGATTCGTCATGCATTGTAATTTTTTTGTGAATTTTTGTTTCACCGTTCGACACGAGTTTTCACATTTATTTCAGTGGGGATTCCTGGCTACTAGGTTCGACTTTTCACTTATTGATTGTTTGTGGGGTAGGTAACTTTTTCCTCACGATTACTCTTAATTTCCATGTAGAGATTTAAGTGCCCTTATAGTGTTGAAAAGAATTTCCAAAATCCTTATCGATCAAAGTCATTTACATCATTATGTGCAAAATGTATGGGTAATTACTTTGTATGTAAAAAATTAATTTGCATCAACATAGCTATGACTCCCCCTAAATGTATGCACAGTACGAAACAAATCCTCATCCTTTGTATATGTCATGAGTCACAAATGATCAAAATCACTACATTTTTATTTATCATGGAGGTAAGGTGTTAATTAGAAAGTTTCAAGAAAAGGTTTATAGAGTATATACATGCAATCAAGTAAGGATGTGGAAATATGTTCATGCAATATGATTTTCGGTACATGGCAGAGGTGAAGGTCTGCAGACCCAACTCTCGCATCGTGAGTGTTTCCGGGTGGGCGTAGTCCACCTTTTCACAACACACCATTTGAGATATCGAATAATCATGGCATTCAAGCATGTAAGTATGTAAGTATATGCAGGTATATGCATGTAAGTGAAATGATGATGAAAAATTATTCTTATTCAAAAATATGCAAGGATATTTGCATTATGAAGGATAAGATTGAGTGTGTTTTCTATGTATGCAAAACTAAACTGTTATTTGCAAAAAGATGCGAGAGTGTGTATGCAAGCCTAATATGAATAGTTACTCATCTAATATGCAAATTCCTAATTCTCTTCTTATTCTTGTGAATTTTTCTGGACTTAAGAGTTTAGTAAAAATATCTGCAAGTTGATTTTTAGTATTTACATGTGTGAGCTCAAAATGACCCTTATTTACATGATCTCGTAAAAAGTGGTGTCGAATCTCTATATGTTTTGTTCGAGAATGTAAAACTGAATTTTTTGAAATGTTAATAGCAGAGGTGTTGTCCCAAAGAATGGGTGTATTATTCAAGAAAATACCATAATCAACTAACTACTGTTGGATCCATAGCACTTGGGCTGCACAACTGCCTACAGCCATGTATTCGGCTTCAACAGTTGACAATGCCACTGTGTTTTGTATCTTAGAGGCCCATGTAACCATGCAACCTCCAAGAAATTGACAATACCCACTCATGCTTTTACGATCCACTAAACATACAACATAATCAGAATCAATGTAAGCTACCAATTCAAAATTACAACTATGTGGAAACCAAAGACCAAGATTAGTAGTGCCTATCAAATATCTGAAAATCCTTTTGACTGCTAACATGTGTGATGTTCTTGGATCAGACTGAAATATGGCACACAAGCAAACACTAAACATGATATCTGGCCTACTAGCAGTCAAGTACAATAAAGAACCAATCATTCCTCTAAAGAGTTTCTAATCGACAGACTTATCTTCTTCATTCTTCTTTAATTTAGGCATTGTTGATATCGGTGTTTGTTGTGGCTTTGCATTGTCGAACTTGAACTTTTTGATGAGCTCTATTGTGTATTTCCTTTGATTGATGAATATTCCATCTTTCAATTGCTTCACCTATAAACAAAGAAAAATGTTAACTCCCCATCAAACTCATCTCAAACTCCCCCTGCATCAATTTAACAAATTCATCATTCAATAAATCAGTTGTGGATCCAAAAATAATATCATCAACATATACATGTACAAGTAGCATATGTTCATTACAGCTATTAATGAAAAGGGTTTGGTCGATGTTACCTCTTTGAAGCCATTTTCTGAAAGAAATGTACTTAACCTTTCGTACCACACATAGGGGCTTGTTTCAGACCATATAATGCTTTGTCAAATTTGTACACATGGTCCGGATGCTTTTCATCTTCAAATCTCAGTGGCTGCTCAACATAGACATCTTCCTTCACAACACCATTCAAAAACACACTTTTAACGTCCATTTGAAAAGATTTTATATTTCTAGAATATGCAAAGGGAAGTAATATTCTAACTGCTTCAAGCCTAGCCACGGGTGCAAACGATTCATCAAAATCAATTCCTAACTCTTGGCTATAGCCGTTAGCTACTAGCTGGGCTTTATTTCTAATCACCACCCCTTGATCACTAAGTTTTTTCGGAAAAATCTACTTAGTACCAATTACCAGGTGATTCTTAGGACTAGGTATAAGAAACCACACCTCATTCCTTCGGAATTGGTGTAATTCCTCTTGCATAGCCAAGATGCAGAAATTGTCATTTAATGCCTCGTCTACATATTTGGGCTCAATATGAGAAAGTAAAGCTAGATTATCAAATTGTTTAACTTCCCTTATTGAAGCCATTGTCTTTACTCGTTCATCCACACTTCCAATAACATTTTCAAGAGGATGATCCTTGAGTACAATCCATTATCTGTGGAGGTCTTGCATTTGAATTTCTTGCTCATTTTCTTCTTGGGTTAGAGCTTCATCATTTTTTTGACTCGACTCTGCTTGGTCCACATCTTGTTTTCCCTGTCATTCTTTTCTCCTTAATCTTTATGCCCTACATCTAGAAAATGATTATCTTTATTAGACAACCTTGAAGTATATTCCTCAATGATTACATGAGGCCTTTCTTCTACCATAAGAGTGTGCATGTTATATACACGATATGCTCTAGATGATGATGAATATCCGAGGAATATACCTTTGTCACTCTTTGCAGCAAACTTCTCCAAGTTTTCTTTAGAGCTGTTCAAGATATAGCACAATGAACCAAAAGGTTTAAGATATGCAATGTTTGGCTTCTTACCTTTATATAGCTCATATGGAGTTTTCTTGAGTATTGGTCTTGCCATGGCTCGATTGATGATGTGGTAGGCCGTGTTAACCATCTCGGCCCAAAAATACCTTGGTAAGCCATTTTCAGCAAGCATCGTTATCGCCATCTGCACGAGGGTCCTATTCTTCTGTTCCACCACTCCATTTTGTTGTGGGGTTTGAGGTGCTTAAAAATTATGTGTAAACCCCTCTTTCCTACAAAAATCATCAAAGTCATGGTTATCAAACTCTCTTCCATGGTCACCTCGAATTACCTTTATATGATACCCTTTTTCATTTTGTAATTTCTTGCAAAGATCTTCGAACTCCTACAAAGCATCATTCTTATCGGTTAAAAATAACACCCAAGTAAATATCGAGTAATCATCAACAAGGACAAACCCATAAAGTTTCCTTGTAAGACTGTGTCCTAGTTGAACCAAATAAATCTAAGTAAAGGAATTCTAGGGGTCTAGTTGTGGAAACAATATTTTTAGACTTGAATGATATCCTAGTCTGCTTCCCCATAGCGTATGCATCACTGATTTTGTTTACACCAAAATTCAGTTTTGGTAAACCTCTTACCAATTCTTTTCTGTATAGTTTAGAAAGAACACTAAAGCTAACATGCCCTAGTCGGCGGTGCCATAACCATGCGTCGTCCGACTTATTTGCAACTAAATAGGAATTTTCTTTTGGTAAACAATAAGAATCAACTGTGTAAGTGTTACTATCTTTAAGCCCAATGAATTTTATTTATTTGAATGTTTATCTTTAATTGTGCAATATGAAGTTTCAAAAATGACTTGGTGACCTTGGTCACACAGTTGACTAACATTGAGTAAACTATGATTTAACCCATCAACAAGGAAAACATCATCAATAGAGTGGTTAGAATTCTGACCTATCTGACCAATTCCCACAATTTTACCTTTGTCATTCCCGCCAAAGGTGACCAGTCCTCCATCCTTCTCCTTCAGGTATGAAAAAAGGTCCTTATTTCCTGTCATATGTCTGGAACATCTGCTTTCTAGGTACCTCTTGTTCCACTTGGCTCTTATGTTAGGTCCCTTGGGTGCCAACGGATCTAGAAGGGGGGGTTGAATAGATCCGGTACAGACTTTGCTCTATTAAAATCTCAACCCAAATGAAGTACAATCTACAGCATGATATGCAGATGACAATCTATCCAATATGAATTGGTTTCTACGGAACTAGTTCAAGGCAATAGAACAAGACACACAACACAAGAAGCCAACAAGTTGCTGAATGGGAGAAGGCTGAGGTCGACGTAGCCGAGTAATGAGGTCGACGTAGCCTCTCTATGAGTTTGGATGTTAGTCAGATTAGCTGCTCATTTGACCCTTAGAGTGTGTGTGAACGGAATTACTTGCCCTGGGCCTGGGTGGACTCCCTAGTGCTTGTGTGCAAGAGTGCAGTAACCAACTAAGGAAATGCAGGTGTGGTGAGGGAGACAACGGTGTATAGAACCAAATGTTAAAGTGTGCGATGAAGAATACAGTCAAATTCGAATATGTTAAAGTTGGCACACGAGCCTATGAATGGGAAAAGAAGACATGGAGCAGTCACACAAGTCACAACCCATTGCATAGGGATTTTTAAGGTAGTTCGGTTGCAAACCCGCAACATATGTCCACCCCTCACCAAACTGGTGAGGCTTTACCACACGAGGACGAAGTCCTCACCACACATGAGGATGCCCCCCCACACACATACACGGGGACATGCCCCCCCCCCCCCCACACGCAAACACAACCAAAGAAAAGAATAGACTGCAAATGTAGCAAGCACACTTTCAGTCTCTCACAAGAGCACCGGACACACACGGTTTACAAATTGCAAAGACATAACAAAATTAGAAAAATCAACACAATAAGAAGGCAATAGTGGATTCAGATTGAAGTCTTGAAGCTTTATCAAACTCAGGCCAGCTGCAAGGAGGGGATGCACTCCTTTCAGCTTCTTCCCCCTTTCTTACCACTGGTTTGACTCGAACCAGGGTTGGGCTGCTCTCTACACTCCTTTCTTTTCATTCTCACAGGTTTCTATTGAAGGCTGAAGGGAGACGTGGGCTATTCTCTTGAAGGTAGCAGTTGCAGTAGCTTGAGCAAGTGAAGGAGAGGGGTGCAATTTATAGGCCTCAAAGACCAGAAACTTTCCCTGCAAGTCCTCTGCAGTTTGAATGGCTGGTAATAAACAAAGAGGTTTGACCAAGGGAGCCTGTAGAACCTTAATCACCATTGGCAGACATGATGTCCTTCTGTTTAGGTGAATCTTCTTTTTAGATACCAACCTTGTTGGTGGGTGCTATACTAACAGATATTTGGAGTAAAGGGTTGCTTTGGACACTTATGTGACAAGGACATTTGTGTGTCCTAGGTATCTGCTCCATTCCTCAAAATTCACATTTTTGGAGATTTACGTAGGAGTTCTTTATTCTCTAGATGACCTTTGCAAATTGTTCATGTTAAATAGATAAGGCTTGGAAAGCTTCTGGTGCATCGACACATTAGTGACCTTGCGTCGATGCAACTTCATGTATCATTGAGTCAGCTGGCGAGCTTGAGCTTCATGGCGTCGATGTAGGACTGAAGGGGCGTCGAGGCATCCTTTGAGAAGCCCGTTTACCACTGCTTCTGGAAACCCCATTGTGTCAACGTCCTGAGAGGATTGAGTCGATGCAACCATTGCTAAAATTGCCTTATGGGCCATTTGTCATGGGTAACACCTATTTGTCACCCTTATCTATCTATTTGTCACCCTTATCTTCTATTTGTCACCCTTGTCAGCTATTTGTCACCATTACTCAATTGATTTGTCTACCTTCATTTGAGCAAGAGGGTGAACTCCACTTGGCTTATTTTTCTTAATATCTTTCTATTTGTATCACTTGCCTTGATTTTTGTGCAGCCAATAATATTTAGCTTTTCATTACTTGCCTTGACTTCTATGCAACCAGTTGCCTCAGTTTTTATGTAGCTAGTAATGCGTTGGCTTCTATGAGCATATTTCATGCAATTTGTTCTGCCAAAGTTCTTTCTTCAAAGCTCAATTTCCCTTTCTAGAGTTCTCTTAATCTTTGTTTGCACATATCATGAGTCTTGAATCTACTGAGCCTTTTGCTTGATCTACTTGAGGGCTGGCTCGCTACATTGACGTGATGAGGCTTGTGCGTTGACGCAGTTAGTTTGGTCTGCTGAAGGCTTGTCTTGCTGCGTTGACACGAGGTGCAAGTTGCGTTGATGCTGTATGCCAAATCTGCTGAAGACACTGTGAGAGGCTTCGCTGCCTCGATGCCACGGTGCCATTGCGTCAACTCCATGAGTGTTGCAGACATCAGACAGAACCTTGATACAAAGGTGTCGACACCTACTGTCGACACTCTTCCTTTGAGTTGCAGAAGTCTACTAAGCTTGTAGGCTTGCTTTCAAGGAATTTTGTTTGCACAAATCATAAGAGATTTAAGGCACAATGAAAGGGTCATGATTGTTTGACTAATTCTCAATTAGGCTTATATGAATCATGAGTCTTTTTATGAAAGACATTGCATGTAGGCAACAAGGACATAGTTGAATCATTACAAAAGCACAATAGTGACTTATAGTTGGACATCATCAAATCATTAGAATTAACACATGTTCCACACATGCACAACATTCTCCCCCTTTTTGATGATGGAAAACTGTGAGTCATTATGTCAAAATGGAATCAATTATGATCAACTCAATTAATGAGATGCTACATGCAATTGGGAAATGCTTGATGACTTAAATATTCTCTCCCCTTTTGACAGCAGTAAAAACAATGGAGTTTGATACGCATCTGGGATATGGAGAGGTATAAGTTCAATCAAGGAATATGCAGAGTTGAAAAGGACCAAATCAAACTAGTAGGGTCAAGCAGGAAGTAGAATTGGATTGGCAAGTGGAATGCAACAGCTTGGCTCAAAATGTGAGAGTGAGCAAGTGAGCTGCATCCAGGCTATGACCGCCATTTCCTATTTGTGGCCATAGAGGTGATCGCCACTTTCTAGTAGCGGCAAGGGAGGTGATTGCCACTTGCCCAGAGTGTTCTTTTACGTTGGTTTGGCTTTCGGTTATTGTGGCTTCGACCCCTTGTTTAGTCCATTGTTCCGTGGATGTCTTGGACATCCTATGAGGGTTCTGACTATGTTGTAGGGTGTCTGGGAGTGCCATTGTAACGAGTAGTGTTTCATGTTATTTCGAGAGTCATTATGATTTTCAGTCAACCCAATTGTGACCCAGCGGTTGACACGTGATCTTGTGAGTGTCTTGGTTATCCCGTGGGGATTAAGACCTGGTTTGGATGCGTGGAGGTATTGTCTTACCTTGGTTTATGTGTCCATGGGGTTTGAGGGATTTGGTGATCCCTCATGTTTTGTGTTTCATATTATGCAGAATTGTGAGTCCGATGAGCAGCCTAGGGGCCAAGGACTTCTAATTGATGTGGATCCGGCTATTGTGTGCCGCTTCGATATGTTTTATCGGGGATTGACTTAGGGACTAGGCTAATTAGCGGCGTATTACCGCTTTGTGTGATGATCTTGACTCGAGTCTTACAACTCAAGGATCATTATATTAGCAGGTCTAGTTGTCTATCTTGAGTCTGGCGATAGTTCTGTGTGTTGCCTTGTGCTTCGTGGTACTTATGACAGGTGTGTGCTTGGCCTATCCATACTTTGATGTTTCTGTTTGAGAGTCTCTGTGTCTAGTCAGCCTCCACTAGTCGTAGCCTGACGACACTTTCATGTGTTGGCCCACTTGGGAGTGGTGGTGGGACGAGTTCCCAATAGAGACGATTTGTAGGCTGGTTGCCATGGGCCCTTTTCTCTAGCCGTGAGAGTCCTACAGGAGGGGAAAACCAACTAGAGGCCTGGCTCAAGACATTGAGCTTATGTGTGCACATGTGGTTAGGGGCGTTTGGACCATCGCCAACAGGCGTGACCCTGACTAGTCACTCATTATTGTAGTTCCTTGGTACTTGTTCAGTGTCTCAGTTACCGCATTCGAGGTGAGTGGGAGATGCTTGAGGCACAGTGTAAGACGTTAGTGGACGCATCTGGCTATTCTTCTAGTGAGGAGGTGCTTCTGTCACATGACACATGACTTGTGGCCTTCGTGACTGGTTTCCGTCATGGTTGACGTGACTTGCGGAGTAGTCTGTGTTTGGCTTTACCCGAGGTCAGTGTAGCATACACAATGATGAGATTGTGTATGTATTAGTGCTTTTATACCGTGTAGTCTTGAGTTGGGCTTTTGTCTCTATAGATGAGCCTGCACGACTGAGGTGTCGTGATGTTGTCCTGGCTATGTAGCTAGAGTTCCTTACATCGGTTTAGTGATTCCCTACTATGTGTCTGGGGATAAGTGTCCTTGTTGATTAGGAGTAGTTTAGAGGGTCGAGGTTCGATCGGCAGCCGTATTTCTATTCAATACAGCTTTCCTCTTTTCTTTTGCTATTCCTACTCATGTTCCTTCTTTTGTAGTTGCTTTTGTTGCACTGCTGTTACTAGGTTTGTTTCTTTGTAGTGATATGCGGGACCCCTACTGAGCCAATGAGACGAGGCTCAACCCTAACCTTTTAGGTGTAGCTATTCTTCCTCATGCTTCGGAGGTGCAGTGCGGTGGTCCGTAGTTGCCAGCTTTGCCAGTGTCAGGCTTCCCCTAACTTGAGAGTACGTTCTCTTTCTTGTTGTACTGTACTTTAGTTGGACTAGACTCTGTTGGCTCTGTAGTTTAATTTGTTTAATAGAAAATGTAATTTTATTTATGCTATTTTAGCAATCCTGATCATAGTAATTAATTGTTTACTACTTTATCTACAAGTTCAATGTACTTACACACACCTTTGTATCCCTTCGGAGCTTTCCTACTCTTGGGAGGCCTCTAAGGATCCAAGTGGTATCGAGTTTACTCGGTATCCGGAGTCTGGGTCATCACAATTATTGTTCTGTTGGAAATGATTCAACTATGTTTGAACGTGCAAAACCATGTTTTTGATGCGTACTTGCAATGCTCTTCATGAAAAGACTCATGCTTCATCGAGTCTTGATAGAATTCTTATTGGATCTTAATCAACCTTCATACCATTCCAAATTAGTCTTAATCCCCTCATGACTTGAGCACACAAGCTCTTTGAAAGTCTGTAAAAGAAGCTCCCAAACAACAACCAGCAGGGCAAGATTTATCTCAAGCAAGATAAGTTTAAAAGAGGGCCAATCATATGATGATCCAAGGATGGAAGGAGTTCAGGATGCCAAGGATCAGCAATGTGATCAATTGAAGATGTTAAGTGATGCCCATAACCTCAAACAAAATGCAGCAAAATTCAGTTGAGAACTGCAAGTTCAAGAAGGCTGCGTCGACCCCAAGATCATGTGGCGTCAACTCCAAATGATTTCAAGAAACGGTCTAAAGCCTACTACCTTAGTTGTGTCGACCTAAAGCTCAGGAAGCGTCGACTCCTTCTCATGAAAAAGGAACCTCAGCCAAAGGCAAATACTCAAGCTGCGTCGACCCCAAGTCCCAAGCGTGTTGACTCCAAAAGTACCTCCAACAAGTCTTCAAGAAGTCCTCATTACTGTGTCGACTCCACCACTATGACGGGTCGACCTCATGACCTTCAGCAGCAATCAAACGGTCGTTCATCATCAGTTGCATCGAGGGAATGAAGTAGTTGCGTCGACTCCTAGCGTGTTCCCAGAAGCTGTCTCGATCGCAGTTCAATAGATGCGTCGACCCCGTGCTCTCAGGGCGTCGATGCTGTGGCCTTCCAGAAGCCTTTGTAAACGGCCGTCACAAAGGATGCGCCGACGCACCTCTTCAGAGTGTCGATGCCATCAAGGCTAGCTCATGAGCCGTTCAAAGATTACATTAAGCTGCGTCGACGCGAGGTCACTAATGCACCGACGCACTAGAAGCATCTCAAGCCCATCACTGTCAAAACCACATTTGCTTTAGAGATTATCTATGGAATAGAAAATACCAACGTAAACCTCTAAAAACATACCTTTTAAGGTCTGGAAAAGGCTCCTAGGATAGTGAAATGTCCTTCTCCATCATGAGGCTCAAGGACAACCTTTTTGAAAGGAAATCTATTAGTAGACAAGTTTGGGAAAGGTCAGTTGTCTCTGTGCTCGACCCTTTTGGACTCATCAAATGAGACTTCAAGTCAAACCTTTCCTCTACCATGGAGGCCAACCAAAATATAGATCTGGTAGAGCTCCTTATCCAAGAAGCATCATGGCTCTCCAACCAATAAAAGTCCAGATCTGAATCTACTCTCCATGGGGCAATTAAATTACTGTATGGGAAAATTGGTTTTCTTAAGGTCTCCCATATTTGGTGGACCAGTCAAATTCAGATCTAAGAGGGAAAGTTGCTGTAGCTCTGCTCTTCTATATGTGCTGGACCAATCAAAGAAGGAGTTGGTTTCAAAATAAGCCTTTTTATATTTAGCCAATCAAGTTATAGTTCTTTAGAGAGAAAATCCTCCACCAGGCTCCTTTATATTTACTGAAGCTTCTGATGAAGAAGTTGCTACGATTTTTACTACTGCCCTTTGAAGAGAGCCATCTTCCCTTGAGCATTCAAGCAAGAAATGTGTGAGGAAAAGAAGAAGGGAGTGTGAGCAGCCCAGCCCTGGCTTGACCTAGTCCAGTGTTGTAAAGAGAGGAAGAAAAATAAGAGAGAAAGGAAAGAAAGGAAAGCAGTCCTAGTTGCAGCTAGCCATCATCTGAGAAGGAAGAGTACAGATTGAACTGGTGTTTAGATCTACTGATAGAGCTTCCAGAAATTGTTCTGAAGCCACAGTGTGTTTCTCCATTTTTTTTGTTTCTTGTTTTTCTTTGTGACATCGCATCTATAAACTGTGTCCTTGCTGCACTTGCAGCTTGTTTTTCGTTGTTTGTGTGTGTGTGTGGGGGGGGGGTGTCGTCCCCATATGTGTGCTGTGGAACACGCTTTCTTTCTTATTTCATTTCATGGATTTTTATTGTTTATTGATTTATTGGCGTGCCAGTCACCGGGGTGACAATTTTTTTTTGTGCACTTGATCTGACTTGGTCAGTCGATTGTGAAGTCCGAGTCGGGACCAGAAGTCCGCCATACCATAAAGGTTATGACGTTAATTACGCCCTCCCTAGGGAGGAAAACCCTTGATTAAACGCTAAAGATAGGAGGAAAACAGTGGTAAAGATAAAGCTCAAAAGAGACGGGACTGGTTCATTTGCAGAACATTAAATGGACTAGACAAAGTAGGGGTTCGTTAGGTACGGGACAAATCTGACGGCATATCCCCGCTATCTTGGACTATGCCAAGTAGGAATAGGAAACCACCCATGCAGCGGTAGGGTAGGCTCCGTAAAAGATCAGGTATATTTGACCCGGAATCTGAATAGGGACCGGCGCGACATGGCACGCCCCATGTAGGTGTGGTGTCGCATCTATATCACCCCTCGAGGGACCATCGGAGAGCATGCAAGAACATAACTCCGTGGGCCAGCGGGGCTGGGAAAGAATATCATAGTTACCCGATGGGGTATGTACAAATTTCGGCAGCATGTCCACTCAGCTTGGATCATGCCAAGCAGGAATAGGTCATCATCCACGGGATGCCGGGACGACGACCAAATGAGAAGGGCACCAGGCCCAGGGACATTGCTTGCATCCAAACCATCGATTAATATTCCCTTGGAACCCATCAGAATGCATGTAATGACATGGCTCTTTGGGTTCATAAGGCAGCAGAGAAACCCGGATCGGGGCTGAGAGATGTAGGGGAGGTCTTCCCCATTACTGTACCTCCTTAGGGCATATGTGATGGTCTTTACACATCCCCGAGACAGATGTGTGGGTAGATTAAAGGGTTGAAAGATGATGGTGCAGAGGTGGGCCTTGGACTGGATTTCATTGGCCAAAGGAGGGATCTCGGCGTGGTTTTTATGGGCCAAAAGGGGTTCTCGGCGTGGCTGTCATTGGCCAAAGGGGTTCACGGCGTGGCTTTTATCGGCCAAGGGGGTTCTCGGCATAGCTTTGCCAGTGCATCAGCCTGGGCATTGTGTCCACGGCCCACATGCTGGAGTTCAATATGATAGAATTTCGCCATGAGGTGCACAACCTTTTGGTGGTAGGGATTCAGCTCCGGCTTTCGCACTTCGAACTCCCCTTGGATTTGCTTTATTATCAACATCGAATCTCCGAATACTTAAAGCATTTGGATACCCATGTTGAGGCTGATATGTAGTCTGATTATCAGAGCTTCATATTCGGCTTCATTATTGGTGCAGGGCTTGTTTATAGAACAGGAAGTATGTACAACCTCCCCCTCTGGTGATTTCAGCACAATACCGGCTCCGGCCCGTATTCTGGTCTTTCCATCGGACTCTGTCTCCATTCTAGACGCTCCATCAAAGAACAGTTGCCACATAACTGACTGAGTCTGGCATGCTTCGAGTGTCTCATCATCGGGTAACTCAGTCCCCAGCATATCATTTTCAGGCACGGGATGCTCTGCGAAGAAATCAGCCACGGCCTGTCCTTTCATCACCCTTCGGGGTATATAGGTAATGTCGAATTCCACAAGAATCACTACCCATTTGCCCAACCGGCCTTTCAGTACTGGCTGAGTCAGTATGTATTTGAGCGGATCTGCAATAGATATCAATCTGACTTCATGTGACAACATATAGTGTCGAAGTTTCTTGACAGCAAAGACGAGTGCCAGGCATGTCTTCTCTATATAGCTGTAACTTTCTTCGGTTCTAATCAGCCGCCTGCTCAGGTAGTACAAGGCCTGCTCTTTGCCTTCTTCATTTATCTGTGCCAGCATTGCCCCCAGGAACAGTGTGTTGCTGCGATATATAATATCAAGGGTCTGCTCTTAACCGGTGCCCCCAGTACTGGAGGGGTTTTGAGATATTCTTTCAGCTTCTCAAAAGTCTCCTAACATCCATCGTCCCAGAGGAACGGTACATCTTTCATCATGAGCTTGTGAAAGGGGTGGCATCTCCCCGACAGATTTGATATAAATCGTCGGATGTAGGCCAGACGCCCCTGCAGAGATGTCAGCTCGGGCAGATTCCTTGGTGGGGGGAGCTCCTGGATAGCTTTAATCTTGGCTGGGTCAATTTCAATGCCCCTATGGCGGACAACAAACCTGAGGAATTTTCCGCTGGACACGCCGAAGGCGCATTTCATAGGGTTCATCTTGAGTTCATATTTGCACAGCCTCTGGAATACTATCCTCAGGTCTTGTAAATGGTCTTCTTTTCTGCTGGTTTTCACTACCAGATCATCAATGTAGCACTCTACTTTCTTGAAGAGCAAATCATCAAAGATCTTTGTCATAGCTCTTTGGTAGGTAGCGCCGGCATTCTTAAGGCCAAACGACATCCTTTTGTAGTGGAATATCCCCTTCGGAGTGCGGAATGCAGTGTGCACTCTGTCTTCTTTGGCAATCCAGATCTGGTTGTATCCGGAAGACCCATCCATAAATGATAGAGCTTCATGACCAGTAGTCGCATCAATCATCACTTCAGTGATCGGCACCGGGAAATCATCCTTCGGGCAAGCCTTATTAAGGTCCCGGAAATCAACACATATTCTGATCTGCCCATTTTTCTTCTTTACGGGTACAATGTTGGCTAGCCACATAGTATATTGGTTTTCTTCAACAAAGCCCACATCGATCATCTTGTCGACCTCTTTGTTAATCTGGTTTATCAATTCAGGGCGCATTCTCCTGGAAGGCTGCTTTACAGGGTTAGCCCCTGGGTTTATCGCCAATCGGTGCTGTGCCACATCAGAACTCAGTCCCGGCATTTCATCATATGTCCATGCAAAGCAGTCTCGGAATTCTTTCAAGAATTGTACATACTGCTCCCTGACAGTTGGCTCCAGCAGTGCACTGAGGAATGTCGGCCTTGGCTCATCTGCTGACCCCAGATTTATTTCTACCAGCTCATCGACGGTGGCTTGGCCCCCGTCTTCAACTTCGGGCGGGGCCTCTTGCAAGTCAATAAAGCCTCCCGGGACATAATTCTCTTCAGTTTCACGCTCTTCTATCTCATCATCCTGATCATCAGCGGATGTCGGCTCGTCATAGAAGGCCAATATTGCTGGATTCTGCTCAGTCTGCCCTGCGGACGGGACTGGCTCAGCAGGAAATTCAAAAGTGGAATCTTCCGCTCTTAGAGGCTCTTCTGTTGCAGGCTCCCCTGAGAGGTCATCATTCTGTAGAGCTCAGACTTCTTCCAGAATGCGTTCAAACTCCAGGCATTCTTTCAGCTCTTTGGCCACTTGGTCTTCATCCGGGGTTCCCATATCAAATTGTGCTTCGGCCTGGAACAGATCCTTTTTGCAAGATGGGTCCTCCCAGCACCAACCCCTCTTAGTTTCATTAGACATCCTTGCCTCTGGCTGGTTGTCTTGGGCTTCATTGTTTGTTATGGAGTGATACATGATTTCTTCATCTTCAAAGGGGGTATTGGTCATACCCCACTTCAGGGGGATCTTCATACTGGTAGAAGGTAGAGATAACATCCACCTCGGCTTCATAGTATTCTTGAAGGGTATAACCTAGTCCCGGGTGCTGTGTGATCTTCCTCAGCTCTTTGTTATCTCGAGGCGGATCCCATAGCTCCTTGAATGCTTTCTTCTGGGCAGCAGGCTGTAGTGATGGCATTTGCATCTTAGAGAACATCTGCGAAACCCATTGGGTAGTATAATCCAAGCCTGTGATCGGCACCATCCGGTTCGCAGCTTCTTCAGGGGCCATGCAGTCTTGATCATCTTCTTCGACTGCCTCCCCGGTGTAGGATATGATAGGGGGTTCGCAGAAGCGAGGGATTTTCATAGTCTTCAATGGCAGCACCGTCTGGTACTTTAGGCTGGCGACGGGCTTCACTAAACCCTGCGGAACCCCCACCTGTGTGTACTCTTCTTTCATCTCTTCATCGGTATCACCCGGGTGGATGCTAGGAGGGGTAATCCGAACAAAGTCACCAGGATGAGAGATGTGAGATACTTCATGCTTTTTAATGTAGCCCTTTGGTGGCGGTGGAGACCAATTTTTTGCCTTCGTCGCAGGCTTCTTCTAGCTGACCACAGCTTCTCTCTCTTCGTCCTTCTGTGACACCTCAGTGTAGTAGGATGCATCGAGCATATGACACTCGAAGACTTCAAAGGGATGTAGATCGGCAAACACCCTTTCTTCTTTTCCTTCGTGGCAGTATTTAATGCACTGATGTAGCGTGGACGGCACTATCTGATATTCATGCAGCCACGGTCTTCCCAGTAGGGCTTTATATGTGATGTTAGAGTCGATTACATAGAATCGTACCACGGTGGTGAGGTCCCCTAATGTGAGGTTGAAGTCAGCCACCCCCAGAGGTGTCTCACATTTCTGGTTGAATCCCACGATTTTCATATCTCTGACCTTGGTGAGCTGCAGATCAAAGTAATATTTCTGATAAATGCGGTATGGGAGAATGTTCACTGCAGCCCCGGGGTCTATCAATATCCTGCTTAGCGGCTGATAGTTCAAGGAACCCCTCATATACATCGGTCTGTTATGACCAGAATTCGGGATTAGCATATCATCCTCTGTGAATGTAACCGAGGGCCCAGAATTCACTTCCGTCAAGAGTGCTTCATATTGTGTCGGCGACTGCAAGGCATCAATAATGGCTTGGCGGGCTTCTTCACTCAGAGAGATGATTTCCCAGATGGAGAACCTGGTAGGGAGCTTCTTCAGCATTTTCATGATCCGACTGCCCACCCGGACATTAGACAGTCTCATCTCCTCCACCCAACGGGGTCTTGGAGGTTCGTGTGGTGCTTGTGGCCTTTGTTGTCTAGCCCCAGTTTCATCCTCTAGATCGATTTCCCGGGATGCTTCTTTTGTAGCGACGGCCCCTGGTTTTGCTAGAGGGTTACTTCTTTTATCTTCTTCATGCTGCTTCTGCTTTCTATCTGGCGACTGCTGGCACTTGTTGCTTTTAGTTGGCACAGCCCGAGCTAGCTGCTCGCTCTCCAGACTAGATAGAAATTCCAGGAATGAAGGGGCTTCATCTGCTTTTCTTTCCTCTTGGTATAAGCTGGCAGGGGGAGGAACCTGGACACCTCGTACCTCTGGTTCTGGGATTTGGTAGGGCTGCTCCCCTCTGAACATGATGTTGTGGTTAGCTGGTGGTGGGCGCCCCCATCTTCTCCCAGAACGTGTTGTATGGGCTGAGGTTGAGGCCTCAGGATGGTTGGCTTCTAGCGGGGCATTTGATGCTTCTGGCTCATCATCCTCCCCGGGTAAGGTGAAGAGTACTGACAAGGTGTTACAATGTACTACCATGACTTTCTTCCCCTTTTTGGATTTGAGCCGCCTCTTCTTTTTCTGAGCATTTGGCTTTGCCGGCTCCTTCCCCCAGAAGGGTTCAGTCTCATCTTTTCTTTGCTCTGCCTCTGGCTGCTCTTCAATTTTCAATTCTTCGAGTTGCTCCCAGAGTATACAATCTTTCATCAGCAGGTGCTTGGGCTTCTTCTGCTCATATTCATCGAGCTCATTAATATACTGCTGCAGACGCCTGGCTGCAGGACTTACTTCTTTATATGCAGGCAAGGGAGTTTGTCTCCTCCGGTTGTGAGTAGGGATCCGGATGACTGGTCCGGTCTCAGCCGTACGTCACACTGGCTTTACTGGAGGCGGCTCGGGCCTTGGGGTGATACCCCGGATAGTTGCTCCACTAGTGCCAGCTGTAGGAGTCTTTTTTCTGTTCTTTATGGGCTTCGTCTGCCACCCTTCCTGATCTTTTAGCGGGGTGAGGAAGCAAGCTTCATAAGTGCGCCTAGTACATTCTTCAACAGCTTCCTTAGGCAGCTGCTGGTAGACTGAAATCATATTGGCGGCCATTCTTAAGGCCGAAGGCTCGTGCGGACGAGGTGGCTTCACCTGGTAGTCTCCCAGCTGCAGCTCGCCCTTTTTGACCATTCCTTCCATGATATCTTTGAAGACATAACAATCTTCAATCGCGTGCCCCAGCGCACGGTGATATGGACAGAACAGCGGATCATCCTTCTTTGCTGCATCTGCAGGTCTCTTCGGTTCAGGTAGTGTCACCTTGTTGAACTTGTATGCCCAGTTAAATAATGCGGCTGTCTTATCCTTTGGGAAAGAATATGCCTTTTTCATCTTGTCTCTCAGAGAGACTTTATCTTTTCTTTCTGTTACACCCTCAGGCGGGGGAGCTTCCTCTGTCCCCTTCTTCCTCTTCTGCTGCTCGAAGGTTCTAAAATTGACGGTCTTAGCCTCAGAATGTGATGGCCATCGCTCATTGGATTTATCCTTCGGCATGGTGGGAGCATTGGCGGTCGGACGCTTGGACAGGAACGTCTCGACCTCCACCACTATATTGTTTAATCGGTCAAATGTTCTGACATCTGCACCAATCATCTTTTCTAACACCTCTCTCCTGAGGCTTTGTTTACATATCTGCACTGCATCTTCTTGATGAGGAGGTCTTCTGCATCTCATAGCCAAGTTCCTCCATCTTTTGATGTAGTCCAGTGCTGTTTCATCCTGTCTCTGCTTGGTTGCATATAGTTCCACTATGGTGATCTCTCTTTCTGTGACATGAAATCTATCACGGAACTTTCTCTACATATCAGGCCAATCAACCACTGATCCAGTCGGCAGGCTTGAATACCATTCAAAGGCTAACCCAATGAGGGATGAGCCAAAGAATTTGAGCAGATAAGCTTCGTCGGCTGCCAAATCGCCCATAATTGTGGTGTAGTAAGCTATGTGCTCCTTGGGGGAGCCTTGGCCATTGAATTTCTCAAATTTCGGTGGCTTACTGACGCCTGGAGGTAGTCTTTTAGCAGCATCCTAGGGAGGATACGACACCTTGTACACATCATAGGTGCTAACATCATCACCAGTCTTCTCAGACAGCTTCATCTCCACAATTCTTTCAATCATCAGCATGTGGGCTATAGCTGGATCTACCTCTTCTGGGAAGAAGTGAGCTTGTTGCTGACTGTAAGGAGTCGTCACCACAGTTACGCGCAAGGTGGGCGCGACAGGCTGTGTCTGAGATACAGAGGGATGAGCTACTGTCTGCTATGGAATAGGTTGGCTCGGCGCTTTGCCCTTATCGGCCAGGAGAGGATTAGCAGGGTTAGCCATTTCTACTGAGCTGGAAGTCTGCCCCACAGGCTCGGCTTGCTTGGAGACCGGTGTAGCTTCATGTCTCTCATTGAGTTGTCTTCTGAGAGCGCTGATCTCCTACTGATATCTCCTGAACATCATCTGAATCATGGGGTCCAGGGTTGCTGGGATCTGTATATCTTCTGAAGTCCCTTCAGTATCATCAACGAAGGGGTTGTCTCCCTCCTCCGCTGTTACCACATTAACTATCATAGTGGTAATCTTGCGGGCTTCATCATCAGTTTTCATCTTATCCTTTGCCGCCTGGCCTCTTCTGGTGACAGGACCGGGTCTTGTAGCCAACCTGAGCAGTTCATCTGGCTGAGTTGGCAGCATATCTTGCCCCCTGGCGATTCCGGCCATGTTACAGGCGAAGATTTGCATTCTTCCCTTCTGCCTGCAAACTTTTCTTTTTGCCTGGTCGGGGTATTTGAGTCGGTCGAAGACCGATACTCTTTCTTCAGCTTCTCCCCTATACAGGTCTTCTTTGTCAGATCCAGCCCTGCAGCCTTCTTCATAATCATTTGAATCGGAGGAGGAGACTCCGATCATCATTTCTTGCAGGGTTTCCTCTTCTTCTTTATCCATGGTGCCCAAGGCACGGGACAATCTTTGCCGACCAAGGGCAGAGTTCCCCAGGTAGTGGAAGTAGTCTTGGACCACTTGCTTCATCTCCTCCGGATTGCGCCTTCGCGGCTCTGGTTGGAGCATCGATCTTTCCTGGCCTCTTTGCCGATGAGCCAGTCTTGCCACCTGAGCATTCAAATGCTCGGGCTTCGAATATCTGAATATATCGGCCTGTCTGGCACAGGCCCTTGGTCTTCTTATAGTAGTAACAACGACTTGTTCGCTCATCCCCACATCGCCAACTTGGCAGCAGTTGGCAGTATCAGCATAGTTCCTCCTTTCCCATCTCTTGCCTTTGGCCCTGGGACGGGTGACAGTAAGGTCTTCCCTTCTCTCATATCTTCTACCCCTCATCACGGGGCGAGTAGTAGCCAGATTTCTTCCTTCATCATTCCTCTCATCTCCCTTACCCCAAGCTCTGGGGCGAGCAGCAATAGCATTTCTTCTGTCTTTTCCTTCTCCTCTCCTGCTTCCTACCCCGAGGCGGGAACAGCATCTTCGGTAGCTTTCTCCTCATCTTGAGCTGGAGCCCAGCTCTGAATCTTCTTTGGTCGCCAGACCTGTTTATATCTTGCTGGCTTGGGCGCCAGCGGCTTCCTCTCATCAGCTTCCCAGTTGGCCCTCCTGGTGGCCAGAACTTCGAACCTGTTGTCGATCTGGACAGTTGGGACAATCCTGTCCGGCCGAAATTCTCTGGGGCGACCGTTGAGGTTCACCCTAATATCACCCATCATCATTGTCTTCCCAGAATTGGACAGACGACGGTCAGCAACAGCATACCGGCTCCTCCGGTTAGTTCTTTTTCCCTTCTGGGCAGTAGCGGGGACCATGTCCCTCCTTTGAACATGGTGCACGTAGCAGGCGACGGCTGTCAAGGTCTTCTTCTCGGCAAGCTAGCCTTCTCATCAGTAGTTTTTATCGGGGCACTTGCAGCAGTGCCTTGCTCGTTGTTGTTGACCTGCAGAAGGTCGGTGAAGACGAGGCCCAAGCAGTTGGGCAGCCCGACAGCAGGCGGCATTGATCCAAACGAAAGAGGTACCGCCAGGTAGCCCTCTCGCACATGCACATCGATCGGTTGCTGGTCAAAACAAACGGACATGATTCTGGCCGTCATCGTAGCTTCCTGGAAAATAGAGAAAGTGCACGGAATCAGAAGTTTGAGGGGGGCCCGCTGGGCCTCCTACTTTAGCGTAAAGATGAAGGGAGACTAAGTCCCACCGGGCGTGCCAGACTTGTGGAACGCGCTTTCTTTCTTATTTCATTTCATGGATTTTATTATTTATTGATTTATTGGCGTGCCAGTCACCGGGGTGACAATTTTTTTTGTGCGCTCGATCTGACTTGGTCTGTCACGCCCCGAACGAGGCGGAAATATCGGGACGTACAGTTAGGGACACGCTGGCAAGAGAGGGAACTAAATCTAAAACAATACACAAGTGCTACAAGATGGAAATGCTAAATGATCATTAATAAACCACGACTAATACAATAATCCTCAAGTTCAACTTAATACAACTGGAATAATCAACCACTAAAACTCAATAACATGACTGAAACTAAATGATCTCCAAAACACAACTAAAGAAGGATAACACACTACTAACACACTAGAACTGATACACTCAAGACATCACTCCTGCCCTTCCCCATCGGTAAGCGCGTCACCTGAAAAGCCTGGAAAGGGGGAAACAACAGGGTGTGAGCTAACGCTCAGTAGGAAATAACAGACATGTATAAGTGATTAACAGTTTAATTACATTTTCAAAATGTCATGCTACTAATGATAAAAACAATAAAAGATAACGATGATATCACGAAACGAAATTCAAAGATCTTGCAAGGTCAAGAAATATAATGAATAGAATAGTAAGACAAGAATTTACTACAGGAGATAACGATAAGAAGTTGGCCATATCAAGTCGATTCAAGTCATGTCAAGCACGTATGTAATTTCATTTCCACGTCCAAGTAATGAGCAAGTACAGTAACCACAAGTAGAGTATAGAACAGTGACGAGTGGAAAGTGAAAAGTAGTAGAAAGTAATGTAGAGAGTAGTGGAGAGAGTAGTGGACAGTCCTAGATTTAACACATGTCAAGTACTGGTGCCAAATGCCACACCTAGTCATTCACCTCCCAGGGGTACACGTAGTGTTCGGGCGCTCTTCCCAGGACCAGACCGAGCCCTTAATTGTTTGCCAGGCAGTGATTTCTTTGGATCAAAGATCCCACGAATCTAGACTTCCATAGTTTATGGCCAGAATTCCAAGGTTTAAACTAAGTAGCAATAACAACTTCAAGTAGGAAGGAGATTCATTTCCAGAATTTCAAGGTAAGTATAATCATCAAGGAGATTGAAATCAAGTCACAACAAGAGTTAATCGTGTTGCGCTACTGTACAACAGCAGCAATCAAACAAGCTAAACAACATATTAATCCTAATCATCAAGTTAAGATATCATGATTTAACCATTATCATTTGCATTAAGACAATTGCCCAGAAGCTGATTCAAGATGATAAGGCAAAGAACAACTCCCACAGGAGTGAAATAGAATGCATTAACAGAGATTTAGTTACACCATTAACCACTAATTATGTGGGTTTCTATTTAATCTTGTATGCATTGAAAACGAAGATGATAAACGGTGTGTTTTTACACTAAGTTTGCATGTATGGACCAATGTTAATTGAAACTAAAAGGGTACATGAATAGGTCATTAGTTCCTCAAAAATATAGTTTTCAAAGTGTTTAGGTTGAATGGTTTGATTCCCCGATGATCCGGATTAATCCCCGGGTCAAATCATAAAAAAAAACGGGTTTACAATGCATGGGTCGACCCCTGGAAAAATTCCAGGGATGGGTCGACCCCTGGGTCGACCCCTGGCTACCTGGCTGCATGGGTCGACCCATGGGTCGACCCCTGCAGGTTGTGGGTCGACCCATTGGGTCGACCCCTGCAAGGCAGCAAGCTGCTGCTTGCAGGGCTGAAATGGGTCGACCCGTGGGTCGACCCCTGGGTTTCCAGACCCAAAAAGCGATGAAATCTCCACGAATTTGGGGTCTAAAAGTATTGGGATCATAACCATAGACTCTAGGGTTAATAATATGCATCTTAGGGTCATGAAACACGATTTTAAATCACGAATTTCGATAGGAATCCAAGGAAATACAACCTATTCTATGAAGAACACCAGAAAAGTCTAGCTTGCTAGCATGCTTCTAATAACACACGAAATACTCTAGGCATGATCTATAAAAATTGGGGATTTTGATGTCAAAAGAAAGCTAACATGCTATTGATTACATTCATGTATGTTAATTAGAAATTGGGCTGTTATCACCTACCTCAAATTGAAGAAGGAACTCGAAACCTAGAATAAAGAACAACTTGACAGCACCTCACGAAAACTTCGATATCTCCTCAGATACCTAATGACAATTGGGGCTTTTGCCACCAATGGAAAGAGCTCGATGAGAGGTACAGTCTGCTATACTCATGATCAATATTTGGTTGAGAATTCCTACCTTAATCGATTGATCAAAGAAGGATGAAGGGAAGCCAACGGCCTACTGACCGACCTCCACAAATCGAACTAGATCTCTCCAGATCCGAAATTTCAGCGAACCCCACAGCAGCCAAATGAAAGAAGACTCGTAGGGATTCATTTTGATAGCTCATAGAGCTTCTGGAGTCTTCTGAATTGGGAGTATTTGCTGCCGCAAGCTACAAGTTTAGAAACGGCGCCGAAATCCTTGACTTGACCTAACTATGTCGGCAGCACGTTTTGGGGCTAAGTTTACCTCAAATTGATTGAGGGGAAAAGTTCCTCTATGTAATACCTTTCATTTGCCTCTGGAATCACCCCATTTGGTTGAAAAATAAGCTCGAATTTGATGTTCAAAGTTTGGGTGAATAGTGAATACGAATTTGGGTTAGGTGGGTTGTAAGTCAGGCTTAATCCACTGATTAGGGCTAGATAATGATTTAATTAGGCTTACTACAAGAAGACAAAAGTGTTAGTCGAAGTATCTATTATTTAATTACTATTTTTATGAATTTTTATATGTTAGATAAAATTCCATTTCTACTATTCCGTAATTAATTAAATATTAAGTTCGGAAGAATTAGTTCGCTAATTCGGCTTAATAAACGATTGTATTAGGCTTAATTGTAGAAAACAAAGTTGATAAACAAAATTAATTCTACAAGATGTGATTTTTGGGGATTTTTAGAAAATAGAAGAAAAATGACTTATTTTATTAATTAATTAATTAATCTAATTAATTTGGATAATTCTCATTAATTTTGAATAATTTCAAATAAATTCCAAATAATTACAAATAACTTTCTAAATAAATTTCTAAAGAATTTGGGGTCTTACACCCTCCCCTACTTAAAGGAATTTGGTCCTCCAAATTCACTGCACTAAAACTGAGAGTAGAAAAAGATCGCTCACCTAGAATAGATCGAGATACCGCTTTCGCATAGTCTCTTCGGATTCCCATGTAGCTTCTTCGGTCCCACGCCGACTCCACTGAATCTTGACCATCGGTATCGAACGATTCCGGAGTTGCTGATGCTTCCGGTCCAGAATCTTGACAGGTCTTTCCTCATAGGTCAAATCTTCCTTCAGTTCAAAATCCACTTGTTGAATGATATGAGTGGGATCGTACACATATTTTCGTAACATAGACACATGGAAAACATTGTGTACGCCAGACAAATGCGGTGGTAAAGCCAGTCTGTATGCCACCTCTCCCACTCTATCTAGAATCTCGAATGGACCAATGTATCTCGACTCAGCTTGCCATGAATGCCGAATCTTCGGATCCCTCTCGTCGGAGAGACCTTTAAGAACACATGCTCGCCAGCCTGAAATTCCAATGCCCTTCTCCTGTTGTCGGCATAACTCTTCTGTCTTGACTGGGCTACTTGTAACTGGTCTCGGATAACACGGATGTTCTGTGATGATTCCGAAACAAGATCTGGTCCAAGCCACTGTTTCTCACCTACCTCGTCCCAACACAACGGGGAACGACAACTTCTACCATATAGTGCTTCAAAAGGAGCCATCTGAATACTAGACTGATAGCTGTTATTGTAGGCAAATTCAATTAATGCCAAATGCTCACTCCAATTACCACCGAAATCAATCATGCAAGCTTGCAACATATCTTCCACTATCTGATTAGTTCTTTCAGTCTGTCCGTCTGTCTGTGGATGAAAAGTAGTACTGAAATTCAGACGAGTACCCAAAGACTCTTGCAGTCCCTTCCAGAAATGTGAAGTAAATCTGGGGTCTCGATCAGATACTATATTCACTGGAATACCATGTAATCTCACCACTTCCTTTATATACAAAGCAGCCAATACATCAATCGTCCACTTCGACTTAATTGGTAAGAAATGAGCTGACTTTGTCAAACGATCGACAATCACCCATATCGCATCAAATCCACCACGAGTCCTAGGTAGACCCATAATGAAATCCATGCCAATACTTTCCCACTTCCATTGGGGTATGTCGAGTGGTTTCAATTTCCCTGCTGGTCTGAAATGTTCGGCCTTAACTTGCTGACATACCAAACATCTGCTCACAAAATCTGCAACTTCTCTTTTCATATTCGGCCACCAAAAGGACCTTTTCAAATCTCGATACATCTTAGTGCCTCCAGGATGAATGGTATATCTGGATCTATGAGCTTCCTCAAGAATTTTGTTCTTTATTGTAGCCTCATCCGGAACACAAGTTCTACCTTTAAATAATAATCTACCATCATCGGCCAACATGAAGTCAGGTCTGCTACTCAAGCTTCCCTTGATCTCTACCAACTCGGGATCATTATCTTGCAAGGACTTGATCTCTATCAATAATTCAGGTTTAAGTTGAATCTGAGCAATCATGATCCGATCATTGTCAATATTGAGATCCAGACTAGATAATTGTTCCAAAAATCTCCATTCTTGTAACATGAGACTTGACAATCTAGCTACCGGCTTCCGACTTAATGCATCTGCCACAACATTACCTTTGCCAGGATGATACTCAATCGAGAAGTCGAAGTCTTTCAAGTACTCCAACCATCTCCGCTGCCTCATGTTGAGTTCCTTTTGAGAAAATAAGTACTTCAAACTTTTATGATCTGAAAACACTGTAAAAGTTTCTCCATACAAGTAATGCCTCCATATCTTCAAAGCAAACATGACTGCAGCAAGTTCCAAATCATGAACATGATAATTATCTTCGTGCTTCTTCAACTGCCTAGAGGAATAGGCAATCACCTTCCCATGCTGCATGAGTACACAGCCTAAGCCAATACCTGAAGCATCAGTATAAACAACAAATCCTCCTTCACCAGAAGGTAAAGCCAAAACAGGTGCAGTAGTCAAACACTCCTTCAGAGTCTGAAAGCTTCGCTGACAATCATCTGACCAATCAAACTCATTCTCCCTGCGGGTTAATCTTGTCATAGGTACTGCAATCTTGGAGAAATCTTGAATAAATCTTCGGTAATAGCCTGCCAGGCCTAAGAAACTTCTAACTTCAGTTGCACTAGTAGGCTGCTCCCAATTCTTCACTGCCTCAATCTTCGAAGGATCAACAGAAATACCTTCCTTGGTGATAATATGTCCGAGAAAGGACACTTCTTGTAGCCAGAACTCACACTTACTGAACTTAGCATATAGCTGATGATCTCTCAATAGTTGCAATGCCATTCTCAGATGCTCAGCATGCTCCTCCTCATTCTTAGAATAAATCAGGATGTCATCAATAAAGACTATGACCCATTGATCAAGATAGGGCCGAAATACATCGTTCATCAACTGCATGAAAGCTGCTGGAGCATTCGTTAGACCAAAAGGCATAACGACAAATTCAAAATGACCATACCTGCTGCGGAAAGCCGTTTTATAAATATCCTCTTCCTTAATCCGCAACTGGTGATATCCAGATCGAAGATCGATCTTAGAGAAATATTGAGCTCCCGCTATCTGGTCAAATAACTCGTCAATCCTCGGCAAGGGATATTTGTTCTTGACAGTCTGCTGGTTTATTTGCCGATAATCAATGCACAACCTCATCGAACCATCTTTCTTCCTGACGAATAACACATGGGCTCCCCACGGAGAAGTACTAGGACGAATAAAACCCTTCTCGAGTAATTCCATCAGTTGCTGCTTCAGTTCCCTCAGTTCCGCAGGAGACATACGATAAGGAGCCTTAGAAATAGGAGCTGTGCCAGGAATAAGATCAATGGAAAAGATAACTTCCCGTTCAGGCGGAAGTCCTGGTAATTCCTCTGGAAAGACATCAGAAAAATCTCGGACAACAGGAATGTCCTTGATCTCAATCTGTTGCTCAGGGATTGCACAAACAAAGGCTAGAAATGCCTCACACCCATGCCTCAAAAGCTTATCAGCTCGAAGAGCCGAAATGAGTGGTACGGAGTTATGGTGCTTGACTCCCGTAAAAGATAAACCAGAATGTCCAGTAAAAGTCACTGAGCTAGAACTACAGTGAACATTGGCCTCATACTTGGCCAACCAATCTGCTCCTAGGATTACATCATAATCCTTCATATCCATGCAGACCAAATCTGCTGGAAAGTTCTGTTCACCAATCATAACCTTACTAGAAGGATAGAAATACTGGATTGTTGATCTAGTGCCAATAGGGGTTGAAATCTCTAACGGAGTATTCATCAAAACAGGTTCCACAGCTAATGACTTAGCAAATCTCCGTGAAATAAAAGAATGTGTTGCACCAGTATCAAAGAGAGCAAACGCGGGCTTATCGATTATAGTAAGGGTACCTTTGACGAGTCCGCCATCATCAGAAATCCCAGTCTCCTCTGCATGTAAAGCTTGAAGCTTGCCTTGTGGTTTCTTGAAGACTAGAGGTTTTGCCGGTGTAGCTTGCTCCGATATGAGAGGACAATTGGGGATACGGTGCTCCTTGCTTCCACATCGCAAACAGGCGCCTAGCTTGCGCCAGCACTCCTCTATCTTGTGACCCGGACGATCACAATAGTTGCACACGCCCTTAAATGGAACAATAGGGCCAGGCTTCTTGTCTTCATGCCTCGGCATCTTGCCTTTCCACGATCCGGACCCGCTCCACGAACCAGGTCCACTAACAGGTCTCTTCTTGGTATACCCGGGTTTGACACTCCCGGAACCCGTAGGTAATTCTTTCTTGGTGCCTTTCCCACGGATTCTCTCCGTCATCTCAAGAGTATCCTCTAAAACTTGCGCTTTCCTTACCATCTCGGAATAAGTGGAAATCTCCATCGGTGCCAATTGGTTGATATAATGAAGCTTCAAACCATTGAGAAAGCGCTTCGCCTTCATCTTCTCGGTGGAAATGAGATGTGTAGCATATCGAGAAAGCCGTGTGAATTGAGCCTCATACTCTGCCATGGACAAACCTTGCTGTTTCAAGGCCGCGAACTCTGCCGCTTTCTTCTCTTGCACTCTATCAGAAAAATACTTGCTGTTGAAGAATTCCTCGAACTCTTCCCACATAACTTGCCGATCTCCGAGAGTTGCCTTGATAGAATCCCACCAAGTACGTGCACCATGTTCCAGTTGAAATGTGGACAAAAGGACACGCTCCTGGTTGGTGCATTGCATAACTTCAAAGATTCTCCCCATCTCATCTAGCCAGTGCTCGGCTTGGTCAGGGTCAGTCGAACCAGCGAATCTAGGCGGATTCATTCCGCGGAAGTTCCGGTATAGATCACCGGTGCCATGCTGTGCCGCTCCTGCCTGAGCTACTTGCTGAAGGGCCTGAGTAAGGCCTTGAACCGTACGCTGCAGGTTCCTCCATTCAGCACGATCAGCTGCCATCTACACGAGAAATAGGTTACTTAGGTTCAAATAAGATAGATAATTACACGATTAAGAAACGAACTTAACCCAAGTTCTACCCAATCTCACAGGTCAGGTCTTAAACTTTTACAAGGTTAGGGATCTAGTGCACCTAGACACGACCAAAACTCGGTACCTGGCGGAGGTAATCGGTCCGAAGACCACTCGCGCAAGTGTGCGACCTTCCCGATAGGCGTAGCCTAACGTTCGGACAACACCTTTTTATATACCGGTTATTGGGATGCAATGCAAGAAAATTTAAAACTTAGGGAACCTAGGAATGTGAAACCTAGGGCTCTGATACCAACTAAACTGTCACGCCCCGAACGAGGCGGAAATATCGGGACGTACAGTTAGGGACACGCTGGCAAGAGAGGGAACTAAATCTAAAACAATACACAAGTGCTACAAGATGGAAATGCTAAATGATCATTAATAAACCACGACTAATACAATAATCCTCAAGTTCAACTTAATACAACTGGAATAATCAACCACTAAAACTCAATAACATGACTGAAACTAAATGATCTCCAAAACACAACTAAAGAAGGATAACACACTACTAACACACTAGAACTGATACACTCAAGACATCACTCCTGCCCTTCCCCATCGGTAAGCGCGTCACCTGAAAAGCCTGGAAAGGGGGAAACAACAGGGTGTGAGCTAACGCTCAGTAGGAAATAACAGACATGTATAAGTGATTAACAGTTTAATTACATTTTCAAAATGTCATGCTACTAATGATAAAAACAATAAAAGATAACGATGATATCACGAAACGAAATTCAAAGATCTTGCAAGGTCAAGAAATATAATGAATAGAATAGTAAGACAAGAATTTACTACAGGAGATAACGATAAGAAGTTGGCCATATCAAGTCGATTCAAGTCATGTCAAGCACGTATGTAATTTCATTTCCACGTCCAAGTAATGAGCAAGTGCAGTAACCACAAGTAGAGTATAGAACAGTGACGAGTGGAAAGTGAAAAGTAGTAGAAAGTAATGTAGAGAGTAGTGGAGAGAGTAGTGGACAGTCCTACATTTAACACATGTCAAGTACTGGTGCCAAATGCCACACCTAGTCATTCACCTCCCAGGGGTACACGTAGTGTTCGGGCGCTCTTCCCAGGACCAGACCGAGCCCTTAATTGTTTGCCAGGCATTGATTTCTTTGGATCAAAGATCCCACGAATCTAGACTTCCACAGTTTATGGCCAGAATTCCAAGGTTTAAACTAAGTAGCAATAACAACTTCAAGTAGGAAGGAGATTCATTTCCAGAATTTCAAGGTAAGTATAATCATCAAGGAGATTGAAATCAAGTCACAACAAGAGTTAATCGTGTTGCGCTACTGTACAACAGCAGCAATCAAACAAGCTAAACAACATATTAATCCTAATCATCAAGTTAAGATATCATGATTTAACCATTATCATTTGCATTAAGACAATTGCCCAGAAGCTGATTCAAGATGATAAGGCAAAGAACAACTCCCACATGAGTGAAATAGAATGCATTAATAGAGATTTAGTTACACCATTAACCACTAATTATGTGGGTTTCTATTTAATCTTGTATGCATTGAAAATGAAGATGATAAACGGTGTGTTTTTACACTAAGTTTGCATGTATGGACCAATGTTAATTGAAACTAAAAGGGTACATGAATAGGTCATTAGTTCCTCAAAAATGTAGTTTTCAAAGTGTTTAGGTTGAATGGTTTGATTCCCCGATGATCCGGATTGATCCCCGGGTCAAATCATCAAAAAAAACGGGTTTACAATGCATGGGTCGACCCTTTGGGTCGACCCCTGGAAAAATTCCAGGGATGGGTCGACCCCTGGCTACCTGGCTGCATGGGTCGACCCATGGGTCGACCCCTGCAGGTTGTGGGTCGACCCATTGGGTCGACCCCTGCAAGGCAGCAAGCTGCTGCTTGCAGGGCTGAAATGGGTCGACCCGTGGGTCGACCCCTGGGTTTCCAGACCCAAAAAGCGATGAAATCTCCACGAATTTGGGGTCTAAAAGTATTGGGATCATAACCATAGACTCTAGGGTTAATAATATGCATCTTAGGGTCATGAAACACGATTTTAAATCACGAATTTCGATAGGAATCCAAGGAAATACAACCTATTCTATGAAGAACACCAGAAAAGTCTAGCTTGCTAGCATGCTTCTAATAACACACGAAATACTCTAGGCATGATCTATAAAAATTGGGGATTTTGATGTCAAAAGAAAGCTAACATGCTATTGATTACATTCATGTATGTTAATTAGAAATTGGGCTGTTATCACCTACCTCAAATTGAAGAAGGAACTCGAAACCTAGAATAAAGAACAACTTGACAGCACCTCACTAAAACTTCGATATCTCCTCGGATACCTAATGAAAATTGGGACTTTTGCCACCAATGGAAAGAGCTCGATGAGAGGTACAATCTGCTATACTCATGATCAAGATTTGGTTGAGAATTCCTACCTTAATCGATTGATCAAAGAAGGATGAAGGGAAGCCAACGGCCTGCTGACCGACCTCCACAAATCGAACTAGATCTCTCCAAATCCGAAATTTCAGCGAACCCCACAGCAGCCAAATGAAAGAAGACTCGTAGGGCTTCATTTTGATAGCTCATAGAGCTTCTGGAGTCTTCTGAATTGGGAGTATTTGCTACCGCAAGCTACAAGTTTAGAAACGGCGCCGAAATCCTTGACTTGACCTAACTATGTCGGCAGCACGTTTTGGGGCTAAGTTTACCTCAAATGAATTGAGGGGAAAAGTTTCTCTATGTAATATCTTTCATTTGCCTCTGGAATCACCCCATTTGGTTGAGAAACAAGCTCGAATTTGATGTTCAAAGTTTTGGTGAATAGTGAATACGAATTTGGGTTAGGTGGGTTGTAAGTCATGCTTAATCCACTGATTAGGGCTAGATAATGATTTAATTAGGCTTACTACAAGAAGCCAAAAGTGTTAGTCGAAGTATCTATTATTTAATTACTATTTTTATGAATTTTTATATGTTAGATAAAATTCCATTTCTACTATTCCGTAATTAATTAAATATTAAGTTCGGAAGAATTAGTTCGCTAATTCGGCTTAATAAACGATTGTATTAGGCTTAATTGTAGAAAACAAAGTTGATATATAAAATTAATTCTACAAGATGTGATTTTTGGGGATTTTTAGAAAATAGAAGAAAAATGACTTATTTTATTAATTAATTAATTAATCTAATTAATTTGGATAATTCTCATTAATTTCGAATAATTTCAAATAAATTCTAAATAATTACAAATAACTTTCTAAATAAATTTCTAAAGAATTTGGGGTCTTACATGGTCAGTCGATTGTGAAGTCCGAGTCGGGACCAGACGTCCGCCATACCATAAAGGCTATGACGTTAATTACGCCCTCCCTAGGGAGGACAACCCTTGATTAAACGCTAAAGATAGGAGAAAAACAACGGTAAAGATAAAGCTCAAAAGAGATGGGACTGGTTCATTTGTAGAACATTAAATGGACTAGACAAAGCAGGGGTTCGTTAGGTACGGGACAAATCTGATGGCATATCCCCGCTATCTTGGACTATGCCAAGTAGGAATAGGAAACCACCCATGCAGCGGCAGGGTAGGCTCCGTAAAAGATCAGGTATATTTGACCCGGAATCCGAATAGGGACCGGCGCGACATGGCATGCCCCATGTAGGTGTGGTGTCGCATCTATATCACCCCTCGAGGGACCATCGGAGAGCATGCAAGAACATAACTCCGTGGGCCAGCGGGGCTGGGAAAGAATATCATAGTTACCCGATGGGGTATGTACAAATTTTGGCAGCATGTCCACTCAGCTTGGATCATGCCAAGTAGGAATAGGTCATCATCCACGGGATGCCAGGACGACAACCAAATGAGAAGGGAACCAGGCCCAGGGACATTGCTTGCATCCATACCATCAATTAATATTCCCATGGAACCCATCAGAATGCATGTAATGACATGGCTCTTTGGGTTCATAAGGCAACAAAGAAACCCGGATCGGGGCTGAGAGATGTAGGGGAGGTCTTCCCCATTACTGTATCTCCTTAGGGCATATGTGATGGTCTTTAAACATCCCCGAGACAGATGTGTGGGGAGATTAAAGGGTTGAAAGATGATGGTGCAGAGGTGGGCCTTGAACTGGATTTCATTGGCCAAAGGAGGGATCTCGGCGTGGTTTTTATGGGCCAAAAGGGGTTCTCGGCGTGGCTATCATTGGCCAAATGGGTTCACGGCGTGGCTTTCATCGGCCAAGGGGGTTCTCGGCGTGGCTGTCATTGGCCAAAGGGGTTCACGGTGTGGCTTTCATCGGCCAAAGAGGTTCTCGGCGCAAGGGTTCTTGGCGCGCTCGTTACCGCGCCGGGAAGCCCCGTGCCGGGAAGGTTGTATTGAAAGGAGAGGGGGCCTTAATGGCTAGTGAATGTGATTGAGGGGCTTTATTGGCTTGAAGAGAAAAAAGGGGAAGCCCTCTCGGCGGCGTAGCTCTCGGCGTGGAAACGGCCGCGCCGGGAAGGTGAAAGGAAGGGTTTATGCTTGATTACGATACTCTGTTCGAGTGATTTCTAGGATTTTTGCTTGGGTTGAGGCTGGATTTGAAGTGTAGAAGGGGATTATATGAAGGTTTCTACTGGAGGGATGCCAAGGGAGTTGTAAGGCGAAGTCAGTAGAGGAAATGAGACCATCGTCCACATCCTGTGGAGTTTTTATCTGTTTGCCGCCAGCCGTCTGGGGGGGCCAAGAGATGGCTGTCTCTGATCCCCTGGACGAGCCCAATGGCATCGAGGAAACAAACCGGCGACGGAGGAACCTTCGGCACTGAAACACTAGGCCCTAATCATTCAAGGGTTAGAATGGAGGGCTTAGAGATCGAGGTCATCACTTATCGGAACCTCGCGGGGTTGCATTCATCTGCAGGTTGAGCATACCTTGTATAGCAGCAGTTCAGGGAACCAAGAGATTGATGTCTCTCGTTCCTGAACAGTACAAGGGGCCTTGCGGGAAAACTCGAACGTATGCAGTGAATCTGCCATCGAGACAGGAGGGGAGAAGGAAACAGACCCAGTAACCCATTGGATAGGGGTGGGAGTCCTATCTTCATTCCTCTTCGAAGAACAGACTCGTAGAAAGACTCTGAAACCGGGAGCGTCTAGACTATTGGACATTTCGGATAAAAGATATATACATAGAGAGACAGAGGGAAGGGCTTCGATTGCCCAATATCCAGCACGGCAATTGCAACGTTTCATTTCATCTCATTATCATCACTTACATCAACTGCAAGATTGAAGCCGAGGAACAGATAATGGGGAGGAACAGAGGCAAGCAAGAACAGAATTCTCAGCATTCATATGCATAATCAAAGCACGAGGAAACAGACTATTACATACGGAGGTAAATAAAGAAGAAACAACATGGGGGGAGGGTGGAGCATTGACTCCTCTCCCTCCCCTAAGCAGCCCACCTGGAACTTCCTCTTCTTCTTCTCTTTCTGTGGGTTTCTTCGAGGCCTCTCCTTTTTGCTCTCTCTTTCTTTTTTTTTTCTTCTCTTCTTCTCGATCACCCCTCTTCTTTGTTCGAGAGAAAGGGGGGTTTTATAGCCCCCTTCCTCAGCGTCTTCTCGGCGGGCATCTTTAGACCTGCCTTACCCACCTTCCCGGCGTGCCTCAGTCAAACGGGGAGCTTCCCGGCGCACAAGGCTTTGACTGGGCTTGGTGAGAGGGTCTCGGTGCCGTGATCGTAAGCCCATTTAGGACTTTCGGATGCCTTTACTTCTTTATATCAGTGGGCTCCAACTTTCAAAGCCATTAGCCATATTTCCTCACTTGATAGTCCCTCGAGCTTGTTAAAACAGTCGAGAGCCTCTTAGTGGAAGGGTTGACATAGTCTTATCAGAATACCTCTGGAGTTTTCATCAGTCAATAGACTGCAATTCTTCATCAATATCGCCATCTGAGCGACGACAATACCGGACATCAGCTTGGCCTGGGAGGGCTTCAGCCGGGTGGTAGCTTTAGCGACGACTGTTCTGCGATTCTGGCTTTGCAGGAATCTCTGGGGTCTTTATGTCTGGTTCAATCTTCTCTTTGGTCTCATCTTTGTCTTTGATTGTATTTCAGGTGTCAACATGTGCTAAGGACTTCATCCTCGTGAGGAGCATCCTCCTTGTGTGTGTGTGTGGGGGGGGGGGGGGGGCGCCCCCATGTGGTGCTGCATTTGCAGCGTGTCGTAAAGCCTCACCGAGTTGGTGAGGGGTGGACATAGATCTATGGGTTTATACATGAACAACCTTAAAAACTCCTTGTGCAGGGGTACATTCTAGTGCATTTGATCCATCTCTCCTACCTCCATTCACAGGAAAGCAAGTAATTCAGATTTGCACTCATTCTGTCTTGACTGTACTCTGTCTTACTCGCTTGGTTCTTAGTTTCAGTTGCATACTCTAGTTGCTTGCTGCACACTTGCACACAAGCACTAGCTTTCTTCACAGGCTTGATGTAAGTTATCATTTATACTGTGTGCCATGTTCATTTCTTGTGAAGGATTGTTTGGTTCTGGTTCTGCATAGCTTGTTAGGAACACTTGTGCTCCACTTATCGGCAGACTAGACTATGGTTCATAAACAACAACCGAATTAGTTTGGCTAAGTTTTTAATTGGGCATTCTCTTAAGGGATCTATTCAACCCCCGCTTCTAGATCCGTTGTACCCAAGGGACCCAACAATTAGTATCAGAGCGAGTTCTGGCATTATTATATTTAACAATCTATAGAGAAAAGATCCCGGTGTGATCGTCATTGTTTTATTTCTTTGAACCATGTTTATGAATAGTATGTCGGTGTTTGATGGTTCCAACTTCCATACCTGGATAGGTAGGATGTGCAAGTTAGTGATTATTGTTGATCCAAACCTATGGACTTTAATTTATCATGGGCCACATAAATTGCTTAAGGAGAAATCCAAATGGAATGAGGATCATAAATTGAAAAATAGAGATAATATTGATGTGTAAGAATGGCTGATCTAGAGGGGAGGGGTGAATAGAGATGCCCCCTTTTTCACAATGAAAGCATCGAAATGTAAAAGCGCCTAACATAGAGAAAGAACTACACACGGTAGATGCAATATAGAATATGTATACCGGCCTAAGCAAGCATCTAACGAAAAGCAGACACACAAGCAAACCACAAAGAGAAGGGTTTTAAGGTGGTTCGGACTCTACCTAGAGTCCTACGTCCACCCCTCACTCAACAGAGTGAGGCTTCCCTAGTGCAACTGCACTGAACCGTTGATAATATAGCAAGAAGGCAAACACGGCCAAACCATAGATCAGAGCACACCCTATGTCTATCTTCCTACTATCATCGGTAGGGACGGTTAACCACAGACCAGAACACAACCTCCGTCCATCTTCCAACAACACCCAGTAGGGACGGTTCACTGCAGAACAGAGCACAACCTCTATCTGTCTTCCTACAACACCCGGTAGGGACGGTTCATAGTTCTAATAGAGAAATGTTCAATACAAAAAAGGTAACAAAACACCAAGCTCAGACCAGATGTAGGAAACTAAAACACAACGTAAAAATCCCTATTTGAAATCTGGAGGCTGCTCTTGGCTTCTCCCAGATTAGTTGCTTCTGCAGAGAGTAGCTTCTCCTTTGCCACAGGAAGCTGGAGATGAAGGTTCTTCTTCTCCTTGTAGGATGAAGAAGAGTGGATGTAGAAGAGTAGCTTGTGTATCTTCTATAGAGCTTTAGAAGGTGGCTTCAGGCTCTCCTCCTCCTTCTTCTTCTTTTCTTCCTTCTCCTAGATGTGGCTACTCGAACTGGGCTCTCCCCAAAACCTTCCATGCATTCCTTGGTTTTTGCATGCTCCCACGCTCTCCTTTTCTTCTCAGACAACATTCTTTTTCTGCATGTATGGTACCCAGCTGGTCATCCCTGAATTGGTAGCAAGAGGTCAGGACCATCCATCTTCATAGAAGCTCCCAGATCCTGAGAGGAGTGGCCACTGATTGGTTAAGAGGTGATAGGGTACGTTGACTTCTCATTGGCCTGCAAGTCCCCTTCATGCAGTACACTACGGCCTGAAGCTTTTTCCTAGAAGGCAAAGTGCATGTTCAAACAAAACCCTTTCTAGGAGGTTTACGATTGGTCCAGCTGGAATGTGGGAATATTTTCTACCAGAAGGTCTTCTAGAACCTTGAACCATCAAAGCATGTCCCTTTCAATCATTTGGACTTAGACTATTAGGCCCAAATCCTTCTCAAGTTCAAGTTTGTAAAGGGCATTTCTAGAGTTCATACTGAGTGCGTTGACGCATTGCCCATGTAGAGTTGACTCATCCTTCTTCGCACTGGCCACTTGATACCGTTAGGCAAAAGAGCCGTCGCCTTAATCTATTTGTCACCCTTAGGTGTAAATTTTCACCTTTAGGTATACATTTTTCACCCTTAGCCGCTGGTCAGCCGTCACCCTTGTTCTGCTCTTCTTTTCTTCAGCTTCAACGAGACAGGAGTCGACTCGAGCGCCTTGTGGAGTCGACTTTCCTTCTGCGATTTCTTTGATTTCAGCCATCCCATCTATTTTTCACCCTTACATACCTATTTGTCACCCTTAGGTATCTATTTGTCACCGTTAGCTAGGTATTTATCTGCCTTAAAGTTCATTTGTCATTCTTCTTTTGTCTGTTTCTTGTGTCCACTATAGCTAGCAGAAACTTGACTGGACCTCTGAAGCTTGCAAAGGCTGACATTGACTTATTGACTTCGACTAATGTTCACTTTGACTTGGGTCAACATTGACTTGAGTCAATCTTGAAGATTAAGTTGGCTGGAGTCTCTTGATTAGCGTTGACATTGACCAGGTCAACATTGACTTGTCCACTTTGACTTGAGTCGACTCTGGCTTTCAAATGAAGTCTTCAAGACTTCTTCTTCTTCTCCTTCTAGATTCTCAGCCTAACAGCCCGTTTATCAGCCTTAATAATCTATTTTTCACCGTTACGAAGACATTTTTCACAATTAACCAACTATTTGTCACCCTTAAGGGTGTATTTTTCACTCTTAACCCGTTGTAAAAGCCTACTTACAACTTGAGACTTTCTTTGTTTTTTGGAGTTGACCCTTCTTGAGTCCACTCTTCTTCTTCGCTTTTCAGGCTTTCTGGGCTGCCAGCCATTTTTCACCCTTAAAAGCCATTTTAGACTGATATAGGTCTATTTTTGACCGATACGGCTCTATTTGTCACCGATTTGTCACCGATATGGCTTCATTTATCAACCTTGACTTGGCGGTGCTATCTGCTTGGCGGAGTCTTTTGTGCCCCAAATTTTGTGGTTTTGATGCTGACTCACTATGATTCATTTTGATTAAGTCTTCTCATTTTATTGGACTTCCAGCTGCATAGTTCATCTAACATTACGTGCCTTTTAAGAGCTTACAAGAATTGGGATCAACTATTCACAATGTTCACATTATCCACATTAAACAATGTCAGGCATAGAAGAGTTCAATTTCAGAAGAAGAAGAAGCCTGAAGAACAAGAGTTGACATTCAGAGTCGACTTCTAGTCATGAAGACTCTGTCGTTACACCAAAAAGTCACCAGAAGGGGAGTCCTGAGCTAAGGGCGAAAAATACCTTACCCAGGTCACAAATACTCTTTAAGGGTGACAAATAGATTGTCACATTTGAAAACTAGCCTACCCGGCTAGCAAAGGTTACATTACGTTGAAGTCAGTAAGTGATAACACATATACAACTTCAAGTAGAAGTATGAGTCAAAGGGCACCTTGAATCAAGTCAATGCACCTTGAGAAGCAGTCATCCATCAGATCTGCAGTAGGATCTCCACAATATCTCTCTGGTTCTTTCAGCAGCTCAAGATCTCTCAAGTTTTGTTAATACCTCAAGTTTATCAATTGGAAACAGCTCATGCTATAAAGAGAAGTCCATATGTCATGAAGACAAGTCATCATCTTAAGAACAAAAAGTCAACTCCAGTAGGATTGTGTTCTAGATCAAAAACACCTCGTCAGATGAAAGAAGAACAAACTTTGAAGAGGCAAAGTCAACCTCAGTCGCTCTAGGAGCCGACTCTGCTTTAGCCCGTAAGGCAGAAAAACTCAAACCAAGGCCGACGACTTATACTGTAATAAGGGTGACAAATAGGTCCTTAGCGGTGACAAATAGGCCATACGGGTGACAAATGCCTTCTAACGGTGTAAAATAGACAACAGAAGGAAATGCTTCAAAAGGATAGAAGGAGAGTCGACTCGAGTTGCAAAGGGAGTCGACTCCAGTCACGTTAAGTTGCAGAACTGATCAAAGGTGACGGGTTAAGGAGACTAAGGGTGACAAATTACTTGTTAGAGCTGACAAATAGCCGGTTAGTAGTGACAAATAGCTTCTTAGTTCAGACAAATAGCTGATGGCTATCGCGTATGAAGAGATATGAAGTTCTTCCAGAGAATTTGATGATTTTTGGGTTTCTAAATACTGCTATCATCGATATGGAAGGTTTCTAAGTATTGGACGACATGGATTGACATCTTTATCAAAATTGATAAGAATATGTAGAGAATAAGTAGGAGAATCCTAGCTTCTGCTATCTACAGAAAGGAGAAGTTTTATAGGACTCTGTCAAGAGTTCTTTGTCCTTGCAATGCTATGGGTATTTATATCATACAAGGAAAGACAAAGAGCATATATATGCAGGGAGAAATGAAGGAAACTTGCAGGCCACTACTGCAGTGGCGCACCATCAGAGAAAGAAGAGTTCTTCCTACAACAGTAGCAGACGAAATATTTAAGAAGCGTCAAAAGAAGTTCTTGCTGATGTCAAGTGCAAAGTCTAGAACAGTAGTGCACCGGCGTCAACTTATCCATAGATCTTGCTTAGCATCTGTGAGAAATCAATTCTGAAACTTGATCTATGTTTCTCAAGTTGTTTTACTTTCTTTTCTTTATTGTTCTTTGATACACCCAAGAACTATCGTGGAGTTTGGGTGGTCAAGCTATGTGTCAGTGGATAGGGAGAAGGTGTTCTCTCAATTAAGTTGTGGATCAGTAGTTTGCTTGGGTTGTTTCCCAAAGGTTAGTGCTTGGCACTAGTGGAAGCCTCACTTGGTTAAGTGAGGGGTGGACGTAGGTCTCTGGGTTGAGGACCAAACCACCTTAAAAATCCATGTCTCGCTATGGTGTGTGTGCTTTCATATATCTTTGTCTGTTCATGAGGCACGAGTTGCTGTGTAGGACCATGGACATATTACTTCAACATTTCTATGCTTTAGTCCTTTATCTATATCGTTTAAGAAATTTATAAAGGGGGCATATCTATTCAACCCCCCTTCTAGATCAGCCTCATCGCACCCAACACATGGTATCAGAGCTTAGGCTCTCCATTGTGTGGTTTAACAACCCGGAGAGACAAGGTGCAATGGAGGGTAAAGGCTATATGGCTACGGAACACTTTGTAAATCATCCCCCGTTCTTTGATGGTACTAACTATGCATATTGGAAAACTCGTATGCAGGTCTTCCTGAGAGCCCAAGATCATGAGATCTGGAGGGTGGTGAGCTGTGGAACATATGAGCTACAAGCTGATGAGGATGCTTGGACCAGAGAGCAGATATGAAAGTCCAATGTCAACTGGGGAGCTATGAACGTCATGCAATGTTCTCTCCATCTGACGGAATTTTCAAGGGTCTCCTCAAGCACCACTGCTAAGGAGATGTGGGCCAGACTGTAGGTAATTTATGAAGGTACCTCGGAGGTAAGGGAGGCCAAAGCAAATATGCTAATCTCTGAGTATGAAATGTTTAGGATGAAAACTGATGAATCAATTTCAGAGATGTATGCCAGACTAACTCAATTGACCAACAGTTTGAAGAGTCTGGGAAAGACTTATTCTGAGTAGGAATTGGTGAGAAAAATCTTAAGGTCTTTGACACAAGTGTGGCATACAAAAGCAACAGTCATTGAAGACTCCCGCCATCTATCCACCATGACAGTTAATGAACTCATAGGGTCCTTAATGACATATGAGTTAAATTTCAAAAGGAAGGAAGAAGAGGTTAAAGAGAAGAAACCAGTGACATTGAAGGCAAGCCCTTGTGATCAAGATTCTTCAAATGAAAGTGAGTCTTCTAGCACAGAAGAAGACACTAGTGAGTTTGCCATGCTCACTAGAAAATTCAGGAAGTTCCTAAGAAGGGAAGGTAAGTGCTTGAACAAATGAAGGTTCCAAGTAAGTAAGACTTCCAAATTTAAGTCAAATCCCATTAAAAAAATCTGACACAATTGTGTGTTATAATTGAAGGAAGCCTGGACATGTCAAGTCATAATGTCCATATACTATTAAGAAAACCAACTCCAAGTTGAAGGGAAAAAGTGCCAAAGCCATGATCAGTACTTGGAGTTATGAGGAAGAAGAGGAAGAAACATCTAATGAAGAAAGTGAAGGCAAAATCTGTCCCATGGCAGATGAAACTCCAGAAGGTGATGTGGTAACATCTCCATTTGAACACTTTACCTTAAGTGACTGGGAAGAAGCTTATTCTGAATTGCTTGATAAATGTGATGATTTTAGAAAAGAGAATAAAGCCTTGAAGAAAAAGATAAACAACCTCGATTCCAATTTAAAAGATAAAAATGTTTCTCATGAAACATAAATTACTAAACTACAAAGGATGTTGATGAGTTAGAAAACAATAGATTAGATTCAAAAATTGTGATGGAAGAGAATGAATTTTTGAAAAACACAATTGATGAATTAAAAATAAGAATGTAGAAGTTTGAAGTTGAGTGCAAATTGGCATGAGAAAAGTATGAAGCTATAAAAGGAGCTAATGAAGAATTGCAAAAAGAACTTGAAAAATTGAGGAATGAAAATGAAGATAAACAATGCTCCTTAAAAAATTTGTCAGTGGTAGAGATAACCTAGATGCCCATCTAGGAACAAGAATGAACTTCAATAAAGAAGGCCTAGGATATGAACCTACTAAGAACAAATAGTTTGGCTTAAAAATAATCTCTTTTGTTACTGCCTCAACTTCTGAACCTTCAAATTCTAAGTCTAACTCAACTAAAAGTGCACTAGTCACAAATAAACAAAAGTTCACTCCTAGAAGAACTAAAAATAAAATGGCCAAGGGCAAAGAAAAAGTTGATTACACTTCTATTAAAGAAAAATTCAAACCATCCAGTAAATCAACCCACATGCCACCTACTAGCAACCCAAAGCAAAACAGACCTTAGCCAGGTCGACATAACCTGAACACTAAGTCGACACAGAGGCCATCCAAAAACCCTGCATGGACTAGACAGCCATGGTGCGGTGGCCATATCTATGTTAGTAAGTCCTCACTCTTTTCCCATCAGACCTACCATGTTCATTCCTTTGCTAGGAATCCTCAGCCCCATCCTCCAAGAACGTTTAATCAACAAAATCCTAATTGGAACTAGCAGTGGAAAAGAAGACAACTAGTAAGAATATGGGTTCCTACCCCCAGAAAACCCATGAATGCAAGATATTATGCAACTAATAATGTGGGCAATCTGAAAAATGACTTTAAGGAAACCAAAAAACCCACACAGCAAACTCAAATCTGGTTACCAAAAGAATTGATATCCTGTTTGACTGAATTGAGAGGAGACTTGGGACCCAAATGTACCTGGGTTCCAAAATTCTTGCTTTGATCTATTTTGTTTCAGGAATGCCTTACAGCCGTACACAACAGGTGGTATCTTGACAGCGGTTGCTCAAGGCATGTGACTGGAAATAAAGCCAAATTCTATTTGCTGGTTGAAAAAGAAGATGGACATGTTACATTTGGAGAAAATAATAAAGGGAAAATACTAGGAACATGTAAGGTAGGTAAGTATGCCTCCAACTCTATTGATAATGTCCTACTAGTTGAAGGCCTAGAATACAATCTTTTAAGTATTAGCCAGTTGTGTAATAAAGGGCATAAGGTAATTTTTGACTCTCAGATACGTAGAATCCTGGAGCCTAACTCTGACCAAATTTAGTTCACTGGTAAGAGGGTCAACAATGTCTACATTGTAGACTTGGATGATTTTGCACATGAAAACCTATGCCTCACTACAAAAAGGGATGACCTGGTGTCACTGTGGCATCACAGACTAGGTCATGCTAGTTATATTGTCATGCACAAACTGGTTAAGCATAGCATGGTAAGAGGCCTACCTGAAATCTCATTCAAACAAAACACTAAAATTTATGCTGCATGTTCCCAAGGTAAACAAACTAGAAAAGAACTCAAAAGCAAAACAGAAAGTCAATCATCCAGACCATTAGAACTAGTACACATGGACCTATTTGGACCTACTCGGACTGCCACCCTAAGTGGAAAAAGATATGGCTACGTTTTAGTGGATGACTTTTCTAGATTCACTTGGTTATTCTTTCTATCTCATAAAAGTGATGCATTTGCTGAGTTTCAGGCATTCTTCAAAAGAATAAAGTAGGATGGTAAGTTTCAACTCTGCATATCAAATCATGTTGGTGAATTTGAAAATTCTGACTTTGATAATTTTTTACAGCAATCAAGGGATAAACCACATGTTCTCAGCTCCAAGAACCCTTGAACAAAATGGAGTGGTCGAAAGAAGGAACATGACCCTTATTGAAATGGCTAGAACCATGCTGATTGAGAGCCATCTACCCAGAAAATGTTGGGCTGAAGCTATCAATACAGCATGCTATATCATAAATCGGGCCATGGAAACAAGATGATGAAGAATTCCTAGATCCGAAGGATGAGCAAGAACATCAAGATGATGAAGAAGAGCCAACCATGGATCTAGGTGAGTCAAGTAATCAAAGGATCAACTCTACTAATGAAGGTAAGGATGCTTCAAACATCAGAGTACTCAAAGATCATCCATTAGATAACATAGTTGGCAGCATCTATGATCCCCCTAGAACAAGGTCTCAACTTAGAATTCCTGAAGTAGTAGATCATCTAGCCTTTGTCTCTCAGATTGAACCGAAAAATATTGATGAAGCTCTAAAAGATGAAAATTGGATTAATTCCATGCATGAAGAGTTAAATTAGTTTGAAAGGAACACAGTGTGAAATTTAGTTCCTAGACCCACAACTCAATCTGTCATAGGTACAAGGTGAGTTTTCAGAAATAAACTTAGTGAAGAAGTCAAAATTATGAGAAACAAAGCTAGACTTGTAGCACAGGGGTACAATCAAGAATTTGGTATTGATTTTGAAGAGTCTTTTGCCCCTGTTGCTAAATTAGAGGCCATTAGGATTCTATTTGCATTTGCATGCTCCCATGGTGTAACCCTTCAATAGATGGATGTGAAGAGTGCTTTCTTAAATAGTTTAATCAAGGAGGAAGTGTATGTTGAACAACCTCCCGGCTTTGAATCTTTAGAGTTCCCTGATCTTATTTTTAAGTTAGATAATGCTCTTTATGGATTAAAGCAAGCTGCTCCTAGTGCATGGTATGATAGGTTAAGCAGCTTCCTCATAGGTAAAGGGTTCACACGAGGATTGCAAGTTAATCAAACTCCAGATGGCTTCTTTATAAGACAAATAAAGTACATTCAGGAGCTACTAAAGAAGTTCAAGATGGAGAATTTGAAACCCATAGCAACTCCGATGAGTACTAATGCAAGTTTAGATGCAGATGAGAAAGGTAAAATGGTAGATGCAAAGACCTTTCGAGGTATGATTGGTTCCCTGCTATATCTTACTGCATCTAGACTGGATATACAATTCAGTGTTTGCCTATATGCTAGATTTCAAACAAGTCCTAGGGAGTCACACTTGAGTGCAGTCAAGCGCATCTTCAGATATCTTGCTGGCACTCATTATGTTGGACTGTGGTTCCCTGCATCATGTGAGTTCAATATGGTTTCTTACGCTGATGCAAACTATGCTGGATGTAGATTGGACAGAAAAAGCACCAATGGCTATTACCAATTTTTGGGTGGGTGTTTGATATCTTGGGCATCCAAGAAACAACACTCGGTTGCTCTCTCTACTGCATGAAATAGAATATGTGGCTGTAAGAAGCTGTGGCACCCAGGTGTTGTGGGTTAAACACCAACTCCAAGACTACAATGTGGATCTTGGATATGCCCCTATTTTGTGTGATAACACTAGTGCTATTAGTTTAACTAAAAATCCCATCCAGCACTCTAGGACAAAACATATTGAGATTAGGCATCACTTTCTCAGAGATGAAGTCATTAAAAAGAGCTTTGAATTTCATTTCATTGAAACTAAAAAGTAGCTTGCTGAAATTTTTACCAAGCCTCTCTGCAATTAAAGATTCTCTACACTTAGACGAGAGCTTGGACTGTGTAGACTTCATAAAAACTCTGGGTAGCTTGATCTACATTTAATTATTGATTTGATTATCAGTTTCTAGTCCTTTGATAACTTGCATGCAACATCTCCTTGTTTATGTGTCCCTTGCATGGACTATATGGTATATCAAATGGTGACTTGTGGAAAGACATGCTTTATCTGTTTGAAAGCAATTACCATGCGTCGAGTACATAACTCTGCCATTTACCATAAGTCACATGAGCATGTAGGTTTGGGAACCATGTTTGATACATGTTGCATTGGTCATGTGTTTCTTCATATGCACTCATAATAGTCATGCATACACTAAGGGGGAGTTGGTTGAGGTGTCTATCTCCTGACTGAACTATCTGAATGCATATTTGTCGTCCATCATAATCTCTGTCATCTATCACACTCAGTTGTCATCCGTTGAATCCATTTTTCACACCTGGATTTCTTTTCTTTAAATAACCATATGCACTGTTTCAGGGGGGGTTAAAAATAATCATTTTTTATATTGAAGACAATATGCTTCTATTGAAATATCCCCTATGAAAACTCATGGTTTAAGGACTATAATCATGTAACTCTGGGATTAAGGATCTTGGAAAAAGGAAGTTTTACCTATGGAATGGCCTTAAAACATTTTGACAAGCTAGTGTTTAAGCTATTTTTCTTACAGTCTGATATTTGAACATAAAGAAGCTATTCAGGGTAAAAATTTTAATTACAGTATTGACTTTAAACAATGAAACAATGATGTTTGATGGAGGCCATTGCAACAGCTTTGCCTGCTGCTACTAAGGCTAAGGCTATTGTTGGAGGCCGTGCTGTTGCTGCTGGTTCAGCTCTGGCATCCTCTATTGTTCCCCCAACGGTAGCTCCATCTGCTCCTTCGATGGGCCCTGTGCTCGTCTCATCCCCTCCCCCTGCCCTGGCTGTTGTGGCTGGTGTTGCGGCCTGTCAAGGCAGTGTTACTACCTCTCTGCCCCCTACTGCAGCTGGTCTCAGGCATGGCCTCATGCCACCCCCCAGCCATTCCTGTGTTCGTGATCCGCCAAGGGTCGACCCTACCTCCCAGGGGGTCGACCCCTACCTCACCCCCATAGCTGTTGGCCCTCCTCGAATTGTCATTGCTGCTGTCCCCCTGGCGCCATCCTTGCCTACTCCGATGTCCTCTACCATGGTGCTGGCCCTGCCAGCTGACCCCCCTAACGCTGCACTTCTCCCCATTGCTGCTCCTGCAACTAGTCCTCAGCCTTCTGGCAGGGTGCTTGGGGCTACCTCGTCTGCTGCTACCCGGCGCTCCTTCGTGCAAGCTTTGCAACGTGACGTCTCCCCATCGGATCATGATCATGATGAGCGTGCTCCCTTGACCCCACCCCCTGGTGCGGTTCATATCCCCGTCCAGCCTCATGAGGATCGACCCTTCACACCATGCCCGGACGACTACGTTTCTCCTTAGCGCTATCGGACTAGAAATTCACGGAGCCATGCTCCAGAGCCGGCTTCTCCCTCACCGAGCTTCAGGTCCCACATTGCCGATGATGTTCCTCCTGACGGCTTCTTGCCAAACTTCATTGGGTGGCTTGTGGTTGGGTTCTTCATGTCTTATGGATTTTGCATTTTGGTTTGTAGTTGTTTTAGTTGGCTATCTTTCTGGGTTCTTTGGTCGTTGGGCCTTGCGCGTATCGGCCTCTTGCCTCTCTAGCAGGGCGCCCCCCCCTCCTCGGAGCTTGCTGTCCCTTTTACCCCCCCCCCTCCTCTCTTTTTTCCAACATGCCTTATATAAAATCCGCTTGCCTAGTGGCCGGGGTGGAACGTCCATCCCCTTCCGCAATGAAGGGATGACCGGTCTTCCTCGTCTCTGCCTTGCAAGTATTACCTTTAAGTGAAAAAAAAACTCTGTAGAAATAGAAAGATGAGTAACGCTGTGTAACCGGGGATTCTAGTATTGAAGAGATATGTCTCCTCAAGTCAAAAGGTGGACTACAGTTGACTATTCATAATAATAATAATAAATTTCAAAAGGGGTGTCCTACACAAATAAGGTCACAAATTTTACAGTAAGTTGGTTAATTTCACTACTTGTTAAACTTTTTCTTAGAAGTGCCTTTTGAAATTGAGTAGTTAAATTGATGGATTTGGGCTAAATATCTACTTGCGAATTTTTTTAATTTTATTCTATATGTAAAATTAACTCATGTTCAGGTTTTGCCTTTATTCTTGGATAGTATTGATAAAATCCTGAGCCGCATACTCTTGTTGGGGACCTTCTCTCTATTGTCTTTATATAGAAATTGTGATCTACTTTTTAAAAAATAACCCCTAATCCAGTGTGTTGGTTTAGCAACTCTCTATTCACTCATCCATATTTTTTAATTGCCATATTACTTGTATGCTTGCAACTTTTTATTTGACACCGTATTCATATTAGCTTCCGTCCTTCATGATGGAGCTGGCTACTCTCAACATTCTCTTTCCAAGTCTTTAGTGATTCATGCCCATGTAAAGTTTTGATGATGTCAAAGGGGGAGAGATAGAGATCATGTGAGAAAAGGAGTCTTGTGTTTGCATTGCATTGTGTGTTCGCATTGTTTGCATGGTGTATGCATTGGTTGCATAGCATTGGTTGCATATAATTTCATGAGCTACATTGGTTGGATGAATTGGAGATGAATTGCATATGCTACTTGAGACTAAGAACTGACTCATAGTTGCGAGCATCAAAAAGAGGGAGAATGTTGTGCCCCTGATTTTGTGGTTTTGATGCTAACTCACTATGATTCATTTTGATTAAGTCTTCTCATTTTATTGGACTCATAGTTGCATAGTTCATCTAACATTACGTGCCTTTTAGGAGCTTACAAGAATTGGTATTAGTTGTTCACAATGTTCACATTATCCACATTAAACAATGTCAGGCATAGAAGAGTTCAATTTCAGAAGAAGAAGAAGCCTGAAGAACAAGAGTTGACATTCAGAGTCGACTTCTGGTCATGAAGACTTTGTCGCTACACCAAAAAGTCACCAGAAGGAGAGTCCTCAGCTAAGGGCAATACCTTACCTGGGTCACAAATACTCTTTAAGGGTGACAAATAGATGGGTAAGAGTGACAAATAGATTGTCACAGGTGAAAACTAGCCTACCCGTCTAACAAAGGTTACATTGCATTGAAGTCAGTAAGTGATAACAAATATACAACTTCAAGCAGAGGTATGAGTCAAAGGGCACCTTGGAATCAAGTCAATGCACCTTGAGAAGTAGTCATCCATCAGATATACAGCAGGATCTTCACAATATCTCTCTAGTTCTTTCATCAGCTCAACATCTCTCATGTTTTGTTAATAGCTCAAGTTTATCAATTGGCAACAGCTCATGCTATAAAGAGAAGTCCATATGTCATGAACATAAGTCAACATCTTAAGAACACAAAGTCAACTATAGTAGGATTGTGTTCCATATCAAAAACACCCTCTGTCAGATGAAAGAAGAACAAACTTTGAAGAGGCAAAGTCGACTTCAGTCACTCTTAGAGCCGACTCTGCTTCAACCCACAAGGCAGAAAAACCCAAACCAAGGCCGACGGCTTATATCACAATAAGGGTGACAAATAGGTCCTTAGCGGTGACAAATAGGCCATACGGGTGACAAATTGTAATGCCCAAGAAAATTCTGGGATTTAAAATATAATTATATTAATTATTCCATGGACGTAAAAGGGCATTTAAATGAATTATGGTTAATTGAAACTAATTATTTAGTCCCTACGCTAATCCAAGAGGATTAGGCCCATTTACATAAATCCAGTTGGCCCAAAAGACTGGTTTGGACCTTATCTGATATTCTAGAAGCTTAAAAATAGTGTAATCACAGAATTAAGGAGATAAGTAAGATAAAGAGGTGGATAATACCAAAAGAGTTTGAAACTGTTCAAATTCGGTGCCAAGACCGAAAACGGTCTATCGCGAGATCGCATAGAAATGGGAAGCAGTCTAGCATTAGACCGCTAGGCTCTGCAAATTCCATGAAAAGAAGAGAATATGAAAAGCTTGAAACTTGGGCATCCAAATCGCCTAGGATCTATGCTATCTACTAATTATATAAGTCTAGAAGGCTAGAAGATCGAATTGAAAATCTAATTGGGATTCTAAGTTCATTCTAATCCATGAAACCCTATCAAAACCCTATAAATAGACCCCAAATCTCACCTGTGCGACCCTTACTTTTAGCCCACATGGAACTAAGGTAAAAAGGTAGAATCAGAGGTATGTTTATTCTATGAAGTTGTTCATTTTAGTTAGATCTAACTTTCCTCAAAATTTCACTCTAGGAGATCAATCCTGTAAGGAGTTAGAGGCTTCCAAAGTTGCTGATCCTACACCAATAACCAAGGAATCTGTGCAACGACCCAATGAAGATCACGGGAATAGAAGCCCTAAAGAAGGTATTTAGAACTAGCAACTTTAGAACTTTTTGTTCTTCTTTATATCTTCGATATACCCTCAAAATTTCACGTCTTTAGGACAAGAGAGTTAGGAGATACAAGGGTGTGAAGTTGTTGGTTCAGTTCAGGACGAGCAGAGAATTAGGGTTAACTTCCAACCTTAAATTCAAAGTCTAAAGCCTAGGACAAAGTTAGGTTATCTCATAAAAGGCTTAAACTTTATGTCAGGGACAAAAGACCTCAGGTTTCAGTTGATTTCATACACTGTACACCAAGAATTTTATGACTTATTAGGGACTATGCATCTAGTATACTCCTCATGCACAATTCTTAGCCCTAATTGAAGTAAAAAGGAGAATTTTCTTGTTTATTACACAAACCCACGCATATTGTTGGCTTATAATCATTCTATCATGCTGTAGGAGTTTATACATGTTGATTTCCAGGCATGATATGTCTTAGATTGATATTTTTATTATGTTTTCTGTAACAGAGGAAGAAACGGTCCTCCTGTAGACCGCCAGAAACCCTAGCAGTCGCACGATAGACCGCTTGGCCTAGTGAAACGGTCCTCCACTAGACCGTTTGAGTTTTTGATTTCTGTATTTAAGTTAACCCGAAACTTAATGCAGAATGGCCCGAATTAATGTATGATAAGCATAGTTAAGTAAATTTTATTCATGTTTCAAGTGCTATTATCATATATCTAGTTATGTTAACAGAGCGTTCTACTAGATTTCATGATTCCTTATGCACTTAGAACTATTTTTACACTTATGTTATTTTCATGACCAAATTATATACTTTTGTAATTAACTTAAATTTATATGATTTATAGACTAGTCATGGTTTAATCGCTGTTTTACCATGGTATCTCTGTTCTAAGAGTCATTTTGTTCAGTACATGGCACATATCCCGGTATGTTGTCGTTAGTTACACCTTTGCACATTAAGTACACAATCATAGACTTGATAACCTCTCCACTGGATTTTCCTTCCAACGGACTAGGAAATGTTGTTTCAAGGCCTCCATAAGACTCTGCGAGTCTGGGATTCCCACTAGGATACCGAGCTGGTTGTACCGTTAAAACCCATTATCTAGAAAAGCACTTACCAGTGTTTTGTGTATTCTGAACCTTAGCGGCCCTCTGGATGACTGTCTGATTTTCGTAAGCGACCCTTCACTAGACTGCTAAGGGATACTAAACGGCCATCTGCTAAATCGCTAAAGCTCCAGATGGTTTTACTACATCGATGTCTTTATTCTATGAAATGGTTCAATAATAGACCGCTTGGTTCCTGATTTAGTCTAACCCAAGGTTTGACCTTTGCAGTTGGTTTTCTTGAGTTCCTAGATGATCTTAGGATTACCTGGAGTCTCAACCTACGTTAAGTAAATCAATATTAAAGGTATGAAACGTAATGAAAGTACCATTATGCCGCCGAATTTCTTCCGTAGCATGATGTCCATTTAAGTCATCCTTGAAGTCGCTTGTTCTTAATTGAAGCATTCTTGCCTTGGTTACCTTATCATGAAATTATTGTTGAACTTGTACATTATTGGCAACATTATTGTTATAATCGTGGAAGTAACTTGATTTATACTTGAAGATACAGTTCGAGCACTGATTGTGTTCAACGGCTCTATGCTAGTCCCCTCTGCTGATTGTCGGAAACATACTGTAAACCATAGGGTATGATGCTACTGGCGTCGCATTGCACTGGGAGTACTTTCTTTATAAATAAGTGAAAATCCACGAACATGAGTAAAGATTCATGTAAATTCACGAAGTACTTGCTATTAAGCAAAAAATAATTTCTTGCTTGTTACTTGACTTTCTAGTGCATAGCCTTTATGGTTATGAAAAGTACATTCTTGTTACATTCTTGTTCATGAAAAGGCCAAATTTACATTATTGTCATTTACTTGATCAATCATATTCTCATATCTCGTCATGATCGTATCTTGTTACTTTGGTTTTGTTCACATGTTTTATCGTATTTGCATGATTTATCTTATTCTCTAGAGCAAAAATGTTAACCACTTAAATTCGCCTTCATGTTGATATGAAGGTACCTACTGGCCAAGTGTGCTCATTTCTTATTTTCTCAATATTTTCAGGAAGTACAAGTGAATCGGATTCGGATTATACAAGTAGCGGGTCCGAGAGCGATTGAAGGTTATATGGATGAGAGATGCCTTAGTTATCGAGTGTCTAGTCAAGTCATGATGTAATCTTTATTTTATTGAGTCTAGTGAAAAGAGTCAAAGATCTTATGTACTTTGATATTATTATTGTTATGTAATAAAGTGAAGTTTGGGAAAGTTTACTTTTGTAATTACTTTTATGTGATTGTCTTACGCTCTGATTATATTGCTTGCTCGAGACATACTAGCTGACTATTCATGTTCTCGATTATTTCTGCTGCAGAATCTCAGGACGTGACAGTTAGAGTGGTATCAGAGCTTAGGACTAGAAGTCCTAGGGAAGAAGTCATGTCATAGACTAAGTCCAAGGTTTAAGGACCCACACCTTTGAAACTAGGAAAGAAAAATCTTCAATCCATGTGAGAATTGGGTAGAACATGGGATGAGATAGTAATTAGAGTTATTTCTTAGATTAACCCGACTTGTTCCATTATAATTAACAAAAATTCATTACTCTTCTGAGGTACCTCATTCTTACGATGGCTCATCCTGTTGACTTGTACTGTATGCAACAGACCGTTGCAGGTCTCACCTAAGCATTACAGAATATGGCCCAAGCTGGCGTAGGGGCAAGAGATGGAGACCTACACCGCAATTTTCGGAGCTTAAATCCTCCGAGATTCTCAGGATCCTCTAATCCTGATGAGGCAGAAAACTGGATCGATGAAATGAACCGTATATTCAAGGTCATGCAATGTGTCGACCAAGAAAAGGTTCATCTTGCCACGTTCAAACTCAATAAAGATGCCCGTACATGGTGGAAGTCTGTTCCGACACCACCTCAAGATGCACCACACTCTTGGGAGGGGTTCCTTGTTGCATCCCTACAGTTTTTATGATGTCTCACACTATAAATCAGTTTGTTTTTATCTCTAGATCAATTTGCTCTTATACAGTGCATTTCCTTGTTTCTAAGCATGAAGGGGATCTGTGCTAATAGCATGATTTAGGTCCGTGCATTTCAGGTTATTCATTCTTTTGGCTTAATGGATATTGAGTCAGTGCTAGTTTTACATCTTTCACATAAAGTACTTGCCTCCGTGCAAGTCGTTGTTTATACACAGGTTTTGTTGTTCATAATTTTATCTTTGTGCATTTCTCGAGGTTGTGAGCATTAAGGTCCGTGCATATCATGTCTCTGCATCTCACCTCTCGAGGTCGTGAGCATTAAGGTCCATGCATATCATGTCTCTGCATCTCACCTCTCGAGGTCGGTGCAATTCCTAACAAGAATGCATTTGTTAGGTTGGTCATTCCTTCATCTCGGTGCAAGCTTTGTCTTGTACTTCTCATTGCCATCTCGGTGCAGTTCCTGCTTAGACTGCATATCCCGACTCGGTGCATGCCTTGCTTAAAACAACTCATGATCAGTGCATAGTCTACCCTATACAAGTCTCTGTAGCAACGAAGTCAGCGTGGTTCCTATTTCAAGTCTTATTGGACTCGGTGCAAGTCCTGTAGATAGCTAACGTAGATTGGTGCATCTTCTGATTCATTTCAGGTCGGTGCTTGTCATAGCCCGACTTCTGACTTAGCCGATGATTGCTCTTTTGACTTGGTGCAAACTTTTCTCTCTGGCAAAATAAAGTCAGTGCACTTTGTGTTTTGTTGATTCTTGTCTGTGCATATCTGTTGCACGATTAAACTCCTACTCAGTGTAGCTTTTACCTTCTTACTCAATACACCAATACGAATTATGCTAAGAGTATCATGAAATGTTGATTTCTTCTCTGACAGTTTATCTGGGCATTCATCTGGATGGCACGTGATCTGAGGTAGATAGACATCCAGAACATTCTCACACGTACCCCAATATCTTCAGGCGGGAAACATGGTATCCACACGCCTAAGGTTCTGGATCAGATATATATATATATATGCTTAGGAAAAGGGTTCGAGAGGTGATGGAGCAGTGAGAAAGAAGAGCAGCATGGGAGCAGTGCTTCAAGAGAGAAAACCAGAGACAACCCACTCCATCCAGAGCTAAGAGAAAATTTTTGAGAGAGAGAAGCGATTGTGAATGTGATGCTTCTACGGAAGCTACATTGCTTTTGTTTTTCTGAGAAGATTGTCGTTCATCAATCGTTTTGTTTTTGAGTTTCTCTTACTTTTATTTCATTCTGTTACCCTCCACTGTTTGGAGGAAGGGAGAAGTTCTCCAGTTCCCTCCATTATCTTGGAGGAAGAGAGGCTCGATCCTCTAGTTGTGTGAGTTACTTGGGAGTAACTACACAGGGTTCCCTTTGCTGCGTGCAAAGGAAGGGAGATTGGGTCTCCAGTATTTTCTTCTGGTCAATCAGAAGACTAAGGAGGCTGTTCCTCAGGGCAAGCTATTTGGCAGCGTTTGTTACAGACTAAGTCTGCTGTGTGCGACTCTATATTGCAAGGAAACCTTACTCTCTTGAATAAGGGGTGGACGTAGATTGCGGATAGCTATCGAACCACCTAAAAATTCCCAGTCTCCTCTATGGTTTGCTTGTTTACGCTGTGTTGTTCTCCATCTACTTGACACATTGCTTCATTGTGGGTGGCTTTCTCGATCTCATTTCTCTTACTGGTCATCTTTGTTGCCTGTCTCCGAAGTCTTTTTCACTGCAACTTGAGGGGTTGAGAAATCATGTCTGAGTTGTTTGAATTTGGGAGTGATCTATTAAACCCCCCCTTCTATCTCACTTTCCGTTGCACGTATCAATTGGTATCAGAGCAGGTTTTCATCATGTGGGCCAACGGTCAGGGTAATCCTAATGATAATCCTAATGGTCCTCAAAGCTTCATGGCAGAGGGACAACCTATCAGCCGCCCTCCATTCTTTGAAGGTAACAATTATCTTTTCTGGAAAAACATGATGGAAGTATTCATGAGGGCACAGAGCCACAAACTGTGGAGGGTGATCACCACAGGGCCATACGAACTACCACCGAACGAGGACGCGTGGACGGATGATCAAGTAAAGCTCTCATCACTCAACTGGATGGTCCTGAACATCATCCAATGTGCTGTACACTCAGACGAATAGGCCCGCATCTCAGCTTGCAAGACGGCCAAGAAAATGTGGGACGAGTTGGGTCTAATCTACGAAGGTACACCTCAAGTGAAAGCAACGAAGGTAAATCTCCTCACCTCTGAATATGAGATGTTTAAGATGAAAGTAGAGGAGACCATAACTAAGATGTATGCCAGACTGTCATTGATTACGAATAGTCTTAAGGGGCTTAGGAAAGAGATAGCTAAGGGAGATATAGTCAGGAAGATACTTAGATCTCTAACCCCTACATGGCACACTAAGGTCATCGTGATAGAGGAGTCTAGGGATCTGTCGATAATGATCGTCATCGAGCTCATAGGATCCCTAATGACGTATGAGATGAACTTCAAAAGGAATGGTGAAGGAAGTGACAGGAAGGGCAGGAATATTGCCCTCAAGGTGTCCTGCAGCAAGGGAAGTAGCAGCAGCGGGAGTAGTAGTTGCGAGTCTGACGGACTATCAGACCTTGACCAGGAGGAGTAAGCAATGCTCATTCGATAATTCAGGGAATTTTTAAGGACTAAGGGAAAGACCTTCAGAAGGAAGAGGTCATACCCTTCTGTTAAGAATTTTGATTCCAGCAATGATAAGAATAGGAGCACCAAGAAAATCACATGTTTTCATTGCAAGAAACCTGGACATATGAAAGGGGATTGCCCTGATCTTCAGAAGAAGGGTCCTGACTTTCAGAAGAAGAGCTCGAAGGTGCAGAAGAAGAGATCACAAGCAATGGTCTGCACGTGGAGTGATGAGGAAGAAGATCCGGAAGCCAATTCCTCAGAGGAGGACGAAGAAGGAATTTGCCTGATGGCAAACAGTGAAGAGGAGGTAACAAATATCTTCGAGAATTTTTCTATTGATTATTGGGAAGATGCCTATGCTGAACTATTAGATAACTTCAATTCTCTGAGTAAAGAGCATAGGGTCCTGAAGTGAAAATTTAATGCTAATATTGAAGAACAACCTCAAATCAGTGAGGAAAATCAAAAATTAAAGGAAGAATTAGAAGAAATGACTTCTCTGAAAAAGGAAAATGAAAAGCACAAATCAAAGAGCCAGGAAGTTCACACACAGCTCAACAAACTCAAGATTAAATTTGAAGAAAGTCTGAATGAAAATAGTGTGATCACGGAGAAGTATGAAGCTATTAAGAAAGTGAACACTAAACTCTTTAAAAATTGTGAGTCTATGCAAAGAGAGCTGGAAAATAAACAAAAGGTTCTAGAAAAATTTGTTCAAGGGAAAATGAACCTGGAGTCTATACTAGGAATAAGGGTTAATTTCAACAAGGAGGGTCTAGGCTATGACCAGACTAACAAGAGACCCTTTCAGTTCAAGACCGTTACCTTCTACCCAGAGAAGGGAAATGAAAAGCTGGACACACCATCCAGTTCAAACAGCAATCAAAACATTCAACGTCCAAAGGAAAATTCAACAAACAATGCTGGACGACCATCTAAAATAGGAATGAACTTTGTGAAGAACTTCTCTAAGCCCATTCACCAGAACAGAAGTGGTAGCTGGACTGGGCAAATGTATCAGAATAAAAGCTGGAACTACTATAAAAGAATGGGTCCGAATAGCAGTTACTGGAGAAATAACACTCACCCTCAAAAATTTGTTAATCAACAAGGGCACAAAACATACACCAGGGATGAGGAGCCTAATAACTGGAATAGATTTCACCTCTCCAGACCAGCTAAACATAACCTTGGTCGTAGTTTCAATAAACCTGAAATTAAGATGCAAGAGAAAACCAAGTTGAAACAACTCTGGATTCCTAAAAATCTGCTTAAAGATTTGAATAATGTCTTTGGACCCAACTTATCTTGGGTTCCAAACCACTTTGCTTGATTTCGTATGTGTAGGTTTGCCTGGCAGCTGAAGACAACAAATGGTACCTTGATTGTGGCTGCTCCAGGCACATGATAGGAGATCGATCCAAGTTTAGCAAGCTAGATATGAAGGTAGGGGGTCTGGTCAAATTCGGAGGAAAGAACAGAGGTAAGATCATTGGGGTTGGCACAGTTGGTAAGTCCTCCACTAACTTAATAGAGAAAGTCTTACTTGTGGAAGGTATTCAACACAATCTGATTAGCATTAGTCAATTATGTGACAAGTGTCACAGGGTTATTTTTGACAATAACTCATGCAAAATTTTTGAAATAAATTCTGATCGTGTTACATTTGTAGCAAATAGGACCAATAATGTCTACATGGTAGACTTAGATGTTGAGTCTGAATCTAATCTCTGCTTGTCTGCTGATTCTGAAAGTGATGTTTTTGATTGGCATAGACGTTTAGGCCATGCTAGCTTTTCTACTTTGAATAAATTAATCAAGCATGATTTAGTTAGAGGCATGCCTAAAATCAAGTTTAACTCTATCTCAAAAATCTGTGATGCTTGTGCTCTAGGCAAATAGACCAGAAAGTCCTTCAAACTAAGATATGAGCTATTATCTTCTAGACCAATGGAACTTCTTCATATGGATCTCTTCGGTCCTACTAGAACTCAGAGTCTTAATGGAAGTAGGTTTGGTTATGTGATCATTGATGATCACTCTAGATTTTCATGGATCTTTTTCTTAGCCAACAAAAATGATGCTTTTAAAAAATTCAAACATTTTTTCAATAAGGTCAAACAAGAAGGAAAACATAAGATTTGTTCAATTCAATCTGACGATGGAAGTGAATTTGAAAACTCCATGTTTTCTGACCTTTGTGAAAGTGAAGGACTAACACACAAGTTTTCTTCTCCCAGGACACCAGAGCAGAATGGAATTGTGGAGAGAAGAAATCAAAGCATTGTGGAGATGGCCTAAACCATGCTGATTGAAAGTCAACTACTAAGAAAGTTTTGGGCAGAGGCGGCCAATACAACAACTTATACAATCAACAGGGCCATGGTAAGACCAATTCACAAGAAAACCCCCTATGAGCTATTGAAAGGTAAGAAACCAAACTTTGCTCATTTCAGGATTTTTGGAGCTAAATGCTTTATCCATAATAATGATAAGAAATACTTAGATAAGTTTGATGCTAAAAGTTATCTTGGAATATTTTTAGGATACTCTGAAGTGTCAAGAGCATATAGGGTCTTTAACATAACTGATCAGAAAGTTGAAGAGTCTCCACATGTCATTTTTGGTGAAACAAAAGATGCTGCTAACATTGAAGATGCTGATAGGGATTCTAAGCACGATGGAGAATTCCTAGAAGACAAAGAAGAAGAGGAGCTAGGTTCAGCCGAATGAAACATCATATGCTCCTAACCAGGTAGGGTTAGCTGAAATAGGTGAGTCTTCAAGAAATGTTAGATATCTTAAAGATCACCCAATAGGATAACATCCTAGGCAACCTTGAAGATCCTCTTAGAACCAAGTCTCACTTTAGGAATGTTCATAACCAAGACCTAATCACTATGGTCTCACAAATCGAACCCAAATCAGTAGAAGAGGCCTTAGGTGATCAATCATGGATTAACGCTATGTGTGAGGAGTTAACAGTTTGAAAGAAATAATGTCTGGGAGTTAGTTCCAAAACTAGAAAATTCTAATGTCATAAGAACTAAGTGGGTGTTTAAGAATAAAATGAATGAAGACGGAATCATTTCTAGAAATAAAGCCAGACTAGTAGCCAAGGGCTACTGTTAGGAATTTGGAGTTGATTTCGATGAGTCCTATGCAGTTGTTGCTAGGATGGAAGCAATAAGAATATTGTTAGCATTTGCATGTTCCAAGAATTTAAAACTCCAACAAATGGATGTGAAGAGTGCTTTTTTAAATGGAGTTATCAAGGAAGAGGTTTTTGTTGAACAACCCCCCGTATTTCAATTTTCTCAACAACCTAACCAAGTTTTCAGGTTGAACAAAGCCCTGTATGGTCTAAAGCAGGCTCCTCGAGCATGGTATAAAAGACTGACATAATTTCTGATCAGCAAGGGCTACCACAGAGGTAAGGTAGATCAAACTTTATTTTCCAAGAGTTCAAATAAAGACCTCATCATAGTTCATATATATGTAGATGATATTGTGTTTGGGTCAACTAGCTCTGAACTATGTAATGAATTTTCTAAATTGATGTCTGCTGAATTTGAAATGAGCTGGGTAGGTGAATTAAAGTATTTTCTTGGCTTGCAGGTACAACAATTAGAGGATGGATGCTTCATCAACCAGACCAAGTACACATTGGAAATTCTCAAGAGGTTTGGCATGAACAACTTGAAGCACATTACAACACCAATGTGTACCAATACCTCATTGGATGCAGATGAGACAGGTAAAGAAGTAGATGCCAAGTTCTATCGAGGTATGATTGGATCTCTACTTTATTTGATAGCTTCAAGACCTGATATATAGTTCAGTGTAGGAATGTGTGCAAGGTATCAATCTAGACCCTGTGAATTGCATCTAACTATAGTGAAAATAATTTTCAGATATCTATCTGCTACACACACCCTTGGTTTATAGTTTCCTGCATCACACTCACTTGATTTAGTTGCATACACAGATGCAGATTATGCCAGGTGTAAACTAGATAGAAAAAGCACAAGTGGTCACTGTGAATTTCTAGGTGGTTGTTTAGTATCTTGGGGTTCCAAGAAATAACATTCTGTGGCCCTCTCCACTGCAGAGGATGAGTACGTGGCTGCAGGGAGTTATGGTATACAAGTCATTTGGATTAAACACCAGCTTTAGGACTATCAAGTAGACCTGGGGTGCACACCTATTTATTGTGATAATACTAGTGCCATCAACATAGCCAAGAATCATGTTTTGCATTCTCGCACCAAACACATAGAAATAAGGCATCATTTCATAAGAGATGAGGTTTCTAAGAACAACTTTGAACTGATTCATGTAGGCATTGCTAATCAAATTGATGATATCTTCACCAAGCCTCTAGAAAATGACAAATTCACCACATTAAGGAGAGAATTAGGATTATTTAAATTATCTTAATTGTTGATCTCCTGATATTGAATTGTCTTACCTTGGAAAGAGATTGTGTGAGAAGCCTATCCTGATAGTGAGGGGGAGTCTTGAGAATCTGCTGAAAAAGAAAATCCTTTAGTGCATCGTTTGAGGGGGAGCTGGGCAGTTAGTGTATTTTGACTAATTCAAAAGATTGACTAGACATGTGTCATTGCTGGTATTCATGATTGAATGTGTGGTTCAATCTCAAACTGTGGAATCTCATTCATCTGTTAAGTCTATAAGTCAGTGTAACTAAAGTCCAGCTAGAATCTTTTCTCTAGTAGTTCATCAAAGATCTGGATTAAGTGTTCGAAGTATATCTTCCTACATTGTCAATGTTTCCGGTTCAAGCTAAAACCTGTATGTCCTGACATATGTCCAGAACAACTTGAAATCTAGACTTCAAGATTCAATTCAAAGAAATAGTCCTTCTGGTATTGTCTTCAATCATTTTATCTCCACAACATAAGGGATCAACTAAATGAACAAAGTTCTATGGTTTGACCACTGAGAAACTGGGAGCTTCATCAATGAAGTGAAGTAATTCCTATGTCATGAGATGTCAAATTAAAAAAAAATGTCCGCAAAATGACCTTAATATTTCTGATCATCACAGAGCAATGGTGACAAGGTGGTGAGTAACTGGGGACTCTGGCCTCTGATCAAGGTGTTTCCTCATGTAAAAAGCCACAGTTACTAACTCTGTTCTTCCAGAAGGAGAGGTAATAAGGTACTCACATTGAGTAACTGGGGATTCAGGCCTCTGATCAAGGTGTCTCCCTAGTGTCAAAAGTGTGATTTACCAACTTATTCATTGGTTTTATTGCAAAATTCTATAATATCCCTTGTCTTTGTGCAAATTACTGAATGCTTGTCCTCAATACCATGAGCACACCTTATCTGCTTTTGTCTCTGGTCATCTACTGAGTATTGTTGTTTTGATCAGCAATGTCTTGCCATACTTATTCATCCCTGCTCTACATCATATACCATGTATGTGGATATACTTTCCTCTCATTCAAATTCTCTATTGATTACCAGAGTTCAAGAATCTTCACTTGAGTTTAGCATCTCACTTATTCTCTTAAGATATGCTCTTGAGTTTTTCTACACTAAGAAGTCACTGTACTTCTTCCTCATGTCTCCAGCAATTTCATATATCTTTCATTTCCTTTTGATGATGTCAAAGAGGGAGAGAGGTCATGCAATATCTTAGAGAGGCCTTGCTACTGTGAAAAGGTCCTCTGAGAGTGAGCTGTGGGGGAGTGGTTTTGGAGAGAGAAGAGATTCAGAAGTTGTGTTTGTTTTGTCTGCTTGATAGGCTTACTCTTGAATGTTTTTAATGTCCAGATATAGCTTGATTCATAGTGTTGCCATCATCAAAAAGGGGGAGATTGTTGCATCCCTACGGTTTTTATGATGTCTCACACTATAAATCAATTTATTTTTATCTCTAGATCAATTTGCTCGTATACGGTGCATGTCCTTGTTTCTAAGCATGAAGGGGATCTGTGCTAATAGCATGATTTAGGTCCGTGCATTTCAGGTTATTCATTCTTTTAGCTTAATGCATATTGAGTCAGTGCTAGTTCTGCATCTTTCACATAAAGTACTTGCCTCCGTACAAGTCCTTGTTTATACACAGGTTTTGTTGTTCATAATTTTATCTTTGTGCATTTCTCGAGGTTGTGAGCATTAAGGTCCGTGCATATCATGTCTCTGCATCTCACCTTTCGAGGCCGTGGGCATTAAGGTCCGTGCATATCATGTCTCTGCATCTCACCTCTCGAGGTCGATGCAATTCCTGACCTGAATGCATTGGTTAGGTTGGTCGTTCCTTCATCTCGGTGCAAGCTTTGTCTTGTACTTCTCATTGCCATCTCGGTGCAGTTCCTGCTTGGACGGCATATCCCGACTCGGTGCATGCCTTGCTTAAAACAACTCATGATCGGTGCATAGTCTAGCCTATACAAGTCTCTGTAGCAACGAGGTCAGTGTTGTTCCTATTTCAAGTCTTATTAGCTCGGTGCAAGTCCTGTAGATAGCTAACGTAGATTGGTGCATCTTCTGATTCATTTCAGGTCAGTGCTTGTCATCGCCCGACTTAGCTGATGCTTTTTCTTTTGACTTGGTGCAAACTTTTCTCTCTCACAAAATAAAGTCAGTGCACTTTATGTTTTACTGATTCTTGTCCGTGCATATCTGTTGCACGATTAAACTCCTACTCAGTGCAGCTTTTACCTTCTTACTCAATACACCAATACGAATTATGCTAAGAGTATGATGAAATGTTTATTTCTTCTCTGACAGTTTATCTGTGCATTCACCTGGATGGCACGTGATCCGAGGTAGATAGACGTCCAGAACATTCTCACACGTACCCCAACATCTTCAGGCGGGAAACGTGGTATCCACAGGCCTAAGGTTCTGGATCATATATATATATATATATATGTTGAGGAAAAGGGTTCGAGAGGTGATGGAACAGTGAGAAAGAAGAGCAGCGTGGGAGTAGTGCTTCAAGAGAGAAAACCAGAGACAACACACTCCATCCAGAGCTAAGAGAAAATTTTCTGAGAGAGAGAAGCGATTGTGAATGCAAAGATCTGCTGCTACGGAAGCTACATTACTTTTGTTTTTCTGAGAAAATTGTCGTTCATCGATCATTTTGTTTTCCAGTTTCTCTTACTTTTATTTCATTCTGTTACCCTCCACTGTTTGGAGGAAGGGAGAAGTTCTCTAGTTCCCTCCATTGTCTTGGAGAAAGAGAGGCTCGATCCTCTGGTTGTGTGAGTTACTTGGGAGTAACTGCACAGGGTTCCCTTTGCTGCATGCAAAAGAAGGGACATTGGTTCTCAAGTGTTTTCTTCTAGTCAATTAGAAGACTGAGGAGGCTGTTCCTCAGGGCAAGCTGTTTGGCAGCAGTTGTTGCAGACTGAGTCTGCTGTGTGCGACTCTATATTGCAAGGAAACCTTACTCTCTTGAGTAAGGGGTGGCCGTAGATTACGGATAGCAATCGAACCACCTAAAAATTCCTAGTCTCCTCTGTGGTTTACTTGTTTACGCTACGTTGTTCTCCATCTACTTGACACATTGCTTCATTGTGGGTGGCTTTCTCGATCTCATTTCTCTTACTGGTCATCTTTGTTGCTTGTCTCCGAAGTCTTTTTCACTGCAACATGAGGGGTTAAGAAATCGTGTCTTAGTTGTTTGAATTTGGGAGTGATCTATTAAACCCCCCCTTCTATCTCACTTTCCGCTGCACGTATCATTCCTTACCCTCTTCCGAGCAAAATACTTCTCTGAATATGTTAAGGAGAGGAAAGCTATGGAATTTGCTGCGTTACGTCAAGACATGATGATAGTAGCGGAGTATGAACTCCAATTTTCTAGGCTGGTGCCTTATGCTCCTCATTTGGTTAGTACCGACTTATTAAAAGCTAACTGGTTTATGGATGGATTGAGGCCTAACTTTATTAAACAACTTGGGACTCAGAATATCCGTACATATGTGGAGATGGTCCAACGGGCACATCTATGCGAAAGGACCTTAGAAAAGGTCGAAAAACTTAAAGGTAAAGGAGAAGAGCCGAGCCGAAGGTCTGATCAGCATGAAAATAAGGGAAAGTTTAGTATCATGGAACCTTACAAATCCCTTGATAGTAAGAAGAGATCCCAGAATGGGAGTGGTAGTGGCATGCACGTTTTGCGAGAAATTTGGTCATTCGGTCAAAGAGTCCTGGAAGCGTCTCAGCGCTTGCTTATGATGTGGCAGTCGGGAGCACCGCATGCCAGATTTCCCCCTTATAAAGGAACAATGTTCCGATGGTGGACATAAGCGACAGACTCGTCTTAATGCTATTATGGAAGATGAAGAAGCGCCCAAGAATGATGGGCTAATGGAAGGTACTATCCAAATCTATTCCCATCCTGCATTCATACTATTTGATATTGGTGCTTCTCATTCCTTTATATCTACTACTTTCACAAAAAGATTGCGGATTTCATCAGTGCCTCTACCTTCAGACCTAGCAATCACTACACCATTAGGTCCAGGAACCAAACTTACAACCTACTACCCTGATAGTGAGGTAATGGTAGAACGTCCTAATCTTCCAGCAAACCTCGTATGCCTTGACATGGAGGGCTACGATGCTATTTTAGGTGTAGATTGGCTCATAGACCATGACGCCTATATAAACTGTCGCAACCGGATTTTTCTATCTCAAATGATGGAAGATTATTATTTAAGGATCGAATTTGTGTGCCAAATGATGATGATACTAACAAATTGATCATGGAATAAGCTCACAAGTAAAGATATGATATTTACCCTGGTGCTACCAAGATGTATCAAGATTTAAAAAGAAGCTTCTGGTGGCCCAACATGAAAAGAGAAGTACCAGACTTTGTAGCTCACTGTCTCACTTGTCAGTAAGTAAAGGCAGAACATTTAAAGCCTGTTGGGAAATTACACCCCTTAAATATTCCCGAGTGGAAGTGGGAAAGTATATTGATGCGGGACAGACAAGGGAGACGACACTATAAGGTGCCAACCTCGGACTCTAGATGAAGACGCGACTAGCAACACACACCAGGGAGACGCTAAGCCCGACACTATGAGCTCCTAGTGATGAAACGTCGCTAACAGAAGTGGAAGCTCACTCCTCATCCCAAGCGAGGGAAAGCGCGGACCGTGCGCGGTTAAGGAACCGGCGGAGGTCAAGGGTAGTCCGACTCAACTTCCGGACTCGGATCGAGTCATGAGACGGGTCACTCTCACTCTCACAGTGGTGACATGGACACATGGGCTAGTACCTACACTCTCGGCAGTGGCATACGAACATATACTAGCTAAGTATATAAAATGCCAAGAAGTTAAGACATTTACCTCCACGCACCCGGCGTGGCGAAGACACCCCGGCCAATTTACGGATCCCCGGTTAAACAATTTAACAATAGTACAAATATTTGACCCACTCCACGCAGGGAGGTAAAAGGTCACATGTGGGCCCCGGGGATCACGCAAATCAGGTTAACAGGCAGCATCTTGATGTAGTCCGGCGGTGCCGAAATCCGTGTTTTTTGTGCTTTCCGAACGGCGGGTTCTGCGGGCTCGTGGGGCCCACGGATGGCGCTGTCCTCCGGATCTGCAGGGATTGGTCCCACTATGATGAAGACCCCTGGTGGCACGCCTCCACGGACGGCGGTCGGCCGGGAACACCGATCGGTGGCCGGTCGGGTCTGATCTCCAAGTGGTGGAATGGCTGCCCACGGATTTCAGTTCTATTTTTCCATCACGTGCTCCGACGAAAACGGCCGCTGCGATCAGCCCCGTCGTCAGAATGTGACGAAACTAGCGCCGTTGGAAAGAGGACTCAAAATCCTCCAACCTAGAGCCATTTGATTCCTCTGAACCTACGCGAACCTAAGCCTTAACTATTTTTCAAAGCTCTGCTCCACAGTTTCAGAAAACTCAGATCAGCACATCAGTTCCCTGTAAACAGCCATTGACTGCCTACATGCAGTGGGATTCAGACTTTGAACTCTTCTTAAAAGTTGTAGATAATCAAACCACGAAATTGGGATAAGTTTTGGAATTGGATTTGGAGGTGGGGGTGATTTGATATGATTTTTGGAGTGACTGGTGGTCGGATCTGGGAACAGGTGGATAGAACTGTTGATGGGTCTGAGAACGAATTTTGGAAATATGAGATGGACGAACTAGAAATTTAAAAACATTGTGGATGAAGGGATGGATGGAAGGAAACTCCAGTAAAATTTATGGGACGAACAAAAATCAAAAGGTGGACCTAAGACTTAAAACTCAGGGCGGATATGAAACTGGACATACTGCTGACAGAACTAAAATAGAAGAGTGGACGAAAATCTAAAAATATGAAACAGGATCTGAATGACAAACTAAAATTTATGAGAGATCCTTGACACCTCTGGAACCTCCAGTTAAATTCCCAGGTCGATCTGAGCTCGTGGCTGAGACACAAATTTCGTGGAAGTTGCTGTGGTACTGCGCGGGCAGAACTCCGATGAAGACGATGGTGGTGCGGTGGCGGCTCGTGGCGGCGGCGAGGATGACCGGAACTTGTAGGGGAGGAGTCACACCTCCAGAGGCAACCTTCACAGCTGCAAGGGGGAAGAGAGGGGCGCACCAAGCTGGAGCTCTAACAATTTCTTTGATTCAAATGACATTAATTCAAGAAAATGAGAAAATACAAGCACATATAGGTCACCCATCTAATCCATCCTCCACCGTTGGATCTAGGGGTGTGAGATGGAGGGCTGGGATGGCATGTGACCATTCCACAAAATTTACAATAAAAAAATAAGGGGGGGCTGCCCTTTGACTAGGGGGGAACAAGCTTGACATGGTAGGTGGGGTGGGTGGCCAATTCTTGACTTTCCAAGTCACTTGTCCCCCACTTGGCCCACCCTTCTAGAAGCCTCCATTTGGAAGGTTGACTGACCTCACATGGGGCCCTAGGGCTGAGGTGGATCAATGGGAGGGGGCCTGGGGGTCCCGTGGGGCCCGGGGGTCCCATTTTACAAATAAGTCCCTCTTACAAGTAAAATTACATACCGAATAAAATGAAGTAAACATACATTAAACACAAATAAAGTCTAACTAAATATGATAAATGGGGAGGCTCAAGGCGGAGTCTCCAGAATGTCTGCGAGCCAGATTGATGCTGAGGTGGCTCGAGTCGTGCTCCGTGTGCGGTACCGGTGGCTCGGCGTATCATGCCGATCAACTGCTCGGGTGTCCGCACCAATTCTCCCCGGGTGGGAGAAACTCGACCCTGTCGAGTAAGGGTCTGCATCGCTCCTGTATCGCTCCAAAAGGTCCGGATCAATCCGCTGCAACTCACCATGTGTGATCCATGTGTCCTCAGTAGCGGGCCGTCCTCTCCATCGCACTAGATAGCGCGGGTAAGATCCACTCCTGGTAACTGTCACCTGCTCGTCCAGTATACGATCTATATGCTCACGCTACCGTGATAAAGGGGCTAGAGGTGGAAGTGGACACTCAGGTGTGGGATCACTCTCAAGGGGAGGAGATGGCTGAAAAGGCTCACTAGGGATCACCGCTGGGTCCCTATATGCAACAAGATCTGATACATTGAAGGTAGAGCTTATACCATATTCCTCGGGCAGGTCCACAACATACGCGTTGGATCCAACGCGTTTCAACACTCTAAAGGGACCGGCTCCTCGAGCTTGCAACTTCTTAACGGTTCCAGAAGGAAACCATTCTGGTCTTACCCTGATCATGACGTACTCGCCCTCGTGGAACTCTCTATGGTGTCGGTGGGCATCGGCTAACTCCTTGTGCCGTGCATTGCTGGCCTCAATATGATGACGGATGTTGTCATGCAAACTCCTAACATGCCTAGCAAACAACTCGGCCGACTCCGACACTCTAGCATGGACAGGCATGGGGACAAGGTCAACCGGTTTCCTAGGCCTACGACCTATGACAATCTCAAATGGACTCATGCCGGTAGACCTATTCACCGAATCATTATATGCAAACTCAGCCATGGGTAGAATGAGATCCCAATCTCCAATGCGGTCCCTAACTAGACACCTCAAAAGATCTCCCAGACTCCTATTGACCACCTCGGTCTGACCATCTGTCTGGGGGTGATATGCAGTGGAAAACATGAGATGCGTACCCATCATATGCCATAGTGTCTTCCAAAAATAGGAAGTGAACCTAACATCACGGTCAGACACTATAGTGCGAGGCAACTCGAACTTGCACACCACATGAGTAAGGAATAGGCGGGCTACCCTAGAAGCATCCGAAGTCTTCGAGCAAGGGATAAAGAGGGCCATCTTCGAGAAACGGTCAACCACAACATAGACCGAATCATGCTTCCTGGAGGTACGTGGCAATCCCAAAACAAAGTCCATACTAACGTCCTGCCACGGGGCATCAGGCACGGGAAGAGGCGTATAAAGGCCCGAGCTTTGCTTCTTCATTTTGGCCGTAGCACATGTACGGCACTGAGCCACAATGTTAGCAACATCGCGCTTCAATCTTGGCCAATAAAATCGATGCTCTACTGCCTCGATAGTCTTGTTCGGACCAAAGTGGCCGGCTAGACCTCCCGCATGTAGTTCCCACACAAAGAAATCTCGAACCGAAGTTCGGGGAACACATAGCCTACTACCTCAGAAGAGGTAACCCTCCTGGAGCATATAGTCCTCATGATCTCTCGAGGGTCCGGCCTAGAGAGTGGCAAAAATCTGACCGAAGTCAGGACAATCAACATAGGCCTCCTTCATCTTCTCCAACCCTACGACCTCGGCACTCATGGTGGTAAGCAAACATGCTCGCCGACTCAAGGCATCAACCACCTTGTTCTCCACTCCAGCCTTATGTTTAAGCACAAAGGTGAACTGTTGGAGATACTCAACCCAACAACTATGACGCAAATTCAGCTTCTTTTGGGAATGGACGTACCTCAAAGCCTCATGATCGGAGTATAAGATAAACTTCTGATGTAATAGGTAATGCCTCCAATGCCTAAGAGCCTGAACAACTGCGTAGAATTCTTTATCATATGTAGAATATCACAGCTTTGCGTCATTCAACTTCTCGCTAAAATAGGCGATCAGGTGGGACTCCTGACTCAAAACTCCTCCTATCCCAACACCCGATGCATCACAACAGACCTCAAACACCTTCGAGAAATCAGGCAGTCGAAGGATAGGTGTCTGGGTCATGCGCTCCTTGATGTCCCTGAAGGCGGCAGCCGCGGCCTTCGTCCATGTAAAAGTGCCCTTCCGGATGCAATCCGTGATCAGGGCGGTGACGGAGCTAAATCCGCGAATGAAGCGACGGTAGAACGTCGTAAGGCCATGAAAACTACGGACATCATGAACCGTGCGGGGTTCCGGCCACTCTACAATGGCCCGGACCTTCTCCGGATCAGCGGAGACCCCCGTACTAGACACTATGAAACCCAAGAAGGTAAGCTGAGGTGTCATGAAGGCACACTTCTGTGGGTTTGCAAATAGCCGCTCTCGCCTGAGAAGTAGACAGACCTGCCGAAGGTGGTCTAAGTGGTCCCCCGTGGTGCGGCTATAGATAAGGATATCATCAAAATACACCACTACAAAGACTCCAATGAACGGTCGAAGGACCTGAGTCATGAGCCGCATGAAAGTGCTAGGGGCATTGGTCAACCCAAAAGGCATGACCAACAACTCATATAGACCGTCCTTGGTCTTAAATGCGGTCTTCCACTCATCACCTGGCCTAATCCTCACCTGATGGTAGCCACTCTTAAGATCGATCTTCGAAAAGATAGTGGCACCAGCCATCATGTCTAGCATATCATCAAGGCGGGGAATAGGGAACCTGTACTTCACGGTGATTTTGTTGATGGCACGACTATCAATACACATTCTCCATGTGCCATCCTTCTTTGGGGCGAGTAATGCGGGTACAGCACATGGACTCATGCTGTCCCGGATAGATCCTCTCTGCACAAGCTCATCGACCTGCCGTTTAAGCTCGGCATGCTCCGTGGGGCTCATTCGATAATGAGGAAGGTTGGGCAAAGAAGAGCCCGGAACAAGGTCGATGGCATGCTGAATATCCCGCATAGGTGGGAGTCCCTCGGAAAGCTCATCGGGAAATACATCAGCATACTCCTGCAGAATGGGAATAACCTCGGGTGGGAGCTCACCCTCGGAGTCCCGCTCCACCTCTCGAACCGTAATGGCAAATACCGGATAGCCCTGACTAAGCTCCTGCTCCATCTCCCGGGAGCTAATCATCATCAATCTCCTCGTCGAGGGCTCTCCTGGGCCAGAGGTAACGGTCATAGCCCGAGCTGGGCATGGGGTACTAGGCCCGGGAACGGAAGGCTCCGGAGCACTAGGGCCAGTACTACCCCTGACTGATGGGCTCTTGGGCCGATGGGGTTCGAGAGTAATCCATTGGCCCTCATGGTCGAAGGTACAGGCGTTCGACCGGCCATGGAGTGTGGCATCCCAATCAAATAACCATGGCCTACCCAGAATAATGTTGCCCACCTCCATAGGTAGGACATCACACCAAACCTCGTCACGGTAGGCATAGAACTGCAGTGGGACCAAGCAACGCAGCCTGATCGGAATGGAAGTGGAATCCACCCATGATACACGATAGGGGCTAGGGTGATCCACAGGTGTAAGACCAAGACGGGAGACAGCACCCGTGGAGATTGCATTGATGCAACTCCCGCTATCAATAATCACCTTGCACATATGTTTACCCAGCCTACAGAAGGTATGAAAAATAGTGGTCCGACGCCAGTCATCACTGGCCTGTGGCTGGGTGAGAATACACCTGACGACCCCCACATGGGTATCATCGGGATGCGGGGCCTCCTAATCGTCACCTTCGATCTCATAATATTCATCAGCTAGCTCCTGATTGGCCACATAGGTGACTAACTCGAGGCCCGAGGGGGTGGTATCCTCGGCCTATGTGTCCCCAATGTGAAGAGATGGGCTGGTTGGCGAAATGGCCAAACCCATTGCAGTGATAACACTGCTGCCGTGATCCACTAGGCTCCCCAATCATAGGTCCTTTACCTATATCCTCCCGACGGATAGGAGGCGTAGGCAACAAAGGATGTGCAGGAGGTGCGGGTGCCGGTGGACGGGCTATGGGTGGGGCCGTAAGATGTTGGGGACGAGGAAGGTCCCTCGGGGGTGGAGGACGAGGCCTAGGAGCAAAGGGCTCGGGGCGAGCGGGCTCCTGAGGTCGAGCCATGGGGGCCCTTGGATACGTGCCAGATGAGCCACGAGGCTCGACACTACGAAGGGGGAAAGAGCCCAACCGATGGGGTGACTCGAACTCAGCCTCGAATTGCTCCAATTCGAGAGCAACCTGATATGCATGCTCCAAAGTGGTGGCATTGCGGTGAAAGCGTTCATATTGATAATTAGGCCGCAAACCTCTCCGAAAGTGGGATATCGTCATGGTGCTCTCTTCCGTGACCCCGCACCGCAAATAATACTCATCGAACTCGGCGGTGTACTCGGTCACGGATCGGTTCCCTTGGGAAATACTTTGCCACTTGTCTATGAGACGTTGGCGATATGAGGCGAGAAGGTATTTCTCCCTCAATTTGGACTTCATGTCATCCCAAGTACCGATTTGGGGTTGACGTCGCTGGTTGAGCAGGCTCTCCACATTGGTCCAATAAGTTTGGGCCTGCCCTTGCAGCTTCATCTTTGCGTATCGGACTCTTCGGTGGTCCATCATCTCAAACCACTCGAAGTACCGGTCCATGCCGGCCTCCCAATCTAGATACACCCTCGGGTCCAAGGACCCGCTAAAAGTGGGAGGGTCCGCACGCACACCCCTTAGAATGCGGTCGTCATCCTCGTCATCACGATTCCGTCGTTGATGACGATGACCATTACCCCCATGATCATTATCAGATGCATAATCATCCACCACATGCACCTGTTGAACCCCAACATTCTCTACCTGAGCCCTTGGCACAGCGGGTTGCTGCACCGGCTCCTGTTGGCCGTTCGTCGGCGCGGGTTGCGCCGCTACTGGGCCCCTCTCTAGGACGGCAATTCTCCCAACAAGGCCTTGAATGGACTGCTCCGAAACCCTGGCCCGATCCTCGAGGGCCTTCATCCGCCCTTCTAGACGCGTCCCTATACCATCCACACGCGTACTAAGACCATCCATGCGCGTACTAAGACCATCCATGATGGCCCGGAACATCTCGGCCGTGGAAGACTCATCGAAACTACGGGCTCAGGAGTCCGCCATAGGTGGTGATGGCGAGTATTGGGTGCCTTGACGGGTGGGCATGCAAAGACGTACGGACTAGGTGACACCGACCGACTAATGCAAACACACTAAATGATGCACTTAAACCTAAATGCAATTTGAAAACACTCTTTTTTTGGTATTTTGAAAAGAATGTAATTTAAAACACTTTTTTTATTTTATTTTGAAAATAATGTGACTCGACTACACCCTAGACACGGCCAAGACTCGGTACGCGGCGGAGATAATCGGCCCGAAGGTCACTCACACAAGTGTGCGGTCTTCCCGATAGGCGTAACCTAACAGTCGGACAACACCTTTTGATATACCGAGTGAAGGTGTGTATGGGGTAACCTTGGACTATGCAAGACTTATGCACGACTACCCTAGACTCGACTGGCTCTGATACCAAACTGATGCGGGACGGACACGGGAGACGACACTATAAGGTGCCAACCTCGGACTCTAGATGAAGACGCGACCAGCAACACACACCAGGGAGAGGCTAAGCCCGACACTATGAGCTCCTAGTGACAAAACGTTGCTAAAAGAAGTGGAAGCTCACTCGTCATCCCAAGCGAGGGAAAGCACGGACCGTGCGCGGTTAAGGAACCGGCGGAGGTCAAGGGTAGTCCGACTCAACTTCCGGACTCGGATCGAGTCACGGGACGGGTCACTCTCACTCTCACAGCGGTGACATGGACACACGGGCTAGTACCTACACTCTCGGCAGCGGCATACGACCATATACTAGCTAAGCAAATGAAATGCCAAGAAGTTAAGACCTTTACCTCCACGCACCCGATGTGGCGAAGACACCCCGGCCAATTTACGGATCCCCGGTTAAACAATTTTACAATAGTACAAATATTTGACCCACTCCACACAGGGAGGTAAAAGGTCACATGTGGGCCCCGGGGATCACGCAAATCAGGTTGACAGGCAACATCTTGATGTAGTCCGGCGGTGCCGAAATCCGTGTTTTTGTGCTTTCCGAACGGCGAGTTCTGCGGGCCTGTGGGGCCCACGGATGGCGCTGTCCTCCGGATCTGCGGGGGTGGGTCCCACTATGATGGAGACCCCTGGTGGCGCGCCTCCACGGATGGCGGTCGGCCGGGAACACCGATCGGTGGCCGGTCGGGTCCGATCTCCAAGTGGTGGAATGGCTGCCTACGGATTTCAGTTCTATTTTTCCAGCGCGCGCTCCGACGAAAACGGCCGCTGCGATCAGCCCCGTCGTCGGAATGCGACGAAACCAATGCCATTGGAAAGAGGACTCAAAATCCTCTTACCTAGGGCTAGTGAACTCCTCTGAACCTGTGCGCACCTGAGCATTAACTATTTTACAAAGCTATGCTCCAAAGTTTTAGAAAACTCAGATCAGCACATCAGATCCCTGTAAACAGCCGTTGACGGCCTACGTATAGTGGGATTCAGACTTTGAGCGCTTCTTCAAAGTTGTAGATAATCAAACCAAGAAATTGGGATAACTTTGGGAATTGGATTTGGAGGTGGGGGCGATTTGATATGATTTTTGGAGTGACTGGTGGTCGGATCTGGGAATAGGTGGACAGAACTGTTGATGGGTCTGAGAACGAATTTTGGAAAATATGAGATGGATGAACTAGAAATTTAAAAAACTTGTGGATGAAGGGATGGATGTAAGGAAACTCCAGTAAAATTTATGGGACGAAAAAAAATCAAAAGGTGGACCTAATACTTAAAACTCAGGGCGGATATGAAACTGGACAGACTGCTGATAGAACTAAAATAGAAGAGTGGACGAAAATATAAAAATATGAAACGGGATCTGAATGACAAACCAAAATTTATGAGAGATCCCTGACACCTCTGGAACCTCCAGTTAAATTCCCAGGTCGATCTGAGCTCGTGGCTGAGACACAAATTTCGTGGAAGTTGCTGTGGTACTGCGCGGGCAGAACTCCGATGAAGACGATGGTGGTGCGGTGGCGGCTCGTGGCGGTGGCGAGGATGACCGGAACTGGTAGGGGAGGAGTCACACCTCCAAAGGCAACCTTCACAGCTGCAAGGGGGAAGAGAGGGGCGCACCAAGCTTGAGCTGTAACAATATCTTTGATTCAAATGGCATTAATTCTAGAAAATGAGAAAATACAAGCATATATAGGTCACCCATCTAATCCATCCTCCACCGTTGGATCTAGGGGTGTGAGATGGAGGGCTGGGATGGCATGTGACCATTACACAAAATTTACAATAAAAAAATAAGGGGGGGGGGTAGCCCTTTGACTAGGGGGGAACAAGCTTGACATGGTAGGTGGGGTGGGTGGCCAATTCTTGACTTTCCAAGTCACTTGTCCCCCACTTGGCCCACCCTTCTAGAAACCTCCATTTGGAAGGTTGACTAACCCCACATGGGGCCCTAGGGCTGAGGTGGATCAATGGGAGGGGTCCTGGGGGTCCCGTGGGGCCCATGGGTCCCATTTTACAAAGAAGTCCCTCTTACAAGCAAAATTACATACCGAATAAAATGAAGTAAACATACATTAAACACAAATAAAGTCTAACTAAATATGATAAATGGGGAGGCTCAAGGCGGAGTCTCCAGAATGTCTCCGTGCCAGATTGATGCTGAGGTGGCTCGAGTCGTGCTCCGTGTGCGGTACCGGTGGCTCGGCGTATTATGCCGATCAACTGCTCGGGTGTCCGCACCATATATGGATGGATTTTATCATGGGTTTACCTAAGACAAGATGAGGACATGATGGTATATGGGTGATCATAGAACGATTGACTAAATTTGCGCATTTTCTACCAATTAAAAGTCGATAGTCTGTAGATGTACTAGCAGCATTACACATGAAAGAGATTGTGAAACTATATGGTGTCCCTATCACCATTATATCTGACCGAGACCCTCGGTTCACATCACAATTCTGGAAGGGTCTTCAACATTCATTAGGGACCCAACTAAATTTTAGCACTATGTTTCATCCACAAACCGATGGTCAAACTGAAAGGACAAATCTAGTGGTGGAAGATATGCTCAGAGCTTGTGCTATTGACTTTAGAGGAAGTTGGCACGGCCATTTACCTCTAGTGGAATTTGCCTATAACAATAGCTATCAGGATAGAATTCAAATGGCACCATTTGAGGCTCTATAAAGTAGAAGTTGTCGATCGCCTATTTGCTGGAGTGAAGTAAGAGAAAGGTAATTTCTCGATCCCGATATCGTCAGGGATAGTACCGAGAAGATAAAGCTTATTCGAGAACGGCTCCATATAGGTCAAGATAGATGGAAATCATATGCGGATAATCGAAGGCAAGACCTGGAATTTCAAGTAGGAGACCATGTATTCCTTAAGGTTTCTCCAGGTCAAGGTATTCGAAGATTCAGTATCAAAGGTAAGTTTACTCCAAGATTCATTGGCCCCCTCAAAATTCTCTAAAGGATTGGTGAAGTCGCATATCGAATAGCTTTACCCCCTCAATTAGCAGGAGTTCATGATGTATTTCACGTCTCAATGCTCAAGAAGTATGTACCTGATCCTTTCCATGTCATCACTTGCGACAACCTAGAAATTAAAAAGGACTTGACATACAAGCAAAAGCCAATCAAGATCATTGAACGAGAAGTACGAAAACTTCGGAATAAAACTATTCCTATGGTCAAGATCCAATGGACCAAATCATGTCCACATGAAGCAACATGGGAAACTGAAGAAGCCATACGCAAAAGATTTTCAGAGATCTTTGAATGTAAGTACACTCTCCTTAGCAATTCTTATTACACAAAATTTGGGGACCAAATTCTTTTTAAGTGGGGGAGGGTGTAATGCCTGAGAAAATTTTGGGATTTAAAATATAATTATATTAATTATTCCACGGGCGTAAAGGGCAATTAAATGAATTATGGTTAATTGAAACTAATTATTTATGCCATACTCTAATCCAAGAGGGTTAGGCCCATTTACATAAATCCAGTTGGCCCAAAATACTATTTTGGAGCTTAGCCGATATTCTAGAAGCTTAAAACTAGTGTAATCACGGAATTAAGGAGATAAGTAAGATAAAGAGGTGGATAATATCAAAAGAGTTTTTAACTATTCAAATTCGGCACCCAGACTGAAAATAGTCTATCGCGAGACTGCATAGCAATGGGAAGCGGTCTAGCATTAGACAGCTAGGCTCTACAGATTCCGTGAACGAAAGAGAACGTGAAAAGCTTGGAACTTGGGCATCCAAATCGCCTAGGATCGATGCTATCTACTAATTAGATAAGTCTAGAAGGCTAGAAGATCGAATTAAAAACGTAATTTGGATTCTAAGTTCGTTCTAATTCATGAGACCCTAGCAAAACCTTATAAATAGACCCCAAATCTCACCTGTGCGACCTTTACTTTTGGCTCGCATGGAACTATGGTAAAAAGGTAGAATCAGAGGTATGTTTATTCTATGAAGTTGTTCATTTTAGTTATATCTAACTTTCCTCAAAATTTTGTTCTAGGAGATCAAGTCTACAAGGAGTTAGAGGCTTCCAAAGTTGCTGATCCTACACCAATAACCCAGGAATCTATGCAACAGCCTAGTGAAGATCACTGGAATAGAAGCCCTAAAGAAGGTATTTAGAACTAGTAACTTTAGAACTTTTTGTTCTCCTTTATATCTTATATCTACCTTCAAAATTTCACGTCTTTAGGACAAGGGAGTCAGGAGATACAAGGGTGTGAAGTTGCTGGTTTGGTTCAGGACGAGCAGAGAATTAGGGTTAACTTCCAGCCTTAAATTCAAAATTTAAAGCCCAGGACAAAGGTAGGTTATCTCGTGAGAGGTTTAAACTTTATGTCATGGATAAAAGCCCTCTGGTTTCAGTTGATTTCATGCACTGTACACTGAGAATTTATGATTTATTAGGGACTATGTATCTAGCATACTCCTCATGCACAATTCTTAGCCCTAATTGAAGTTAAAAGGAGATTTTTCTTGTTTATTACACAAACCCACGCATATTGTTAGCCTATAGTCATTCTATCATGCTGTAGGAGTTTATACATGCGGATTTCCAGGCATGATATGTCTTAGATTAATATTTTTATTAAGTTTTCTGTAACATAGGAAGAAATGGTCCTCCTGTAGACCGCCAGAAACCCTAGCGGTCGCAGGATAGACCGCTTGGCCCGGTGAAACGGTCCTCCAATAGACCGTTTGAGTTTCTGATTTCTGTATTTAAGTTAACCCGAAACATAATGCAGAATGGCCCTAATTAATGTATGATAAGCCTAGTTAAGTAAGTTTTATTCCTATTTCTAGTGCTTTTATCATATATCTAGTTATGTTAACAGAGCGTTCTAATAGATTTCGTGATTACTTATGCACTTAGAACTATTTTTACACTTATGTTATTTTCATGACCAAATTATATACTTTTGTAATTAACTTGAATTTATATGATTTATGGACTAGTCATGGTTTAATCGTTGTTTTACCATGGTATCTCTCTTATAAGAGTCATTTTCTTATGTACATGGCACATATCTCGGTATGTTTTCATTAGTTACACCTTTGTACATTAAGTATACAATCTTGGACTTGATAATCTCTCCATTGGATATTCCTTCCAATGCATTAGGAAATCTTGTTTCAAGGCCTACATAAGACTCCGCAAGCCTGAGATTCCCACTACGACGTCAAGCTCGTTGTACCGTTAAAACCTATTGTCTAGAAAAGCACTTACCGGTGTTTTGGGTATTCTGAACCTTAGCGGCCCTCTGGATGACAGTCTGATTTCTGTAAGCGGCCCTTCACTAGACCGCTAAGGGATACTAAATGGCCATCCTTTAGACCGCTAAAGCTCCAAATGGTTTTTCTGCATCGATGTCTTTATTCTATGAAATGGTCCAGTAATAGACCGCTTGGTTCCTTATTTAGTATAACCCAACGTTTGACCTTTGGGGTTAGTTTTCTTGAGTTCCTAGATGATCTTAGGATTATCTGGAGCCTCAACCTACGGTAAGTAAGTCAATATTAAAGGTATGAAATGTAATGAAAGTACCGTTATGGTATCGAATTTCTTCCGTAGCATGATGTCCATTTAAGTCATCCTTGAAGTCTCTTGTTCTTAATTGAAGCATTCTTGCCTTGGTTACCTTATTATGAAATTATTGTACAACTTGTACATTATTGGCCACATTATTGTTATAATCGTAGAAGTAGCTTGATTTATACTTGAAGATGTAGTTCGAGCACTGATTGTGTTCAAGGGCTCTATGCTAGTCCCCTCGGCTGATTGTCGAAAACATACTGTAAACCATGGGGTATGATGCTACTGGCTTCACATTGCGCTGGAAGTACTTTCTTTATAAATAAGTGAAAATCCACGGACATGAGTAAAGATCCACGTAAATTCATGAAGTACTTGCTATTAAGCGAAAAGTACTTTCTTGCTTGTTACTTGACTTTCTAGTGCATAGCCTTTATGGTTATGAAAAGTACATTCTTGTTACATTCTTGTTCATGAAAATGTCAAATTTACATTCTTGTCATTTACTTGATCAATCATATACTTGTATCTCATCATGATCATATCTTGTTACATTAGTTTTGTTCACATATTTTATCATATTTGCATGATTTATCTTATTCTCTAGAGGCAAAATATTAATCACTTAAATTCACCTTCATGTTGATACGAAGACACCTACTAGGTAGGTGTGCTCATTACCTATTTTCTCAATATTTTCAGGAAGTACAAGTGAATCGGATTCGGATTATACAAGTAGCGGGTCCGAGAGCGATTAAAGGTTATATGGACGAGTGAAGCCTTAGTTATTAAGTGTCTAGTCAAGTCATGATGTAATCTTTATTTTATTGAGTCTAGTGAAAAGAGTCAAAGATCTTATGTACTTTGATATTATTATTGTTATGGAATAAATTGAAGTTTGGGAAAGTTTATTTATGCAATTACTTTTATGTGATTATCTTGAGCTCTGATTATATTGCTTGCTCGAGATGTACTAGCTGACTGTTCATGTTCCCGATTATTTCCACTACATAATCTCGGGGCGTGACACAAATGCCTTCTAATGGTGTAAAATAGACAACAGTAGGAAAAGCTTCAAAAGGATAGAAGGAGAGTCGACTCAAGTTACAAAGGGAGTTGAGTCCAGTCACATTAAGTTGCGGAACTGATGAAAGGTGACAACTTAAGGAGACTAAGGGTGACAAATAGCTCATTAGAGCTGACAAATAGCCGGTTAGTAGTGACAAATAGCTTCTTTGTTCTGACAAATAGCTGATGGCTATCGCGTATGAAGAGATATGAAGTTCTTCCAGAGAATTTGATTCTGAATGGGTTTCTAAATACTCCTATCATGGATATGAACGGTTTCTAAGTATTGGACGACACAGATGTTGACACCCATTTTTAGCCCGCAAGTTTCATCATTTCTCTTATTCATCATTTTTGATGTCCCGAATTAGCCATTATTTTGGAGCATTCTTGGATGGATTTCGAGCCCATTTTTATTGTTCTCTATCCTTTGAGACCTTGAGATCATGATTTTTTAGAGTCCATGGAGCTTATCTTATCAACTTCTGACTTCTAAGTCGACTTATGACCCATTTAGGTCGGCTTCCATCAAGCAATCGGCACTCTCTCACTATGCAGTCCTGAAAGTGGTTCTTTTTCACCCTCTTCGAATCCTCTATGCAAAATTTTCCCTGCACCATACTTGTTTGATTTTTAAAGATCTACAATTTCTTCTTCTATGCCATTGGCTAGTTCTACCCCGATTGTGATCTATTCACGTTTTTCTAGCAGGCTGTGCTATTCACCTACGTCCCAGAATTTTAGCTCTCTGTTCTAGCCCCATATTCTCCTTCTTATGATCATTTTCTCATCTTTCTCTCTTCATGAAAGTTGTTCCTCTTTCTGTTATCTACAACTTCTTATTCTACCACTTTCGCTAGTTCTGTACCGTTTGAGAGATACACTTCAATTTCAAAAGTCAAACACAGTCTACCCAAAATGTTCCTTCATCGGTGTGAAGGTCTATTAGTAGACCGTCAGAGACCATGTGAAGGTCTATCGTAAGACCGTCACTACCCAAGTGACGGTCTATTAATAGACCGTTACACCCAAACTTATCCGAAATCACCCCGTTCGACCCTCAGAGCCTGACAGAGCTACCCTAGGCCATTACATCACTCTGGCGGTCTTACGATAGACTGCCAGATGACACGGATAGTCCAATTCATGCTGGACTCTGCTCCGTCTTTGTGTGCCGTGGCCCTCTTGCAGAGCCCATAACTTCTTGAATTCTACTCCTAATTGAGCGTCGTTTGTTCTTATGGTTTCTCATTTATATTATCTTGAATTTGATCCATAGATCTCATATTTTCATTGGCTATCTTGCTCAGAAACGCGGATGAAAGTTGGGGGTTTTTGCATCCTAGTTCAACATAAACTCTATAGATTAAGCTCCGGGACTCCCTTCTAGAAGCCATATCTACCAGATCCTTCCACGAAATTGAGTCCCACTTGTTCCTACCTCTTATCCTTTGTATTATCTCGAGATTGATCCATAGAACATGAATTTTGGTGGAATCTATCCTCTAAAATCTTGGGAGAACTTCTTGGGTTTTTCTACAACCTCTATATAAACTGCCGAGTTTGCAGTTGCAAAGAGGGGCTCTTTCCGGACGTGGGGCGAAGACATGCTGCAACTCCAACTCACAACTTTGACCCTGGCTTGAAGAGGGAAGTATTAGGTTTCAATTCCATCCTTCTGGTCTTAATTTGGTTGTCTATACGCTTAGTTCTCCTTCTCTCAAAATCACAAATCATCCCAATTTTTTACATTTTCTGCCACACATGCGTTTTTCCCCGTTTTACATCAATGATTTCTCTCTATTCTCTCAACCAAATTTCATGATTTTAAATCCCATGCATGCACAACACACACACCTATCTTTTCCACCCTTCCATAGTGATTAAAAACCTCCCCCCGGTGAGTTTGCCCTCAATTTCTACCCCTATTTATCACTCCGGGATTTATACTACACTTCATGATCTAATGGGTTTTTACCTTTGTATTTTATCTTTGTTTTGTAGGAGAGCATGATATGAACGTGAGGCCCTCTTCTTCTAGCCGACTGGAAGACGAGGAGGTTTGAATCCACATCATTCCCCGCACCCCTTTGTCAAGCGCGATCAAGTCTTCATCTTTTTCCAAGGTACTCAACGTCGTTTCCTCCATCTCTTCATTCCTTTGGCGTTGTTACGACTTTGGTGGCGATCACGGTATGTTTCTATATCTATTTAACCCCCTTTCATGTATACTTTCATGCCGGTTCATGCTTGTTCATGTGCATATACACATGCTTAGTTGAAGGGGGCGGGATAGAACCTAAAAAATAAATCTACAATTTTTTGGCGATTACGGTCAGACAACAATGCCCATCATGTTTGTTTTAATGCTCTTTTGTAAGTTGGGTTTGTGCATGTGCATATTTAGGTGATATTTTATCCATTCTTCCATTGTTTGGGGCATTTTAAGGGATCTCGTAGTGTGACGGTCCTATAGTAGACCGCTAGAGGAATTTAACGGTCATTTGGTAGACCATTATAGATTCTGGCAGTCCTACATGTATTCTCACATGGACATATTCGTCGAGGCATAACTTTTTCTCCTGAGGTTGGATTGCACTAATTCTTGTTCCGTTGGATAGCCTTTTGTATTGTCTTTCCATCCATATATCATTTGTATCATTTGGTTAACATTTGCATATTCCAATATTGTCCAACATTTTGAGTTTTCTACATAAGTTCTGCAGGCAGACTCAAGGACAGGTTCACATGTACATCTTTGCTCAGTGATTAGACTACCTTCCCGACGTTGGATTGCACTGATTTTTGCTCCATTTGATAGTCCTTTGTATTATATTTCCATCCATACCTTATTTGCATCATTTGGGTTTCATTTGCTTAGATAAAAATTGTTATCATTTTAGCATTTTGTCCATAAAATCTACATGCGGTCTGCGCACAGGTTCACGAGGATAACTTTCTTGGACGATTTAATTGACCTCCCTAGGTCAGATTGCTCTGTTCTTAGTCCTGTTGCGCAGCCCTTTGTATTGTCTTTCCATCCATATATTATTTGCATCATTTGAGTCACATTTGGATAGTCAAATCTTATATCTATTTTTACATTTTATGCATAAAATCTGCATGCAGGTTCAGGGGCAGACACAAAGGTACGACGCTCATTCATGGTTTTTCACTTATTTTAGTGCCTAATTGTCCCTATTTCAGGTCTTGCATCATTGACATTCATATTGTCTTGCATTTTTCATGTATTTTGTGATGTTAGCATGATTTCATGATTGTCTTGCTGTGCTAGTTTTAAGCTAGAATTTGCATGCACTCCGGTGCACATAGGGCCATACATTGCATATCATAGTTGCATTCCCCCTTGGTAAGTGATCCTATCACCTCCATATTCCTTGGGGTCGACTAGATGATCTTATCCAGGACCTCTATAAGTCCCCGTGAGCCGTGGATTCCCACACGGACGCTGAGCTGGTTGTACTTTTTCCACCCTTTAGGCTTGTATTTGCATAAGTGTGAGGGAGTTAACCTTAGTCAACCCAATGTTTGGACCTTATTCCCATAAGATTTCGATCTTGATGGAATTTTTCTCTATTTAAAATCATTAAAAGGTCCATTAAAACTTCTAAAATATTTCTCATCATATCAACTGATTTGACTTGGGTGAAAACTCTCACATTGCATTGTTTGTGTTGTTTGGGTTTGTCCAAGCCCATTAGTGGTGTTTTGTGTTACATCAACATATTTTGCTATTGTTAGGTCCCACTTAGGTTATCCCATTTTGTGCATCCATTGTCCTGTGGTCCATTGTCCATTCGTCTTTGCATTAGTGGGTTCGTCCCCTCTTGTCCTCAAGCCCATTAAGCCCTTACTTCCCCACCTATATTCTCCTTAATATCCTTGTATTAAGTCTCCATTTGCCCTCATGGAGCATCATTCCAATCTCTTGTATCATCCGTTCCCCCAATCTTCTTCCTATTCCCGCGTGGAATCCTTTTCCCATGCGGGCCCATCTTCCCGTGCTCCCTCCAATCCATCCGAGGAACATGCTAATCGCATGGCCCATCTTTCAAGTCTTGTTCGCCAAATGGACCTAGCCCAGGCCCATCGTCTTATTGAAAATCATCTTAATGGGCCTTCTTCTCATAATGGGCCTTCCTATCTTTATGGGCCTCCTTTTTCTTCCCATGCAGCTAGCCCGATTCCTAATACTCATTCATCTAATGGGCCTCATTTTTTTAATGGGCATTCCTAATACTCATTCATCTAATGGGCCTCATTTTTTTAATGGGCCACCTTCCTTCAATGGGTCCCATTCTCTTAATGGGTCCCGTTCCCTTCATGGTCCTTTTATTCTTAGTGGGCCCCCATCCTTCAATGAGCTGCCATCTTCCTCTAATGGGCCCTCTTCTACTCTTAATGGGCCCCCTTCCTTTAACGGGCCTTCTTATTCTCTTAGTGGACCTACTCTTCTTAATGGGACTCCATCTCTACCCATGCTGCTGCTAGCCCGAGTAGTCCTCATATTCTTGATCCTTCCAGGTCCATATATCCTTCTACTCCTAGAATGGGCCCTTCTTCTTCTCAGCTCGGATCCTCTTATCTGGCCCAATATCATTCTGGTCCAAATTCACTAGCTCAAGTTGGCCCATATTCTTCTCGATCTCTCCCTATCCAGGAGATGATTGCTCAAGCCCAGCGCCAGCTTGATGAACTTAAATGCCAAATCAATCCCAAATCCTCCATAAGTATTCCATTTGCATTTCAAGGTCTTCGGCTTCCGCCATCTTCACAAATTACCGCATATCGCCGTTATGGTGGAGTCGGTGACCCCTATGTGCACTTGAAGGAGTTTATTTATGAGTTGGCCTAGTTTCGACCTGACCAACGCTTGATGGCCTATCTATTTGGTCTGTCATTGGAAGGCCCGGCTCGGGATTAGTTCTTCTCCCTTCCGCAAGAGCAAGTTGTGAATTTTCAAGCCGTGCAAGAGAAGTTCATTCAGTAGTTTCAAGACCAGGTTGGGCCCAAGTATTCCATAGTGGATTTGGCCCATGAGATGATGAAGCCTGAAGAGGAGTTCTCTACATTTTCTAATTGCTGGCGTCGCCTTGCCACGTAGGTCTCGGGACACATTCTGGAGGGAGAGAAAATCAAGATGCTAATATCTAATGCCACGCCCGAGTATCAGTTTATCTTAGCCCTCAACGATATCACCTCCTGGAAACAACTTTACTGCAGAGCCCGCTTCATCTGCCAACAACTCCAAGATTCCCTTGACCCCAAGTCCTCTCCACCTTCTACGTCTCCACGCACCCCGCCATCTACATCTACCTCCACATACCAACCTTCCGCTTATACATACCAGTATCCTTCCACATACCAACCCTCCACGAGTCAACCATACACCCCTGCATATGAAACCTCCACGAGTCAACCTACCACCATTCATAGTCAGCCTTCCACTTCTGCTACCCACATGCGTCTCCGCCTATATCTCCACCCCCGATAAAGTAAACACCACATCCCGAGCAGGTGAATGCCCCCCCTCATCCTGCTCCACATATGCCTTCACCAAATCTCTCCACCACTAGCCAAGCACTATTGCATATGCAACCTTCACTTTCGTCTCCACAACCTTCTCTACCATTACATATCCCTCGGCATCCACCTTGCCAGAAGCAGGTTCCTCGTATTCCATTGCCGGAGTGTTTCACCGATATCTTTAGGGCTTTGATGGCCACTCATGCATTGCCGCTCTCTCCGGTTGTACCTTGCCGACCCACGGTCGGGGATATGCTCCAGTTCTATTATTTCCACCGCCAGTAGGGGCATTTGGTTGAAGATTGTCCTGAGTTCCAGGATTATGTTTATGATCTGGAAGCTAAGAAAAGGATTGATTGGGCAGCTATTCACAAAGTCATTTTACATCTTCGCAGCTAACAGCAACAGCAAGAAGTGCCGCCCGGGTAGCCGTCTCCATTACTTCAAGACCAGGGGCACCCCTGTGATTCCTCGTATAGTGTTGCACTTGCTCCGTCACCTACCCTGTTACCTTCGCCATCTCGTACCCCGGCTCCATCACCGCCACAAACCCAAGCCTCTACTCAGGTTAGTGCCTCCCCTTCTTCTCCCGCCACCACTACCACTACTTCTATCCCTAACACCGCTCGACGCGTTGTGTCGACACGTCGACGGTGGACACCACAACCTCCCTCTTCACCCTCTCCACCTCCATGTCCACTACCCCCATAGCCTTCATCACTATCCTCAACATCTCCATTACCATCACCAGCATCTTCATCTCTACCACCAGTGCTTCCATTACCACCTCCATCTCCACCCTCGCCTCCATCTCCGCCATCACCTTTCCCCGAGCTTGAGCAAGCCACACCTTTGCCTTTACCTTTACCCTCAGCCACGCATTCACCTTCTCCTTTGTCGCCACCCAAGCCTATCATCGCCACATCGCCTGCGCTTTCACTTTCCATCACCACTCCCGTTGGAGCCTCCATGCCTTCCAAACCTTCACATGTGCCACCCAAACATATTCCCTTTACTTCGCCAACCACTTCCACCCCACGGAGCGGGTGTGCGCTTCCATTGGTGCCCCTTGGGTCTAATCCCCAGGGAGATAATAAGCCAAGTCAAGATGATTCAGTGCCAGCCATGCATTTCAAGATTCAAGATTTTATCTGTCGAATGCCGATCCGCGTCCTAGTCCATGGTTATTTTGGGGATGATGCGTCTCTACTTCAAAGATGATAGCTGCTAAGAAGAGTTCCCTTGAGTTGATGCCAGTTTCTTCCTGAGTAAGGCCGGTGGCAATCTCTTGGCTCACCAAAGAGTTCACCGTTGATGCTATTATTTCTCCTCGCTCTATTGGCATTCAGATGACAAGCCAAGAAGGGTTCTCTACCCGTGTTGTGCTAACGCATACAGCCGCCAAGCACATTATGGATTCTATGTTCAAGGGACAATTGGCCGTATCTTCTGCACTTTCCAAGGATATTCTGCACTTGTTATGTAGTCTTCCTCAGTTTATTAGCAAGCTAGAAATGTCAACACTGTGTATTACTCTCCCTCAGCTTCACCCGTCTCTTATATCAAGGGAGTTGTGCTTCAAGGTTGAGTTTCGAGTGGAGTTGCCGAATCTCATGCTTCTAGTGCCGAGACACAAAACCCTGTGGGTTTGTGATATTCATCACCATGAAGGGTTACTTGTCCAAGAATGTCCACCTACTGTTGTTAGCACTGGGTGTCTAGGGCCAACTGCCCTAGCAAAGCTGCATATTCATAATTGGGCTAGGCCATCGGCCAGATGGGCCCGTTATTTAAGACATTGTAAGTCGAGAAAGCCAAAGGTACGAGCCCACGCCAGGCGGGTCCATTACAAGTTAGTTTCTGCTAAGAAGAGGCGGCAGTATAGGTTCAAGAGCCATCAGTTGTGCAGTCAGGGGTCCACCTCTTCCTCTCTTTCTTTTCATTCATCCTTCCTTCTACTCAGTCCCCACCTTTGGGTCGTGTACCTTCCTCCATCTAATCCTATTTCCATCATTTTCTCCTCCTTCCGTAGGTCCGCGCGTCCCCATTCCTCTCCCTTTTCTCTAGATACTCCAGATTTTCCCTCCTCTCGCAATTCTAGGCCTTGACCTTTGTCTTTTCATCCCGATCTCGGGACATCTCCCAGGTCTACTCTTCCAGTATCTCCAGGTCCCGTCTCTAGTTCTCTTTCCTCGACCCTATTGGGTGTCTCTCATTCTCCTTCTCCGACCTTGTCGGATGATTCTCGTCCCTCTTCTCCGACCACGTCAGATGATTCTTCTTCTCATCTTTCCACTCACTCTTCCTCACCCTTTCGGGGTCATTATCCTATTGAGTTATAGTTTTGATGATCACTAAACTTAATGTGTGATTATATGATGATAACTAAACTTGTATGATTCGGATGGCAAATGGCAACGATTACATGGTCTTGATCCTTGGTTTGCATATGATTGGTGTTACAAGAGGCAAGAGATTTCATAACCTCTTTAATGTGAACAAGCATGGTATTAACCCTAACTATCTTGTTTACAGGATTAAACTCATGGCAGTCACCTGGTGAACCAAACATGTGGATAATCACCATGCTCCTCTACAATCCAAAATAGGTGGTATATGTCATGTACTATCATGAACTATTGGTAAGGCTCTTACCCTATTATACACTCCTTGGTATTGAGTGTTCCATGAGGTTATTTCATTAATAATTTACTTGGGATGATTGAGTTTTATCTATTGATTCTTAGCCTAGAACTTGATCCTTACCTCAGAACATGTGTGTTTCAAAGTGTTCATATGCACCTAGATCATGAGGTTTCATGCCCTTGCAAAACTCACTTTCGTGCGCCCTCGCCCACGGATCGACCTACGCGGTCAGGTCGCGGGGGTCAAGGGGGCAACGCTCGTTCCGCCCCCGGAATAAAAAATTTGATAAATGCTCAAATGGTTTGCAAGAACTTCAAGCATTTATTATATGGATGGTTGAGTTATAGTTCTAATCAATTATCCCTGTGTTTGTAGGTCAAAGACTCAGTTGAAACCTTCAAGGCTGTCAAGGTTGATGCCACATATGAGAACGGGCTGCTACAGGAGTTAAGCGACTGAGCTAGTTAGTTAACGGAGTGAACCGAGGAAACCCAGGTTCTGCCTAGCTGGCGGTTGACCGCCAGCACAAGGGGGGTCGACCGCCCCTGCCAGCATCACCCAGTCTACCGGTCTCTTAGTGGCGGTCGACCGCCAACCCAATAGCGGTTGACCGGGATTCCCAGGAACCATCCGTCTGCAGATTTCTCAGTAGCGATCGACCGCCAGCTTCCACAGGTCGATCGCCAGCCCCGAGCCATCAATTATTGACTTTGTTTTCCACTTCGAGAAGAGCCTTTCTCCATGGATTTCTTTAATCCTAAAGTCACCCAATCACCCACAAAATGTGGATCTAGTCTGGGGGCTTTCCATAGACCATTCAAATGCTATAAAACACACACTTGAGGGTTAGAAACCCGAATGCTTCAAGGGGATCAAGAGAGATCAAGGGAAGCTAGAGGAGGAGATTCATGGGTACTGTAGCACCTCCGTGAACAGTGCTTCGAGCTCAAGTTCTTCATCCATTCTAAGTGATTCAAGCCTAGATCTGAAGCCTTCATCCTCCCATGAAGTGAAGAAACAAGCATCCAACCAGAAGAGATCGAAGGAGAACCCATCAACCAAGGAGTCTATCAATGGAAGAAGAAGAAGGCTGCTACAAGGAAGAAGGAATCTCTTCATCCATCTTAAGGTATGCAAGCTCCATTTTGAATCCAACAACCTTAAAGGAAGAGAAGAAGCAAGCAAGGATCAAGGAGATCAAGGAAGTTGTGCAAGCAAGAAGGAACTGTTACTGTAGTCATGAATAGTGATCTGTAGATCAACTCTTCATCCAAGAGCTAAAGATTCAAGGTCCATCTAAAGCCATCAACTTCTAATAAACTGAAGAAGCAAGCATCACTCAAAGATCATCAGCATACATTCAGGGGAGCTAAATCAGGGGATTTCTAAACTGTGCCTTATTGTTTTTCAAGCTCATATTCGTGTGTTGTACAAACTGCGAAAACTTGTGTGTGTGTGGATCGTTCTGGATCCATGGTTGCGTGTGGTTGTCGTGGTGTTCCATTCGTATGTGCGTAGGTCTTCCGAGATCTTTGTGTTGTAGATACGCCAAAATTGATACTATGTTGACTAAATCTCATGTCACCATGTTAATGCCCCAAAGTGGACTTTAATATTTCCATAATACGAAGTTTTTCTATTTTTGTGTGATTTTATTACTATTTTTCTTGCATTTTTATAATTAACATCTCTATCTAGGGCATTTTTTTGATTAACGGCTTGGCCTTAGGCACGTTTTAAAGAAAGGACGGCTGGTATGGAGGGCGTCAATTTCTGGTATTTTACGAGTCCCACTCAAATTAGAAAATAAGAATTAACATCCTTCCTTAGGGCGTGTTTTTGATTAACGCCTTTCTCTCAGGCGTTATTTCACAATTTTCAAATGAGGAAAGTTTTTATTACTAAAATTGAATCCAGGAATTAACGCCTTTGTCCCAGTCATCTTTTAAATTAACGCCTTTATTCAGGTCGTCAATTTAAATTGACGCCCTTCTGTAGGTCGTCTCTCACCCTTTCGTCTCCTGCCCAAACGTACCTTTTCTGGAGAGTTCCCTACCTTGATTGATCACCTTGCTCGATTGGGGAACTAGAGTCCTTGTCATTGATGATTATTGCCTGTTCTTATCCTTCCAAATCTGGGTTCTCCATCTTATAAATAAGTCCCCTGGTCGATCTCGCGTGAGTTCTACAGAGGGGGGATGATTTAAAAAGTTGATAGAGAGCTATCGATCTGAGACAGAGGTTAAAAAAAATCAGAGTTTACAGAAGTTAGTTTGGCAAGGGCTCTCTTCATCATCTTCCTCCTGCTGCACTGACCACAGCCGTAGCATCAACGTGGTTTCCCCTTTACTGTTGTCAGGAACAATAGGGGCTTCTTTCTGTTCGTTTATCTTTATCATCTCATCATCGTTCTGTCGTTGTTCAGCATCATCATATAGTCTTCTCTTGCATTAGCTTTGCATCTCCTCCTCTCCCTAATTCTCTTAGGGGTTTTAAAATAACCAAAAAGGTGCACACTTTATGCTCCACTTTCATCATCATACTATTCTTTTGGATTGATACTACACACACGTTTGGCAAATCCCCTCTTCTTTTGATTGTTTGTTCTTTGTTTAAGGGTAATCAAGAGGAAAACCCCCTTCATCAGCCGATCGGTAGAAGGAGGAGGAAGGAATCTACATCCATCCCGCATCTTCATTTTCACCATGTATTCGCGATCATCTTCTTTCTTCTTGAGATAACCCCTCTGGTGATCACTCTCCTTACTAGCACCACGTGCTCCCTTATTCCATTCTCCTTTTATTATTATTCCCCTTATATTGTTCTAACTCTAGTGGATCTTCCATAATCTACAAATTGTCGATCACGGTGGGACCTCTACTATTTTTCTGTTGATTACCCCTTTCCTATTGGCACCCACGTGTGCCCTTCCCCATTGGCACCCACTTGTGCCCTTTCCCCTTTGGTACCCACGTGTGCCCTTTCCCTTCGGTACCCACGGTACCCCTCCCTTGTGCCCTACGGGCACCCTCCACTGAGCATATTGCACACTCCCCGGGATCAGCCAGCTTGTGATTGTCCCTTGGTTTTTCTGAATTAACGCCTTCCACAAAGGCGCCTTTTGATTTAACGCCTTGATCCAAGGTGTCTGTTTTATGTTTAACGCCTTCTGCGAAGGCGTCTTTCATCACATCTCCTATTTTTTTACTCTGTCTATGAATTCGCGCCCTTCTTTCTGGGCATTCTTTTATTGAATAGCGCCTCACATCAAGGCGTGTTTTTTATTTTGATCGTGTGCACCACTCACATTTGACGCCCTCTGTTAGAGGCGTCCTTCTCACATCTGGCGCCTCACACTAAGGCGCGGTTTTTGCACTGTCTGTAAGCGCCTCACAGCGATTCACGACAGCCCCGCTGTCGTCTCTTCTATTGGTAGCGACTGCTGCAAAGTCGCCTCTTTCCTGTGCATTTACAGAGACTTGCTTCCTGTGTTTATTCATGCTGGATTAATTCTTACATTCATCAGTTGATTATATTGGTGTGATCTGCTCATCTTATCCTGCATTTTGTGGTATTTGGATTAGAGACCTCCTCCCTCTAAACTAGGATTCCACACACCTTTCTTGGAATCGGGATAACCGTCCATTGAGCATTCTGTCTCTTTGGACCGGAAATCCCTTTTCCAAGACCTCCGTAAGTCCCCGCACCCGTGGATTCCCTCACGGACGTCGGGCTGGTTGTACCCTTGAAGTACCCAGAGTTTAGAGAACCTATCGTTGGTAAGGAGAGAGAGGGAACCTAGTTGACCTGGAGGCTACACTTGGACCCAAACTAGGTTTCACTTTGTAAAGAGGAGTGAATTATTCTACAATTTAATCCACTCTAATCTTAAACATAACACTAAAATCTTGCGTTCATCTCAACTTAATTGCATAAACTTGGTTGGGTTGATTTGCCTAAGCTTGTTTGGATTAAGTGATTTTTGTGTGACAATTCTTCCAAAACAAGCTTTCTCTCTTCTTAAGCATGCAACTCCGTTCAGGTAAAATCACCAACCTGGCAAGTTACGGGTACTCTTATGATGATGTTGATGAGAATATTTTTGGTCAATCCTATGAGGTCCCCCTCCAAGATTCCATCTATCATGAGGGAAATTTCTCTCCTCCTCATTCTCATTATCCTCAAGTTCATGTGGTTGACACCACTACTCAAGAGGTTGAGCCCTCCTCTCAGGCTTTACCCTCCAACACTTCGGGGAATCCCTCCCCATATTTTAATGTTAATGATTTGATTCAAGCTTTGTCTCAGTTAGATGATTCCCAGCGGCAGGCAGTTTAGGCCGCTTTGAAAGGGAAGTATGTTCCCTCTTCATCCTCCGATCCCCCTCCGGCCGTGAGTGGCCATCACGTCACTAATGACCAGGCGGTCTTGCACAAACCCCTCTCTTGTCCACCAACGCCTGGTGCGGCCATGCCGGCCCAACAGGCGAGCTATTCAGCGGTTAGGCATCAATTTTTCCAACCTCCCCGAATTCTACGGACGCCTATACCGAATTCTTTCATTCAAAATCCGGTCCCAGTCGAGTCTGACACCAATGTTCTACTGCTCCAAAAGTTGGCCAGCATGGAAGAGCAACTTAAGAAAGTCACTACAACCAAGAATGCCCCAGAGGTCTCTCTCCCTACACTGCCAGTTTTCCATCTGCCGCCTTCTGAGATGCCAAATTTTCGGCGATACAATGGAACTGGTAATCCTTTTATTCATTTGAAGGACTTCATGTACGAGACCTCCTTTTGGCAAGATAACAAGGCCTCGTTGGCTTATTTATTCAGGAGATCTCTAGAGGGGCCAGCCCTTGAATGGTTTTATTCACTGGATCCTGCTGATGCCAGCGACTTTGATGTTGTGCAGAAAAAGTTTCTGCAGAAGTATAGGGATCGGGTCGGACCCTCCCTTTCAGTTACAGACTTGGTTGCAGATAAAATGAAGCCTGAGGAGGACTTCATCATATTTACTGATAGGTGGCGGTCAATGGCCGAGAAGTTGAAAGATGCATTGTCGGAACAAGAACAAGTTAAGATGATTATTTCCAATTCAACTCATCAGTTCCAACATATACTGGCCATGAACAGATTGACAACCATGGAGGAGCTCTATGAAAGAGCTCGTTATATTCAAACCCAAATGAAGGATTCGCCTATCATGGGCATGTTTGAGCCAAAGCCAAGGTTATTTAAGAAGAATACAAATGTCAACAATAGCGGGCCCATGACTGAGGGAACAATTGCCAATGAGCAGGTTGGCGTAGTTGGCCACCCCCATCACCAACCTAACCCACGATCTCATCCGTCTCCACAACAAAACCCCCACTTCAACTCCACTCCACAACACCACTTCGCACCTCAACACTCTTTTTCTCCCCCACAAAACCAAGCTCCCCGCGCTGACCCTCCATCCCCACAACAATACCACCAAGTACCACCACCCGCCAACTATGGCAAACAACAACAAAGGAGACCCCAAGGCCCCAAAAGGGCCCACTATCCTCCATTGCCAGAAAGTCTCCCAGATATATTCAATGCTCTGATGGCCGCCAACTTGCTCGTATTGCAAAAAGAAAGAGTCGCGTGGCCTGCTAATGTTGACACGTCCCGTTATTATGTTTTCCACCGCTCTCCTGGTCATAATATCGACCATTGCTTCCATTTCAAGGACTATATTTATGATTTGAATGACCAGGGTGGTATTAATTGGGACGAGATGAGACAATTTATTGCAGCTATGAAAGTGAGAAGGCCTCCTCGGTAACAACAGGCTCAGCAGCCGCAGCAACCAGCCCCACAGCTACAACAGCAAGCTCCAGCACCACAGCAGGATATGGGGATTGTCCACAATCCACTGCCGGAGCACCCGCCAAATCAGCACGTGAACCCTGTCACGTCTCTCCATGAGGTGGAGAGAGGGCAGGGATGGCATGAAGAAAACGCCTCTGTCAGGGCATTTAATCATAATCCAAATCATCCTCCACGCCTCTTGCGCACCCTTCCTTCTTCTTCTACTCCCCAATTAAGCCGCTCCCTTCTGCGCCCCGTTAATCCACCTGCTCCCGCCAATTCTCCATCTTTGCCAACCCGATCTCTCCTTACCCGCTTACCTCCTCCGCAGCCTACCACACCGTAAACTCCGCCATCCACTGCCAACCCTTCACCTTTGCCATCTAGGCCACTCCTTATCCGCCCGTCACCAACACCCGTTACACCCGCCACCACCACTCCTCCACTGGCAAGGATCCCTCCACCATCAGCTCCCCCATCATTCGTACCCAAATCTCTCCTCATTCCACCCACAAACTCTTCCCACACTCGGGCACTCCTTCCTACTCCTACGCCTCCTGCGGGGCCTTCTTTGTTGAACTCCTCACCAACACCCCCTACGGGGGCGCCTTCTTCAAACACCCCTCCACCACTTCTTAATCCCAATACACCCTCTTCTTCTTCCAATCCTCCTTTACTTGCCCCGACAGAGGCACGGCAGAACGTGGCACCGCTCCGCAGTGGACGGATGTTCCACCGTATTTTCCCTCAAAGAGAGCAAGAGCCCGTGCAGGGGCCTAATGAACAAGAGCAAGAGCAAGAGTCCGTACCAGGCACTGAATATGATTTATTGAAACATTTGGACCAGACTCCAGCAAGGATTTCAATTTTAGAACTGATTAAAAGGTCAACGACTTATCAATTGGCCTTGAAGGAATATATGCAGAAAGTTATGGTCAACGAAGACATCCCGATCGAGCACATAACTACAGTTTTAACGCCTGCTAGCAGTCTGCCGGCAATCACTTTCCATGAACATGAACGGGCACCTCTATCTTCAAGAAAATATGCTTTATGCATCACAGTGGATATTAACAAGGTGGCAGTAAGACAATGTTTGGTGGACACTGGGGCATCCATCAATGTGTTGCCGCCAAGCACTTTTAAGATGTGCGGCATTCCTGAAAGCCCGATGCGGCCATCCACAATAACAGTCACAGCATATGACAACACCAAGAAGCCTCCTCTAGGCATGATCACATTAAAAGTTAGTTTGGGTCCAGCTACAATCATAGTAGATTTTCACATCTTGGACATGGATCCAACATTTAATGGCATTCTGGGCCGCCCCTACATTCAACAGCTCGATGCAGTGCCCTCCACAAATCATCAATGTCTCAAGTTTCCATACAAGGGCCGGGTTATCAAAGTTACCAGTATGCCAATTCTTCCAGAGGAAGATATACACTTGGCTTCATCAGTTCCTTCCATCTGGCCTGCCAATAAGCCATTGCTATCAGTGTTGGACATCCCTCACCTAAGGCCGATGCCACCCGAGACAGTTACAACAATTGCTATGATACCCCTAATTACAAAAGGGAAGAAGAAGAAAAGTATGATAAACACCCTTGGTTGGAATATTCTAATGAAAATGGGGTACCAAGTTGGCAAAGGTCTGGGTGCCAATTGTCAAGGCAGAACTAGGCCTGTTAAGCCTCAGAAATTGATTGCACGAGGTGGCTTAGGCTACAAAGGGCCGGGCAAAAATGAAGATGAACCATGGGCAATCATGACATCCACTCTGAAGACAGACCGCCAGCCGCTTACTTGGACATTGCAGACACATTTTATCAAAGGTGGCATTCAGAATCATAAGCAGACTACAATAATTACTTCCGTGTTAGACTGTCAAGATGTTCATGCTAGACAGTTTGCTCGTCATATTGCACAATTGACCACCTACAAGGCCCTGGAATCTCTAAGGCCCGATAAAAGAAGAAAAATGGATGATCCAGAATGTGACTGGTATAGATGGTTTGATATGAACGACATTACTATTGCTTTAAGCCGTCTCTTCATGCTGACAGATTCAGAATGGCCGCCACTGATACATGAGTTGATTGAAAAACCTGTTGTGATTATAGATAAAAGGCAGCTGCTGAGTGATTACACAGATACGGGAGAGCCGGATGTTCTATTTGAAAAAGGATTTACTGTGGACAGGCTGTGGGCCAGCCTTTTTTCTCTCACTTCCATGCATCCGTCTCTTCTGGCTTCATTATATTCTCATTTGTTTTTTTGCGTGCCAAGATCACCTCTGATTATGGTCAGCTGTTCTCCAGATTCACTACAAGTTTCTCTCCCGATTCCTCCCTTGCTCTTCGAGCAATTTTCCAAACTCTCCATCACACCCCCGCGCGGGTCGTCCTTGATTCAATCCATCTCCAATCTTTCAATCTCCATTCCTCCTTCTATTCCTCCTTCACACTGATTTCTTCTTGAAAAAGAAAATAAAAATGAAAATAAAAGTGAAAACGAAAAAAAAAATGCCAAATTTCCAACATTCCAATCCTCTATCTCCGTTGAGGAGACTTCTTATCTCTTTTCCGAGTGTGTCCCGACCTAGGGGCCACTCTTCCAAGATTCATTGATAAATCTTTTCTCCCCCTCTGGTGAGGGGTCTTCATCTGTATTCCCTCATGTATCCACTTTTTCACCTCCTTCTTTTCCTGCTAATGATCAAGCTAGTTGCTCTTCCTCCTCTAATAATAAAATTCATGGGGTAGATTTTCGTAAGAAATCCAAGGGTAAGCAGATTCCCCGTAGATTTTTGTTGGAGTTAGCCATAAGGTGCTAGGCATGTTTAACTCTTCCAGAATTCGTGGAGGATCTGATTATCCTGCCAGAGTTGGAATATGAGGATACTTGTGCTTCTTATGAGGGTTTCGGTGTGTATGAGATTATGAATTATGAAGACCCTATTGAAGAGGGGGATGAAAGTTATGAGGAATATGAGGACGAGGCTGATGCTTTTGCCAGTGACATGAGAAGATTTGATGAGCCATCAGCCTCAGTAGAAGAGCCTACCAAAGAAATAAATTTGGGTACTGAGGAAGACCCTAGGATTGTCCTCATCAGTAAAAACTTGCCGCCTTCCGAAGAGGAGGCACTTATTTTTGTACTTCAAGAATACAAGGACACGTTCGCATGGAGTTATGAAGATATGCCTGGATTAGACCCTGCGCTCGTTGAACATTGCCTTACACTTAAGCCAGAGTCTGTCCCGGTCAAGCAACGGTTGAGGCGTTTCCACCCTAACATGACTTTAAAGATGAAAGAAGAGGTTGACAAGCTCCATAAGGCTAGATTTGTTAGAGTTGTCCTCTATCCTAACTGGGTGGCTAACATCGTCCCGGTCTTGAAGAAAGATGGAAAAGTTCAGATTTGTATAGACTTCCGGGACCTCAACCGTGCGTGTCCTAAAGATGACTCCCCCTCCCTCATATTGATGTTTTGATTGATAATACGGCATGATTTGAGACTCTCTCTTTCATGGATGGTTTTTCAGGTTATAATCAAATTCGTCTGGCTGAAGAGGATTAGGAGAAAACATTGTTCACTACACCGTGGGGTACGTACTGCTATGTGGTCATGCCTTTTGGACTCAAGAATGCTGGAGCCACCTATCAGAGGGCTATGATGGTAATTTTTCATGATATGATCCATATTTATATTGAGGTGTATGTGGATGACCTGGTAGTGAAATCAAGAACAAGGATTGAGCATCATGGGGTTCTAGCTAAAGTCTTGCAAAGATCACGAGAGTATCAGTTGAAGATGAACCCCAAGAAGTGTGTATTTGGCGTTTCATCAGGGAAGCTACTTGGATTCATTGTCAGTAAAAGGGGAATTGAAGTTGATCCTAACAAGGCGAAGGCCATCAGAGATATGCCCCCTCCCAAAAATTTGAAGGAAGTTCGAGGATTAATCGGGAGGTTGCAATTTATTCGCCGCTTTGTCTCCTAGCATTCACAAAGATGCAGGCCGTTCTACGAGCTTAGTAAGATGGGAGTCAAGTTTAATTGGGATGACAAGTGTCAGGCAGCCTTTGACGGATTGAAGGATTATCTGGCTAATCCTCCTGTCCTGAGGTCGCCAGTTCCAGGTAAACCACTCGTTCTCTATGTTTCTGTTCTAGATAACTCTGTAGGTGCTGCCCTGGCTCAAGTAGATGAAGAAGGAAAGGAGAGGGAAGCATACTATTTGTCTAAACTTCTCAACCCTTGTGAACAGAGGTACTCAGCCATGGAGAAGACTTGTGCAGCTTTGGTCTGGGTTGTTCAGAAATTAAAGCATTATTTCTTAGCTCACGAGGTTCACCTCATTGCTCGCATGAATCCAATTAAATTCCTTCTTGAAAAATCTATCCTCACTGATTGATTAGCACGCTGGCAAAACTTCCTCTCCCAGTTTGACATCACTTATATTCAACAAAAACCTATCAAAGGCTACGCCATTATCGAACATCTTGCTCATCACCCTCTACCCCGATTTGATCCTGTCAATTCAGAGTTTCCAGATGAGGAACTAATGTCCATTAATCAACCCCACGATCCTATATGGACATTACATTTTGATGGAGCTCTAAGTTCCCAAGGAAGAGGGATCGGCATGGTTCTTTTAACACCAGAAGGGGTCACCATCCCATTTGCAGCTCAGCTTACTTTCCCTATCACCAATAATATAGCTGAGTATGAGGCCCTTTTGGTTGGCCTTCAAATCGCTCATAGATATGGTGTTACTTGATTGCGGATTGTTGGTGATAGTCAGCTCATTCTACGCCAGGTGCTCGTCAAATGCCGCACTATCAATCCTAAGCTCAAGCCTTACCAGGAACTTGCTTCAGCTTATGCCAAACTCTTCACCAAGTTGATCTTCGTTCATGTCCCTCGTAGCCAGAACATCTTAGCTGACGCTCTTGCCTCTTTAGCTTCTGCTTTAGTCTTCCCTCTTGAGCGTGATTTTCATGTTCCCCTCATTCATCAGCGCGACACTCCAACTATTAAGGATCGTGCTTTCCTCGACATTAGAGATAAGGTGCTTGAGAAGGTCAGGCAGAGTGAAGCTCTTAAAGGCGAGGAGGTCATGTTATTAGATTGGCAAAAAGAGTTGGCTGATGAAGGGAAACCTTGGTATTATGAGATTGCCAGATATTGCAATGATCAGTCCTATCCCGAGGAAGCCACTGCAGAAGAGAAGAAAGCAATTAGAAGAGTGGCTCAACGTTATGTTCTGGTTGGAGGTGTGCTCTATAGAAGAGGGCTCACCAGAGTTTTACTAAGATGCCTCGACGATGATGAATCTTGGAAGGTCGTGGAAGAGGCGCACTCAGGAGTGTGTGGTGGCCATATGAATAGCTAGATGCTAGATAAGAATATCCTTAGGCTAGGTTTCTATTGGCCAACTCTAGAAGAGGATTGTTCCATCTATGTCCGAAGGTGTGTTAAGTGCCAACTGCACGCCGACAAGATTCATTCTCCTGCTTCTTCACTCCATCCTATGTCCCCCCCATGGCCTTTCTCCATGTGGGCTTTCGATATCATTGGACCTCTTGGTGACTCAAACCTCTTGATCAAGAAAAAGTCATTCATCCTGACGGCAACAGAGTACTTCACCAAGTGGGTGGAAGCAGAAGCTTATGTGGAGATTAAAGCGTCAACCGTCTGTAAATTCATAATAAAGAACATCATAACAAGGTTTAGCGTCCCGAGTACCATCGTCACCGATAATGGACCTCAATTCATCTCTCAAGAGCTCAAGGATCTCTGCAACAGGTATAACATTGCATTGCATCATTCTTATCCCTATTATCCGCAGGGCAATGGTCAAGCAGAGGCAACTAATAAGACACTGATCAAAATTGTTAATAAAATGTGTGAGGCTAATAAATTCTCGGATTGGCCAGACAAGCTAGTTGAAGCTCTCTGGGCCTATCGCACTTCCATTCGTACCCCCACTGGGCAAACCCCTTTCGCCCTTACTTACGGAATGGAGGTGGTAGTCCCTTATGAGATTCTCATTCCCTCTCTGTGAGTACAATTGGACAAGAAATTCTCTATTGATGAGCGTCGTGATTCACTCCTTGCCCAGTTGGAACTCCTGGATGAGAAGCGTCTGGTCGCTGCTGAGTATGCGCGTGTTTATCAAAACAGGCTTTCACGTTTTTATCAAAAGAAAGTAATCGAGAGAAAATTCCAAATCGGTGAGATGGTAATTAAAAGAATCTTCGTAAAACCTGGTGGTCCTCGTTCAAAACTCCAACCAAACTGGGAAGGCCCCTTTGTTATAAAAGATGTTTATCCTGGCAATACTTATAAACTGATTAATGCTGAAGGGGAAGAGCTAACTCTCCCTTGGAATGGTTTGTACCTTAAGAAATACTACCCCTAATTCAAAATCAAAAAAATAAATAGAAAATCTTCAAAATCCAAAAAAATAGAAAATCTTCAAAATCAAAAAAAAAACAACACAAAAAAATTAAAAAATCTTCAAAATAAAAAAAAATAAATAGAAAATCTTCAAAATCCAAAAAAAGATATATAGAAATTTCCCAAAATCCAAAAAAAATAGAAATCCAACAAAAATAAAAGAAAGAGTATTTTCAAATGATTGCCATGGCATACGAGGACGCAAGGTCTGAAAGGTTAAAATTCTGAATTCATTCATCAGTCTTGTTAACTTAAAATGGGGTCGACACCCGCACACACTACACGCTTAGTCCTTGAACTCAAGCGGTGCAAAATCCGATGGATGGTCAAAACCTGACTAAAGGTGAAGACAACACCCATTCTTCTCCTCTTCGGCCCATAAGGGAGAAAGGGAGGCCTCGGGGTAGACTCGCCAAGCCTGCCCGCCGCCCTAGTAGGTAGAAGTCAGGGCCCAAAAGGGAACAAAAATGCCGCAAAAGCCCAAGTACAATTAGGTTTTTCATCAATGTAAATCAACTTCAAAGTGAAAGTCAAATTGTGAAAAGAAAAGCATGTCAAGAGGGCAAAGTCCCCGCAAGGAAAACCTTGGGTGTATGCATGCAATATAAAAGAGGCAAAAAGGCAACAAAATTTCCCTATGCCAACGACTGAACCCCAACAGGCATAGGGTAGGGGAGGTAGTTTTACTTCGAGACTCTCAAAATCCCTTATGGGCTTCCTTATATTTTCTTCCATCTCTTCTTGGTGGTAAGTCATAAACCAGCAGAATGGTCAAGACCGAGCTGGGAAATTGCATCGTGCGAGTCTTGGGTGTAAGTAATCATTAGCACGTTGACCCCCTTTTTAATTATTCAAGAAAGATCAATGAATCCTCAACGATGACCGTGTATGACCCGGAGTCCATGTTGCTTTGTCAACCCATCCAAAAAGGAAATAAGGCCTCAGTGTAAGGCATCTTTTGCTTAAGTAACGCCTGATTTCAAGTTGTGTTTTTAATAATAACGGCTTTAGGTAGGTCGTGTTTTTCAGAAAATTCAAATTAATTTTTCAAATTCACGCCATCACCGAGGGCGTCTTTTTTTAATAATAACGACCTAATCTAAGGCACCTTTTTCAGAAAATAAAAGAAAAAAATATAAAAAGGAAAAGAAAAGAGAAAAAATGGTGATTTATTCTTCATGATGTGTGCTTGCATTTTGCATGAACATCTTTTATTTATTATTTGCATACGTGTGATTGCGTGTTGTATCTCCCTTTATGAGCTATTTCATTTGCCTTATTTGATTAAAGGCTTGGCCCCTTGACCCACTATCAAGGTCAAAATATTGACACCCCTTGCTTATTAAGCAAGGGGCCAAGTTGAACAGATGAATTAACCTGTTTGTTCAAGTGTGGACTACAGCTGCAGACACAGGGCAAAGTGAAGCAAAAGCAAAAAATGTGGAAAAGGAGCAAAGTACACGACTACAAGTACACGAACCCACAAGTGCTCAGGTAACAAAATTTTCAATCTCATATATATATATACATCATAAATATCTGAGTACAGGTGTGAGGGTGGAGGAGTACAGGTAACAGTCTCTCAGCTCTCGCCTCCACCCTCCTCTCTCCTACTCTCTACCTCATCCTCGCCCTCCCGAGAAGGCACTGGTGGAGGGGGCATGGACCCCCGTGAAGCGGCTGGTGCCCGATCCGGTCCCTCTGCCTCGCTCCTCTGCCGGAGAGAGGAACCCGCCACGAAGGTGGAGCTGGTGAAGGCGTACCCTGTAGCACGTGCTCGCTCACGCCCTCGCTAAAGATGCTTCTCAGACGCTCGTAGCCGCTCCTGGGTAATTGCTAGCTGGGTCCTCAAGTTCGCCAGCTCTCGCTCGCGCGCTGCAAACAGCTCCTGGTACCGGGCACTCTCCGCCTGCTGCAACTCGTGGTGCTGGGCATGGTCTGCCTGGTGCTCCTCACGCTCACGAGCACGCTCCTCGCGCTCTCGCGCACGCTCTCTCTGCTCCAGCTTGAGAGTGACTCGTAGCTCTGCTACGTCCTGAGGCAGCTCCTCTCGCCGCCTCAAAGCCCTCTCCAGCTCCGCGACCCGCTGCTCACGGATCGCCAACTCTGCCCCGGCCAGAGCAGCCTGGGTACGTGCCCCTTGTAACTGTGCGGTCTGCAAAAAGGTAAACAAGTCTTCAGTTCCTCATTTAATGCAATAATTCATGAAATAAGCAACACATGACTGAATGTAAATCACTCACCCGGGAGGCCATCGCCTGCTGGCCCTCCTCAATGCAAGTAAGAGCGGCTCGAAGCTCCTCGGTCTGCAAAACAAATTTTCATAAGCACAATGATATATAATCAATAATTGAATGAGGTTTGAGTTCAGAAATTTACCCGTGAGGCGAGGTCGGGCTCCCCTGCCTAGGACCGTGCCACCGCTCTGGCTAGCTACTCCGCTAGTGCAGTCGCCTCTGCACTAGGCCCTCTCAAGCTGGAGGCCTCTCCTGTATCTCTCCCTGCTGCTCCCTGCTGGGCACGCTGCATTCATTGAGATTATCAGTGGCTAATCATTAGTAATTCAACAAAAAAAAAATTCATTTACATATAGGAATAATTTAAACACTCACCAGGGTCTCTAGGTCCGCCCGTGTGGTGGCCAGCTGGTCCTCCAGGCTGTGGAGGTGGGCCTGTGCATCTATTGCCGCTATGTCCCGCGCATCCTGCATCCATTACATATTAGTCACATGATAGTCACATAAGCATTTGCATTTAATTTAGAAATAATTGCATTCATACATACCCCTAGGACCCTCATCTGGGGTCGGCCGGCGTAAACCTCCCAGTTGCACCGGAGGTACTCAGAGCTGTCGGTCGCCTAGGAGGTGACTCAGGTCCCGCCTCGCCGCCAGTCGGCGTACTGGTCCTTGAACCGCACCCTCTAGTTGATCGCCTTCGTGCGACCACGCGTCTTCTTCCCAATCCCTCGCGCCTACTTCTATCCACTCTTGGTGTAGGCCGAGGGCCCTCATCACCAGCCTAAGCCGTAGTGGCTCGATCTCACTCAAGCAATGAACCCAAAGCTCATGCTCGAAGCGAGGTCGGCCCGCTAAGACCCACGGCTGGCCCTCGTCGGTCATCCCCTCATAGGGCCTCCATCGCACCTGCATTCCACAAACATACATCATCATCATCATCATATTAAAATATTTCGCACAAAATAAAAATAAAAAAATTGCATAACATTCATCATGCATACCAGTGATGGAGGGAAGTCTCGGAACTCCCTCCGTAACACCCACAGCTCGTAAGAGAGTGGGGCTCCGAAGACTACCGACAGCCAGCGCCGTGCTAGAGGGAAAGATCTCTCACCTCCTGGTCGTGGGTCGACGCGTCCCATCGGCACATACATATGGCTCCAAACCTGCATCCGTGCATTGCATTAGTGAGGCATTCACATGCATAAAGTAAAAGAAAAGAAAAAAAAAGATGTGCATACCTGAAGAAAAGGTGAAAAGTCACTGATGGTCGTCTCTCGACCTGTCCCCATAGACAGGTCGGCTATCAGGTGCGCTAGCAGTGCTGCTCCCTAAGCGTATCTGCCAACTCCCTCTAAGTCCTCGAGGATCCCTAGGAATCGGCAATTGATGACGTCGCCCTTCGTGCCGAGCAATAGCCTCCCGAGCATCAGGAATAGAAACCTCCTCAGGTCTCGGTCTGCCCTCTCCCTGTCGGCTGGATCCTGGCAATAGGCCGCCCTAGCCCCATCGGTCAACCTCTGTGAGAACTGCTCTAAGGACTCCCCGGATCTATGCCTAGCGTCACCCAAACCCATAACTATAGTCAGGTCGGTGCGGAAGATAGTCCTACACTCGCTAGGTGTCTCATAGACCATCTCTAGCCCTAGCAGCCTCTGGGTAAGCTCAGTGTAATCGGGTAGGGTGATCCCACTCACAGCATCCCCATCTACCCTCAAACCAGTGATCCTAGCTACATCCTCTAGGGTGGGGACCATATGACCCCACGGCATCAGGAATGCCCGGCTAGTCCTATCCCACCTCTCTCTCAGAACCTGGATAAGTGCTAAGTCAGGCCTAATAGGCTCTATGCTCAGGAAAGCACCAAACCCCATGGCATCTACTCTAGTTCTCTGGAACTCGGGGAGGCCATGATATGCTGCCCGGACCTGGTCCCAAGAGATGCGTGTCCTCATCAGCCCCTGCATGCAAAGAAATTTGGTTTAATTGTTAAATTTCCATGTGGAAATCCATTTAATTGCCTTGGTGTTGGATTTAATTGACGACCCCCCTTGGGTCGTGGCTTGATTGAATTAACGACCCAGCCTAAGTCGTTGCTTATCTAAGAGACGCCCCGTTGGTAGGCATGGTTTTGAAATGAATTTCTACATTTCCTAACGTTTTTTCAATTTGACGCCCGTCCCTGGGTCGTCATTTGCTTAAGTAACGCTCCTGTATGGGACGTTTTTTCAAAATGAGTTTTTGGGCCTACGAATATTTTCTGGAATTAATTAATTGACGACCAATCCATTGGTCGTCCTTTGTTTAATTAACGCCCCAATGGGGGGCGTTGTTTTTCAGGGGTTCGAAAATAAAAATTGCATGCAAAATATAAATCAAGGCATAAATATTGAAGAGATAATTGGAAAACAGGGAAGCATGGAAATTAACAACATGGTTGATAAAACATGATAATTTAAATTCATGACATGCTGCAGGGTGTGTTTTCATGAGGATAATTATTTTTCAGAAAATAAAACAAATTGACGACCCAGGGTTGGGCATCTTCCTCTTAAATCACGACACCCCTGGGGGCGTCTCTTTTCTGAGTCACCGGTTTCTCCCACCCGAGGGCTTAGGAAATGGAAAATAGATGAAAAATAAAATTGAAAAAATGGGAAATATGGGTTTAGGGGCTTACCTTCTGCCGTTTGGGTGCCGCCAACTCTCCCCGGAGTTGGGGACGGGCTTGCCGTGGCCGTCGAAGCTGGCCGGGGCGAGGGGCCGCCGCCGTTGCCGGCGGTTCGTCATCATCTTCCTCTCCTCCTTGTTCTTCTTCTCCATTTTCGCCGTCGTCCTCCTCTTCTTCATTTCCTCCTTCTCCATCTTCCTCGTCGTCGTCTTCATCTTCTCGTTCTTCCTCACCGGCCACCGCCGCCGATTCTTCCTCGATCATCGTGGGGGGAGCCTCCTCCTCGATGAGAGCATCCTCGCCCAAGTCCACGACTTCGGGGGCAACGACCCGTTGCCGTTTGTGTCGGCCACCGGACATTGCTTAGAGTTAGGGGGGTAAGAGATAGAAAGTGAGAATGAGAGACAGAGAAAGGGGGGTGGTTTTCGGTTAGGGTTGCAGAGAAGAGAAGGAGAGGGAAGAGGACGAAGGAAGAAGAAGGGGGAAAAAAGGGAAAGCATTCGAAAAGAATTCACGACCTGAGTAAGGGCGTATTTTATTGAATTGACGACTTGCACTATGGGCGTTACCTAAAGATTTGATGACGTGCTTTGAGGCGTTAATTATTTTTGCATGGGGAATGACAACCGTCGTCAGGTGCATTTAATGAGGATTGATTGACACGATGGGAATAATGATTACTATTTTTGATTAGCGACTGTGCTGAAGGCGTTATTTATATGAAAAGTGGCATTACTGAAGGCGTTACTTTTGGAATTTCAACGAATACCTTCTGGAATTTGAATCAAATTAATGCCTTCTCTTGAGTCGTTATTCAGTTAACGTCCACAGGTGGAGGCGTCAATTTTGAGAGATGGTTAATAAGAAACGACATGTGTCGAGGCGTCAATTTTGGAATTAACGTCATTGTCAGAGTCGTTACTTGTAATAGAAACGTAGATTGTTGGAAGAATTGATCGAAACATTGTAATTGGCTCAATCAGAATATTATCATCGATTATTAAGGAAAAAGATTACATGACACCTAATGAGCCATCTAGGGCCTCAGATTCCTTTAAGCAATTACATAAGATTTCCATTGATCTCTGTCTTCTTCCAAGTTCTCCATAGGTTGGTTTGTCTTGCAGATTTTCCACAGAGCTTGGATTGTTGTGATCTCTTCTCCATCCTCATTACTGCCAATATCCCTTGCCTTGATGGGAGGGAGATGAGATGTGTCATCAAACAGCCACTGTGGGAGCCCGAGTTGAGGAAGGCACCGGTGTGAGTTGTATAGCAAGATTTCTGAAGCGCCTATGAGTCGAAGGTCCGTCCCGGGAGAGAATCTTGCGCGGAGTTCTTGAACTTTGAGTAGTCCCGGGGCGCATGTGAAGAGATTCTTTGGCATTATCTTGAGATGCTCCCTCCATTCCGCTCTTTTCTTGATTTGAGGAATCCGGTTCACCACTCTATTGCACGTGACTAACTATATGCATATGTGCATCTTTCACTTCAAAGCCTATACATTCTTCGACGGCATGTCTATGCATCTTTTGTACCATGCATTCAAAGTCTGTACATTCTTCAGTGGCATATCTGTGCATCATTTGTACATTGCACACAAAGTCTGTACATTCTTTGGTGGCATGTCTGTGTAACTTTTGTTCCATACATACGTAAAGTTTGTGTATTTAAATACTAAGTCTGCACACGGTTGCCTTGATGACTTAGCAAGTCTATACATTCTCGAACCAACTCAGTGCATCTTTTTGCATCGTTGTGCTTCACGCATACACATAGTCAGTGCATCACATTGCCTCATGCATACACATATACATAAAGTCCGTGCAACTCTTGGTGCTGCAAGGACACAAGTATGTACAACCTATGTTGATATGAGCAGTTAAGCTCGTGCATAGTTTCATTAGGCCTGTGCATTATGCATTCATGCTTAAACTCTAGGCACAGCAAGTTTGTACATCGTCTTGTCGCATGCATACAAAAGTCTGTACACATCTCGGTGGCATGCCTGAGCATTCCTCTTCAATGTGCATACTTTCCTATATGCCCACTGCATTACACACCATCAAGTCTGTACATGCTTAGTTCAAATCTTGAACTAACTCGATACATCCTTTTCTTTTCCTTCAGATTGATTAAAATTGATAATAATGATAGGACCTCTATTCGAGGAATCTAAGAAGGGCAGATAACTCGAGAATGAAAGAAAGTGACAGGATCATGACATGTGGAATGCAACGACGCTATGATGTTGACAAGTGACCTAGATATTCGGGCGGGAATCGTGATGACCACATGCCCTATCTGTTCACTGCTCTATAAATAAGAAGCTTCCTCCTAAGGGGCAGAGTGATCGAAATAGGGAACTTAGTTGAAAGAGCAAAAGCAGAAAGAGCCTGCACGATCCAGAGAGAAGAGCAAGAGAGAGAAGAGAAAGAGAGAAGAAGAGAAGGAGAGAGAAAAGAGAGAGAGAGAGTAGTAGAAGAAGAAAAAGGAGAGTGAAAAGAGAGATAGAGAGTTCGTGAAGAAGAAGAGAGAAGACTTCATTGAAGATCTGTTATCTGTTGGCTCTTGGATCAGATCCAGACCAACTTGCTCTTGTGGGAGTCACATTTATGTTGCTATCTTTTACATCTTTCAGTCACTGTGTTTTATCATCTTTTGTTTTCATTTGAACTATATTTCAAGCTGTTAGTCAGCAGAGCTAAGCTGTATTGCTCAGCATTACAGAGGAGGATTCCTCTGGTTAGCAAGCTGTGTTGCTCAGCGAGCGAGGTGGATATCTCGGACATCAAGCTGTGTTGCTCAGCGGTTGTAGGCAAGCTGTGAGGCCGAGCAGTTTAAGCTGTGTATCAGCATGAATCCACACTCAGGTTTGAGGGTGGGGTGGATGTAGGTCTGGAGGACCGAATCACCTAAAATTTCTTGTGTGCTGTGGTTTGCATGTTTTTTATCTATCTCGGTTAGATGAATGCATAGGCCGATCATTTGTTCTTTATCTCTGGCTTGTGATAGCTGTGCACATCAATTATTTGATCTCAACCTCGTGAGAGCTACCTGATTACACGTTCTGTCACCTAGCTGTTCTGCTAAGGTGTGTATTTCAGTTTGTTTGTCCAACGTATGTTTAGTGTGAGGTGCTGTCAAGTTACTTGAAACACTGCTTCAAAAGGCTTAACTCTGATTGCTTAAAAGTGTCAAGTGAGCGAAATTTTAAAAGAGGGATTCATTCACCCCCCTCTGAATCTATCGCACCGGTACCAATAGATCCCTAGCCAATAGTTCGAGCCTGTCTTTGGGTACTGCGGATTGCTATTTCAAAATCCAAAAAAATGAGATATTGTCAAAAATCCAAAAAAAATGAGATATTATCAAAAATCTAAAAAACTAAGATGTTGTCAAAAATCCAAAACAATGAGATTCCAAAAAATTAAATATTGTTCCAAAAATAAAAAATTAAATATTTTCAAAATCCAAAAAAATCAAGAAAATTAAAAAATCTAAAGATGTTTATCTTTTACATTTTATTTTGAGAACAGATACGTAATCTATTGTGTGCAGGTTGCAGGTACTCAAGCTTTTCTTACTTCATATTTTGTTATATCTGTCTCCTGTTCACATCTTCTGATCTATTCTTTCCTTCTTCAATCATATCTCTCGATCTATTCTGAAACTTGTGTCCTTCTCAACTTTTGTTTGCAATGATTATATCTATATGAGAGGGCTTTGCCCACGATTATGAACCTGACGGTTCGGCTTCATTCTAATCTTGGGTTTTGATTGAAGGGCGTATTTGTTTATGTCTTTTTGTCCCGACGTGTCCTTGTCGCGTGTTTATGTCCCACCGTGTTGTCCCACACATGTTTTATCCCTCACCGAGTGTTATTAGTTATCTTGCACATGTTGTTAGTCACCCCTTTATGTCCCATGTTCTTATCCCAACCGTGTGGTCATCCATCATGTTCTTGTCCCAGCCGTGTGTTATCCCACCGCGTTGTTGACTTGTCACACCGTGTTCATGCATACATGTTGTCTGTTCATGCCATTGCATATGTGCTCGTTTGCCTTTGTTATGTTATGTTGTTGTGTTGTCAGTTGTTCAGTTGAGCGTTATGTTATCGTCATTATGTTCATGCTTGTTTATCATGTTCATTCATATTATTGTTGTCTTATTTAAAAATCGACAAAAATCAAAAAAAATCATAAAATCTAAAAGATACCATTTCGCTTGGTAGGTAGGTCAGGTATGGCTCTCTATCCCTTCTCATTGTTGCATTACTATATGGTATATACGTTATTATAGCCTCTCAATGACCGGCTGGTTGCCCGTGTGTTCTGGGATCTCATATTCCCCTTTAACAAAAATGATGATGATCTAGGAGCATACGGTTAATCGTTGGATAGGCCGCTCGGTTGGGTCATGTGGGGGATGACGGACTCTGTATCGTACGCCGTGGTTGCAAGAAGACTCTTGACCCCGTCTTGACTCAGTCTAGCAATAGTATCCTTGAGTACTTTCTATTTTATCTTTCTTTGCATTCGTTTTGATAATTTCTTTATTTTAGCTCAGGATGCATCATGTCATTTTTTGAGCACTCACGCCTCGTGATCCGTTCAAGATTTATCCTCAACAATAGTTAATTACACCTCAGTTCTCTTGGGTAAGAGATTCTTCATTCCACTCTGAATTCAAACGATTTCTCTGATCTTGCCGCTTGGTCTAGTTGGCCAGCGTGATTCCTGTCTAGATTTTATCTCAGTCTTATTCTCCTTTTCCAGCTCTTATGCTGTGTTTCCTTCCGACCCACTCATTGTCCGTGGATTGTGTCCCCAATGAGACTGGTCGTGTTTCCTTTTTCTTAGTTTAGTTCTCTAGACATATCTCATCCTTGTCAATCATTCCTGGTGGTTAGTTCGCCATTTTGGGAGAATTCCTGTCGCTTGTTGGTTGTAATGTGTGTCTTTTACCTTGATGCCCGCTTATCATTTCTCTCCGCTTCATCTCCACGTCATCTCCATTTCACGTCGCTATCGCTTTCGCTCCATCTTCTTTCCATTCCGTCTCCGCGTTGCTTTCGCTCATTCCCATGCAAAGCAGACATCAAGGAGGGGCATTTGTTGACACCCATTTTTAGCCCGCAAGTTACGTCATTTCTATTATTCATCATTTTGATGTCCATAATTAGCCATTGTTTTGGAGCCTTCTTGGATAGATTTCGAGCCCATTTTCATTGTTCTCTATCCTTTGAGCCCTAGAGATCATGATTTCTTAGAGTCCTTGGAGCTTATCTTATCAACTTCCAGCTTCTAAGTCAACTTACGGCCCATTTAGGTCGGCTTCCATCAAGCAATCGGCTCTCTCTCACCGCGCAGTCCTAAAAGTGGTTCTTTTTCACCCTCTTCTAGTCCTTTATTAAAAATATTCCCTTCACCAAAGTTGTTCGATTTTTAAAAATATACAATTTCTTCTTTTATGCCGTTGGCCAGTTTTGTCCCGATTATGAGCTATTCGCATTTTTCCATCAGACTGTGTTATTCACCTACGTCCCAGAATTTTCTCTCTCTGTTCTAGCCCCATTTTCTCCTTCTTATGATCATTTTCTCATCTTTCTCTCTTCATGAAAGTTGTTTCTCTTTCCGTTATCTACAATGTTTTTTCTACCACTTTCGCTAGTTCTGCACCGTTTGAGAGATACAATTCAATTTCTAAAGTCACGCGTAGTCTACCCAAAATGTTCCTTCATCGGTGTGAAGGTCTATTAGTAGACCGTCAGAGACCATGTGAAGGTCTATCGTAAGACCGTCACAGCCCAAGTGACGGTCTGTTAATAGACCATTACACCCAAACTTGCCCGAAATCGCCCCGTTCGACTCCCGGAGCCTGACGGAGCTACCCTAGGCCATTACATCACTCTGGCGGTCTTACGATAGACCTGCAGATGACACGGAGAGTCCAATTCATGCTGGACTCTGCTCCGTTTTTGTGTGCCGTGGCCCTCTTGTAGAGCCATAACTTCTTGAATTCTACTCCAAATTAAGCACCGTTTGTTCATATAGTTTCTCCTTTATATTATCTTGAATTTGATCCATAGATCTCAGATTTTCATTGGCTATCTTACTTAGAAACGCGGATTAAAGTTGGGGGTTTATGCATCCTAGTTCAACACAAACTCTGCAGATTAAACTCCGGGGCTCCCTTCTAGAAGCCATATCTTCCAGATCCTTCCACCAAATTGAGTCCCACTTGTTCCTACCTCTTATCCTTTGTATTATCCTTTAAAATATTGGGAGAGCATTCTGGGTTTTTCTACCTCTATATAAACTGCCCAGTTTGCAGTTGTAAAGAGGGGCTCTTTTTGGACGTGGGGCGAAGCCATGCTGCAACTCCAACTCACAACTTCTACCCTAGCTTGAAGAGGGAAGTATTAGATTTCAATTACACTCTTCTGGGCTTAATTTGGTTGTCTATACGCTTAGTTCTCCTCCTCTCAAAATCACAAATTATCATAATTTTCTACATTTTCTGCTACACATGCGTTTTCCCCCATTTTGCATTAATGATTTCTCCCTATTCTCTCAACCAAATCTCGTGATTTCAAATCCCATGCATGCACAGCACACACACCTATCTTTTCCACCCTTCCACAGGGGTTAAAAATCTCCCTCCGGTGAGTTTGCCCTCAATTTTTACCCCTATTTTATCACTCCGGGATTTATACTACACTTCATGATCTAATGGGTTTTTGCCTTTGTGTTTTATCTTTATTTTGCTGGAGAGCATGATATGAACGTGAGGCCCTCTTCTTCTAGCCGGCTGGAAGACAAGGAGGTTTGAATCCATATCATTCCCTGCACCCCTTTGTCAAGTGCGATCAAGTCTTCATCTTTTTCCAAGGTACTCAACGTCGTTTTCTCCATCTCTTCATTCCTTTGGCATTGTTGTGACTTTGGTGGTGATCACGGTATGTTTATATGTCTATTTAACCCCCTTTTGTGTATACTTTCATGCCGGTTCATGCTTGTTCATGTGCATATACACATGCTTAGTTGAAGGGGGCGGGATAGAACCTAAAAAACAAATCTACAACAGATTGACATCTTTATCAAAATTGATAAGAATCTGTAGAGAATAAGCAGGAGAATCCTAGCTTCTGCTATCTACGGAAAGGAGAAGTCTTATAGGACTCTATCAAGAGTTCTTCGTGCTTGCAATGTTGTGGGTATTTATATCATACAAGGAAAGATAGCGTGCACATATACGCAGGGAGAAACGAAGGAAACTTGCAGGCAACTACTACAGCAGCGCACCATCAGAGAAAGAAGAGTTCTTCCTACGACAGCAACAGAAGCTATACTAAAGAAGCATCAAAAGACTTCTTCCTATTAATGGGCTACTAAAGTTCTTTAAGGATTAGTTAAATAAAATTAAAGGCCCTATAATAACCAAAGGACTAAGCCCAATTAAAATCGGCCCAAAGGCCCAATTCTCTGGCTATTTGACCCAAGCCCATTACTAGAAACATAATTTGGGCAATTTATGGATTTAAATAGGATAAATAGGCCAATTAATGGGATAAATTGGAGATATTAAGAAAATTAAAAAATTTTGGAATTAACGCCTAAATGCGGTCTATCACACGACCGCTATCTCATAATAGCGGTCCCCTTCTGATCGCTACTAGGTTCCGTGAAGGGGGTTTTGAAAACCCTAGAGAATTAGATTTTTATCTAGCCCAAATGCAAGAGTTCAATGTTATCTGATATGGTAACTTAGTCTAGGACTCCAAAGGATCGGTTCTACTCCTAAATCGGACTTAGAAATCGATCTAATCCCTCAAACCCTAGCAAACCTTATAAATAGACCCAGATTTTGACTAGTGCGAACCCTAGTTTTGGAGCATGTAGTTTGACGGTAAGGAGACATTATTCTAGGTTAGTTATTTAGAACATTATGTTCCTTTTAGTATTAACTAACGTCCCTCCAAATTTTGTGTTAGGAGGTCAAGCGTCCAGAAAGTTAGAAGCCCCCGAAGTTGTTGTTCCTCTACAAGGCGCTCAGGAACTAGCGTGCCGGTCCAAGGAAGGTCTAGAGATTGAAAGCCCTAATCGAGGTATTTAGAAGTTGATCCTTAAGAACAATTTGTTAACCTTTATATCTTCTACCTACTTTTCAAATTTCATGGATTTAGGTCAAGTGGTTAAGGAGAACAAGGGACAAGAAGTTGCTGGTTTAGCACAAGATGTGCAGAAACTAGGTCGTCCTTCCAGTCTAAAATTCGAGGTCTAAAACCTATTACAAAGGTAGGTTATCTCATGAAAAGGTTTAAACATCAAGTTAGGAGTCAAAGCCCTCAGTTTCCATGTGATTTCATGCATTATATAATTAGTATTTCATGGTTTACTATGACTGCACATCAAGGTTATTTATACATGCATAGTCATGCACCTTCCAATTAAAGATAAGAACTTTCGCATGCTCCATATATCTCTATAACGCCCCAAAATCCGATACCCAATTTATGAGCATCATTTTTTTCTTTTCTTTATTGGACCACGAAGCATTACGTCGTATGTATCACGAAAGCACATATATATTCATATGAGAGAGAGAGAAACCATAATCACATGAAATGTAATTGGCATTTCAACCATTCATAATCCAAAATATACATGTACATTGTCAAAATATATATATAAGTCCATACATGTTAACCAATCCACAAACTAGCTACATAATGAAAGATAAATATCCATAGCCCACCCTGACGCAAGCAGTACTGGAACTACTCCTCGGCCGCAGCCTCCTCCTCGACCTCTTCTACAACGTCTCCTGAAAACGTGCGCCACAAGGGGATGAGTGTGACGCTTAGTAGGCAGCCTAATCAAATCGGGATTAACTCGCATTCATATGTCCAATTCACACACACACACACACACACACACACACACACACACACACACACACACACACACATATATATATATATATATATATATATATATATATATATATATATATATATATATATATATAATTCAAATGTTAACAATAAAAGAGTACAAAGACCCATATAACCCTTCTAGAATCCTCCAAGGTGACCCACATAAAGGTCCAGCAAAACCCCAAGAATCAGTCGACCGAACTAGGCCATCAGTCAACCGAACTGTAACAAGTTACAGACTGGCCAACACTGGCAATTTCGGTCGACCGAAATGCCCATGTCGGTCGACCGAACCCTACTACCATTCTAGAGTCCCATAAATGCAAGCCCAATGGATACATGAGAGGGTTGCTTGATAAACCAATATGAAAGCTGAATAAGACTCCCTGCCACCAAGGTCCCCATGAAGTTTAGTTATCATATGCAAAACGCACAACGAATATCAAAATTCATTCATTCTTAGTAGCTTAAAAGTAATCATACGTGAAAATACATGTTATTATCTAACATATAAATTACCCATGCATGCACAAATTCCACAATGAATAATTAGTTGCACATTTTCACATTTTCATGAGTTACACATTTACATTATTCATGGAACCAAACAGCTGCCGCAAACACAAGAGGCCCACACACACAAACGAACGAAAGAGTACTGTACAGACCCGAGAGCGAACTCCTACCTAGACTCCTACCGTATGGGGCATTATGTATCACCGTCCCCCTAGTCCTGTGGCGTTACGTATCACCTTCCGACAGAACGAACCAGCCGAATCATAGGATTTTTAACCAGGGCGTTACGTATCATCATCCCCTAGGTTCTTTTTCTTCTGCGACGTTACGTATCGCTGTCCCGCAGAAGGGACCGAAGTCCAACCTCATAGAATGCTACTATTTTCCATTCATAACATTCACATCATATTCGCATTCACATTCATATTCATATTACAATATTCGTATCATACTAAATCTTATCTTATCATAACACAAGCATGCTTCCATATGGTTTAAATGGGCTGATCATACTTATATGATGACTGTCATGGAACAGAACATGATTAGGTTACCTGCAAGGTTTCCATATAAAAGAAAATAGGTTTATTTCTTGGTTACGCATGCGTAGAAAATAATTCATAATTAGAAGTTTAGAATTTCTGAGAGCACGAAATTTTTACAGTGAGTTACTAACTTAGTCTTCTATCATTTTTTCAATTTTTCATATTTTTCTGAATTACAATGGCCTCTTAAAACATTATTTTTTTAGATTTTTGGAAATTGGGACAAAGCTCAAGGTGTGTCAACGCAGTCAGGGGCTGCGTCGACCCAGTCAACACATTGAAGAAGGCTGCGTCGACACAGTCAAGAGCTGCGTCGACGTAGTTAGTTCAAAAACCCCGATCTTCGATTAAAAACCTAGAGGAACCTCACAAAACCACGTAACTTGATGGAAAAACAAGAAAAATAACATAGTAGTCGATCCCACATACCCTTAGTCCATCTTTAATGTATAGAAACTACTTAGAAAATCGTTCTAATGCATCGTTGACCCCTAAAATTTGAGGTTTGGTGCCTACCTTTGAAGGTGATAAAACGACGACCTGGGGAGGAAATCCACACACAAGATCCACCTAAAGCTCCTCCCATTCATCCCAAGACACTGCATGGTCATCCTCCACGCGTCGGATCGTCCACCACACGCCGGATCGTCCACTCTTGCGGAGTCAAGGTCCCTCACCCTTTCTCACCCAAGAAGGATAGAAGATGGTGGCGAGTTGAAGAGCATGGTTGCCAAAGGCTTACTACCCACTAAACCCACCGCCTTATATGGTTTTCAAGCCTCCCAAGGGATTTGTCCATGACCTACAAGGCTCAGTCCAGCTCCCAAGGTCACTAGTTGGAGGGAAGTAGAGGCCATGCACCAGTTCGGTTTGAACAAATGCGACCGTTCATCTACCTAGTCATAAATGCGAGTGGGTGCGCACTTTTGTTGGGATTTGGGTTAGGATGTCGTCAGATGAAATCAAGAGGACTTCCAGATCTAACTTTGGGACATGGTTTCATAGAGTTTCATCAAAACTAGCAGGAGTTATGATTTTTTCAACATTAGCATTCATTCTCCCATGTTCTAGTCATGACCTTTCGGTAGCCCAAGGCAATTTGGGCATAGCTCTAGTATCCAGGCAGCATTTGGCCTCAACCTCAACATAAAAGATGTAGCTAACATCCTATTCGAAATTATGGCCTTGGGTTCACATCATTTAATCAACTACAAATGAAGTTATGAAAGTCTAATCATTCATGTATGAAATGTCTCAACAATCACACCTCTCTGTGTCAGTAGGTGACAAAGGGCTCAGAACCTCAGGTTCTAGTTTGAATTGGGTTGCCATCTCAATGGAAGAGTTTGGGCCAAGGACCCAAGCTTTCTAATGGACCTAGTTTCAGCCCATTTGGATAACCATGGGCCAATATATCCTAATTTCATCAGGTGGCAGTGTTTACTGTAATTGTTTCAAGCTATTATCATAAACTCCCTCTTATCCCCTATTAGGCCTATTTTTCAGAAGTTATAATATTCATCCAAGTTGTTCTTTACCCAATGGCCATTGCATGGGCTTTAGTTTCAACTAATTATGACCTTCCTAGGTTAAGTTATGAATTCTCTGAGGAGCCTTTAATAATCTCTTTAGATTTCTTGTTTATTGTGTTGATGGGCCGGAATTGTACCTAATTGGGCAAATGTCCAACTAGTGGTCCTAACATCCTCTCCACCTTAAAATAATTTCATCCTTGAAATTAACTTGAAGTCCTTAAGATTACTTACAGAATAGTTGAGAATATTCCCAGTGCATCTTATCCTCCGGTTCCCATGTTGCTTCCTCGGAATGAGAATTCTTCCATAACACATTAACCAGCCGGATGGTTTTATTTCTCAATACATGTTCCTTCCAGTCTATGATCTCACTGGACTGCTACACATATGACAAGTCTACTCGAACCTCAAAGGGCTCATACTCTATAACATGTGAGGCATCCGAGACATACTTTCTGAGCATAGACATGCGAAAGATCAAATGTACATGCGATAGAGCAGGCGGGAGTGCAAGTCGATAAGCCACCTCGCCAACCTTTTGCAAAATGTCGAAAGGCCCAATATATCTAGGACTAAGCTTACCCTTATGATGGGAATCGACACCGAGCATGTACATTTTATTTTGCATTTCTGCCCTTTAGTTTATTTTTATGTCCATGGGAAAGTATATGCGCAATTGTACGGCTTTGTAAGCCAATGCGTTATTCCCACGGATTGTGTGGGTTTCTATGTAAATTGTCAGTAGGACCAGCAAGGGGGCCCTCAACCCTTTCCCATAGGTCCATGTCACCTTGTGGGGCTGGTCAACAATCCTAGGTGGACATCTAGAATGGTGGGCTGGTCATATGGGCACATGGTGTTAAATGGGTCAAGATTCCATGGTTGGCCACCTACCCCCATTCAACCTTCTACTAGATGGTCAAGGTGGCGCCCCTCTCCCCTTATTAGATTATTAATTTTTGTGTGTGATTCACACTTAATCCCAGCCCTTGATTCCCATCCCTAGATCTAAGGGTCCACATTGGATTAGATTGTAAGCATATAAAACCATGTATTTTCCTTTGAATATTAATGAAAATTCAAAATTTTATGTGTAAGCCTTGAAGCTTGGTGCGCCCCTTGCCTCTCTCCTGCTGTTCTTTCTTCCCCAACCCCAGATCTAGAGTGTTTCTATCTCCCTTCATCCCCTCTCAACCTCTGATCTTCACCGGTGCCGCCGCCGCCGCCGTTCGTGCCGCCTTCGAGCCGCTGCGAGATCATCTTCGGTTTGTTGTCCTGCTGGACAGAGGTGCAGATCGAAAAATCTAGAAGCCATCCACGAGTTCAGATCAACTTGAAATTTTGAGGGTTGGTTTCTATCTTATAGCCCCTTCTCCAAAAAAAACTTCAGGTTCAAATTCCACCGTTTCATATGTTTACATTTTCGTTCATCTCCCAAACTCAGATCTGATCTGTCTCTGTCTACAGTGACAGTACCTCTGAGTTCTCCACCTTAGACCACCCTTTTGATTTTTGTATGACCTCCCAATTTAACTGGGGGTTCTGTCCATCGTCCCCTACCTCCACAACGTTTCTTAAATTTGTTTGAGCCTTCTACCTATTTTTCAAAATTCATGTTCTACCAGAGCTACAGTACTTCTAGCTAGATCCCAGATCCGACCTTCTTCCAGTAAACAAATCATAGAAAATCATAGACACATCCAAACGTTTCCAAACCAATTTTACCATCTTCCCTGCTCAAATTACTACAACTTTCAGGAAGAAGTAGAAGTCTGAATCTAAGGTCTTCCTAGCAGTTAACGGCTATTCTCAGAGAATAGCCCTGCAGATCTGAGTGTTCAGCCCCTGTGAAATAGAGATTTGTAAATTTAGTAAGTATAGATCAGTGAAGATCCAGGCCACATCTCTAGGCCTACATTGAAGTACTTCTAGTCAGCTTTCCAACGGCGCTAATTTCGTGTCGATCCGACGTCGGAGCTGATCGCAGCGTCCGTTCTCGCCGGAGCGCGCGCTGAAAACCAGAAGCTGTAGATCCGTGGGAAGTTTTCCCGACGGGTACCGAACGGAGCCGCCCGGCCTCCGATCGCCGTTCCAATGTGCCGCCAGCCCGAGGATCGCTTCCACGAGTGTCCCCACCACAGCGGTGACACCGGGTCCCACACGGCCCCTCCGACAGCGCGTGGGCCCCACGGTTGTGAACACGCGTGTAGCCGAATCAACACACGAAGCTGCCTGTCAACCCGAATTCGGCCCTCCCGGGCTCATTTGTATCACCCTTTACCTCCCTGCGTGGAGTGGGCATATTCCCATTGCTGTAATTATGGTGTGTTAAGTTCCCCGGGAGTACGATTTCGGCCGGGCCCATCTTCCCCACGCCGAGCGCGTGGAGGTATCGTTCTCGCTCCCTACACTCGGCATTTGCTTATTTTCATGTATACTTGTTTATGACGCTGCTAGAGAGCATGTTTTAGGACCTATCTCGCTATATTTTGCATATCACCGCTGCTGCGAGAGAGAGCGTGACCGTCCCGTGACCCGATCCGGGCACGAGAGTGCAAATCGACCACCCTAGCTCTTGCAGGTTTCTCAACCGTGCACGTCCGACGCTTCCCTCGTTAAGGGACGATCGTGAGCTTGTCGTGTCCATGTCTCGTCCCGCATCAATTTGGTATCAGAGCCAAGTTTGAGTCTAGGGTGTCAACAAAAAAAAAAAAGAAAAAGAGTGTCATTTTAGTCTAAGTGTCTAAGTCGGTCTTAGGAGTTGCATTTGGATACCATTAGTCGGTATATCAAAAGGTGTTGTCCGACCGTTAGGTTACGCCTATCGGGAAGGCCGCACACTTGCGCGAGTGATCTTCAGATCGATTAGCTCCGCCACGTACCGAGTCTTGGTTTACGTCTAGGGTCCTTAGTGTGCATGCATTCCAAACTTGCATAGTCGGTCTAGTGTCTTATCACCGTGTGTATGCATGTCCATGTCCGCTACCCATGGCCGTTCCCCAAGATCATGCATCCGAAAGGGCATCCTTTATGGCCCAACCCAATGCCTTCATGGCCCGGCCATTAGCTTTCACTCATCTCGTTACTAAAGCTACTCTACCCAATGGGTCCACAACGAGACTCCATTTCGCTCATATGGATTCAAATAATTGGGTGTCTCTTGATATCGTGGAGTCCCTATCCAAGGTGGGTAAGATTATCCGCGATGGGGATTTTGCTTTTGTCGAGTTTGAAAGGATGATCGGCTCCACTCTTTACTGCGATGGTGCATGGTGCAACCATGGTACGCCAACAAGCCCATACATTATGCTAGGGCGACCTTGGTTGGAAGAGAGGAGAGCGACCTTTGACCGGGATACGAGGACCTGCACCTTATATCCGTCTCACCTACCCGGCAAGTTCGTCTTCCCCGACATCCTTCGGCCGATCATCTCCATGTCACCACCCATCCACTAGTATCAGTCCGCTCCGCCTACGGACCCATGCTCACCACCCTTTATTTCTAAACTTGCTTTGGAACCCTCTCATTCGGGGCCACCCAAGCCCGAGCCACCCGTGTTTCTAATGGGTACGCTTTTCATAGCCGAGCCACTTCTTAGTTGGCTCAAGGATGGCTTGGTCCCACCTCCCTTCCCATCTATGGACCCCACACTACCTCTAGTGTCAAGCAACTCATTTCACACCACCTTCCGGTCTCGTCACTATGTGGACACATTGAACGACCTTCTTAAAGGGTTAGACCGGCAGTTGACCTTTACACATTTATTGGCCCGAGGCTTCGATCAAGCCCCTAGTCGTAGCTTCACCCATCCAGCCATAGGGTCCATTACCTCCGTGTGCACCGTGGGGTGTGTCACCACGGAGATTCTTCTACTCCTCCCGATGCCGGCCGAGTCCGACTTCATTCTCTTTTGCCCGCGGGAGGAAGTTTATTTTTTTCACATGACCATTGTCCCGTTCACTATGACGGATGAAGGTGACCATTCACACCTTCAAGAATTTCATGATTGGGATCGTGTCATAGAGGAACCCATCTCCGGGGGTCATACCTTCTTTGACCCTTTTGACCCCTCCACTAGTGAAGCTCCCGAGCTATCACATTCTCTCCACCTCTTCCAAGGAGTTCACTATTCCACCCATACCCCTCGGTCTAGTCGGCAAGCCATCTCTACATCTAGGGATGATGACGAGGGTAGTTTTGGATCTCCTAGCCCTTCTTCACCCAAATCCCATCGGTCCCTAATGCATGAGTGGTACATCTTAGGGTGTCTAGGAGTCCTCCCTTCCATCAACCATCGTGTACATCTAGTATATGCATGGCACATATTCGGGTGTCCTGGTCCGCCATCACCCATGTACGGGTCGCACTAACATTAGGTGTGTCTAGGGTCATAGGTGAGTCGGTGTGCTTTTCTCTTTGTGTGTTGTCTGTTTGTCTGCATGTGTCTTGTGTAAGCTCGTTGTCGGTCTCTTATGAGTAAGAGGCGAGTGGACTCACTTGATGAGTATGGGATCGGTTTTACTTCTATACCCAGATCAGTCACCTATAGAGACTCAACGGTGATTCCTAGTGAGTCTTCGAGCTGTTTCCTTCCTTTGGAGAGTGCCCCTTCGGAGTGACCACCTTTAGCCATAGCAGTTCGCACATCGAGTATATATGGAATGAGCAGGTGACGATCACTTGGAGTGGAGCGTACCCGCGTTTCTTGGCACGGTGACGGATCCGCCGGAGTACTCGAGTTCCTCCCACCCGGGGAGAGTTGATGGGAATCGACGCCGAGCATGTATATTTTATTTTGCAATTATGCCCTTTAGTTTATTTTTATGTCCATGGGAAAGTATATGCGCAATTGTACGGCTTTGTAAGCCAATGCGTTATTCCCACGGATTGTGTGGGTTTCTATGTAAATTGTCAGTAGGACCAGCAAGGGGGCCCTCAGCCCTTTCCCATTGGTCCATGTCACCTTGTGGGGCTGGTAAACAATCCTAGGTGGACATCTAGAATGGTGGGCTGGTCATATGGGCACATGGTGTTAAATGGGTCAAGATTCCATGGTTGGCCACCTACCCCCATTCAACCTTCTACTAGATGGTCAAGGGGGCGCCCCTCTCCCCTTATTAGATTATTAATTTTTGTGTGTGATTCACACTTAATCCCAGCCCTTGATTCCCCATCCCTAGATCTAAGGGTCCACATTGGATTAGATTGTAAGCATATAAAACCATGTATTTTCCTTTGAATATTAATGAAAACTCAGAATTTTATGTGTAAGCCTTGAAGCTTGGTGCGCCCCTTGCCTCTCTCCTACTGTTCTTCCTTCCCCAACCCCATATCTAGAGTGGTTCTATCTCCCTTCATCCCCTCTCAACCTCTGATCTTCACCGGTGCCGCCGCCGCCGCCGTTCGTGCCGCCTTCGAGCCGCCACGAGATCGTCTTCGGTTTGTTGTCCTGCTGGACAGAGGTGCAGATCGAAAGATCTAGAAGCCATCCACGAGTTCAGATCAACTTGAAATTTGAGGGTTGGTTTCTATCTTATAGCCCCTTCTCCACAAAAAAATTCAGGTTCAAATTTCCCGTTTCATATGTTTACATTTTCGTTCATCTCCCAAACTCAGATCTAATCTGTCTCTATCTACAGTGACAGTACCTCTGAGTTCTCCACCTTCGACCACCCTTTTGATTTTTGTTTGACCTCCCAATTTAACTGGGCGTTCTGTCCATCGTCACCTATCTCCACAATGTTTCTTAAATTTTTTTGAGCCTTCTACCTATTTTTCAAAATTCATGTTCTACCGGAGCTATAGTACTTCCAGCCAGATCCCAGATCCGACCTTCTTCCAGTAAACAAATCATAGAAAATCATAGACACATCCAAACGTGTCCAAACCAATTTTTCCATCTTCCCTGCTCAAATTAATACAACTTTCATGAATAAGTAGAAGTATGAATCTAAGGTCTTCCTAGCAGTCAACGACCATTCTCAGAGAACAGCCCTGTAGATCTGAGTGTTCAGCCCCTGTGAAATAGAGATTTGTAAATTCAGTAAGTCCAGATCAGTGAATAGCCAGGCCAGATCTCTAGGCCTACATTGAAGTACTTCGAGTCAGTTTTCCAACGGCGCTAATTTCGTGTCGATCCGACGTCGGAGCTGATCGCAGCATCCGTTCTCTCCGGAGCGCGCGCTGAAAACCAGAAGCTGCAGATCCGTGGGAAGTTTTCCCGACGGGTACCGAACAGAGCCGCCCGGCCTCCGATCGCCGTTCCAACGTGCCGCCAGCCCGGGGATCGCTTCCACTAGTGTCCCCACCACAGCGGTGACACCGGGTCCCACACTGCCCCTCCGGACAGCGCGTGGGCCCCACGGTTGTGAACACGCGTGTAGCCGAATCAACACACGAAGCTGCCCGTCAACCCGAATTCGGCCCTCCCGGGCTCATTTGTATCACCCTTTACCTCCCTGCGTGGAGTGAGCATATTCCCATTGCTGTAATTATGGTGTGTTAAGTTCCCCGGGAGTACGATTTTCGGCCGGGCCCATCTTCCCCACGCCGAGCGCGTGGAGGTATCGTTCTCGCTCCCTACACTCGGCATTTACTTATTTTCATGTATACTTGTTTATGCCGCTGCTAGAGAGCATGTTTTAGGACCTAGCTCGCTATATTTTCCATATCACCGCTGCTGCGAGAGAGAGCGTGACCGTCCCGTGACCCGATCCGGGCACGAGAGTGCAAATCGACCACCCTAGCTCTTGCCGGTTTCTCAACTGTGCACGTCCGACGCTTCCCTCGTTAAGGGACGATCGCGAGCTTGTCGTGTCCGTGTCTCATCACGCATCACCTTATTCCCGAATCACATCACTCCCTTGGTGGGAGACACCTTTAGGAACACATGGTCTCCCTCTGCAAATGCTAACTCTCTCTGCCATTGGTCTACATAACTTTCCTGACGGCTTTGGGTTGTGAGGAGTCGTTGCCTGATCATAGATATCTTCTCTAAGCAGTCCTGTACCAACTGTGGTTCGAAGAGCTGCTTATCACCAACTTCATAACCACACACTGGTGATCTATACGGCCGTCCATAGAGTGCTTCTTAAGATGCCATTCTGATGGCGGAGTGGTAACTATTGTTGTATGCAAATTCTATCAGGGGCAAATAGTCATCCCAATTTCCCCTCCATTCAATACTGCATGCCCTCAACATATCTTCTAAAGTCTGGATAGTGTGCTCGGTTTGCCCATCAGTCTGAGGATGAAATGTCGGGCTGAACCACAACTCTATCCCCATAGCTTGCTGTAGACTCTCCCAGAACCTCACTGTGAATCGAGGGTCTCGGTCAAAGATGATAGATAAAGGTGCACCACGCAACCGAATGATCTTAACGATGAACAATTTTGCTAAGGATTCGATTGGAATCTCCTTGTTGATGGGCAGAAAGTGTGCAGTCTTTGTGAATTTGTCCACAATTACCCATATGGTATCATGCTGCCTTCTTGTCATGGGTAGACCAGTCACAAAGTCCATTGTGACTTGTTCCCATTTCCATTGCGCCATCTTAATGGTCTGGAGATGATCGCCAAGTCTTTGATGCTCAATCTTCACCTGCTGACAAGTGAGACATTTGGACACAAACTCTGCTATGTCCAACTTCATTCTTTGTCACCAATACATCCACTTCATATCATGAAGCATCTTAGTGCTTCCGGGATGGATGGAGAACTTTAACCTATGAGCCTCCTGCATCAAGTCCCTCTTTAATTCCACATCATCTGGTATACAGATCCTTCCTTGGAACATGATCAGCCCATCAATCCCCACATGGAAGTCCTCATTGGTCAGTAGCTTCTGCAATGCCATGTCCTACTTTTGCTCCTCAGCAATCCTGTTTAAGAATGTAGGTCTAGCAGACAACCCATCCAAGAGATAGAATTGCTTCCTTCTCTCGAGTTGTGATTCAATCACACCTTCCATCATATCCCATTCTCAATGCAAACTCAGCGCCATCAACTTACGGCTGAGAGTATCTGCCACAACATTTGCCTTGCCAGGATGTTACTAAAAGGCGAAGTCATAGTCCTTCAATAGTTCGACCCATCTCCTTTGCCTCAAATTGAGTTCCTTCTGTGTGAATATGTACTTGAGACTCTGATGGTCGGTGAAGACCTCAAATCGGACCCCATATAAATAGTGTCTCTAGATGCACGAAGCATGGACCACTGCTGCCATTTCAAGGTCGTGAGTGGAGTACTTCTTCTCATAGTCCTTCAACTGTCTCGAGGCATAGGCAATCACTCTGCCATTTTGCATTAGTACACAACCAAGGCCGATCCTAGAGGCATCTATATAAACAGTGAAGCCATCATTCCCTTTAGGGTGTGCCAGCACTGGGGCCGAAGTCAACTTTTCCTTGAGCATCTAAAAATTATCTTCACACTATTCTAACCAGATAAACTTCGCTCCTTTTTTGGTCAACTTGGTCATTAGGGCTGCAATGGTGGAGAAACCTTCAATGAATCGGAGGTAGTATCCCGCAAGACCAAGGAAGCTTCTAATCTTCATGACTGTCTTCGGTGCTTCCCACTTGGTCGCTGCTTTAACCTTCCTAGGGTCCACAGATATGTTGTTCCTGGATATGACATGTCCGAGAAACATCACTTGGTCTAGCCAAAATTCACACTTGCTGCATTTGGCATAGAACTTGTTCTTCCTAAGAGTCTACAAAATAACTCTCAGATGCTGCCGATGCTCCTCCTGACTGGCGGAATATATTAGTATGTCATCTATAAAGACCACGACAAACTGATCTAGGTAAGGGCGAAAGATCTTATTCATATGTTCCATGAACACAGTCGGTGAATTGGTCAACCCGAATGGTACTACTAAGAACTCGTAGTGACCATAACGAGTCCTGAAGGCTATCTTCGACACATCTTCAGGCTTGATTCTGATTTGGTGATAACTTGTCCTTAGATCAATCTTGGAGAAGACCTTAGCAGATGACAATTGATCAAATAATTCTTCAATCCTCGGCAGAGGATACTTGTTCTTAATGGTGGCCTGATTAAGCTTGCGGTGATCAATACACAACTGCATAGTCCCATCTTTCTTCCGCACAAATAAGACTAGTGCTCCCCGAAGAGACACACTAGGCCTAATGAAGCCTTTGTCTAGCAACTCCTGCAATTGTTTCCTGAGTTCGGCAAGCTCTGTCGGAGCCATCTTGTATGATGGAACGGAGATAGGTGCAGTGCTCGACACTAGCTCAATAGAGAATTCTGCCTCACGAACTGGTGGCAGTCCCAGTAGATCTTTAGGAAATACATTAGGAAATTCTCGGACCACGTCCAAGTCTTCCATAATCTTGATAGTGCCTTCCTCATGTACCACACTAGCCAAGAAATAATCACCTCCCTTGCTAATCAGCTTGGAAGCCCTGATGGCTGATACTATCATTCTCCCTGACTTGTCCTTCGGACAATGGAAGAAGAACGTCTCCTTCCCCGGCTCCTGAAAGATCACTCTCTTTCAACTACAGTCCAAGAGAGCATAGTGCTTGACTAACCAATCCATTCCCAGAATGAGATCAAAGTCGACCATATCTAGGATGTACGCTTCACCCAGCAGTATCCTCCCATTGACTTTGAGCTCAATAGTAGGGATCACAAGTTTGGTGTGGACTTGTTTCTCGGTTGGTGTGCTAACTACTATTTCCCCGAAGGATGTTGCTTGGGCTCTGTTCTTCTATTGATTAGCAAAACTAGCACATATAAATGTGTGTGTATCCCCCCGGTCAAACAAAACCTTTGCATAAATATTATCCACAAGAAGTGTACCTTCAGCCCCGGTAGCGGTATTGTCTGCCTCTTCTTGCATTAGTGCATAAACTCGCCCTCTATACTGAATCTTCTCCTACTGTGGTACTGGCTTTTATGGAGTCTTCTTAGGACAGTCCCTTGTAAAATGTCGATCCTTGCCGCATTCATAGCACTTGCCTTTTGTCCTCCAGCATTCCTGCCCCAGATGGGTGCACCCACAATGGACACAGAATGGAACCCCCGACTTGTTCCTTGGTGCCGGCTCCTGGTGTGCCACCTTTTCCTTGTCCTCACTCCCTCTTGCCTTCATAGGCCTTGTGCCCATCGTCTTCTACTCCTCGACATACCTATCCATGGATATTCATTAGAACCTAACTTAATATGTCCCTTAAATCTTATGGTTTCGATTATTACCTTGCATTCTCTTGCTTGGCTAGATGAGCAAGCCTCAATGCCGTAGTGTAGGAGTCTGGGTCTTGGGTAGCCACAAAGCATCAGACGGTGCTACGAAGACTGTTGACAAATTTCTTCACCATTCAACGTGCTTCATCAAATATGTGTGGATCATACCGACCTAGAGCAGAGAATCTGGCCTCATAGTCGGCCACTGACATGTTTCCTTGTACGAGGCCCAAAAATTCTTGCTCCTTTGCATCTCGCACATGCTTAGGGAAGTACTTTTCCCGGAAGACAGCCAAGAATTCTTCCCATAATATGTCATCATTGTTCCCTTCGAAGGTGGTCCTCAACTTCGCTTTCCACCATAAATCGGCTTGGTCTTGGAGTACATAGGCCGCCAGATTCACCTTTTCTTCCTCGGGGCATCGCATCGCACGAAATTTCTTTTCCATCTCGCTGAGCAACGACTCAGCCACCTATGGATGGCTCTCCCCCTTAAAACAAGGAGGCACCAGCCTCAGAAATTGATCAATAGTAGGTAAGTCCTAGTGTGGTGTAGGCGCTGGTTGCTATAACATCTGTTGCTGCATGGCTTGCACAAGTCCTTGGAAACTCTACATGAATCCCTTCAGATTAATTCTTGCATTGGGCACTTGTTCGCCTCCAACTACCAGAGCATTAACTGCCCCGCCGTTCACCAGGTTAGGGTCATCCACCCCCAATCCTCTCTCATCAGTCGGGGGTACATCCCTTTGTCTTCTCGGTGGCATAGCTCTGAGAAGATAACAATTGTTAAGTGTGAGGGTTCGTTTTAAATGGGTTCTAAATATACCCTACCCTTTTTCCACTCTAGCCTATCTCCTCTTCTACTATTTGGACAATCAGAATGGTTGGTAACCATGGTTGGTCTCTTGCGCTCTGATACCACTCTATAACACGCCGAGATTCGATACCCAATTTATGACCATCTTTTTTTCTTTTTTTCTCTATGAGACCACAAAGCATTACGTCGTACGTATCACGGAAGCACATATACATATATATTCATATGAGAGAGAGAGAAACCACAATCACATGAAATGTAATTGGCATTTCAACCATTCATATCCAAAAGATACATATACATTGTCCAAATAAATATATAAGTCCATACATGCTCGCCAATCCACATACTAGCTACATAATGAAAGATAAATATCCATAGCCCACCCTGACGTAAGCAAGACTAGAACTACTCCTCGGCCGCAGCCTCCTCCTCGACCTATTCTACAACGTCCCATAAAAGTGTGCTCCACAAGGGGATGAGTGTGACGCTCAGTAGGCAGCCTAATCAAATCGGGGTTAACTTGCATTCATATATCCAATTCACATATATATATATATAATTCAAATGTTAATAATAAAATAGTACAAAGACCCATATAACCCTTCTAGAATCCTCCAAGGTGACCCACATAAAGGTCTAGCAAAAACCCAGGAATCGGTCGACTGAACTAGGCCATCGGTCGACCGAACTGTAACAAGTTACCGACAGGCCAACACTGGCAATTTCGGTCGACCGAAATGCCCATGTCGGTCGACAAAACCCTGCTACCATTGTAGAAAGCAGTAGTTCAGTCCCATAAATGCAAGCACAAAGGATACATGAGAGGGTTGGTTGATAAACCAATATGAAAGCTCAATAAGACTCCTTGCCACAAAGGTCCCCATGAAGTTTAGTTATCATATGCAAAATGCACAACGAATAATAGAATTCATTCATTCTTCGTTACTTAAAAGTAATCATACGTGAAAATACATGTTATTATCTAACATATAAATTACCCATGCATGCACAAATTCAACAATGAATAATTAGTTGCACATTTACACATTTTTATGAGTTACACATTTATGTTATTCGTGGAACCAAACAGCTGCGCAAACACAGGAGGCCCACACGCACAAACGAATGAAGGAGTACTGCACATACCCGAGAGAGAACTCCAACCTAGACTCCTGCCGCACGGGGCGTTACGTATCGCCGTCCCACAAAACGAACCAGCCGAATCATAGAATTTTTAACCAGGGTGTTATGTATCGCCGTCCCCTAGGTTCTTTTACTGCCACGGCGTTACGTATCGCCGTCCTACAGATGGGACCGAACTCCAACCTCACAGAATGTTGCAGTTTTCCATTCATAACATTCACATCATATTCGCATTGACATTCATAGTCATATTACAATATTCGTATCATACTAAATCTTATCTTATCATAACACAAGCATGCTTCAATATGGTTTAAATGGGCTAATCATACTTCTATGCTGATTATTGTGGAACAAAACATGATCAGGTTACCATCAAGGTTTCCATATAAAAGAAAATAGGTTTATTTCTACATTACACATGCGTAGAAAATAATTCATAACTACAAGTTTAGAATTTTTGGGAGCATGAAATTTTACAGTGAGTTACTAACTTAGTCTTATATCATTTTCTAATTTTTCAGAATTTTTTTGAATTAGAATGGCCTCCCAAAACATTATTTTTCTAGGTTTCTAAAAATTGGGACAAAGCTCGAGGTGCGTTGATGCAGTCAGGGGCTGCGTTGACGTAATCAACACTCTAAAGGAGGCTGCGTCGACGCAGTCAAGAGCTGCGTCAACAAAGTCAATTCAGAAACCCTGATCTTCGATTAAAAACTCAGAGGAACCTCACAAAAGCACGTAACTTGATGGAAAAATAAGAAAAATAACATAGTAGTCGATCCCACATACCGTTAGTCCCTCTTTAACGTATAGAAACTACTTAGAAAATCATTCTAATGCATAGTTGACCCCTAAGATTTGAGGTTAGATGGCTACCTTTGAAGGTGATAAATCGACGACCCGAGGATGAAATCCACACCCCAGATCCACCTAAAGCTCCTCCTCTTCATCCCAAGATGGTGCAGAGTCATCCTCCATGCGCCGGCTCATCCACCACACGTCGGATCGTCAACTCTTGTGGAGTCAAGGTCCCTCACCCTTTCTCACCCAAGAAGGATAGAAGATCGTGGATAGTTGAAGAGAATGGTTTCCAATGGCTTACTACCCACTAAACCCACCTCCTTATATGGTTTTCAAGCCTCCCAGGGGATTTGCCCACAACCTACAAGGCTCAGTCCAACTCCCAAGGTCACTGGTTGGAGGGAAGTAAAGGCCATGCACCTGTTGGGTTTGAACAAATGCGACCCTTCGTCTACCTGGTCATAATGCGAGTGTCTGTGCACGTCTATTGGGATTTGGATTGGGACGTCTTTAGTTGAAATCAAGAGGACTCCCAGATTTAACTTTAGGACTTGGTTTCATCGAGTTTCATCAATCCTAGCACGAGTTATGATTTTTCCAAAATTAGCATTCATTCTCCCATGTTCCAGTCGCGACCTTTCGATAGCCCGATGTAATTCGGGCATAGCTCTAGTATCCAGGCATAATTTGGCCTCGACCTCAACATAGAAGATTTAGCTAACATCCCATTCAAAATTATGGCATTAGTTTTAGGTCATTTAATGGACTACAAATGAACTTATAAATTTCTAAACATTCACGTGTGAAATCTCTCAACAGTCACACCTATCTGTGTTAGTAGGTGACAAAGGGCTTAGAACCTCGGGTTTTGGTGCAAATTGGGTTGCCATCTCAATGGAAGAGTTTGGGTCGATGACCCAAGCTTTCTAATGGACTAGGTTTCAGCCCATTTGGATAACCATGGGCCATGATATCCTTATTTCATCAGGTGGTAGTATTTATTATAACTATTTCGAGCTATTATCATAAACACCCTCTTATCCCATATTAGGCCTATTTTTCAAAAGTTATAATCTTCATCCAAGTTGTTCTTTACCCAATGACCATTGCATGGGCTTTGGTTTCAGCTAATTGCGACCTTCTTAGGTTAATTATGAATTCCCTGAGGAACCTTCAATAATCAGTTTAGATTTTGAGTTTATTATGTGGACGGGCTGGAATTGTACCCAATTGGGCCAATGTCCAATTGGTGCTCCTAACAACTTCCATGCACCCTCTTCGTTATAAACCCGATCTTAAATATTATCCATTTATTCCCCATGCTTTTTATGTATTTATTGCCCTAGGACAGGCCTTGCACTCGATAGTTATGTGTTGTCTAATATAGGATAGAAAAGGGCTACCAACGACCACTAATGTCTAATAGCAGTTCCCAAATGACCGCTACTGTGTATAGGCAGTTCGGTCAAGAACGCTACTAGGTTTCAGTTTTCTACACTTTGTTAACTCCAAACAGATTGCAGATTGACCCTATTATATATATGTTAAGCCTAGGTAATTAGGCCTTATTCCTAGTTATGATAGTACATTTAGGAACTTGGTTATATTGTACATTAAACATGCTAGGTTTCATGTCTTTCATGTTTTCAATACCTACTTTAAACTTATGCTATTTTCATGCCAAAAATTCATATAGTTTGTATTAAAGTTATTGATGGTTGATCACTATTTTTATACGATCTACTCTCATCTTTAGTATTTCATAAGTGCATAGTGCGTACTCCGGTGCGTGGCTGTTAGTTACACTTTGCACTTGATAAGAACACAATCTTGGACTTGTGATCCTCTCCGTTGGATATTCCTTCCATCGAACTAGGTGATCTTGTTTCAAGCCCTCTGTAAGACTCCATGAGCCTGGGATTCCCACTAGGACACCGAACTGGTTGTACACTCAAAGCCCATTGAACTAGAGAGCACTCAAGCTTAGTGGTGTTTTCCGCAGTCAAGTTAATTACGGTTCTTAGGCAACCGCTACAGTCTAGTAGCGATTCTGGAACGACCGCGTTATGCCAGACTGGTCCCTACGTCGACTTTTCTCTCTCTGGTGTCGACTCTGTCTAGAAACAATCCTAGAATGACCGCCACTTCATAGAAACGGTCCTAGCATGACTGTCTCTCAAAGAAACTACCCCAATATGACCATTTTGTGACTAAGTTTTGATTAACCCGGGGTTTGACCCAATGGTTGATTTTCCTATGTTCCTAGATGGTATATGGATTATTTAGAACCAAACACCTTGTTCAATAAGATATTAATGAATTATAAAAGTTAATGAATTTACCGTTATGCTACCGGATTCCTCCCGTAGCAAGATCTTGTCATTAATGCATTCCTTAAACTCACATGTTCTAAACATGGTGCATTCTTACCTTGATATTGATTATCATATGCTTATTGTTGAATTGTACGTTATTGGCCTACATTATTGTGTTTCTCATGGAAGTAGCTTGATTTATAACTTGAAGATGCACATCGGGTATTGACACCCGTTTTTAGGCCGCAAGGTGCGTCATTTCTCTTATTCATCATTTTTGATGTCCCAAATTAACTATTGTTTTGGAACCTTCCTTGGATGGATTTCGTGCCCATTTCATTGTTCCCTAACCTTTGAGCCTTGGAGATCATGATTTCTTAGAGCCCTGGGGATAATTTTAATCAGCTTCCGGCCTTCCAAGTCAACTTACGGCCCATTTAGGTCGACTTCCCTCAAGCATTCGGCCTCTTTCGCAGCCCAATTTTAAAAAAAAATGGTCCCTTTTCATCCCCTTCCGTTCCTCTATTCATTAAGTGTCCTTCACCAAAGTTGTTCCGTTTTTAAAGCCCTACATTTTATTCTTCGACGCCATTGGCCAGTTGTGCACCGATTTCAAGTTATTTGTATTTTTCTATTATGTTGTGCTGTTCACCTGTGTCCTAGCATTTTTCCTCTCTGTTCTCACCCCCATTTTCTCTCTCTTCTGATCGTCTTTTTATCTTTCTCTTTTCATGAAAGTTGTTCAATTTTTAGTTATCTACAATTTCTTTTTCTACCACTTTCACTAGTTCTGTACCGTTTTTGAGATATGCTCCGATTTACAAAGTCGCGCGAGCCTGGCAGCCACATTGAATAAAATGGTCAACTATTGACCACCACTTTGAAGAGGGGGTAAAAGGTTGACCAGTTGATGAAGAAAATGGTCAATAGTTGACCGCCTATAAACATTGATTTTTTTAATTTTTTAATTTTTAATTTTTAATTTATTATTTTGAAAATGTCAAATGACGCTCTTCTTGAGATCGCCACTTTCAAAAAATGGTATCTAGATGACCGTTTCTTCAGTTTTTCGCCGAAAATCGTCTCGGTCACCCCCAATCTCCGGATGACCATTTGTCCTCAAATGGCGGTCCTCCCTGGACTATTGTGTTCATGAAGCGGCTGCGCGATAGACCGCTTCTTCCCTAAAGAGTCCAGATGATCCTGAACTCCGACTTCTTCGCCGCTGGACTCTCTGGTCGATTTGTGCACACCGAGGTATCCTTGTCAGGGCTCTACCTTCCCGAATATTCCACCAAATCAACACACATTTGTTTCTATCTCTCCTCCTTACTACTATCTCGAGTTTAAGCCATAGAACTCAAACTTTAGGGGAGTATATCCGTGGGAATCGTGGCCGAGATTTCTGGTTTTATGCATTTTCGTGCAACAAATTCTGCCAAATTTGGCTCCGGGCCCTTCTTGCAGCACAAATATCTTCCAGATCCATCCACCAAATAGAGTCATATTTGTTCCTAGCTCTTATCCTAACTATTATCTCGAGATTGATCCATAGATCTCGAGATATGGTTGTCTCTATCCTTTAGAATCATGGGAGAAAGTTAGGGTTTTCAGCAACTTCTATAAATTCTGCCCAGTTCGCAGTTCGCGGGGGGGGGGGGGGGGTGGGGGCTCTTCTTCGACTCGGGGCGAAGCCATGCCAGATCGTCGACTCACACCTTCGACCCCACTTCGAGGAGGGAAGTATAAACTTTGATTTCCATCTCTTTGGGATCATTTATATCGCTCTAATCTCTTATTCTTCTCTCCTACTTTTTCAAAATAATCACAAATTACATTGTTTCTACACGTTTCTACATTTTTCTCCATTTTGCACAACATTTCTCTCTCTAATCTCTCCATCAAATTTCATGATTTCAAATCCTATGCATACACAACACTCCCACCTTTCATTTGCACCCGTTTATATGGGTTAAAAACCCTCCCCTTGTGCGTTCTCCCCCTTTCTCTCATGTCATTTTATCATTTCAGGACATATGCTACACTTAGCATTTTCTAATGGGTTTTATCTTTTTTGTGGCTTTGTTTTGCAGGAGATAGTTGATAGAATGTGAGGCCCTTGCTTTCTAGCCAGCTGGAAGGCGGGGTGGTGTCACCCACATCGGTTCCCCGCGTCCCATTTCAAGCGCGATCACGTTGTAGTGGCTTCCCTTCTGTCCGTGTCTTCTCCCATACTTTTCAAGGTACACGGCCTTGTCTTCATCTATTATCAATTTCTTTGGTGCTGTAGGACCTTTGTGGCAATCACGGTCAGGTTCCTCTTCTTCATCGCCGCTTTATTTTTCATGCAATCTCATGTTTATATGCATATTCATATATTGTTTAGTTCGGGGGGGTAGATTAATCTATCTACATCCTCATTTTTTGGCGAGCACGGTGGGACATCTAGTGCCCATCATGTTTTTTTAGTGTCTTACAAAGTTTGGTGGGTGTTTGTCCTTGTTTGGGTAGCATTTCTATCATTTTTCCATAATTCTGTCCAGTTTCGGATCTGTTAGGGAGTCGCGGTCTATCGTAGGGCCGTGTAGCCTTGTGAGCTCCCAATCTAGGACAGCCCTGGCACTCTGGGGTTAGTAGCGGCCCTCCCATGGCCGCCCAGGTCTGTGGCGGTCATCCAGTAGACCGCAACTATGTTAAAAACGGTCATCCAGTAGACCTTTTCTTGGTTCTGTCGGGACAGGCGCACTACTCACAGGGGCCTTGTTTATTCATGCATAACTTTGTCTCCTTACATCGGATTGGGCTGATTTTTGTTGCATTATGTTGTCCTTTGTATTGTCTTTTCATATATATAAAGTTTGCATCATTTGGACATCATTTGCATATTTAAAAATTGCCTTCATTTTTACATTTTCTACATCTGATCTGTAGGCAGATTCGAGACAGATTCACAGGGCCATTTTCTTTGCTGATCTAAATTGCCTTCCAGGGTCTGTTTTGATTGTTTCTTGGTTCCATTGCATAATCTTTGCATCCATATACTGTTTTCATGCATTGGACTTCATTTGCATAGTAAAATGTTGCCCTCATTTTTGCATTTTATGCATAAAATCAACTTGTAGGTCCGAGGGCAAGCACAAAGGTACGTCGTTCATATGTGATTTTTCTTATCTTTTGGTGCCTAATTATCCCTGTTTGTGGTCTTGCACTGCTGTTAGTTACATTGTTTTACATTTTTTGTGCATTTTGTGATGTTTGCATAATTTTATTATTGCTTTGATTTATTAGACTTAGGTTTGAAATTGCATGCACTCCGGTGCACATAGGATCATGCATATTTGCATCTTGTAGTTGCATTCCCCCTTGGTAAGTGATCCTCTTGCTCCCACATTCCATGGGCTCGACTAGGTGATCTTATCTAGGATCTTCGTAAGTCTTCGCGAGCCGTGGATTCTCACACGGACGCCGGGCCAGTTGTACCTTTCTACCCTTTAGGTTCGTGGTGAGGACACCAGAGCACGAGTACGGCCCGACTCAGCGAGCCGTCGGTACCAGACCCACAGCACGACTCAGTCGACATCGACATCGTTGTGGCTAGGTGATAGTATGGTGTCCCTCCTTAAGTGTTGATACTTCCTTTATGTTTAGTGTATTGGTGTGTATTTATTTTGAGTATTTACGAGTGTAATGGGTTAAGGTTGTAAAATGGTTTACACTTCATGTAAGGAACCCAATTTTTAAATTGGGCCTCCAAACTTTTAGGAGCCCCATTAGGCCTCTCTCTCCCTTGTGGGCTTCTACACATGTAGGCCTAAAAGGTTGGTCCAAGACCCAAGATGGGCTTCTAGAAGACTTGGACCATTAGACCTAGGAGACAAAGGTAGAGGATGTCCCCTCCTTGTCCCCCATGCTTGTCTCCCACCTACCCTTGACCAATGTTAGTGGATGTCCTTTGGAGTTAGTGGATGTCCTTTGGTGTTAGTGGATGTCCTTGGGTCTAGATCTAAGGTTTGAATACTTATAGTCTCTCATTGTATTTTGTGTGGAACTAATGAGAAAATTGAAGAGAATATTGATTGCTGTGCACTCCCCTCTCCCTCTTGAGTGTTCTTGGTGTTCTTCCTCCTCCCACCCCCAACTCTCTCTAGATCTGATCCTAAATATTCTATCTCTCTCATATTTCTTCTACTTCTCTTCTTCCACTATCTTCTGTGAACGTTCACCGCCGCCGCCGCCGCCGTTCGTGGCATCATTCAGTCTCCATGATGGGGACATCACCTCCCATTCCCACATTCACAGCTCTTCTCCTTACCCCGCTTGCATCCAGCATGGTCTAGTTATTTAATTTTGAGTCCTATGTAATTTTTATTTGAGTCATTTGATGTATTTTCTCTTTTATTTGAGTCATGTCCCTAGGTCTTTTGTTTATTTCCCTAAGTTTGAGTGTCATTAGGTTGTTTAGTTAGCTATTGGGCCCAATTCATTGGGCTTGGCCCAAGGGCATCCCCCTACCCCCTCGATTATTTGTCATTAAGTCAATTGTCAGGGTCTTATTGTAAAATGTGGGTTACCTATATATAGGGCCCCATTCCCTTCATTTTGAACTAATGAATCAGTCAACGAAAAATGCCATTTGAGAGTTCAAAGCTTAGTTTAGTGGAGTGATTCCAATATTGGGGTGAGAAGCCCTAGGGGAGAGATTCTCCACGCCACCTCTCTCTCTCTCTCTCTCTCTCTCCCTCTTTCTCTCTCCTAGGTTCGACCCCCTCCCTCTCTCCTCCCCTCCCAACCACCTCCAACCCCCACCTACCCCATTAAAGCCACTCCACTTCCCATAGCCACCATTACTCCACCCCCTAGTTCCAAGGAGAATCCTCCCCATTCCAACACCATCTTCCCCATTCCAACAAAATCTTTCCCATTCCAACCCACTCACCCCTCTTCCCCACACAATCACCCAACTCCCTAGGCCATTTTGAATTTGAATTCCCCTTCCCTCCAAGTGTTTTGGCCGCCCCTCCCTCCTCCCCTTGGATTAGGTTCGCCCCTCTCCTTGCCTCCACCCTCATCAACCCACTTCACCCTCCACCCTCCTCTCACCCTTCCCTTTGGCTGAACAAGAACACCCCTTGCGCCACCACCTTCTCCAACCCCTCCACTACCCTTAGCCACCCTACATAGCTCCCCTCCATCTCCATCCACCACTCAACCATCTCCCCTTAACCATATGCCTCCTTCTCCTTCTTCTTCCCTAGTCATTGGAAGCTATACCTAGGTTGCTGCTTGCAGTTCAGAGGTTGTAGGTGAACCAGCAACTTGCAGCGGCCACCACAACTTCCTCGAGACGATTTTGAAGACCCAAAGGCTATCGTTGGAAGCGTCTACCGGTCTCCTTCGCAACGGCGGTGCTCTCATCCCCGTCCGAGCTCCGTGCTTCCCGGGAGGTCCAATCTTCCCGGACTGCACAAAGCTGCCCCTGCAGAGTACCTGAACCAGAGTAGAAGCTCTGCCACGAAAAACCTATAAGGAACCAGCTCAAGAGATCTTCTTCAAAGTTCTTCCTCTCCTTGTCTACTTTCAGAATCAAGAAGCAGAACTCCGTTCGGCATCCTGTAGCAGGAGTTATCTATTTTCATCCTCAGCTACGCAGTTCTACTACCCACAGTCTGCACCGACCTATCAACAGTGTTTAGAGTCCTCTTGCCTCCTTCGGCATCGTTTGGCTTCCCTATCAGTTTTGCTGCCAAGAGGGTTCTTCCACAGTTCCAACGACTCTAACGGTGCTTGATTCTGAGTTCGAGATCTGTCGGGGCATCCTCCGCAACCTACTATTGGAAATCAGGAGCTGCCAGTCCGAGAGTCTGCCTCCCTGTTCGGGCCTCCACCCAGACCGGCATCGACGACAGAAGAAATTAACAAAATTTGGAAGACTTCCCCGGCCTCCTACGAAGATTTTTCAGGTGGTTTCGTCCCCAAAAAAATTCGGTAGGAATTGCAGCAGTCAATTAATCAGTCTCCTGTCAGCACCCACAGAACTTGGCAGAATCGACAACCTCCCATCTTTGGTGTTCCCTTCTCAAATTCCACTCCCCGCTTGGCCGGCTGAAGGCCCCTCCCTGTGTGGAGGTAGTGTTTGGATGTAACTATCATCTTCCCTTCCCCACGATCCCCCCCTTGCATGGGGTGTAGTTTTGTAATAGCTTAAACAGGTCAAGCTACCCCGGCGCGGCGTGTGGGGAACCCACGCTTCCCCGCTCGCCCTCGTCTCTGAGGGGGACCGGTTTCTTCAAACCGGTCGAGTGAGTGCTCCAAAACTTTGCTCTAATTCATGTTTGTTCTTTAAATATTAGTTCATAAACTTCGTTGGCCGTGACGAGAGCCCGATCCTGAAGCTCATTTGCTATAAGTGATCATCGTGGGAAGAGAGTGGAACCCGTGCCCTTTGGCACTTCGTCGGACCCTGGATTTGGGCAGCCATACCCTTGGGGAATCAAATCTTGGCCTTGCGGGCCCTCTACCAGCAAGGGCCCAACCCACACAACCTTCCCTTGGCATTGCCAAGTTACCCCGGGTCCTAGTGAGCATCGGGTGAGTGGTTGCCATTATCGGTCTGTTTCGAATGCTTAATTGTGATTGCTTGTTGAGTCCTAGGTTGTGTCATATCACTCCACAAGCCGATCTTCATCCTGCTGCCCCAAACTCAGAGTTTTAGGACAATAGCTCGATGAAAGAACTTGTACGGGAGATACGACCGTTGGATCATCGCGAAACTATGAGGGTAGGCTCCCCCCATCAGAGGCCATTTTCAGTTCAATTTTTACGTCAATCAGAGCCCGTTTGCTCACTTTCCCATTTATATGTTCATCTTCCCCATAATCTGCCTGTGTGCAGGTCTGCCGGATAGATCACAGTATCTGATTTTTCTCACCTATCAAATGTTGTCCAAATCTCACAAATGAGCTATGTGCGTCTCTGTCACCCTCCCCTCTACCCACCATAAAACTATCTGATCCAAATTCGCCTATTTAGTCCTTGGTCAAAGCCCTTGATAAGGGAGGTTAGGTTCTATCCTGCCTGTTCTTTATTTCGGGACAATGTGCTCAGTCACTTTACAGTCGCTCCCATTTTCAATCCAACCGTTGGATGAGTATGTAGTTCCGATATGTTGTAGGATTTCAAGTCCTCTTTCCAACGGTACCTTTTGTGTCCCGCTCCGACGTCGGAGTTGAGCATACCAGCCAATCTCACCGGAGCGCGCAGATCTGGACAGAAACACAGCTGCGGGACAGCATTGGGAGATAATTCTTAAGAAATCGCCCGCCTCCACTCCGGCAACCGCCGCTCCCGGGGATCGATCTGGGACACTCCAGGAGCATCCCCGTCAGTCACTGCAGCCAGGAGCCACCCCGGACGCCGCCGTACCAGCAGCGGGTTGCACGTACCATTTGGTGGGCCAGAGTGAACGGAGCTGAACCGGTCGACCGCGTTCGCCCGAGCGCCATCGACTACTGCCCGCCAACCCGAGATTGGTGCTCCCGGATCTCACGTGTCGCCTGTTACCTCCCTGCGTGGAGTGGACTTAGCATTATTTCTGTAATTATTAATTATTTATGTACCGGGAGTTCCGGATCTCGGCCGGGAAGTCTTCCCCACGCCCCGAGCGTGGAGGTACACTCGCCACCCCCTTTTGTCATATTTGCTTAGCTAGTATGTGTTCTAGATGCTGCTGCATGTGAGTAGGTTACTTTCCTAGCTAGCTCGCAATAAATCACCACTGTGAGTTGTGAGTGCGAGACCCGTCCCACGACTTGTTCCGAGCGTGAGAGCAAGCCGACCACCCGAGACTCAAAACCGATTACTCAACCGGGCAGATCGTCGCTCTTCCCTCGATGGGGACGACCGTGGGTTAGCACTTCTTGTTTGGGGCACATCGCCTCTTCTGGAGCTCTTTAGGTGCCACATTGTATCATTGTTGCTGGTCGTGTCGTCTAACCCATCGCGTCGTCCTATCGAGTCCAAGGTCGTAACTCGTCCGCATCGAGTCTCGTAGTCGTCCCACATCAAATTGGTATCAGAGCCGATTTGAGTCTAGGGTAGTTTGGTCCAAGGTCTTGCGTTGCATCCCAATATTCGATATATAAAAAGGTGTTGTCAGACCGTTAGGTTATGCCTATCGGGGAGGCGATTCACTCGCGTGAGAGGATCTTCGGATCCCCGGACTCCACCAAGCACCAGATATCGGTTTAAGTCTAGATTGCTTAACTTGCATCGGTCCATCCATATTGGTCTAGTGAGTCACCCTTAGCTCTCTTTACATCTCATTACATGTCCACCCGTGGAGGTGCCTAGTACCATCGCCCTGACACTATGGGTGAACACCGAGGTGCCAACCAGGGAGGCCGTTCCCTGGAGGACATGATAGCTCTACTCATGGAGCGCATGGATAGGTCCGAGCAAACTCTTAGGGAGCATACCGAGCATATGGAGAGCCGATTCAAAGCCATGGAGGACCGCGCCGAGGCTTTTGACCGATATGTCCAAGGACTGGTTGGAAGGTTAGAGAGTGTGGAGAGAACCCCTCGCCGAGACCTACCCGGCATTCTCCCGGCCCCTCAGGCACATGCTGCCCATCCCGTGCCTACTGCCCAGCCTGTGCCTGCTGCCCAGCTCGCACCACCTCAGGCTGAGGAGCAACGGCAATGTGTCCCCCATTTTAAGGACTACGAGTCCGACAACAATTACGAGGGAAATGGCCGGCACCGGCATGGTCACCGACCACACAGGGATGATGAGGATGAACGGATCCTCAGGACCGTCCGTGCAGACCCTCCCACGTTTGATGGGTCCAAACCTTTGGAACCCAAGATCTATCTTGATTGGGAGGCCAACATGGACCGGTACTTTGAGTGGTTCGAGATGACGGACCACCGGAGGGTCAGGTATGCCAAGATGAAGTTGTTAGGGCAAGCACAGACTTACTGGAGCAATGTGGAGAGCTTGCTCTTTCAGTGTCATGAACCTCAGGTAGGTTCTTGGGATGAGATGAAGGACAAGCTTAGGCGTAAGTACCTTCCTACCACGTACCTTCAGTGACTTATTGATACGTGGTAGAGTCTCACCCAAGGGGATCGATCCGCGTCAGACTACATCGCGGAGTTTGACGAGTACTTTTTGCGATGTGGCGTTATGGAGGAGAGCACCATGTCTTTATCGTGCTTCCGTCATGGTTTGCGGCCCCACTACCAATATGAATTATTTCTCCGCAATGTTACCACCTTGGAAGATGCATACCAGGTTGGTCTAGAGTTGGAGCAGTTCGAGGCGGAGTTCGCTCCCGTCCAGCACCCGGGGTTCACTTATCAGCGTGGGACTCGTACCACGCCTACCTCCCATATCCAGATTTTGGTGGCCCGTCCCCCGGAACAACCTCAGCAGGACCCCACTACTCCTAGGTTCCATACTTTACCTCCGAGGGAACCTCCCCCTCGCCCGCAGGCACCCATCCCTCCCCCTCGGCCTTATTAGCCCACCGTACCAGCTCGGCCTCTTCTTCCCACACCCCCAGTCCATCGAGAGGACAAGGGTAAGGGGCCAATGATTGGTGAAACATCTCAGGACACTGGGACATGAGACCGTTGCTATACATGTGGTGGAGTTGGCCACTTTGCTAGCAAGTGTCCCACCTGGGGAACACTTGTTATTACCGATACGCCGGCCTGTGACCCCACCCCCGAGTTGGTGCCAGTCAGTAATGAGCCAGACCAGGAATTGGCCGAGGAATTCTTTTATGAGCTATTGGAGGGCGATGAGGTTGACGTCCCTAGTACCCAGTATCAGGATGACATACATTTAGGTGTAGTCAGGTGCATCCTTACCCAGCCGCAGGTGAGTGACGACTGGCGTCGCACCACCATATTCCATACATTTTGTAGGCTGGAAGGGAAGGCATGCAAGGTGATTATTGATAGCGGGAGCTGCATCAACACTATGTCCATAGGCACCATCAAGCGCCTTGGTTTGATGCCCGTGGATCACCCCGCACCCTATAGAGTTTCTTGGGTGGATTCCACTTCCATCCCGGTTAGACTGTGGTGTCTGGTGCCGCTGCAGTTCTAGACATACCATAATGCGATATGGTGCGATGTACTACCTATGGAGGTGGGTAGTATCATCCTTGGTAAGCCTTGGCTCTTTGACCGAGATACCACCCTTCATGGCAGGTCGAACACTTGCACCTTCGACCATGGTGGCCAGAGGATTACCCTCCACCCTGTCCTGCCGAAGGACCAGTTGGCCCCAGTACTGCGACATCTCCTAGTCAAGGGAAAGCCAGTCCACCCGCGTTGACCTCGGTACAAGCCTCCACCTCTTCGACTGCTCCTAGCATAGTGGACCCTCCACCCAGGAGGTTATTGATGATCAGTCCGAGAGAGATGGAACAGGAGGTGACCGGGGGTAACCCCATTCTAGCTGTCGTTGTCAGGGACATAGAGGATGTCGCCCCTAGGTCTGAGGAGGAGCATCCCCCAGAGATAGCCGAAATATTGTGGGAATTTTTCGATGTCTTCCCCGAAGACCTCCCTGGAGGCCTTCCACCTATGATGGATATCCAACATGAGATCGATCTCGTCCCGGGCTCATCTTTGCCAAACCTTCCCCATTATAGGATGAGTCCCACGGACCAGGCTGAGCTTCAATGGCAGGTCGAAGAGTTGATGAGTGAGGGGTCCCTTAGGGACAGCAAGAGTCCCTGCGCTGTCCTCGCACTATTGGCCCCGAAGAAGGATGGCACATGGAGGATGTGCATTGATAGCCGTGCAATCAACAAGATCACAGTGAAGTATCGTTTTCCCATTCCCCGATTGGATGACTTGATATGATGTCGGGAGCCACTATCTTCTCAAAGATAAACCTTCGTAGTGGCTATCACCAGGTGCAGATCAGGCCTGGAGATGAATGGAAGACGGCATTCAAGACCAAGGATAGTATTTATGAGTGGTTGGTTATGCCCTTTGGGCTTTCCAACACCCCTAGCACCTTCATGCGGTTGATGACCCATGTTTTACGCCCTATGATAGGGGTCTTCTTGGTCGTCTACTTCGATGACATTCTTATCTACAGCCGCACTAGGGAGGACCACTTAGACCATCTTAGGCAGGTCTGTGTTGTGCTAAGGCGAGAGAGTTTATTTGCCAACCCTAAGAAATGTGCTTTCATGTCCGATCAGATCACTTTTCTCGGGTTCATTGTGTCGAGAGATGGAGTCTCCGCTGATCCGGAGAAGATTAGGGCCATCAGGGAGTGGGCCGAGCCCCGCACACTCCACGATGTCTGGAGTTTCCATGGCTTAGCAACGTTCTACCGTTGCTTCATTCGTGGCTTCAGTTCTACCACTGCCCCGATCACTGATTGCATAAAGAAGGGGGCATTCGTATGGACTAAGGCTGCAGCCACGGCCTTTCAGGATATTAAGGAGCGCATGACCCAAGCACATGTCCTTGTTTTACTTGATTTTTCTAAGGTATTTGAGGTCACCTGTGATGCTTCTGGTGTGGGTATTGGTGGTGTTTTGAGTCAGGAGTCCCACCCCATTGCATTCTTTAGCGAGAAGCTTAATGATGCCAAACTGTGATATTCCACATACGATAAAAAATTCTACACAGTTGTCCAGGCATTGAGGTATTGGAGGCACAATTTGTTGCACCAGGAGTTTATCCTCTTCTCTGACCATGAGGCCTTACCATTCCTCCATACCTAAAAGAAGCTGAATGCTCACCATAGTCATTGAGTGGAGTATCTCCAAGAGTACACCTTTGTACTCAAGCACAAAGCAGGGGCGGAGAACAAGGTCGCCGATGCACTAAGTCATCGGGTGATGATGTTGACCACCATGAGTGTTGAGGTGGTAGGGCTAGAGAGGCTGAAGGATGCCTATGTTGACTGTCCAGATTTTGGTTCGATCTATGCCATCCTTCAGGCCAGTCCCTAGCGCGATTATAGCAAGTTTGTACTGCAGGAGGGTCACCTATTCCTGGGTGACAAGTTGTGCATCCCACGGACTTCTGTTCGTGACTTTCTTACGTGGGAGATGCACACGAGAGGTCTTACTTGTAGCAACCCTGATAAAAATAATAAAGATTTATAAATCAAATCTGAATAAAAGATAAGTAAATGAATGATAAAAGCCTAAAATGAATAAATAAAATAAAATGTAAATAACGCCTTGACTCAAGGCGCTAATTTCGAAAGAAATGCCTCTATCTAAGGCGTGATTCAAGAAAGGACACCCTCACCACACGGCATCAAATCTCAAACACCAAATAGGGCAGGTAAATGAGACGCCCCAGACATGGGCGCGTTTTACCTAAGCCACGACATAGGTCACGGCGTTAATTTTAGCAGGACGGAATTAATAAAAGGCAAGGCACGAAAACGCCCTTTTACCTGGGCGTGTTTTAAACAAGAAACGCCTCTCCACATGGCGTGTCTTTAAGTAACGCCCTGATATAAGGCGTCAATTCCAGTTTATGTTCCGTTCGACCCAGGATCTTATCTAGGGAAACTCGTGATAATCTAGTAAGTGTCTACGAGGGCAAGGACTCTATCATGGAAGTGTTACTTCTAATCAAACTCTAGCCCTAATGGGATTCCCAAAATCCTATAAAAGCCCATGCCCCTCGAACCCTAGAATCTATTTGGTCGACTGCTGCTACGGTATGTACAGAACCAAAGGTTATTCCTCATCGTTTTCTCTGTTATACGATCGTGTGAAGAACATTAATTGATCTTCTCTTATTTGTAGGAAGTCTGCTTGTCGAACGTGAAGAACAAGGTATTGTTCTTCTATCTTTTCCCTAAAAACTTCGGTTATATCTGTGAAGATTATTAATATCTTCATCTTCCTTCCTTTTCTCTCCCTCTACAGGTTGACGGTAGAGTGAAGATTTCTGAAGAACGATTGTTCTTCTTCTTGTTGTTGCTGCTGCTGTTATTGAGTTGCAGTTGAAGCTTCAGAGTTTTAGGCTTCTCACCAAATCCTTCAGAGGTCATATTCAAATCAACTATTAAGGTAGGTTTTCTCAAGGCACTGTAGCCCAAACAAGTTAATTCAATGTATATACCAACATGACATGCATGTACTTAGTTTATTATAGTTTTTAAAGCGTTTGCTGTAATATTTTGAGAGAGACGCCCTTGCCTAGGGCGCGACTTTGAAAGAAACGACCGTGTCCAGGTCGTCAATTCCTTATTTGACGCCCTGTACATAGACGTTAATTTTCCTAATTACCCACGTTAACAATCCCTAATCTATTTAAACATGATTCTAAGTGCACACTTCTGGATTCCTGTTAATTTTCTTGTCATGACCATATACATATTTTCCTATGATTCCATTATCCTGTGAATGTTACTATTCATGATTTCTGAAAATGTTGAATTAACGACCTTAACCAGGTCGTGTCTTGAAACACTAACGCCCATGATTAGGGCGTGAATTGATAAGTACTCCCCTGTCCAGGGCGTGTTTTTTATAAATTCCAGAAAATCCTTATTCTGTAAAAATAGCATTAAAGAAGAGACGACCATGGCGCATGTCGTCAAATTGTAAATAGACGCCCCTATCCAGGGCGCGTTTCTGAAAAATATTGAATTATTGGAATTCTGCAAAATAGAAATAATTGATAGACGCCCGTACTTGAGGCGTTAATTACGTGATTAACGAGTTAGATAAAGTCGCTATTTTCCTATAAAAACTATTTTACACTGATTCCTGTAACTGAGGGTTTCATTAAATAGATATATATATTATTTGACACTGTATCTCCACTCCGTGAGTATAGTCCCACGTTTCATGATGTTTTATCGGTTACCCCTCAATTCTCATTGACATACAAGCTCTCCTTTGGACATTCCGTTCCTTTGGACTAGCGAGTTAGTCATAGAGACCTCCATAAGACTCCTCGAGCCTTAGATTCCCTCAAGGCCGACTGAGCTGGTTGTACCCTAAAAACCTATCACACTATTGATTGCCATGTCACTCTATATAAACATGGTATACCGGCCCTCATGTTATGCAAAGTGTATATCATGAGAATTCTCTTAATGGGATGAAGTTGTCATGCCATTTGATACTGTTCTTGTAAACCCCTATTCTATCTTAAGAATGAGTGTATCTTGCCATTGATATACTGTTCATGTGGACCTCCATTCTATATAAAGAATGACAGTTCATACTTGTCATGGTACCCGAGTTAAGGGAACCAATTCCACCTAGTTTTACCGATATCGTGATTATACCGTTATTATCGCCTATCTATGTTCATGTGTCATATTTTTGGACTCTACTATCTCAAAGTTGTCATACGTGTCTACAAGCTTGATTATTGAAATTCCATATTGGCTATAAAACAAGAGTGGGTGTCAAAAATACATGTTAAATGCCTGCGCATATAGGGCCCGATCTGGTCCTGGGAGGAGCACCCGAAAGTACTTGTGCCCATGGGAGTTGAATGATAAGGTATCTGGCATTATACCGAGTGCATGACTAGTTTGATTGGATATTCCACACAAATCTTGTACTTGACTCGTACTTGACATTACTTGACTTGCGTGACCCAAAAAAGGGTAATTACTTGCTTGCTTGAAACGTGATAGCCAATTTCTTGACATGACTTGATAAAAGTACTTGCTTGAATATCTTGATATCTTTTCTTGAAAGTTCATGACTAGTTCATCTTGCAATCTTATTGATATACTTGTTCTCCATCTAGTCGTTTTATGCGAGCATGCATAGCTATAGTACATTCATGAAAGATGTAATTACTTAAACCCCTTGCTAGTGCTTGAGATATAATTTCTACTGAGCGTTCGCTCACTCCGTGGATTCCCTACTTTTCAGGTAAGTCAGATGACGAGGGAAGTCAATCCGATGGGGAAAGCCAAGAGTGAAAGAGCTAGAGATTTTCCAAGAGTCATTTAGTCTTTTATATTTCTTGAGTCAAATGTGTACTTTTCATCTTATTGAACAGAGTATTGGATTTGTGATAGTCTATTTTATCCTTATGAAATAAAAGGATTGGGTTATCTTTACTTTTGCGCATCTCTGTCTATGTGTCGAATACACTACTACTCTGATTGACATGATTGATATAAACTCGTTACGCACATCCGAGTATCTTCCGCGCTCGGGGCGTGACAGTTTTTGTGGTATCAGAGCCTAGGGTATTCAATTCCTAGGAGAAACCCAAGTGCAAGGATAGGTTTCAAACATTTAACCAAGTGAGGTTGGGTAGAACCAAGGGTGAGTTAATATTTAGAAACCCTTAACATAAGCATATACTAATATAGTTATTGTAATTGTAGGTCAATGGCTCCCGAACGTGCTCAGTGGCGCAACATGCAGCGCACACTCCAAGGCATGACTCAAGTGCTACAACAGGTAGCACAGGGAGGCGCTCCTCGAGCAAGAAGTTTACATCAAACCTTCAAGAACATGAACCCTCCCAAGTTCATGGGATCGACTGACCAGGACGATGCCGAGCATTGGATCAGGGAGACGGAACGTATATTCCGTGTTATGCAGTGCACGGATCAAGACAAAGTGTTATTAGCTACCTTCCAATTGGAAAGGGACGCCCGCTGTTGGTGGGAGTCAATAGAAGCTACCATAGCATGGGAAGAATTCGTTGAATATTTCAACGCTAAATATTTTTCCGACAGAGTTCAGGAGAAGAAAGCTGCAGAATTCGCTGCTTTAAAGCAACGATCTTTGTCAGTGGCTGATTATGAAGCTCAATTCTCAAGGTTGTCTAGATATGCTAAGCATTTGATTAGCACGGAGAAGATGAAGGCCCGTAGATTTCTTAATGGGCTTAGGCCCCAATATATTACTCAGCTGGCACCGATGGACATACAGGTCTATTCGGAGATAGTACGCCGAGCCCAACTACTTGAAGACGCCACGGAACTATCTGATAGGATCCGTGGGAAAGACAAGAAAGAGCAAGTCACAGGTTCGGGTTCCTTTAAACCGAACTTCAAGAAAAGGCCTAGCAATGGAGGATCTTCCTCTCAAGAACAGAAGTTCAAGAAAACAAAGCCCTTCTCTATCACCACTACCCCTTCGAATGCAACATGTAAGCATTGTGACAAGGCTGGTCACAAGGCCGAAGAATGCTGGAGGAAATTAGGAGCTTGTCTCCGCTGTGGGAGCTGCGAACATCGGATTCCCGATTGTCCACTGCTCAATGACCAAGCCGGTGACGGGAAGCGCCCGGTAACCAAGAATGCACGACTCCACGCAATCCAGGAGACCGAACCAGAAGAAGAAGGCGGATTAGTGGAAGGTACATTGAAAATCTGTTCTAAAAATGCACATGTCTTATTTGATACTGGTGCATCTCATTCCATTATTTCCAAGAAATTTGCTGATCCGCTACCTCTAGAACCGGAATGGATAAAATTAATCCTATCTACTCCTCTGGGAAACGAGACTGACATTACCCACCATTATCGAAATTGTGATGTATTGGTTCAGGGTAGGAATCTCCCCATTGATCTTATATGTTTAGATCTAAAGGAGTATGATGTTATACTGGGAGCAGACTGGTTATCCAAATACCAGGCAACGGTAGATTGCCGCAATAGCAAGGTTACTTTCAAGGAGTTTCCAGAATTGGTCTTCACTAGCCCCAAGAGTCGGAGCAAGTCACCTTTCATTTCAGCTCTTCGAGCTAGCAAGCTAATAAGGAAGGGATGTGTATCTTTTCTTGCATTTGTCACCATTAAGGAAACAAGAGAAACTAAGCTGGATGACATTCCGGTAGTTCAAGAATTTCTGGACGTGTTTCCAGAAGATTTGCCGGGATTACCCCCACAAAGAGAGGTGGCCTTCACCATCGATTTAGTCCCTGGTGCTGGTCCAGTTTCAAAGGCGCCATATAGAATGTCCCCTGCTGAACTCAAGGAGTTAAAAGAACAGTTGATGGAACTCCTAAAGAAAGGATTCATTAGACCAAGTACTTCCCCGTGGGGAGCACCTGTGTTATTTGTGAAGAAGAAGGATGGATCCATGAGATTATGCATCGACTATCGACAATTGAATCATCTCACTATCAAAAACAAATATCCACTGCCGAGAATCGATGAGTTGTTTGATCAGATTTCAGGATCCAAATACTTTTCAAAGATTGATCTCAGGTCAGGATATCATCAATTAAGAATCAAGGATGATGACATTCATAAGACCGCGTTCAGGGGCAGGTATGGCCATTATGAATTCATTGTTATGCCTTTTGGACTAACAAATGCCCCTGCTGCCTTTATGCAGTTGATGAATAGCATATTCAGACCACATCTAGATCAATTCGTGGTTGTTTTCATTGATGATATATTGATATATTCGAAGACGAAGGAAGAGCATGAGGAGCATTTGAGGATTTCATTACAAATCTTGAGGACCAATCAATTATATGCAAAACTCAGCAAATGTGAGTTTTGGCTTGAAGAAGTGACCTTTCTCGGACATGTGATATCCAAGGATGGCTTATCTGTTGATCCATCAAAAGTTGAAGCTGTTAGAAATTGGGAAAGACTGACTAATGCTAGCGAGATCCGAAGTTTCTTAGGTCTTGCAGGCTATTACTGGCGATTCATTAAAGATTTCTCTAAGATCGTCGTGCCACTTACAAGGTTAACTCGCAAAGAGATCCGTTATGAATGGAGTGAGGAATGTGAAAGAAGCTTCCAAACTCTCAAGGATCATCTAACTATAGCTCCGGTCTTAGCTCTACCAATTGAAGGAGAGAAATTCGAGGTTTATACAGATGCTTCTGGCATTGGCCTCGGATGTGTTCTAATGCAACAAGGAAAGGTCATAGCGTACTCTTCTCATCAATTGAAGAAACATGAGGAGAACTACCCCGTCCATGATTTAGAATTGGCCGCGGTAGTATTCGCACTGAAAATCTGGAGACACTATCTATATGGAGTACAGTTTACTGTATACTCCAATCATAAAAGTCTCAAGTACCTCTTTTCACAGAAGGAGCTAAACATGAGGCAAAGACATTGGCTAGAATACCTCAAGGACTTCGACTTCAATATTCAATATCATCCTGGAAAGGGTAACTATGTAGCTGATGCCCTTAGTCGAAAGCCGAGAGCACTATTAGCCAATTGCCTGATTCAAGAATGGAAGTTGCTGGAGCAATTCTCTGAACTTGATATAAGCATGGACTCGAATTGCAAATTTGTCACACTATCTCATGTAAGCATTCAGCCTAGCTTATTATCAGAAATAGAAACACTTCATAATGATGACCCTACATTAGTGGAAATCAAGGGCAGATTAGAAGGACAAGCTGATTTCCAAATAACTTCTGATGAAAGATTGGTATTCAAGGGTAGAACTTGTATCCCAGATTGCCCAGAATTGAAGAAGAAGATCTTAGATGAAGCTCATAGATCGAGGTACCCGATTCATCCAGGATCGACAAAAATGTACCAAGATGTGAAAAGGAATTTCTGGTGGCCTAACATGAAAAGAGAAATAGCGGATTACGTATCACGCTGTCTTACATGCCAACAGGTCAAGGCGGAACACCAAAAGCCTGCCGAGAAATTACATCCTCTTGATATTCCCAAGTGGAAGTGGGAGGATATCGGTATGGATTTCATCATGGGTTTATCCAAATCAAAAGGAGGACATGATGGAATATGGGTTATTATTGACCGATTGACTAAGTCGGCCCATTTCTTGCCAATAAAGAGTCGATGGTCTGTTGATGTATTAGCTGCATTATACATCAATGAGATAGTCAGATTGCACGGAATTCCTGTCTCAATCGTGTCTGACAGAGATCCCCGCTTTACTTCTCATTTCTGGAAGGGATTACAACATTCGTTGGGAACGAGGCTGAATTTTAGTGCAGCTTTTCATCCTCAAACGGATGGTCAGACCGAAAGAACAAATCAGGTGGTGGAAGATATGCTTAGAGCTTGCATCATCGATTTTGGTGGAAATTGGCATGATCACTTGCCTCTGGTTGAATTTGCATACAATAATAGTTACCAGGCAAGTATATAAATGGCACCTTTCGAAGCTTTGTACGGAAGGAGTTGCCGATCACTCTTATGCTGGAACGAAGTTGGAGAGAAACAACTCTTAGGTCCAGACATGGTAAGGGATACCACTGAAAGAATACAATTGATCAGAGAGAGACTGCAAATTGCTCAGACTAGACAAAAAGCTTATGCTGATACAAGGAGGAGAGATCTTGAATTCCAAGTGGGAGATCATGTATTTCTCAAAATATCGCCTGGACGTGGAATACGAAGATTCGGTGTTAAGGGCAAGCTTACACCAAGATTCATCGGACCTTTTGAGATACTCAAAAGAGTTGGCGAGGTTGCTTATCGCATCGCATTGCCCCCTCAATTGTCCGAAGTGCATAATGTGTTCCACATATCAATGTTGAAGAAATATGTTCATGACCCATCCCATATCATCGAGCATGGTGATTTAATGATCCAAAGAGATCTCACATATGAGCAGAAGCCAACGAAGATATTAGATCGAGAAGTACGTACCCTCAGGAATAAGGTTATTCCCATGCTTAAGGTGCAATGGAATAAGAGTTCCGAACATGAAGCCACATGGGAGACCGAGGAATCCATGAGGAAACGATTTTCAGAACTATTTTGAGGTATACCCTACACTCTCCACTAACTTATATATGCAATTGAATTTGGGGACCAAATTCTTTTAAGTGGGGGAGGGTGTAGCAACCCTGATAAAAATAATAAAGATTTATAAATCAAATCTGAATAAAAGATAAGTAAATGAATGATAAAAGCCTAAAATGAATAAATAAAATAAAATGTAAATAACGCCTTGACTCAAGGCGCTAATTTCGAAAGAAACGCCTCTATCTAAGGCGTGATTCAAGAAAGGACGCCCTCACCACACGGCGTCAAATCTCAAACACCAAATAGGGCAAGTAAATGAGACGCCCCAGACATGGGCGCGTTTTACCTAAGCCACGACATAGGTCACGACGTTAATTTTAGCAGGACGGAATTAATAAAAGGCAAGGCACGAAAACGCCCTTTTACCTGGGCGTGTTTTAAACAAGAAACACCTCTCCACAGGGCGTCTTTAAGTAACGCCCTGATATAAGGCGTCAATTCCAGTTTATGTTCCGTTCGACCCAGGATCTTATCTAGGGAAACTCGTGATAATCTAGTAAGTGTCTACGAGGGCAAGGACTCTATCATGGAAGTGTTACTTCTAATCAAACTCTAGCCCTAATGGGATTCCCAAAATCCTATAAAAGCCCATGCCCCTCGAACCCTAGAATCTATTTGGTCGACTGCTGCTACGGTATGTACAGAACCAAAGGTTATTCCTCATCGTTTTCTCTGTTATACGATCGTGTGAAGAACATTAATTGATCTTCTCTTATTTGTAGGAAGTCTGCTTGTCGAACGTGAAGAACAAGGTACTGTTCTTCTATCTTTTCCCTAAAACTTCGGTTATATCTGTGAAGATTATTAATATCTTCATCTTCCTTCCTTTTCTCTCCCTCTACAGGTTGACGGTAGAGTGAAGATTTCTGAAGAACGATTGTTCTTCTTCTTGCTGTTGCTGCTGCTGTTATTGAGTTGCAGTTGAAGCTTCAGAGTTTTAGGCTTCTCACCAAATCCTTCAGAGTTCATCTTCAAATCAACTATTAAGGTAGGTTTTCTCAAGGCACTGTAGCCCAAACAAGTTAATTCAATGTATATACCAACATGACATGCATGTACTTAGTTTATTATAGTTTTTAAAGCGTTTGCTGTAATATTTTAAGAGAGACGCCCTTGCCTAGGGCGCGACTTTGAAAGAAACGACCGTGTCCAGGTCGTCAATTCCTTATTTGATGCCCTGTACATAGACGTTAATTTTCCTAATTACCCACGTTAACAATCCCTAATCTATTTAAACATGATTCTAAGTGCACACTTCTGGATTCCTGTTAATTTCCTTATCATGACCATATACATATTTTCCTATGATTCCATTATCCTGTGAATGTTACTATTCATGATTTCTGAAAATGTTGAATTAACGACCTTAACCAGGTCGTGTCTTGAAAGACTAACGCCCGTGATTAGGGCGTGAATTGATAAGTACGCCCCTGTCCAGGGCGTGTTTTTGATAAATTCCAGAAAATCCTTATTCTATAAAAATAGCATTAAAGAAGAGACGACCATGGCGCATGTCGTCAAATTGTAAATAGACGCCCCTGTCCAGGGCATGTTTCTGAAAAATATGGAATTATTGGAATTCTGCAAAATAGAAATAATTGATAGACGCCCGTACTTGAGGCGTTAATTACGTGATTAACGACTTAGATAAAGTCGCTATTTTCCTGTAAAAACTATTTTACACTGATTCCTGTAACCGAGGGTTTTATTAAATAGATATATATATTATTTGGCACTATATCTCCACTCCGTGAATATAGTCCCACGTTTCATGATGTTTTATCGGTTACCCCTCAATTCTCATTGACATACAAGCTCTCCTTTGGACATTCCGTTCCTTTGGACTAGCGAGTTAGTCATAGAGACCTCCATAAGACTCCTCGAGCCTTGGATTCCCTCAAGGCCGACTGAGCTGGTTGTACACTAAAAACCTATCACACTATTGATTGCCATGTCACTCTATAGAAACATGGTATACCGGCCCTCATGTTATGCAAAGTGTATATCATGAGAATTCTCTTAATGGGATGAAGTTGTCATGCCATTTGATACTGTTCTTGTAAATCCCAATTCTATCTTAAGAATGAGGGTATCTTGCCATTGATATACTGTTCATGTGGACCTCCATTCTATATAAAGAATGACAGTTCATACTTGTCATGGTACCCGAGTTAAGGGAACCAATTCCACCTAGTTTTACCGATATCATGATTATACCGTTATTATCGCCTATCTATGTTCATGTGTCATATTTTTGGACTCTACTATCTCAAACTTGTCATACGTGTCTACAAGCATGATTATTGAAATTCCATATTGGCTATAAAACAAGAGTGGATGTCAAAAATACATGATAAATGCCTGCGCATATAGGGCCCGATCTGGTCCTGGGAGGAGCACCCGAAAGTACTTGTGCCCATGGGAGTTGAATGATAAGGTATCTGGCATTATACCGAGTGCATGACTAGCTTGATTGGACATTCCACACAAATCTTGTACTTGACTCGTACTTGACATTACTTGACTTGCGTGACCCGAAAAAGGGTAATTACTTGCTTGCTTGAAACGTGATAGCCAATTTCTTGACATGACTTGATAAAAGTACTTGCTTGAATATCTTGATATCTTTTCTTGAAAGTTCATGACTAGTTCATCTTGCAATCTTATTGATATACTTGTTCTCCATCTAGTCGTTTTATGCGAGCATGCATAGCTATAGTACATTCATGAAAGATGTAATTACTTAAACCCCTTGCTAGTGCTTGAGATATAATTTTCTACTGAGCGTTCGCTCACTCCGTGGGTTCCCTACTTTTCAGGTAAGTCAGATGACGAGGGAAGTCAATCCGATGGGGAAAGCCAAGAGTGAAAGAGCTAGAGATTTTCCAAGAGTCATTTAGTCTTTTATATTTCTTGAGTCAAATGTGTACTTTTCATCTTATTGAACAGAGTATTGGATTTGTGATAGTCTATTTTATCCTTATGAAATAAAAGGATTGGGTTATCTTTACTTTTGCGCATCTCTGTCTATGTGTCGAATACACTACTACTCTGATTGACATGATTGATATAAACTCGTTACGCACATCCGAGTATCTTCCGCGCTCGGGGCGTGACATTACTGGTCACTTTGGCTGGAACAAGACCATAGAGGTGGTTGAGCACCGATTCTACTGGCCTAGCCTAAAGAGGGATGTTGCTTGTATTGTAGCCCAGTGCCGCATTTGTGCTATGGCCAAACAGAGGAAGCAAAATATCGGCCTCTATACTCCCCTTCCCATCCCGGATAGCCCATGGCAGGACATTAGCATGGACTTTATGTTAGGACTGCCCCGCACCCTCCGAAAGCATGACTCGATCTTTTTGGTTGTGGATCGATTCTCCAAGATGGCCTTGTTCATTCCATGCTCCAAGACTACGGATGCCACTAGAGTTGCCCGCATGTTCTTCTCTCATTATGTCTCCAGGTTTGGCCTTCCCCGTACCATAGTGTCAGATAGGGATGTACGATTCACTAGCTATTTTTGAAAAACCCTATGACACATGATGGGCACCCAATTGAAATTCTCCACTGCATATCACCCCCAGACCGATGGTCAGACTGAGGTTGTCAATAGGAGTTTGGGGGTTCTTCTTAGGTGTCTTGTCTAAGATCGAGTCAGGGATTGGGATTTGGTCTTACCCTTGGCCGAGTTCGCCTATAACGATTCGGTCAATAGGTCTACAGGTATGAGCCCCTTCGAGATTGTCACTGGCCGTAGACCTAGGAGACCTATAGACCTAGTCCCATCTCCCATCAAGTCCCGTGTGTCTGAGTCAGCCGAGTCTTTTTCTAGCCATATTAGACAGTTGCATGAGCTTGTTCGTCATCACATTGAGTCCAGCAACGCATGATACAAAGAATTGGCTAATGCCCATAAGCACCACCGTGAGTTTCAGGAGGGTGATTTTGTCATGATCAGGGTCAGACCTGAATGATTTCCCTCAGGAGCTGTGAAGAAGTTGCATGCTCGTGGTGCCAGCCCCTTTCGAGTAGTGAGGCGAGTCGGATCGAACGCATATGTTGTGGACTTGCCAGAGGATTACGGCATCAGCTCGACTTTCAACGTCTCGGATCTCGTCGCTTATAGGGACCCAGCGGTGATACCCAATGGGCCCTTTGAGCCATCTCCACCCATTGTGAGTGACACCACCCTAGAGTGTCCACCTCCAGCCTTGTTACCTCAGCAGCAAGAGCAGATAGAATGTATACTCGACGAGCAGGTGACGACTACTCGAGGCGGAGTGTACCAGCGCTACTTGGTGCCTTGGAGGGGATCGCCCGCATCCGATGACACCTGGATCACCCTCGCAGAGCTATAGAGGATAGATCCAGATCTGCTAGATCGGTACTAGAGTGACCCAGACCCTTACTCGACGAAGTCGAGCTTCTCCCACCCGGGGAGAATTGGTGAGGACACCAGAGCACGAGTATGGCCCGACTCAGCTAGCCGTCGATACCGGGCCCGTAGCACGACTCGATCGACATCGACATCGTTATGGCTGGGCGATAGTATGGAGTCCCTCCCTAAGTGTTGATACTTTCTTTATGTTTAGTGTATTGGTGTGTATTTATTTTGAGTATTTGAGTGTAATGGGTCAAGGTTGTAAAATGGGCTACACTTCATGTAAGGAGCCCAATTTCTAAATTAGGCCTCCAAATATTTAGGATCCCCATTAGGCCTCTCTCTCCCCTGTGGGTGTCTACACATGTGGGCATAAAAGGCTGGTCCAAGGTCCAAGATGGGCTTCTAGAAGACTTGGACCATTAGACCTAGGAGACAAAGGTAGAGGATGCCCCCTCCTTGTCCCCCATGCTTGTCTCCCACCTACTCTTGACCAATGTTAGTGGATGTCCTTTGGAGTTAGTGGATGTCCTTTGGTGTTAGTGGATGTCCATGGGTCTAGATCTATGGCTTGAATACTTATAGCCTCTCATTATATTTTGTGTGGAGCTAATGAGAAAATTGAAGAGAATATTTATTGCTGTGCACTCCCCTCTCCCTCTCGAGTGTTCTTGGTGTTCTTCCTCCTCCCACCCCGAACTCTCTCTAGATCTAATCCCAAATCTTCTATATCTCTCATATTTCTTCTACTTCTCTTCTTCCTCTATCTTCTATGAATGTTCATCGCCAGCTCCACCGCTGTTCGTGCCATCGTTCAGTCTCCACGAGCCGGTCTTCATCCTGCTGCCCCAAACTCAGAGTTTCAGGATAGCACCTCGGTGAAAGAACTGGTACGGGAGATACGACCATTGGATCGTCGTGAAACTTTGAGGGTAGGCTCCCCCCATTAGAGGACATTTTCTAGTTCAATTTTTAGGTCGATCAGAGCTCGTTTACCCTCTTTCCCATCCATCTGTTCATCTTCCCCAAAATCTACCTGTGTGCAGGTCTACCAGATAGATCTTAGTAGCCTATTTTTCTCACCCATCAAATATTGTCCAAATCTCACAAATGAGCTATGTGCGTCTCCGTCACCCTCCCCTCTACGCACCATAAAAATATCTGATCCTCATTTGCCCATTTGATCCATGGTCGAGGCCCTTGATCAGGGAGGTTAGGTTCTGCCCTGTCTGTTCTTTATTTTAGGATAGTGTGCTCAGTCAGTTTGCAGTCGCTCCCATTTTCAATCCAATCATTGGATGACTCTGTAGTTTCAATATGTTGTAGGATTTCAAGTCCTCTTTCGAACGGTACCTTTTGTGTCCCAATCCGACGTCGGAGTTGAGCATACCAGTCGATCTCACCGGAACGCGCATATCTGGACAGAAACACAGATGTGGGACAGCAGTGGGAGATAATTCCCAAGAAATCGGCCGCCTCCACTCCGGCGACCGCCACTCCCGGGGATCGACCCAGGACACTCCAGGAGCGTCCCCGTCAGTCACTGCATCCAGGAGTCACCCCGGACGTCGCCGTACCAGCAGCGGGTTGCACGTACCATTCGGTGGGCCCAAGTGAACGGAGCTGAACCGGCCGACCGCGTCCGCCCGAGCGCCATCGATTAATGCCCGCCAACCCGAGATTGGTGCTCCCGGATCTCACGTGTCGCCTGTTACCTCCCTGCATGGAGTGGGCTTAGCATTATTTCTGTAATTATTAATTATTTCTGTACCGAGAGTTCTGGATCTCGGCCGGGAAGTCTTCCCCACACCCCGAGCATGGAGGTACACTCGCCACCCCCTTTTATTGTATTTGCTTAGCAAGTATGCGTTCTCGATGCCGCTACATGTGAGTAGGTTACTTTCCTAGCTAGCTCGTGATACATCACCGCTGTGAGTTGTGAGTGCAAGACCTGTCCCACGACTCGTTCCGAGCCTGAGAGCAAGCCGACTACCGGAGACTCAAAGCCCGTTACTCAACCATGCAGATCATCGCGCTTCCCTCGATGGGGACGACCGTGAGTTAGCACTTCTTGTTTGGGGCACATCGCCTCTTCTAGAGTTCTTTAGGTGCCGCATTGTATCGTTGTTGCAAGTCGTGTCGTCCAACCCGTCGCGTCATCCTATAGAGTCCAAGGTCATAACTCGTCCGCGTCGAGTCTCGTAGTCATCCCGCATCAGTTCGCATTATGCATACATTGTGAACGAGTTAACCTTAGTCAAATCTAAAGTTTGGCCCTTATTCCCTATAGGTTTCCTATCTTGAGGGAATTAATCTTAATTCAAATCATTAAAAGGCCCGCCAAAACTTTGAAAAATAAAAAAATGATCATATCAAGTTGTTTGATCTTGGTTGAACCCTCCCGCATCCATATTGTTTGTTTGGGATTACCTAGGCCCATTTGTGGTGTTTTGTGTTTCATCCCCCATCATCCACATAGGTTTTGTTGTTAGGCCCATTTAGACTAGTCCATTTTGTGTGTCCATTGTCTAGTCTCATTGTCCTAGGTTTCTTTTCCTTTTTCCCTTTGCATTATAGAGTCAGTCACCCCCCTTGATCCTCGAGCTCTTACTTCCCTCCTTGTATTCCCTTGATTTTTCCTATATAAAGTCTCCATTTGCCCTCATGGAGTGCCATTTTTCTTCTATATATTACCCTTCTTCTTCCCCGTCTCCCTATGCCCGCGCGGATTCCTCTTCCCACGCAGGCCCATCCCCTCGTGGTCCCTCTGATCTGTACAAGTAACAGGCAAGTCTCGTGGCCCATTTATCATCTCTTGCTTGCCAAACGGACCCGGTCCAGGCCCAAAAACTCATTGCTAATCATCTTAATGGGACTTATTCTCATAACGGGCCCCATTCATCTAATGTGCCTCATTCCTTTAATGGGCCATCTTCCTCGAGTGGCCCATCTTCCATAATGGGTCCCATCCTATTAGTAGGCCTTATTCCTTCAATGGGCCTCATCCTTTTAACGGGCCTCCCTCTTCTTCGCTTAATGGGCCCTCTTCTACTCTTAATAGACCCCCTTCCTTTAACATGCCTTCTTATTCTCTTAGTGGGCCTACGTCTCTTAATGGGCCCACTTCCTCTACCCATGTTGCTACTTGTCCAATGGGTCCTTATTCCCATGTTCATGATCCTCCCAGGCCCACATATCCTTCCACTCCTAGAATGGGATTTCCTTCTTCTTCTAAGTCCGGATCCCCTTATCCGGCCCAATATCATAATCCTGGTCTAAATCCACACTCTCTTGCTCAGGTTGGCTTGTATCCTTCTCAATCTCTCCCCATCCAGGAGATGATTGCTCAAACTCAGCACTGGCTTGATGAACTTCAGCACCGAAGTGATCCCAAATCTTCCTTGAGTGTTCCATTTGCATTTGAAGGTCTTCGGCTCCCACTGCATTCACAAATTCGCACATATTGTCGTTATAGTGGAGTCAGTGATCCCTATGTGCACTTGAAGGAATTCCTTTATGAGTCAACCCAGTTTTGGCATGACCAACACTTGATGGCTTATATGTTTGTTCTGTCTTTGGAGGGCCCAGCTCGGGATTGGTTCTTTTCATTGCCGCCAGACAAGATTGTGCATTTTCAAGTTGTTAAAGAGAAGTTTATTCAGCCGTTTCAAGACTAGGTTGGGCCCAAGTATTCTATGGTTGATCTGGCCCATGAGAAGATGAAGTCCGATGAGGAGTTCTCTACCTTCGCCGACCGCTGGCGTCGCCTTGCCGCGTAAGTCCCGAGGCATATTCCGGAGGGAGAGTAGATCAAAATGCTCATTTCTAATGCAACGCCCGAGTATCGGTTTGTCTTAGCCCTCAACGATATCACTTCCTAGCAACGATTGTATAGCCGATCCCACTTCATCCACCAACAACTTCAGAATTCCCTTGACCCCGAGTCTCCTTCATCTTTTACATCCACATATGCCTCCCATCCATCATCTCCCATGAGTCAGCCCTCCATCACATATTCTCCCATGAGTTAGCCTTCTGCTCCTACATACCCATATACGTCCACATATCAACCATCCATGAGTCAGCCCTCCACGAGTCAGTCCTCCACCACATATCCTTCCATGAGTCGGCCTTCTGCTCCTACAGACCCATATACCTCCACACATCAACCCTCCATGAGTCAACCTACCGCCATCCACGATCAGCCCTCTGCCATTTCATATCCGCATGAACCTCCGCCTCTAGTTAAGCGAACTCCACACCCCGAGCAAGTGGATGCCATTCATTATATACCTCCCCGCTCCACTCCGCATACGCCATTACCTAATCCTTTCCTTAGCCATGCGCCATTGCCTACACAACCTCCATTTCCATCACCGCAACCTTCTTCATCACCTTCTCATACCCCTTGGCATCCACCTTGCCCGAAGCGGGCTCCTCCTCCTCCTCCGTCGCCAAAGTGTTTTACTAACATTTTCAGGGCTTTGATGGCCACCCACTCGTTGGAACTCCCTCCAGTTGTACCCTGCCGACTCGCGCTCGGGAATATGCTTCAGTATTGTGCTTATCATCGCCAGCAGGGGCATTTGGTCAAGGATTACCCCGAGTTTCGAGAATTTATTTATGGCTTGGAAGATCAGAAGAGGATTGATTGGGATACCATGCATGGAATTATTTTGGATCTCTGCATCAAGCAGCAACAGCAAGCGCCGCCCAGGCAGCCGTCTCCACTACAAGACCAGGGGCACCCCTGCGGTTCTTTATCTGGCATTGCACCTGATCTGTCACCTACTCCATAACAAGTTCCCTTACTTATGCCTTTGCCTACCTCGTTACCTACCTCATCACCGTCTTCATCTCCACCTACCCCATCACCTTCGCCATCTCCTACTCCATCTCCACAACCTCTACCAATCCAAGCCTCTACTCAGGCTAGTGCCACCCTTTCCTCCTCCAATTCCATTACCACCACTTCCACTCCTAACGCCGCCCAGCAGGTCGTGCCGATACACCGACAGTGGGCGCCATGACCCTCCTCTTCACCGTCTCCGTCACCATTACCATTGCCTAACCCTCCCTCACTGTCACCGCTTCCTCTCTCCAAATCACCTACATCATCTCCATCCCCATCTCCATTCCTATTGCCTAACCCTTCACTACCTCCGCCACCGTCATTACCTCCATCACCATCTCTGTCATCTTCACCGCCTTCTCCACCTCCATCATCTTTGCCCAAACCTGAGTAAGGTTCACCACTATCCCTACCTACACCTCCACTTATATCCGAACCTTTCACCTCCACTTTACCTCTTCCACCTACACCTTTGCCCACACCCATGCTTGTCATTTCCACCATTCCTCTGCCACTTTCTACCCCGCCTTCCAAGCCTTCTACCTCCAATCCACCTATTTCCACCCCACGGAGCGGGTGTGCGCTACCTTTGGTGCCCCTTGGGTCTTGTCCTCAGGGAGATGATGCGCCAAGTCACAACAGTTTTATGCTGGCCGTGTGTTTCAAAATTCAAAATTTCATCTGTCAAATGTCGATCTGCGTCTTGGTTCCTGGTTGTTTTGGGGATGATGAGCCTACACTTTTGATGATGGTAGCCAAGAGGAGCTCCCTTGCATTAGTGCTAGTTTCTTCTCGAGCGAGACCGATGGCAATCTCTTTGCTTGCCAAAGGACTTATTATCGATGCTCTTATTACCTCTCGCTCCGTTGCTATTCAATTCACTGGCCAAGAAGGGCTCTCTACCCGAGTTGTGCTAACTGATACGGCTGCCAAGTGTTTGCTGGATTCTATGTCAAGGGGGCAGTTCGCCATATTTTCTACCGATATTCTGCATGTCTATGCAACCTCTCTCGGTTTATTGGTATGCCGGCCACGTCAACGCCGCGTATTACTCTCCCTCAGTTTTGTCCTGCTCTTCTGGTAAGGGAGTTATGCTCCATGCTTGACTACCGAGTGGGGATGCCGAACCTTAGGCTGTTTGTGCCGAGTGACAAGACTCTATGGTTTCATAAAGTTCGTCATTATGAGGAGTCAGTTGTTCAAGAATGTCTGCCTATGGTTAGCACTGGGCGTCTAGGGGCAACCGCCCTGACGAAGTTTCATGTTCATAATCGGGCTAGGCCATCTACCAGTTGGGCCCGTTATTTGAGAAGATGTTGCAAGGTAAGAAGGCTAAAGGTCCGAGCCTGTGCCAGGCAGGTCCGTGTTCAAGAGATTTCAGCCAAAAAGAGGCGGCGGCACAAGTTTAAGGGCCGTCAATTGTGCATTCGAGGGTCCACATCTCCCTCTTATTCTTCATTCCATTCATCATCTTTTCTTATGCTCAATTCCTACCCTTGGGTGGTGTATCTCCCCTCCTCTAATCATATTTCCATGATTCTCTCCTTCTCTCTCGGGTCCCTGAACTCATTCTTCTTTTTTTCACCCGGGGACTTCGGGGTTTCCACATTTTCGTTATTCTAGGTCTTGGCCTATGCCCTCTTATCATCCTAATCTTGGGACACCCTCCGATTCTTCTTCCCCTCCGAAATCCCCGGGTTCTACTCCTCATTCTCTTTCCCCGACCCTGTCAGGTGTTTATCATTTTTCTTCCCCGACCTTGTCGGGTGATTCTAATTGTTCTTCCCTAACCTTGTTGACTGTCTCCTATTTTCCTTCTCCGACCTTGTCAGGTGATTTTCCTTCTACTTCCCCGATCACGTCGGATGATTATTCTCCTTCTTCCTTATCTTCGCAACAATCTTTTCATCGTCTTTCTATTCTTTCTTCCTCGCCCTTTCAGGGTTCTAACCATTTTTCTTACTACTTTTGAGGCTTTAGTCTACCTTGATCTCAGCTAATCATTATTTATTCTATAGTTGGTTCCTTGTTATCAAGGTCTCTGCGCCTTAACGAGGGAGTTCTAGCCCTCATCTCTCTTCCTTTTTATTTTCCTTCGTCCAGTTTGGTGTCTGTCGCTCCTTTATGTAGAGGAATCATCGATCTTTTGCAATCCTTTCTCTTTCGTCCTGTCAAGAAAGGAATACAAAGCTCGTGCTTCTTAAAGCTCGTTGATCAAAGATACTTCAGGATGCTTGCCTTCACGCTATGGGTTTGCAAGGTATCTTTATTTTGTGCAAAGAATATGCTACTATCGTTATTGCTTATGCTTCTCCTGCACATGTTTATAATGTTGGTTCCTTAAAATATGGTTGAGTGGCTTTAGGCCTTAGTTAGTTTGCTCAGTCAAAATGTGTTCACTTCTGCAGCATCCTTAGGCTGGTAATAACTCCACGTTGAGAGTCTAGTTTCTTTCCCCGATCATTGAGGGTGACCTTTTAGCATGGGTTTTTCACACACTTCACAGCAAGCCATAGCCGATCTCCTCTAGAGCGCACCGTTACTGCTTTGACGAAACCATGGGTATGCACAAAGGCATTTTCTCTTCTTTCCTTTGCCGAGTGCATGGGCAAGAGATGGATGGATGAGATGACCAATCTAGGCACTCCCCAATACGGGAGAAGTCTCAAATAGGGGCAGTCTTGACCCTCAAAAAGTGAGCTTTCATGCTAATATTTAGCCAATATGGGCTATCTGATGAAATAAAAATGTGAAAATCAATGCAAAATTATGAAAAATAAAGGCATCGCAAGAGTGGTGAAGCCCCGCAGGACGTCATGAGCCCGGTCGTATGCGTGCCTAAGGGTCCTAAAAATCAAAGACAGAAACCCCCGGCGCAACAAATTGTATCTTTGAGGGGTAGTGCTCTAGAAGGAAGTCGAATCCTAAAATCTCCCATCCTATATGAAGCTTGTCTCCAATTTTTCTTTTGCTTCTCCCTCTTAGGCAGGGTTGAATCCCGGGTATGGCCTTAGTAGGGGCACCGTTCTTTAGAGGCGGTTGGTTATGGTAAGCCACCCTCACATGCACACCCTGCTTAAAGGAAGTCTTTAATGAGAAGGGTAGGAATGACGACTCTTAGCCAGTGATTTAGCCCGTCTACTTGCTGTAGATTTGTTCGTAAAAAGCCAAAAAAATCAAATATTTCCAAAATAAAAAATCAGATATTGTCAAAAATTCAAAAAATATATATTTAAAAAATAAAAAAATCAGATATATCAAAAAAAATCAAAAAAATCAAATATTGTAAAATTTCCAAAAAGATCAGATAGTCAAAACCCCCAAAAAAATAAAAAAATGTCAAAAATCAAAAAATATGTGTCTTTTATTTTTACGTATCTTTGAGAATGAATATGGTTCGTTTGCTTAGTGTGCAGGTCGCATGTGTTCAAGCTCTTCCTAGCTGCTTATCATTCGCTCTGTCTCCTATTCACGTCGTTTGAGCCGTTCTCCTCTTCAATCTTGTCTCTTAATCTGTTCTGAAACTTATGTCCTTCTCATGGTTTGCTTAGCTTGCCTCACTTTATCGTATCTTCATGAGAGGGCTCTTTGCCTCAAGATTGTGAACCCGGCGGTGCTGCTTCGTCTGATCTTGAGGCTAGATTGAAGAGCATATCTGTCATGTCCCGTGTTGTTCTGTCCCACTTGTGATTGTCTGATGTATTGTCCTACCTGTGGTTGTCTTATGCATATCTTTGTCCCGTGCATGTTGTTCTGTCCCTCACCGCGTGTTGTTAGTTGTCTTGCATATGTTGTTAGTCGTCCCTCTGTGTCCCGTGTTGTCCCCTGTGGTCATCATCCAGGTGTCCTTGTCCCACCTGGGGCCATCTCATGCATATTCTAGTTCCACATGTTGTCTCATTCCACCATTTGTTGCATGTGCCCTTGTACCACTTGTGGTTGTTTCACATGTGTTATGTCGTCTCCCCTGTGATTGTCTCAGATGTCCTTGTCCTACGTATCTCTGTCCCATTACATGTGATTTTATTCCACATGGTATGTTATCCCACTATGTTTTGGTCCTAACCGTGTGTGTTGTCTCGCCGCGTGTTGTCATGCCCTACCATTTTCTCCGTTCTCATGCTTGTTGTTTGTTCATGTGGTGTTTTGCATATGTTGGTACGTTAGTTCATACTTCATTATGCCGTTATGCTATGTTGTGTTATTCTTCATTCATTTTGTGGTTATGTTATTGCTATGTTTTGCTTATCTTTGTGTGTTTGTGTCATATAAGTCAAAAAAGAGAAAAAAATTATTTCGCTTAGCAGGTAAGTCAGGTATGGCTCTCTATCCCTTCTCTTTATTGCATTACTATATGGTATCTACATTATTATAGCCTCTCAAGGACCGGCTGGTTGCCCGTGTGTTCTGGGATCTTATGTTCCCCTTTAACAAAAACGATGATGATCTAGGAGCATACGGTTAATCGTTGGATAGGCCGTTAGGTTGAGTCAGGTGGGGGACGATGGACTCCATCTCGTACACCGTGGTTGCAAGAAGACTCTTGACCACGTCTTGCTCGGTCTAGCAATAGTATCCTTGAGTACTTTCTATTTTATTCTTTCTTTACATTCGTTTTGATAATTTCTTTATTTTAGCCAAGCATGCATCATGTTATTTTGAGCACTCACGTCTCGTGATTATTTCAAAGTTTTCTCCTCAACAATGGTTAATTGCCCTTCATGTCTCTTGGATAAGAGATTTTCATTCCACTCTGAATTTGAAAGATTTATTTGATCTTTCCACTTGGTCTTGTTGGCCAGCGTGATTCCTGTCTGGATTTTATCTCAATTTCAATTCTCCTTTTCTAGCTTCTCAGCTGTATTCCTTCCTATCCCCTCATTGTCTGTGGATTGTGTCCCTAATGAGGTTGGCCGTGTTTCTTTCCTTTTCCTTAGTTAGTTCTCCAGGCATGTCTCATCCGCATCATCCATTCCTTGTGGTTAGTTCGGCGTTTTTGGGATAATTCTTGTTGCTTGTCGATTGTGACAGGTGTCTTTTGCCTTGATGTCCGCTTTTCAGTTTCCTCCGCTTCATCTCTGCTTCATCTCCATTTCCCGTCACTGTTTCTTTCGCTCTATCTCCTTTCCATTTCACCTCCGCACCGCTTTCACTCGTTCCCTTGCAAAGCAGACATCAAAGAGGGGCATCTATTGACACCCATTTTTATCCCACAAGTTACGTCATTTCTCTTATTCATCATTTTTGATGTCCCAAATTAACCATTATTTTGGAACCTTTCTTGGATGGATTTCGAGTCCATTTCATTATTCCCTAGCCTTTGAGCCTTGGAGATGATGATTTCTTAGAGTCCTGAGGATAATTTTAATCAGCTTCCGACCTTCCAAGTCAACTTATGGCCCATTTAGGTCGACTTCCCTCAAGCATTGGGCCCCTTTCACTGCCCAATCTTGAAAAGTGGTCCCATTTCATCCCCTTTCGTTCCCCGATTCCTTAAGTGTCCTTCACCAAAGTTGTTCCGTTTTTAAATCCATACATTTTATTCTTCTATGCCATTGGCCAGTTCTACACTGATTTCAAGTTATTCGTATTTTTCCGGTATGCTACGCTGTTCACCTACATCCTAGTATTTTTCCTCTCGGTTCTCACC